>CM053622.1:600569760-600635822 GCA_028646595.1 Phalanger gymnotis
AACATTGTTACATTGCTTGTGGAGTTGTGAACTGATCCAGCCATTTTGGAGAGCAACTTGGAACTATGCCCAAAGGGCTATAAAAATGTTCATACCCTTTGACCCAGCAATACCACTTCTAGGGTTATATCCCAAAGAGATCACACAAGTGGGAAAAGGACCCATATGTACAAAAATATTCATAGCAGCTCTTTTTGTGGTAGCTAAGAATTGGAAATCAAAGGGATGCCCATCAATTGGGGAATGGCTGAACAAGCTGTGGTATATGAAGCTAATGGAATACTATTGTGCTATAAGAAGTGGAGATGATACGGACTTCATAATAACCTGGAAAAACCTACACGACATAATGCTGAGTGAGCAGAGCAGAGCCAGGAGAACATTATACACAGTCACAGATATATGGATTCTGTGAGGACTAACTCTGACAGACTTTGCTCTCCTCAGCAACACAATGTGCAAAGACAACTCCAAAGGACTCACAATGGAGAATGCTATCTACATCCAGAGAAAGAACTATGAAGTATGAATGCAAATTGAGGCACACTTCATGCTCACCTTTTTCCCCCCTTTTTTTCTCTCTTTTGTTTTTGTTTTTGGGTTGGTTTTTTTTTTTCCTGTTTTTTCTTTCTCATGATTCATTCCATTGGTCATAATCTTCTCCACTGACTAGTGTGTAAATTAATTCAATGCAAAGTTATACGTGGAAGTTACATGGGATTCCACGCCATCTTGGGGAGGGAGGGGGAGGAGGAGAGGGAGGGAAGAAAATCTGGAACCCAAAATTATGTAGAACCAAGTGTTGTAAAAAAAAATAAAAAAAATTAAAAATAATAATAATAACACAGTTTCAGAAACAATTTCAGAAGTTTAAATCATCTCTTTTAGAAGGAGAAAAATTAAGACAGATATTAATTCATAGGTCACAAATCACAGTGTTAATATTGGGTTTGAGAATCCAGGAATGGCTGAGATACAAATCTCTAAAGCTCTGTTCATTCTTCATTTTTATAATTTTCCCTTTTAAGCATATAGAGTACTGGGCCACATGTAAGCATTTAAAGGACACTCTCTAACTCTTTTTCTCTGATTGCATTTTTAGAATTATAGGATGAAAGGTTACCAGAAAAAAGATGTGAAACTTGGAGGCCTTGGACCTGACTTTGAGTCCATCAAAGACAAAGTGAGTGCAATATACAATGTTTAACCTCCCTCTATAAAACTGATGTGTTATGCTGTTCCTGCATGTTTAAGCCAAACATTATATAAAGAGATTCATAAAAACAACCCCTAATCCTAATTTTTGTCTTGAATTCCTTTAGAAAGTTAGCTCCTTGATGTATCTCTAGCAGTTAGCATAGTCTTTTGAATTTAGAATTTTTAACAGCCATGTCTAGCAAAAGGAATGACAGTAGCCTAGACCACTCCTTTTCCATAAAACCAATACAAACCAAACCATCAATTTGCATGCATTTCAGTTAGTTGTAAAGCCCCCAAATTGTATTCTAATAGAAAATATGCCTACAATTAAATAGGTCAATATTAAAAGATGTAAGAACTCTGATCAATGCAGGGATTAACCATAATTTCGGAGGACCAATGATGTAGAATGCTACCCATCTGCTGATGGAGAGATGTACTAACTATGGAGAATAAAATACACATTTTTTGTACGTAACTAGTATAGGAATTTGTTTTGCTTAACTATGAATATTTGTTTCAAGGGTTTTTCCAAGGGCCAGGATGAAGGTGAGGAAGAGAAAATAAATACTTGGTATTGGAAAAAAATAATTTGAAAAATTAGCTGTAAATGTTACGTTATGTGGATGTTGGTCCTTGCCGATTGAAAAATTTTATCAGTTTTCAAGAGTGACTGTATCTGATTTAAAAGAAGAGGGCTTAAAAAATATTAACAAAGTAGCAAACAAACTAGGTTAAATCACAATAAAAAACAAGAAATAAAAAGAATTATCAGAACCTGTTTTGCACAGTTATATGCTAACAAAACTGAGGACACAAAAGGATTTGAGGAATATCTTCAAAAATATAAAATAACAAAACTGACAGAAGATGAAATAGAGATCTTAAATAACCTAATCTCAGAAAAGGAAATAGAATTATAAAAGAACTACTAAAGGAAAATAAAGTCCCTGGTACAAATGGATTCATAGGAGAATTGTATCAAACTTTTAAAGGAGAGTTAGTAATACTATGCAAATTATCCTCCAGAACTGAGAAAGCACCTACCAGATTTCCTTTTATGAGACAAATGCCTAAAACCTAAACCAGGTAAGGTTAAAGAACAGAAAGAGAACTATAGGCTTTAATGAATATAAATTCTAAAGTTCTAAATAAAATCCCGACGGACTACAGCAGTTCATCCAAGAAACCATCATGTTCAAATCACCAGTCATCAAACTGATCACGAGCAAGTAGAATTTATTCCAAAGTTATAATAATAATGATAATAATAATATCTACGTTTGTATAGTGCTGTGCACTGTGCTAATAGCTTTATAAGTGTTACCTTATTTGATCCTCAAAACAACCCTGGGACCCCTATGTACTAGCACCTCTGGAGTGAGGGCTTGCTGAACCCTTTTCCAAGCTTCTGATCCACCTTTGGTGTCCACCTGGCACTCAGCTCTCACATGTGCCTCCAAGAAGCCATAGAATGTTCATGGCCACACACCAGTAAACCATCTCAGCAGACAGGCTAAACCAGACTGAGTGTAACTAAATGGCCACAAACCTGTTGATGAGTTAGGAGGGTGTTTACCCAAAGTATGTGAAGACCTCCCCTCGGGAATGGGTGGATGAGAGCAGTTTGTCCCAATAATTAAGAAGGTAGCTGAAGCATGCTTAGAGCCTGGTCAAACACTGAAGATACCAAGGTCATCCACTGCATCTCAGGCCATCACCAGTAGTCCCGACTTTTGTCTTGCCACTGGACTTTGATGACTGTAAGAAAGAGTGAGAATGATGATTTTGTAGAGCTCTGCCTCACTTAAATACTGTTCACAAATGTCGAGATGTCAACCTGTGATGTCATTGGTCTTCTTCAAAAACAAAGGAAAAATAACAACATACCCATTTTAGAGATGAGGAAACTGAGGCAAACAGTGTTGAAGTGACTTGGTCACATAGCTATTAAGCATCTGAGGCAGGATTTGAACTCTGGTCTTTCAGACTCCAGGCCCTGCACTCTATCCACTGCAACACCTAGCTGCCCCCAAATTATGAAAATAATCAATATAATTAATCTTATTAAAAATAAAAATATCCAAAACCATATGATCTTCTCTATAGATGTGGACAAAGCTTTCAGCAAAGTACAACATTCATTTCTGCTTTTAAAAACTTCAAAGTATAGGCATAGAAAGACCCATAATAAAAACATTTGTCAAAAATAGTCAGAAGATATGAATAAGCAGTTTTCAGAGGAAGAAATCAAGCTAGCAATAGCCACATGGAAAAAATGCTCTAAATCATTAACTCTGAGGTAACACCTCACACCATCAGATTGGTTAAGTTGACAATACTTTAATAAATTGTTGGCAGGGCTATGAACTGGTCTAACAATTCTGAGAAGCAATCTGGAACTATGCCCCCAAAAGTTATTAAACTATGCATACCCTTTCACCCAGCAGTATAGCTACCCCAGGGAGATCAAAGAAAAAATACCCATATGTACAAAAATATTTTAGCAATTCTTTTTGTGGTAGCAAAGAAATGGAAACTGAGAGGATGCCCATTAATTAGAGAATGGCTGAGTAAGTTATGGTATATGAATGTGAAAGAATACTTTTGTGCTGTAAGAAATTATCAAGGGCATGGTTTCAGAAAAACCTAGGAAGACTTATATGAGCTGATGCAAAATGAAGTGAGCAGAACCAAGAGAACAATTTATACAGTAACAACACTACTGAAAAAATAATCAACTTTGAAAGAGTTAGAAACTGATCAGCACGACCACCAGCGTTCCAAAGGATTCATGATAAAGCATTCTGTCTACCTCCAAATAGAGATCTGATAGACTCAGAGTACAGATTGAAGCATTTTTCCTTTTCTTTTTTTCTTTTGTGGGGGGGAAGGAGGAGGGAACATAGCTAATGTAGGAATTAGTTTTATATAACTATACACATATATGCTTATATATTTGTAATGGGTTTAGTTTTTTGTCTTCTCAAAGGGCAAGGGAGAGAGAAGAGGAAGGAGAGAGAATTTAGAACTGAAAATGAAATTAAATTAATGTTAAAAATAAAAAATATCTGTCTAAAATCAAAAGCATCTTATGCAACCCTTCCCAGTAAATATGGGGGTAAAGAAATGATGCCCACTCTCCCCACTGTTGTTACCTGATACAGTACTGAAAATGCTAACGATAGTAATGGAACAAGATAAATTGAAGGCATAAAGATAGGTAAAGAGGAGATCAATGAATAAACATTTATTAAGTGCCTAATGTGTGCCAGGTACTATGCTAAATATTAAGGATACAAAGTGAGGCAAAAGATCATCCCTGCCGTCAAGGAGCTTACAGTTTAATTGGGAAGTCAACATACAAACAAATACATACAACACAAGCTAAATACAGAATGAGTAGGAAATAATTAACAGGAGGAAGGCACTAGAATTAAGAGGGGTTGGGAAAGTTTTCCAGTAAAAGATGAGATTTTAGTTGGGACCTAAAGGAAGCCAGGGAGGTTAGTAGGAGTGTAAGAAGGAGATTGTTTCAGGCATGGAGGACAGCTAGAGAGAATGCCTGGAGCAAAAGATGGGAGTGTCTTGTTCATTCAACAGCCAGGAAGCTAGTGTCACTGGATCGACAAATATTGGTAGGAAGTAAGTTGTAAGAAGTCTGGAAAGGTAGGAAGGGGGCTAGGTTATGAATAGCTTTGAATACCAAACAGAAGATTTTTGTATTTGATCCTAGAGGCAATAGGGAACCACTGGAGTCGAGTAGGGGGCGGGGTGGCATGATCAGATTTGGGTTTTAAGAAAATCACTTTGGTGGCTGAATGGAGGATGAATTGGAGTGGACAGAGGCAGGCTGATCCACCATTAGGCAACTGCAGTACCTAGGCATGATGAGTGCTGGCCATGTCAGAGGAGAGAAGGGGGCACAGTCAGGAGATGTTGCAGAGGATAAGATTGACACGCTTGAGCAACAGTTTGGATATGGAGGAGTAAGAGATAATGAGGAAACCAGGATGACTCCTTGGTCAGGAGCCTTTGTGACTGGGAGGATAAGCAGGGAAGGGTTGGGGGAAAGAAAGCAAGTTTTGTTTTGGACATTGTGAGTTTCAGATGTCTAGTGGACATCCAGTTTGAGATGTCTGAAAAGCAGTAGGAGACGGGAGATTGGAGGTCAACAGAGTGGTTAAAGCAGGACAGGTAGATTTAAGAATCATCAACGTAGGGATGGTGATTAAATCCGTGGGAGTTGAGATCACTGAGTGAAGTAGCAGAGAGGAAAAAAAGAAGAGGACCCAGGACAGAACCCTGAGGGACACCTATAGTTAGAAGGCATGATCTGGAGGAGGATCCAAAAGGAGACAGAGAAGGAGTGGTCAGATGGTTAGGAAGAGAACCAGGAGAGAGTGGTGTCCTGAAGAAGAGAGAATATCAAGAAGGAAAGAGTGATCAACAGTGTCAAAGGTTGCAGAGAGGCCAAGGAGAATGAGGGTTGCAAAAAAGCCATTGGATTTGTCAACTAAGAGATCACTAGTAACTTTGGAGAGAGCAGTTTTGGTAGAATAGGTCAAAAACCAGATTGTAAGGAGTTAAGAAAAGAGTGAAAGGAAAGAAAGTAGAAATAATGCCTTTGCAGGTGATATGATGGTTTTCTTAGAAAATCCTATGTAATCATCGAAAATATAAACAGAGACAATAGCTTTGCCAAAATAAAATAAACCCTCAAAAATCAACAGCATTTTATATAATTATAAAAAAAATCCAAGAGGCAATAATAGGAAGGGAAATCCCATTCCAAATAACAAGATACATAAAATATCTGGTGATAAATTTACACAAGCACTCAAAAGACTTGTTTAGATTCAATTACAAAGTGCTCATTAAAGAAATAAAGAACAACTTAAATAGCTGGAAGAATAGTCTGTGCTCCTGTCTGTACCATGCCAATATAAAAAAAATGACAATACTACCAAAGTTAATTTGCAATTTTAATACTATAGCAATCAAATTATCAAAGGAATGCTTTACAAAACTTGCTAAAATAATAACAGAATTCATTTGGAAAAATAAAAGATCTAGAATAGAGATGTCATACACATAGCCTGTGTGTTTTATGCAGCCTACAATACACCTGAGTGTCACCCAAGCCAGATTAGAACATAATTGGGAAATATTTAACAAAATAAATAAAAACACAATAAAACATATAATATTACATTTAAAAACTAAGTCAATATGCAGCCCGCGGGGATCATTATGTACAGCTTAGTGGTTCCCATTTCTATTTGAGTTTGACACCACTGATCTAGAATATCAAGAGAAATGATGAAAAGAGGTAAGGACAAATGGGGAATATTCTGGACCTAAAACTATATTATAAAGCAGCAGTTATCAAAGCCATATGGTATTGGTTTAAAAAGGAGTAGATTAATGGAACAGAATAAGCAAGAGAAAATCAGGAACAATGGAACTCAATAACCCAGTGTTCTATAAACTGGAAAACAAATTATTTAGAAAAGAACTCTCTATTTGATAAAAAAAAAAAAACTTTTGGGAAACCTGACAAGTAGTCTAGCAGAAATTAGGGTTAGACCAACACCTTATATTGTATTCCATGATACATTCTAAATGAAAGCATGATCATAATATTAAAGACCATGCTATTTTTAAAAGCGAGAGAAGATAAAATAGAAAACATTGATCATATGAAACTGAAAAGTTTCTACACAAACAGAATTAATGAACCTAAAATAAGAAGAAAGGCAGTTGAATGGGGGAAAAATATCTTTGTATCAAATTTCTCAAAAAAAGGTTTGGTATCCAATATATATAAACAAATACGTATGTGTATGTAGATATATGTAGTAGATTTACCTATGTAGATATACATATGTACATGCACACTTGTGTGTATATGTATATATATATATATACGTATATGTAAATACATAATGTGTGTATGTATGTGTTTGTTTATATAGCCAAAAGCTACCCACAGTAGATGAGTGGTCAAAAGAACTAAACGTTCTCAAAAAAAGAATTACAAACTCTTACCTGATATATGAAAGCATGACTCAAATCATTAATATTAAGAGAAAGGCAAAACAAAACAACCCTGAAGTTTCATCTCATACCCTGCAAATTTTCAAAGATGACAATAGATGGGAGTATTCAATATTGGAGGAATTGTGAGAAGGTAGACATAGTAGAGCATTGCTGGTGGAGCTATAAATTAATGCAGCCATTTTGGAAAGCAATTTGGAATTATGCAAATAAAGTGATATACAAACTCTTTGATCCAGAGATAGATTCTGCTACTAGGCTTATGCCCCAAGTAGGCCATTAATAAGAAAAAAGTCCCTATATATGCCAAAATATTTGTAGTAGTACTTTTTGTGATAGCTAAGAATTGAAAACAAAGAAGATGCCCATCTGTTGGGGGACTGGCAAAATAGTGTAGTACGTGAATTGTGTTATAAGAAATGATGAATGCGATGAGTAAAGAGAAGCAAGGAAAGATCCTCATGAACTGATGGAGAGTAAAGCAAGCATAGGCAACAAAACAATATACAAACCAATATCAGATTACTTTCTGTCTTGGGAAGGGGAAAAGGGAGGGAGGGAGAAAAATTTGGTACTCAAACTCTTATAAAAGTGAATGTTGAAAACTATCTTTACATGTAATTGGAAAAAATGCTATTGGGGGAGAGAAAACAATATACATAATCATTAGAACAATGTAAACTAAAAGAACAACCACCAAAAAATGGATGTTGCAAAATCATAAAGAACAAGAATGACTCCAGAGAAGATACATGAGAAGACAACTTCCCCCATCCCTTTTCAGAGGTAGAAGGTCTGCAAGTGTTGTATGTTGCACATATTTTCAGACTTTTTCAATGTATCGATCAGTTATATTGATTTTTTTTCCTCTTTTTCTTTTTCATATTTTAAAAAATGCTATTTGTTACATAGGATGCCTCTCTGGGAAAGGAAGGAAGAAATGCACTTGGGAAAATTATGGTGTTATAAAATAACAAAACTTATTTAAAACCAAACAAATAGTTGCTATAGAGATGTTGGCTGACAAGTGGTCTGAGTGAAATGAAATGGTACAGCCTAGCTCTTTTGCACAATTATTCCAGTAAAAATTGAGAAGGAGCATCAGACTAAAGACTGATAAGGAAGTCCAAGTAGAAACTCCCTCTAGAAGCCAAGCCAGGCTCAAACAAAATCCCAATTCAGGAAGTAAGGCTGGAAAACTGAGAGAAGGAGGAGTTAGAGGAGGAGGAGAGGACTATTGTGACTCCTAGGATACCCAAGATACAAACGCAGAAGAAAACAATTCCAAAACTTTTAGAAGGAAAATCTCAAGCAAAAACACAGCTTAGCCACAAGGTCATTTGGAATTCCTGGAAAAAATTGAACAAAAGTTTTTAAATAGTATCATGAAATAAGCTCTAGAAGAATGAATTGAAAAAGATATGAGAGGTTTAGAGAAAGAACTTGGAAGGAAAATTAGTAGATTGGCATAAGTGATATAAAACGTCACCTAAGAAAGAGACTCATCCAAATGGACCAAACAGAAATCAGTGACTCCATGAAAAAAACAAGAAATGCTAGAACAAAATCAAACACCTGAAAAAAAATAGAAGAAAATGTGAGGTATTTCTTATATAAGGATACCTAATACAACTGTTTTAGAAAAATAGGTCAATGAGATAAAATCTAATAATCATTGGAGTAACTGAAAACCATGCCCAAAATGAAAAAAAAACCAAGCCTGAGGAACATATTTCACAAACTATTAATGAAGACTGCCTAGATCTATTGGAACAACTATGCAAATGAAAATAAGAAAGAATACACCAGTCAGCTCCTGAAAGGAATCCCCAAATCAAAACTCCCACCAATGTCATAACCAAAATTCAGAGCTTCTAAGTGAAAGAAAAAATACAGCAATGAGTCAAAAGAGTTCAATTACCAAGGACCCACAGTCAGAATCATACAATGATTTAGGAACTACCACCATAAGGTTTTTTTAAATTTTTTATTCATTTTGAACTTAAATTACCAAGTACACAGCACAACATAAAAAGAGGATTCAATATAAAACTATGAATTAACATTTCACATTGCTTACTCTTAAAAAAACTAATAAATACTATACATTGGTTTCAAAGCTACCCTGCTTTTCTGTGCTTCCTTCTAAGTGTTTTTTTCTCTGCTGTATACTTTTATTTTTTTCTCCCTCCCCACTCCACCCTAGAGAAGACTACTATTAGATACAAATATATATGTGGAGATGAAGGGACAGTGTAAGGAGATAGATCTTAGCTGATTAAAACAAACATAAAACATATGCGTGTATGTATACATGTATACACATACATATGTATATACAAAATTTGGAAACTCTGATCAACACAAAAACCAGCCACAGTTCCTTAGGACTCATAATGAAACCTGCTGCTCACCTACTGGCAAAGAAGTGATGGACTCAGAGCACAGATTGGGGTGTGTGTGTGTGTGTGTGTGTGTGTGTGTGTGTGTGTGTGTGTGTGTGTAGCAACAATGTTGCTAGCAGCTGCTGTGGGGGTGTAAGACCAATAACACCAGCACACAGGAGGGCTGCTAGCACAGAGTCTTTGATCTGCTTTTCTAAGGAAAGTAACTTTAAGGGGTTTACATTCTCACTTTATTCAAACATAGATATGTCATTCACTTAGTTGAGGGGGAAAAGTCAGCACCCTGAACTTCAGGGCAAATACAAACAGAAATTACAAACAGAGAAAATATAAACAGAGCAAATAACATAAATCATCAGACAGACTTCTAGCTGTCTGAACAAAGCTATACATATGTATTTACCAAAGAGAGAAGCACCAACATCTGGGTTTTCAAAGTTGGGGGTGGGGGTGCTCTTTAATGGCTACCCAAAGTCTCCACACCAACACTCTGCCAATGAGTGAGCCCCAAGCAAAATGCTAACTCCAGAGTATATATACACTTCTTCAGGGTCAGAGAGCTTTACACCTCTTGAGGGCTTCATACCTGTCTCGTAACCTAATTAGCAAAAGGGTATGGGCCTTCCTACAAACAAAGGCAAGACTCAGTCAAAGACATTCGATTGCCTTAGTGCTGAGAAGCACTCCAAAACAAAAGACAACAAAAAGTCCCACTTACTTGCCATTACAGTGTGTGTGTGTGTATTAGAGGCAATGAGGAATTTTATTTTGCTTGACTGAATATTTGTAGCAGAGATTTTGTTTCTCTTGCTTTCTCAGGTTGGAGAAGAGGAAAGTGGGAAGGGGAGAGGGCTGGTCTTTGCTTGAAAATAAAATTTAATTTTAAAAAAAATTTCATGGAGTCAAGAGATAGAGTACCTTGTTTGAGGAATACCAAGGAGACCAGTATCCCTGGATTGTAGAGGACTAGGGGTGAAGGGGAGTAGGTATAAGAAGACTAGAAAGGTAGAAAGGGGGCAGGTTATAACCTGCTTTAAAAGCCAAACAGAGGATTTTAAATTTCATCCCAGAGGTACTAGAGAGTCACTGGGGTTTAAATATGAATTTGACATGGTCAGACCTATGCTTTAGGAGGATTGATTGGACTGAGGAGAGACTTGAGGCAAGGAGACCAACAAGCAGGCTGTTGGAATAGTCAAGTTATAAGGTAATGAGGGTTTCTATCGGGGTAGTTGTGGTGTCAGATGAAAGAAGGTGGCATATAGAAGAGAGATCACAAAGGTAGAATCAATAGATAATGGGATGAGAAGGTAAAAGTGAAGAGTCAAGGATGTCAGCCTTTTGTATAACTGAATTTTATATAACAAGGATGACCCTTAGGTTGTAAGCCCAGGTGACCATAAGCAGGGTGGTACCCTCAATAGTGGAAAAGGGAAGAATTTAATCCTGTACCAGACGTCCAAGAGGTAGTTGAAGATGAAAAATGAGGTTAGATGAAATTTAAAGCTGAATAAATAGACCTGCGAATCATCTGCATAGAGATGATAATTTAGGAAATACATAAGTACAACTACAAAAAAAATCTTTATAGAAGTATACACCTGAATAATTGTGGGGCTGTTAGTCACTGATCATCAGGCGAGCCAATATAATAAAAATAATACCACCTAAGTAAATTTACTTCTTCAGTGCCGTTGCAATTAAACTACCAACGGACTTCATTTTAGAGCTAGGAAAATTATAAAATTCATCTGGAGGAACATTATCTCAATGGAGGTAATGAAAGAGAGTGGGATGGAACAGGGCCCACCAGTACCAGATCTCAAACTGTACTGAATATCAGTAATCATCAAAACGCTTTGGTACTGGTTAAAGAGTAGAGAATACAATCAATAGAACAAATGAGGTACATACTATGAGGAAGCAAACACAGTAGTATAGTATTTGAAAAACCCAAAGACTCTAATTCCTAGGGTGAAGACACACTATTTAACAAAAAGTTCTGAGAAAACTGCAAAGCATTCAGAGAGAAATTAGGTGTAGACCATAGGTTCCCAAAGTGGGCAATACTGCCCCCTGGGAGAGGGGCTGGAATAATCCAGGGGATAGTAGTAACCTTGGGTACAATTGAAGGGGGAAGTGTTGAATAAAAATAAGGGGGCAGTAGAACCATAAGGAAAGAAGAAAAGAAAATTTTGAAAAACCGTTCATACATCTTTTATCTATTGTGTAACAGAGTTGAAGTAATAGCGATTATATTATTTTCCAAATAAGCACACAAAATGCAAGTTATAACTGATCAGTGGCCAAGTCCGCCAACAGGTCTTAATAAGCAAGTGTTGGCAGGTGAGCTCTTTGCTCATTGTCAAAAGTCCAGTGTGCATTGGCAGGAATATGTGCATGTAATGACTTGTTTACAGTATGATACTATATGGTTATATGACCCAATATTACATCATCAAAATTTCAATGCAGGAGAAAAAACCCACAAATCTACAATAAATCATTAAATTTAAGAGGTGTCATTTTAAAATTTTTTATATTTCTTTGAAATGACACAAATTTAAGAAAAAAACTTTGGGTTAAGGAAAATGGATTTCCAGGGGGGCACTGTAACTTTTTTTTAAAGGGGGCAGCAGGACAAATAAGTTTAGGAAACTGGTTTAGACCAACATCTTACACCACTGTAATATTAATAGGATATGAAGATCTTCCCTGATCATTGAATGGCCTCATGTGGATCCCATTCGGGGAAGGACTTGTCTAAAGAGGAGCTTGCTTAGGGGGAGGCTTGCTTGTAGGAAAGCTTTCACACCTTTTGGTGCTAAAGCTAATTAGGCACTGAGTCACCTGGGCTGTGATGCCTTCTAGCACTGAGCCTATTAGTCAAAAGTGTATATATACTCTTGAGTTAGTATTTTGCTTTGGGGGTTCACTTATGAGAAGAATCTTTTGATTCCTTGGTCGAGACTCTTGAGTAGCCATGTGTTCAGAACTCCCTGACTGCTCAGATGTAAAGGCTCTCTCGATCCTTCGGTGTATGTAAAGTGTATAGCAATATTGCTTTGGTTCAGGCAGTCAGAGCCCTGTCTATTGGTCTAATTTCTCTACTTGTATTTTCTCTGACATTCAGGGTGCTGACTCTGCCCCTGAACTAGTGAATGTAATTAAAAGTAGGATTGTTAAACTCTTTTTGAGCAATCTTTCCTAGAAAAGCAGATCTAAGAATTTGTGCTAGCAGGCCATCCTGGGTATGCTAGGGTGCTTGCTCCTACCACTATATACCAAAGTAAGTTCCAAGTGGATACATGATTTAGATATAAAAGGTCATATCATAAATTAGAGGAGCAAGAAAGAAAATACCCTTTGCAACTATGGAACGAACAAGAGTTCATGACCAAAGAAGCAAGAGAAAGAGATCACAAGGGAAAAAAAATAGATTATGATTTGTCTAAAATAGAAATACTTAGCACAAACAAAATTAATTAAGTTAAAATCATCAGGGTAGAAACAGTTAACTGGGAAAAAATTCTTAGTAGCAAGTTTCTTTGATAAGTCTCATATCTAAGATATATAAGGAACCGAAGGATGTTCCTAAAGTCTGGACACATAGGCAGTTGATGGTAATGTGGAGTTATTACATCGAGTTCACATGAATCTTGCAAAGTGCATCAACCTTTGCATCACAAATGATGGAAATCATATTGAAGATGTTATTTGTTAATATTCCAATTAAATAAAAATTTAATTTCTTGAAAATATGCATTTTTGCCTGTATGTCCAGACTTTAGGAATACCCTGAAGATAACAGGCAGTTCACAAAGATATTCAGACTACTAATAGACATATAGAAATGCTCAAAAACACTAGATTTCAAGAATTTCAGATGAAAAGAAGTTCTACTTCATACCTATCAGATTGGCAAAGATGACAAAAATGGAAAAATGACAAATCTTGGAAAAGCTGAGGGAAAGTAGGCACACTACTACACTATTGGCAGTACCATGAGTTGGTCCAGTTACTCTGGAGAGCAAAAAGTTACCAAGCTGTCCTTGAGCCAGGAAGACTATTACTAGGTGTATACCAGCAAGGAAATCAAAGATGAAAAGGACTGGTATATACAAAATATGTGTAGCAGCTCTTTTCATAGTAGAAAAAACTGGATATTTATGGGTACCCATTAATTGGGAAACAGCCAAACAAATGACATGTTAGTGTAATGGAATAGTATTATACTGTAAGAAATGACAAAAAGAACAGTTTCAGACAAACCTGGGAAGACTTATATGAACTGATACAGAGTGAAGTGAGCAGAACCATGAGAAAAACTGTACAATTACAACAATATAAAGAAAACCAAGAAAGACTTAAGAATTCTGATCACTCAACTGTGAAAAACTTAGCTGCTCTGTTCAATACAATGAGCCAAGATAATTCTGAAGAACTCATGATGAAAAGTGCTCTCTGCCTCTAGAGAGAGAACTGATGCACTTGAGTGCAAATTAAAGTATAATTTTTCACTTTCATTATTTGTGTGTGTGTATGTTACATGGTTAATGTGGAAATATGTTTTGTATAATTTCACATGTATAATTTATGTCATATTGCTTCCTTTTCCACAAATAGGGGAGGGGCTGAAAGAAGGGAGAGAACTTGGAATTCAAATTTCTTTAAATGTTAAAAATAAATTTTAAAGTTTCTTTAAAAGAAAAGAATTCTGATTGGTGCAGTAACCAACCACAATTCCATAGGACCAATGATGAAATGTACTACCTACTTCAGTGAAATAATGAACTCAAAGTACAGAATGAGACAGATATTTCTGGACATGGCCAGTGTGGGGATTTGTTTTGCTTGACTATGCCTATTTGATATAGGTGTTTTGTTTTTCTTTCAGTTTAGAGGGGGGAGAGTTGGGAGGAATTGGGGCTAGCAATAGGGTTACCAAAATGAAAAGAAAAAACAAAGAAATACAGGGCCTTTGAAGGATTTTAAAACTGTTTTTATTTTATATAAAATGTTACATTTGTACCCTTCTATGGACTTAACATTTCTTTTGAAACTATGTATACATGTTATTTGCTTAGCAAACTAATTTTTATAGGTCATGAAAAGATTAATTTCCACTCATAAAGGGCTAAAGAACCAAAGAATGTACATATCACTATTCTCAATGTTAAAAAAATTAATTATGGGGTTTACATACTAAGAAATAATTACTTCCTCCCATAAACCCTTCCTTTGGGCAAAGTAAAATGCACCAAAAAAAAAAAAAACAGAAGGAAGGTTAATAGGAAGCATACTTAAGTAAGATGGCTTTGAAAATAATACATCAAATTTGTTGTATACTTGCAGACAGAAGCAAGCTGTACGTGCAGATACATGACTGCATGTTCAAGCCTCTGTTGCTCTGTATGTAGAAATACTCAACTCATTTGATGTTTAAGTTCAATTTTTTTTTAATTTCTAAGAGTGGCTGCAGAGAAACTACTTAAGAGTAAATCATTTCCAACTCAGTAAAATATATCTACTTTATTCTTTCTTCTGTTGGAAATGGCATAGAAAGAGCATGTTGTTTAAAGTTAGAAGCAAAATTAAAAATAAATAGGATGAGTGCAACAGAGACCTGGATATATGTGAATTGTGCACTGCAAAGTATATCATCCATATGCTATTGCAAAACAGATGCTGCTGAGCAGAAAAAGATCATGTGTGTAGAAGAAAATTAATTTAACTAGTTCATTACTGTCACATTTTCTTTTCTATTGTTAATCATCTGTTGAGGCCTGCAATGATTATGAATTTAGAACAGGGAGATCTGGTATTGATTGGTGACCAAAATCTCACCACAAATCTTATTTCTTTGAACAGATCAAAATATTAAAGCAACAGAAAGACTATGCAAAACAGGTTAAGGAGTACAACATGAAAGCTCTGTCCTCTGGGTCAAAACCACAAACAGCAAAACCGGAGAGTAAACCCTCCATTTCTCGTCAGAAGGTAAGATGAATCCTTACACCAGGATCTGGGTTCAAACAAGGATTCAATCATAAGCCAAATTTTGACCCTTTTCTCCCTTTTGAGGCCTAAAATATATTAGTGGGTTTTTTCCTACCAAAGAAACACTCAATCTAACGTAATTACATAGTGTTATTAAATAATATTTAACACTCATCAAACATATGGTGCCATCTTAAGCCAGCCACCTAGTTCTTTGTTCATTAAGCTTAATTCTCTATATGCATTTTTGCCTGTGTCGGATTTTGCCTCAGCCTATAACATGTAAAAAGTAAAATAAGGAAGTGTCTTTATGAAATAAGATTATCACTTTAGTTTCCTTATCTAAAAAGTGATGGGTTAGACTAAGTGATCATTAAGGGCCCTTCTATCTCTAGATGAATTGATTAGCACTTTTATTTTCTAATCCCACCATAAATAACCTAAGAAATTAATCCTTTCTATTATTTCTTGTTCATATGTTGGAAGGAATTCTTTTTTGTTTTTCTCTATCTCAACCCCCAGGTTAGGGTAATATTAGCGACATTTTTATAGTACCTGTCCAAGAAAAAAAAAGATTTCATAAAACACAAAATGCCATTGTTCTCAGAAGTCATCCAACCACAAGCCGTGAAGTTAGTGAAAATGCATTTACAAAGTCACAAGGCTTTGGAGCACAGCCCTCTAACTTAATAAAGACATCCAGTTTTGACAGTAAGGTCAGACCTTTTGAATGAGAACAAATGATACTCTGATGATTTTAGAAATTGTACTTCCTGTTCCTTTTCAGGGCTGTTATATTTTAAATGTTTAAGTTGAGCCTTCTGTCCTAAGTCCACTTGAGTTTCCATGGTGCCCCTTTTTATTTGTACAATCTGTTTATTTATTCGTGAATAGATTCAAACCAGCAGATTGTCTAACAAGGAATTCCCACAGAAGTCAATTCCTTTGACTCTCCTCTTAACCTCTTGCAATCTGGCTTCTGACCTTATTCCACTAAAACAGTCCTCACCAAAGTTGCTAATGGTCTCTTAGCTGATAAATCCAATGGCTTTTTCTCAATTTATTCCCTTTAACTTCTCTGTAGCCTTTGCACCGTTGATCACTCTCTCCTCCTCGATACTCTCTCTTCTTCTAGGTTTTCAGGACTCCCTTCTCTCCTGGTTTTCCTTCAACTTATCTGGCCAACCCTTCTCTGGCTCCTTTGCTGGATCCTCCTCCAGATCACACCCTCTAACCATAGGATGTCTCTCAGGGTTCTGTCCTGGGTCCTCTTCCCTTCTCCTTCTGTGCTCCTTTACTTGGTGATCTCATCAGCTTCCATGGATTTAATTACTATCTCTATGCTTATTCTCAAATTGACCTTTCCTTCCTGAATGTCTCCTCTGACCTCCAGTCTCCCATCTCCAACTGCCTTTCAGACATCTTGATCCGAATATCCGCTAGATATCTGAAATTCACTAAGTCCAAAATAGAACTTAATGTCTTTCCCGCTAACTACTGCCCGCCCTCCCTATTACTGTAGATCAAAACACCCTCCTTTCAGTCCCTCAGACTCTCAACTTAGGAGTCATCCTGGATACCTCATTAACTCTTGCCACCTCATCCAAGCTGTTGCCAGGGCCTGTCAATTTCATCTTCGCAACATCTCCTGAATATGCCTCCTTCTCTTCTCTGACATAGCCCTGACCCTCGTACCAGCCTCTCATTACCTATGGCAGTAGCCTGCTGGTGGGTCTGCCTGTCTCAAGCCTCTCCCCACCCCAGTCCTCCATTCATCCATTAAAGTGATTTTCCTAAGCACGGGTCTAATCATGTTAGTCCCCTACACAGTAAACTCTAGTGGCTTCCTGTTTCCTCCAGGGAAAAGACAGAATGTCTGTTTGGCATTCAAAGCCCTTCATAGCCTAGTCCCCTCATACCTTTCTTTCTTTTTTTTTTTTTTTGGAGGGAGAAAGGCAGGGCATTTGGGGTTAAGTGACTTGCCCAAGGTCACACAGCTAGTAAGTGTGTCAGGTGTCTGAGGCCAGAGCCTCATACCTTTCTTATACCTTATTCCCTTCACTTCAATCCAGTGATGCTGTCTTTCTGCATATTCCGTGAACAAAACACTCCGTCTCTTGGCTCCAGGCATTTTCAGGGAATGTCCCCTGTACCTGGAATACTCGCCCTGCTCCACTTTAACTACTGACCTCCCTGACTTTCCTTAAGTCCCACTTAATATCTCACCTTTTACAGGAAACATTCCCCAACTTCTCTTAATTCTAGTGCCTTCCTTCTGTTATTCCCTATTTGTCCTATATATAACTTGCTTTGTAGTTTATTTGTTCGTATACTGACTTCTCTATTAGATCGTAAGCTCATTGTGGTCAGGGCTGTCTTTTGCCTCCTTTTGTATTCCTAGTGCCTACCACAGTCCCTGGAAAACAGGAAACACGTAATAAATGTTGATCGATTAATTGATTGACTTGGGAAGGGGTGACACAATGGAAACGTTGCTTGTGGAGTTGGAAGACCTGGGTTCAGACTCACCTTTACCGTGCACCAAGCGCTGTGACCTCTCTGAATATTAGTTTCCTCATTTCTAAAATTGAAATTATACCATCTTTTCAATAATTATATAAAATATAAATTATACGGTTGTTATAGAATCAAATAAGATAACACATGATTCAGTAGGATAGAGTACTGGGCCTAGAGTCAGGAAGACTAACTTCAAATCTGTCTTCAACACTTTAGTAGCTATATGACCCTGGGCAAGTCACTTAACCCTGTTTGACTCAGTTTCCTCATATGTAAAATGAACTGGAGAAAGAAATGGCAAACCACTCCAGTACCTTTGCCGGAGTTATAAAGATTCAAACAGGACTGAAATGAGTGAAAAACAATAAAATACCTTTCTTGTTTATTGTGCTATATAACATTAAAATTACCATTAAAATTACTATATAACAATATTATATAATAGCATATTCAATATGTGCTATAAGAAAACTTTTTTTAATCCAAACATGTAGAGAACTCTCCAGTTAAGAAACTTTCTGGCTGGGATCTTTACAAGTTAAGTGACTTGCCTGGGATTGTACAGCCATTATGTGTCAGAAGTAGGATTTGATCCCAAGTCATCCTGACCCCAAGGCTCATCTTCAGTCTCCCTACCCTGATACCTCTTGATACATTCAATGATTATGATAAATAGCCACTGAAAGATCTAGAATTTTGTTAGGGAGTGTTTTTCCCCATTGCTGACCCTAACTTTACTTTTGTGCTTCTTTCAGCTACTGAAGATGTTTTTATTATTATTTCATTATACATTTGGTATTATTAAATAGTAAAGCTGGAAACTATGATAAGTTTTAACATTCCATTCAACAGTTTTATAAACATTGAAATATCTTTCTATATTGGCCTCGAAATAAGAAAATTGTGTCTAGTAGACTAAATGTTTCTCAGTAGCACTTGGGTTTTCTAAATGTACGTCAAATAGAAAAGGAAGGTGATTTCCTATATCAAAAAGCTTCTGCAATTCCACAACTCTAGGAACGGTAATGCTTCTATGACTATGGCTGTATTTTACATGGCCTGTGATTATGCATTTGGTTTGCAGGTGAAATCAGTCCTTTTTTGATGAAAAGGTCTTTCTATTTCTGTAAAAGAAACTTGGTTGGAATGAGAATGTCAGACTAAATTAGACATACACATCTCTGGCATTTTGAGAAAGCTGAATTTTATTCTGAGGTCATTCCAAGAATAAAAGAAAACGTGATTCAATCTTGGTCTGTGCATTTTTCCTACACAGCATTGTATTGTGCTTAGTTTATTTTGTTTAAATTGTGTTGCATTATGTTGAATTATGTGCATTTTCAATTTGATCTGTTTTTACATGATTTTGAGTATGATAGAGGAAGAGCAGGTTACTACTAAAAAGTTCCTTTGCAATACAAATAGCTATTTTCTAAAATTGACTTTATAGATGGCAGTCTGGTCTCACTTTCCCTTTCAAATGAATTTTAATCTTCATATTTTCAGGCTTTGGAATATGCTAGGAAAATTCCGAAACCTAAACCAGTTTTGGCATCGAATCTGAATGATCAAGAATCAAAGCAAAAGGGAAATCTGTCTTGTTCTGGAAAAGAAGGGAATTTACCTGAAATCTCATTGCTGGAAGTGCTACAGAGCAGACACGAAAGAGAAAAACAGGCTGTGGCAGCTTTCAAAGTCCTTCACATCGTGTAGAAAATGTGTCCTTATGAAGACCTAATAGGGACAAGGTATATGAAAAAAGGGAACTCCAATCCAATTCATCCCTGTAGACAGTGACTGCCTTTCATTCTAATCAAAATACAGTCTCTATGTGTTTCCATGGGATTAAAAATATCGGGCCATATTACATGGTTCCATAATCTGCTTTCCTTTAGGTCAGAAATCATATTGAAATCATTTACTTTTCAAATCAGTAAGAATTTGGTCTGACTAATGACCAGACAATAAAGCCTTTTAGTTTATTAATATTGGATGTTTTGAATTTTTAAATATGTATATTTTTGTTTTACAAAATGCTACCAATGATGTTACATGAAATTCATCTGCTCATACTTTGTCTCTTGTTAAGGAAAATATTTTTTAAAAAATTTCATTTTCTCCCACAATAAAATTTACATGGACTAATTAAGCACAATTTTGAATCACTATTTCATAAAACTGAAAATCATAGATGGAATTTCTTAAATAATATATATGTGTATGTATCTATTGTGGAAAAATCCAGAAATGGGAGCACGTTTTGCTGTAGCCATTCAAGATGAACAGATTTCAGTTCAGAAAGCATCAAGGTAAAGCATATTATTAGATTTAACTGAATGGATCCAAAACTACCCAACTGAATTCAGATGTATCTGAAGAAATATACTCAAAAAAATTCATTTCGATATGACAAGCATTATTCAGCACTTACTAGAGGCCAAGCACTAGGTACTAGGAATACAAAAATGAAAAACAACACAGTTCACAACTTCAAGGAGCAAAGGAGAAAGCCTGATAAAATGCTCTATGAAAATTTGAGGGGAAAATCCCTTTCAGCTGGGGGGATAAGGGAGGTCTCATGAAGATGACACCTGAACTGAGTCTTCAAGAAAGAATTTCAACAGGGGAAGATAGGGAGGTGGTTCAGGCATAGGAAATGATGTGTGCAAATGCCAGAGGTTAGAGAGTACAGGCAAGACTGGGGAAACTCTGGCCACTCCAATTTGACTGAGACATAGAAGACACGAAGGGGGAAGAGAGTGAAGAAAGAAAGTTAGATTAAAGAGGTCCTTACATTCTAGTTTAAGGAGTTTTTCCTTTCACCTATAGACAATAGAACTACAATTGTAGGGGTGTGGTTTGATTATACAGGATGTTCCAAAAGTCCGAAGTTCACTTTTGAACTTTAGAGCTTAAAACTATTGTTTTGGAGGATGGATTGGACAGGAGACTGAGGCTGGAGGAAGAAATGAGGGTAGCACCATTGTTCAAGCAAGATGTAATATGGACCTCAAATAGGTGGTAGAAGTGTTCACGGCGAAGAAGGGGCAGATGCAAGAGATGTTGTAGAGGCTGAGTCGATAGAGCCTTGAAATGGATTTGGGGGACCAACTGAAGCAGAGAGGAAGGGAAGGGAAAAATTAAAGGTGGCTTCCAGGTTCTGAATCTGGATTACTGGGTAGATGGTAGAACATCAACAGAGATTAAAAAATTGGAAGAAGGGCAGGTTTCAGAAAGACTCATCTTTATCTGGTTGCAAAAATTTTCTTTGGCATCTGTACATCTCGAATAATTTCAACTGTTTTTACTCTTATGCCACCACCATCACTTCCAAGATGATTCTAGGCAAATTTAAGTAATTGTACGGTTGTTAATTCATACTTGGATCATTTATTGAACATAAGTTTTGATAATTAGCTTTACTTATTATACCTGAAAATGCATCTGTAAAATTTCCATTTCTTAAAATAAACCATTATTGGAGAATACCGATTTCCTTAATTTACGCACTCCTCTGTGGAAAATTTAGATATGCATGGCCATATCTAGTTATGCTTACTATTCTACATAGAGGCAAAGTTGTGTTTTCCTACATACAGGTATATATGTGCTCAATTTCTGGATTTTCCCTAAAGGCATAGAAACCTTTTCTATAATTTGGTGTGAAATAAAAGCTACACAGAAATTTAGATACCTCCCTCCCAAAGCCACCATGCTATTAGAGGCAAAATGGCAATTACATCAAAAAGAAAAGGATATGAAGAACTAGAAAGTTATTCCTAGTACTTTTTTATCACCACGTAGTTTAACAAAGAGGGGATGCAAAAAGTCAGGATTTTGGAATCTTAGAGCCAGAAGAGACCTCAGAAATCATTTACTCCAATTTACTTGTTATTTTATGGGAAATTGAGGGTTACAGATATTAAGTGATTTGTGCAGTACCATACAGCAGTTATTTGGAAGATCCCAGATCTTTTACTGTAACTGCCACCCAAACACCTTCAGGTGTTTGAGTCTCCAAAGAATAGAGACTCTGGAAGGTAATGCTGAAGGTATTTGGGAATAAGTGGTTGGCATGGCTCACATTTATGTAGTGCTTTAAAGTTTATAAAGCACTTTCTTTGTATAACCCATTCTCCCTGTTCTGCCAGCTCTGAGTTCATACATACTGAGTTCAGTCTTGGAATATTACCCTTCTCTCCTCCACTAAATAATAAACCTATTTAGCACATGTACTAGGGAATCTCAGGCTATAGCTCATGTATATTTCATATCTAGATTTCTACCAGTGTAGGGAAAAAGGGTCCCCAGACCTAGCCCTCAAGGGTATCCTGTAGATGCCAGCATTCAAGGGAACAGTGCAAATGACAGGTACAGGACAGCCTTTATTCCACTCCACAGAAGATAGAGAAAGCACAAAGAACTCACAGATACTCATAAACAAATGCAGAAAAAATACAAAGGCTTTTCAGTGACCCATAAATGACTAATACAATTCTCTTTCCTCTTTGCTGAGTCTTTTCCAGGATCCTAAAGTCCTTTGGACTCATAGTGCCACCCAATGGGAAATTCCTCTCAAAAGGGGTTGCTAGACAGATAACACCTTGACATTACTGTGAATTCCATTTTTACCCCGCAACGACCCATATAGACACTGAACTGTATATTATTATTCCAAGGACTTAGAATCCCCTCAGAAGGAAAACATACTTAGCATGCCTAGCCTTCCAACATTTTCATGACTCTCACGTGACCCCACAGAGATGCGTACAGGCATACAGTTTAAATGGTGCTACTCAGAGGACTTGGATTACCCTCAGAAGACAAAGCATATGCTAATGCCTCTTATTTAATGTAATTTCCACTGATACAACCGTATCAGCTTCTGATGCTGAACCACATAACAGCTCCAAGGATTTTGGCAGCAATAACTTTTTTATGGTTCTTCAGGAGCTGGGTTTTATAGGGTCTACAGGAACAGTGGCCAGGCTGCATGTCCACAGGAATTGATGTCTGAAGGCAGTGGTCTGAGTGGATTGCTATTCTCAAGTTTCTTGAGTTCAGAGTCCTAGGCTGTCTCCATCACGGTCTGAGGGGACTCAGTGGTCAAGAGGGTGGTAGAGGCAATAGTTTGATTTTCCTAGCACAGGCTGCCTCTTGTCTCTCCTTCAAGGTATTTAGATGGGCTTGCCTGCTCTGGCAGTTGGTGGGGATGACTGGCCCTTTCTCCAGAGGAGCGACCTTCCCAGACTAAGGTTGTAAGGTCTGGGCATCCAGCAAGAATATTAGGGAGAAGTGCCTGTCTGCCTCTTGGTAGCAGTTGGTCACTGTTTGTTCCTGGTGTTGATGAAAAAAGCGAGCCCCTTAGCCACCATAATTTCTCCCTTCAATAGTGGCTGTGAAGGTAGGGCTGGAAGCAGGTCTGGTAGTTTGAGGGGGCCCTGCTCTTCCCAAGGCTCTTGGGTTCATGTTTCTGGGTTGTCCCTGTCAAAGTCTGAGGAAAGATGATGGTCAAGGTGGTGGTGGTTTGGCTTGCCTAGTACCTACTGCCTCCTGTCTCTCAAGATTCCTAAATCAAGATCTCAAACAAAAGTTGACCACCCTGACAATCAAATTTATCTATGAAGTCCCTTGAAACACCCTGTACCCTTAAATCAACCCTGTGGGGTGGGTTATGTCAGTACTATTGTTTTATTTTACAGATAAGGAAACTAAAGGTGAAATAACTTCCCCAAGCTGTGCCCTGAGTTTGGCATAACAACAATCCTTTGCACTCCCTCTCTGGGTGATCTCATCCTCTGGCAAAATCACATAATCATTGTATCATTTTGACCAGCACCAGCCGTTCTCCAAGCTTGAACAAGCACCTGCAGTGCCCATGTTCCAGTTAGGAAGCCCTGCTATGAATCAAGCGTACCTCATTGTTGCTGTTAGCCCTCATTGTCAGGGCCACAGCTCACTGAGTAGCCATTGGCATAAGTATTGAGATCTCCTCACAAAGCCTTGGCTCCCCCACCCAGGACAGCTGGGGCCCTGGCATACGTGTCCTTGCTTGCAAGCCATTTCTCTCACTTTGAAATTAAACTTATGTTTGATTCTGATTCTCTCATCTCCAGCCAGTTCTCTTCAGGTCCAGCCATCCACAGGTTAGAGGCCCATTCAGGCCAGTTGACAGACACAAACTTAGATCTTAAGACTCAGAAACCTCGCTTTCCATTCAACCATGCTATCACTTGTCACTCTATTAGGGATGAGATAATAATGAGTATGGGTTATAATTTAATGGTCAAATAGTACATACAATAAAATGAGAACTTAAGATGAACGTGAATATCAAGTTCATCAGAGACAGCCTAACCACTCTAGTAGGTATGCAATCAGGAGATTCGGATTTTCTTTGTTGTGCAGTGGAAACTGCAAGAGCTTTAGAATTGGAGTCAAAGGCTCATAATTTGAAAGCTGGCTATGCCACCTATTGCATGTGACTTTAGACAAGTCACCTTTTCTGTGTCTTAGTTTCCTCATCTGGAAAAAATGGGATTTTGCTATGTGTTCTAAGGTCCCTTCCAGCTCGAAGTCTATGATCCTCCTTGATCCTATGTATTGGCGGTAGAATTCAAACCCAACTGACTTCTGACCTGAAGTCCAGTACTCTGTCCAGTAGGCTACGCTACCTCTCTAATTTTTTTTTAATTTGTGTAGGGCTTAGCCATAAACCAGTCAAGAGGAGATCATACTAAGGAAGAAAATAAAAGCTTCACTTAGTTGAGGCACTAATGCCTAAATGGCTCCATTTCAGCCATATTGTTGGTTAATGAATCATTGTCACAACATAACAAAGCACGATAGGACTGCATCTATAAAGAGAAAATGGCACTTATTCCCTCATAATCTATTATTAGCTAGGAGTTGTTTGAAAACATGTTTAGTAGTTAGAATAACATTGATACCAATTGAGAATTTTGAGTCAATGTTCTGTAATCCCTGGGTGGGATTCTTAAAACAAAAACAAAACAGTGGTTGAAAAACTAAAGAAAAATTGAACTGAATTTTATAAGATAGCATTAAAATTATTTAAAGAACCAAATGCAGCAAGTTTAGCTTACTATCTTCTCCAGCTATGATTAGAAATACATCAGCTCCCACCTGGAATCAAAAGTACTCTTAAAGAAAGGCCTCTATGCAATCTGTATCAAGGGTGACTATCTCAGTGATACTCCTTTAATACAGAATAGGTCACTGTTTCCTGCTTAGAGAAAAGGATAATAAAAGCCAGCAAAGTAGTTATCTCAGAGTTGTTATTTGGTGTGATTAGCTAGACTAGGAATTACATAGTGCTTTGACTCTCCTACTGTTCAACATCTTTTAATAACTTGACTATTGTGAATTGTCAAGAACAGATAAATGGAAGAAAACTTGCATCAGTCCATTTGCTTCTCCACTGTATTTGCTCTGGAGAGAAAAGAAGCGTCAACAATAGGTCAAAGAGAAACATAACTTCTCAATAGATTTTGTTTACCCATGACATCTCCTGCTCCCTTTTGATTACCATGAATAATGTGGAATTATCTATCAGCAGATAAGCAACGAAAAAAAAAAAAGGAAAACGGAACTCTGTTTCTACCGTGAAGAAAACAAAACAAATTATATTTAGTGATGGATTAAAATGGAAAATAGTCTTCA
The DNA here is from genome assembly GCA_028646595.1 of Phalanger gymnotis. NCBI lineage: Eukaryota > Metazoa > Chordata > Mammalia > Diprotodontia > Phalangeridae > Phalanger > Phalanger gymnotis. The sequence goes on from CM053622.1 coordinate 600,595,629, forward strand.
GTTTTTTAAAAATACTGAATGAATAGGCTGTTCATTTTTAGAATGTACAAACACCTTTGGTAGATTCTTCCTCTAGCTCCATTCATCAGAATCCAGCTCTCATCGGCAGACTGAGTAGGTATACAACCACTCAGTTTCATAAGCAAAACAACCATTAAATGGAAAACGAAAGATTTTTTCCATTTATTATGTAAACTTATGTTATGGAAATACTCTTCAAAATATCAGTTTGAAATAATCCCATTCTCTTGTGGGTATGAATTAGTTACATAGCTAAAAAAAATATCAAGCCTTAAGGAATGAAATTTCAGTAACAGCTCCACCCATGTGAACTGAAAAATCAGTCTCCAGTACTACTTCCAATGCCACGGACACACGTCCTGAGGGACGATGAGGAGGTACCTGGCAGAGATTGTTTCCCATGCTAAGTCCAGCTTCTCCATCATTGCCTTTTGCCCATGGAGTTGAATCCATAACTCCTTAGTCCTTATTAAAGTGAGTCACCTTCAGCAATCAGGTCACTCTTACAAGTCTAGAACAGTGGTCTCCAAAGAGGTATACATGCCCCAGAATATGTACAAACTAGTCCGTTGGGGTACAGAAAGAAAATTGTAGGACTTCTGTTCATTTCTAATCTATAAACTAAACAAATCCTCACAAAATGGTTAAGTGGCTTAAAAATTAATAATAGAATTCTAAATGAACAACAAAAGCCCACACGGGTCCTATTTCTTAGTATAAGCTCTACATCGGCCACATTATGAGGTAAAAAAAATGATGACAATCTGATCAGATATGACAAGAAGGCAGCCAAAAAAATCTTCAAAACAATCAAGATTATTTGAAAGATGTATTTAGATCTATTGCCATTCACAATGAATCTCATCCTAAGTGTAGATATTACCTAATGATAATCTGAAATTATCACTCTCAGCAAGATATTTAAAAAGTAAAATTTTTGTCATCAAAGAGACATAAATATATCACCTCTAAAAACTTGTCTGCATATGTTTAAAATCTGGAAACGGAATTTTCAAAACTTTTTTTTATTCTGAACTTAAGAAATAAAATAAGCATTTCCATAACAAATTTGAATAGAACAGAGAATTGCACCTGGAACTGCAGATCCATCATGTACAACTTGCTATTCCTTTCAAACATACAACAAAGTTATCATGTAAGTTTCTTTTTTCCCTTTCCCCTTTTTTTTCTTTTTTTCTTTCTTTTCTTTTCAAACCTGCTTAAAATGAACCCATATGGTAATATAAAAGCTCAACATACTTCAACTAGTTTGCACTGACATCAGGAAAAGGGAAATATACTAGCCAAATTTAAACAAAAAACTTTGCATAATTGTTGGATGGGGTTGAAAAATGAGCATCATGCTTTAACAAGCACAAACAGCAGCAAACTTCTTTTACTTGGTCTTCATCTCTTTTGCAGCTATGGCAGCCATTAAAACCAAGAATAAAAATAAACCCAACTGAGAACCAGACCTTTGAATCATGGTGTTAAACTAAGATTTTTTTAAATTAACAAATTCAAATCACATTACAATCACATATTTAGTGAGAGTAAAAGGTGGTTTTTATACCATTCAAAAAATATTTTAAATATTGTTTATTTCATTTTTTTTTACTTTTGGGTGAATTTTATAAAGTGCATAACATACTGTCACAAAAGTACATGTGCTAAATATTACATTGTGGAGTTCATGTTCAATTTTTTTTTTGCTAGTGGGTTGTTAAGAAAGTTTGGAGATCACTAGTTTAGAAGGTTAAGCTAATGTCTTTTTCCCCAAGCCTTAAAATCAAAATCTTTGCTAATACCTTGCAACCATCCCTTGCTGAATAAGCAATACAACTTGAATAAAGCTGCTCCTCTGATGATCAAAAAGTGAAATGAAAGACAAGAAAACAAATTTTAAACTGAATCAGTTTTCAGGAATCTGTGTAATTTCCGTGGTTAACTGGAAGAAGAAAGCTGAATCCAGTGTGTTCAATCGATCAAGAGGACTGGTCTGAATCATTCAGGAGCTTAACCTACTTTTGCTCAGGGTTTGATTTGGGGCCTAAAATCATATTCCTCCCTTTAATTTTGCCATAAAACTCTCAGATGCATCAAGAAGTTGTGTTGATTGTAGTAACCTAGAGCTCCTTCTTTCACCTGTCTCCAGCTTGTCTCTAGATAGTGGGTTTTTTTTTTGCCTTATTTCCCCCTTTCACAAGATGGTGACATTCTGAAGCAGTTCTGATGAAGAAACTAAATTTGTTGTCTCTACTTAAAAGTGATAATCCCCAATAATGCAAACTTCAAGCACCCATTTTTAATGAAACTGTTAGATGAATATCAAAGAGCTATTTACCTGGGTGTCTAATATTTTAATTAGATTATATTCTCAATTTAACCCATTAAACCCCCTTTGATGATCTCCACATTTAGTGTTTAGCCTCAGATGCAAGAGGTAATGAATACTGGACCTTTTGATTTAATGAGAATTTCGGCCTTCCAGCCTGCGGCCTCTTTGTATGCCTTTTGTTTTGCCAGCTATAGAATTCATTTAATTGAAGGAGTCTCTTACCACCACACATTAAGGAGTACAAATTAGCATCCCTTTTCTGATTGGAAAATGCAAGCAGACATTTTTGCTTTGATCTGAGGATTGTGCTGAAGGAGGCAGCAGCCCTCTGAAAATGAGCTGATGGCCTTGTTATTAGGACAAAATGCAGATGCGTCCATGTGTCACAAAATGCTTAATGTCCTAATTGGTCACCTTCCACATGGTTTATTCTCCTTGTCCTGTTTGTATCTTTCACACATTCTCTGGCTCCTCTGCAGTAAATTGGGAATATAGATTTTAAACAAAATGGCAACCTAAGGGAAATAAAATTTTATACTTTTTTATCTTTTTCTTCAGGCTATATTTTTTTAGAATGCCTTTATTATACCTCCATTCTCAACTCCTTCATCCATGCTCCATTCTCCAGCCTAAAAGATTTCCCAGGCAGCAGCATGGAAGCATAGGATATTGCAAAAGATGTTGGCTTAAAGTGGAGAGACTTATGTTTGAATCCCAGTTCTGATAAGAGCCTTAGGCACACACACAAGTCAATTGACCTCTGAACCTCATTTTCCTCATCTGTAAAAATAGATATTCATACTTATATTACCCACCTCCTCAGGTTATTGTGAGGAAAGCACTCTATAGGTTGTAAAGGACTGCATAAGTAAAATATGAGCTTATTGCTATCACCATTAGTATGGTTGTTTCTCAGCTAGGATAGGCAAGAAGCATTTCTTGCTACTTCATGCTTTGGCAAAGCCCATCTTTTGATATATTTTGATAGTGATGCAAATTCTGGTGGAATGCAACAGATAGAGGTGTTCAAAAAAGGGAAAGGGATAAGCATTAATTGAATGCCTACTATGTGTCAGACACTGTACTAACCACTTTCCAAATATTCTCTCATTTTATTTGATCTCAGGTCTTCCTGACTCCAGCTCAGAGCTCTATTCACAGCACCACCTAGTTCCGGCCAAACAGACCTAGAAAGAATAAAGTGAAATTGACCAATTTTATATGGGCGGACAGTACATTGGCAAATATGTTAAGGACACAAAGCTTATACTACATTATTTGTTTGGAGGTAACAAAATGAGACATGAAAATAATGAATAGCTGAAAATCATAAATATGCACCATGCCAGAATTTCCAACTCCCCTTCTATTCTTATAAGAGAACTACTGACAAGAAATCAAATTTACCGATCTCCAGGTCATTTCCTTTTGCTTTTCTGTTCCATCCTCTTAGAGAAAAGTTGATGAGTAGGGAAGGGATAAGCACATCGAGGGAATTTCAGAAGGACTGAGATTACTCTGAAGGATCCATATCAGTCATAGCAACCACTTTTTTAGGGACCCCCTACCCTTACATCGTTTTTAAAATCCTCCTTAAATGATAGGCTTGTGTTTAGCACCAAGAGGGATGATACAAATCCTGCCATTGCTGCGATAGGGAAAGAAGAGCTACAACCTGCTCATTCTACTGGCTCCCAATGTGATTTCCTGGCCTCCACCATGGGCTAGACTGACAACCTCGGGTTATGGTTTACAGTACAACTGTGGTAGTCTCAGTATACAAGAAAAAAGTTGACAATGAAGAAGAATCAAATTACAAAAATAAAGCTCCTTGGGGGTATTTTGGGTAAGAGAATACAGCGGAGCCACTTTTTGCTGCCAATATGAGCAGATACAACTAACCCTGTGGGCTAATAACCATGTCATATCCTTTTTGGCTGAATGTATATTTGTTTCAGGGATGTTATCAACCTCTAGATATCTGATCTGTCTAATATACAATTCACTTTAACAGTGATAAGTAGGCACTGAATTGAACTATAACAGAGTTATACCATAGTATAAGTTAACCTTTCTCTAGCAACATTTCTTCAAAGAATTCAAAGTACTTGCATATCTTTTATCTCACATGTCTTCATAATATTCTTGGACCTGAAATGAAAGTTTTAGATATTATTCTCCCTATTTCATAGACAACCAAGCATGAAAAGCTAAGCGACTTATCCAGTGGCGAAATAAGGTTTTTAATCTTATTTTTGAATCCAGGTATCTATATTTCAACCAAATTCAATTAATGCAAGCCAGTACTACAAAAGCAATAGGAGAACCCAGAATTGTTGAAATCTCTGAAATAAATGAACTTATTTTGTCGTTTTTGTTGTCCAATCATTTCAGTCATGCTTAATGCTTTGTGACCCCATTTCGAGTTTTCTTGGGAAAGATACCGGAATAGTTTGCCATTTCCTTCTCCAGTTCATTTTACATATGAAGAAACTGAGGCAAGTGGGATTAAGTGACTTGCCCAGGGTCACACAACTAGTGAGTGTCTGAGGCAGAACTGAACTCAGGTCTTTCTGACTCCAGGCTTGACCCTCTATCCATTGTGCCACTTCACTGCCCAAATGAACTGGATGAAAAATTTTAAAAATTTTAGAAGGAGACCAGAAATTCTTTAAAATAATGGTCTACATGAAATTTCACAAAAACAGAAGTATGAATACATGAATTTTACTGAACAAAGTTCCTAAGTGAACATTGAGACTCTCAAAGGGGAGTCATCTGGGAGCTCACTTAAGCTTTTTGATTCTAAACAAATCAGTTGACTTCCCTCAGACTCAATTTCCTCTCTCTAAAATGAAGAAGCTGTATTATGTAGAATCTCTAGGACATATTTTGGCTTAGAAATTCTACGGTTCTCTCTCCCAGAATCCTAAGTAAAATCATCTCCTTGAGTTATTCAGGGAAAGCGTTGTTCTTAGGGCTACAGGAGATTAGAAGGATTATTTTAGAGTCTAACAATTAAGACTTCCCAATGTTTGACCATGAATTGTTCCTCTGACATTGTGATGGAGATTTGTGTGTGTCTATGTGTTCACAGAATACCTAGAATAAAGTTTTTGAAGTTTCTTTGATGAATACTAAACATTCCTACCTCTTCCTTCTTCCTGTCTTCTATCACTTTTCTCAGTTGTTGATGGATATGTTTATTAAAATCTTTTACTTCATGAAGTGACAAATGAGACTAATTCCTTGGACTTGTATGGCCCTGTTCCTTCTAAGAATTCATAGAACTTTTGGAGCTCTCTTGGTCTTCTACCTAGTGCAAGAATCTCCTCAAAAGCATTCCTGATGAATGGCTATTCAGCTTCTGCTAGAACAACTCAAAGGATGAGGCACCTCTGAGGTACTTCAAGGCAGCCTATAACACTTTTTACTTCTATTAATTGTTAGAACTTTTTTCCATATATTGTGCTGAAGTCTGCCTACCTATAGCTTCCACGGTTCTAATTCTGTCCCCTGGGGCCAAGCAAAAGAAAATTCTTTCTCCTTTTGCATCGCAGCCCTTCAAGTATTTTAGGACAATGCATAGGTATGTGCAGCACATTTCATTACAATGTGTACCCAAGGAATCTTTTTTTTGAAGGTGAATATTTATTGAATATTTGATCTTAAAGGATGTCATTCAATTCATCAAACTAAATGAACTAAAATTTTTAAAGATTTTTTAAATTTACAACTAAACTTTAAAAATATAAATTTTGCAAAAGGCTCTTTTTAATAAGATCCTTCCCTCTTCCCTAAAATATAGACCAATCTTTTCAACCTGATCTTCTTGGCTAAAAAAGCACATTTCCAACTGGACCTTGCTCCCCTAGCCCTGCTCTTTGCTATAAAAGACCAGTGGTAGAGTTTAAGGATTGATGACTAGTTTTAAAACTTGCTATAAAAGGCCAGTGGTAGAGTTTACGGATTGGTGACTAGTTTTAAAACTTAAAATTTTCACTGTTTTGCCTTCTTTGCCTATAACAATCAGAGCCCCAGGGCCACATGCTATTGAATGAGTCACAGAAAACTAAATATCCAGAAGAATCAGAAGGGCAAGGAGTTCCCAGAGGCTCCAGATCCTAGGTAGCCATATACCAATGAGAGGGCTGCTGGCACATTAGTGAACTTCTGGCACACCTGGCACACCTGTAATGACAAGCACCATAGACCCCTTAAGTCTTCACTTCCCCATGCAAAACCCATCCAGTTCTTTTGTTGTTGTTCTTCATCCTTCATTCTGGAAGAAGACCAGTGACATCACATGAATTGGATTTAAGTGAGGCAGAGTTGTGCAAAGTCATAAGCTTCACTCTCCTCAGAGTCACTGAAGTCCAGTGGCAAGACAAAAGTCAAATCAAATGGTGACGGCCTGAGATGACCTTGGCCTTTCTAAATTAAGTTCTTTCCCAGTTCTTTTATTCTCTATTCCTCCTATTACATAGTTTTCAGTCACCTCACTAGCCTGGTCATTAACCTGTGGGGATATTTTAGTCTGTTAGTGTTCCTCCGAACTGAACCTAATATTCAATAATCCAAAGTGTTTTGGGCACTTAGCATAAAGCCTGGCACATTCTAAGTGCTTAATAAATACTTGTTGACTGTTATGTGCAATCCAATTCCCAAAGCCTGACTTGGCTTAGGATGAATTATCCTATTGCAGAGTTGCCTTATCACTAGAAACCCCACAGCCTAACCAACCAAATCCTGTTCCCAGCTTGGACATTGATGCTTTCTGACTATGGACAAGATGTTGTGACTTCTTCTGCATCATCCTATCCCATCACATCAACAATAATAACAACTGACATTTGTGAAGCATTTTAAGACGCACAAACCATTTTCTTCACCAAAACTCTGGGGTAGCTAGGGTCAATATTATTACCCTCCTTTTATAAATAAGTAAAACGAGGCAAAGAAAGGTTAAGTAACCTAACCATGGTCACACGATTAGTAAATGGCAGAGCCGGATTTAGATCTGTTTTCTGGCCCCAAATCAGCTTGTTCTCCATTTCCTAATGAAACAGAACGTTGTTGTGCTCCAACCAAAAGCTGGACTGAGCTGAACAATTATGTGACCCAGTCTCTGCATTAAATTGAGAGTGACTTTTTTCCCTCTGCCCACATTGAAGAATGAATTGAGAACTGAACAGGACCTTTGCTATAATCTAGTTCAGCTCCCTCATTTTACCACTAAGGAAATAGAAGAGATTTGCCCAAGATACACAATTGGTCAGGGGCAGAATTGGGATTCAAACCAGATCCTTTCAAAGAAAGCCAGCACTCTTCCCACGAAATTCACTAATACAATTTCCCAGTTTGTCATAAGTTCTCTGCCCCAGCCAGATGGATCAATTTATTCACTGTCCCAGAACATACTTTGTTCATAAGTACTTCTGTGCCTTTTGTCATGCAGGTCTCCTTGCTTAAAATGCCTCTTTCTGTTATCTTGTAACATTATTTATATAATTCACTTAGAACTTAAGCACATACTAAATTGTGGCATCAAAGTCACCTTAGCAAACATTCTATCCACAATCACTTCCAACACATTGCCATCTCTGTCTTTGCTCACATGAGTCCTAGATGACTGAAATATCCTCCTGCCCATCTCTGTTGATATTCTACCTAACCTTCAAAATCCAGTTCAAAAATTACTTTCACTAATTCTTCCAAATGTATATGATCTCCCCCCCACATAGAAATCTCATGGATGTGGTACAAATAAGAATAGTATAAAGCCCTTTCTGGATATATGTCCTATGACTCCAATATAGGTTAATTCTTTCTGAGGGCAGAAAACACATTTTGAATCTCCCCTAGTCTTTAGTATAGTTTATTGCACATAACATGCACTTAATTGACATTTGTTGAATAAATGAATGAATAATAATGCCACTGCTCTGAGAATATGCTCTGAGATAAAATCCACAAAGGGCAAAGATTCCTGGCTGAAAAGTTTGACATTAAAAATAAATATAGGTATTGTGGAAGGGTTATACATAATGTTACACATGTGGCCCATGTTGAATTGCTTGACTTCTTAGGGAGGGTGGATGGGAAGGGAAGAGGGGAGAGAATTTGGAACTCAAGGTTTTAAAAAAATAGATGTTCAAAAGTAAAAATAAATAAATAAATAAATAAATAAATAAATAAATAAATAAATAAATAAATAAATAAATAAATAAATAAATAAATAAATAAATAAATAAATATAGGTCAAAGCATTTATGTGGTGATTTAAGCCCATCCAGATTGGTTTGCCCAGTTGTTTGTTTTTTTTTTTTTTTAAGATTCATGCTTTCTCAGTGCCAGAGCTAAATATCTGTCAATTTCTGTAAAATGTGCAGTGAATAACACACCTTAAATCTTCATAACCAAAGAAATAGAGTTGGAGCAGTTATTCAGGAATTCAAATAAAATTCATTTCCTCAGCTTCTGGAAGCTCTAATCAGCCAAACTTATAGACCACACAAATGCAAAGGATCTCTGCATTAAATTGAGAGTGACTTTTTTCCCTCTGCCCACCCTAACCCCGTGTATAAATAGGAAAGACTTAATACATATTTCTGCTTGCAATATGATGCCACTAATTTTAGCAGTGCTATCAGAATGGAAAATTTGGATCCAAAGAGGCCAAAGGATGCCATAGCCAGCCCACTACAGACTTGGCAGCATCATTGCCATGCTGTGCACCTATCTTTTAACTTAAGGGATACCAGTAATGGAAACTTTAGAGTAAAGTGACATCAGGACTTTTCCCATATAAAATGTTAATAAACAACAGACTATAAGTTCTTTGTATTTTTTGTTGTTTTTGTTGCGGTGGTTGTTTTTAAATTCTCTATGGCACCAATTAGCCAGAATTGGACATTCGCTGGGAGCATCTTCCATTTATGTTCATTTCCAAGGACAAGGTAAAGATATACCTAAGCTTGCTACACTTAGCTACAACTCTGGAACCTTGCTAGAAATACAAGGGCAGAAGAGAGAAAATTGTCCCCATATTTGGATGTCTGTGTTCTCCGTGACTCAAGGACCTAAAGAAAGTCATGCTACTTGTTCTCTCAATTACACAGCATATCCACTCACTTCACAGATTTTTCCCAAATCATATTTAGTTGCTGTATTTTCCGGATCTGGGAGCACTTAAGATGTCTTTCCTGCCTCCGAAGTTATCATCCTATGGGTGTTATCCACTTTCCCTCCAAGGATCCTAGGGAAGCTCTCATTCTCTGATTATATTACTTCCAGAGCCAAGTCTTCTGTCCTATCTTATTGTTCATACACCCACACTTTAAATCCTGCCTTGAAATTAACCATCTTAATATTTGGGGTGGGGAGGGATTTTGAGGCTGAACTTTAATAGTCCCACTTACAGAAACAAAGCAAATTACAGAAATGAAGCAACCATCCAGTAATAAAGGCAAAGAGCCATCTCAGTGCTATTGGATAGCATCATAGTACAGTTGAAAGAACATTAATTCTGGTGTCAAAGCACTTAGTTTCACATCCCATCTCTGAGGCTTCCTTGCTATGTGTAACCTTGAACAAGTAATATAACCTCTCTGGGATTTCTTGCTTGTCTGTAAAATGAGGGGGCTAAATTAGATAGGCTCTGAGGTTCATTCCAGTTCCTAGAGCTATGATCAAAATGTACTAAAAGCCTCAGTTTCCTCAAAGTAAATAACCGAAGACTACAGGATAAAAGCCCTTTGAAGGCAGGCACTGTATCATTTTCTTTTTGCACCCCCAGCACCTCTCACAGAGCCTGTGTGTAGTAAGCAGTTGAACGCTTGTTGATTGACTAAATGAGATGAAACCTACATCAAAGCAATTTGAAACTACAAGCAATATTCAAAATAACAGTCTTAGTTTTCCAAATGAGTTATATTATTTGCCTACCGTGTCCCTAATGGCAGACACTCGTGGGCTTACAGATTCAAAATTGTTACAAGTAAAAGGAACCTTAGAGATCATCTTTTCTAACCTAACTCCCTCATCCTACAGTTGAGGGAACTGAGGCTGAAAGATGAAGTAATTAGTCATGGTTACAGAAGCAGGTAGACAGCTGCAGCTTCATCAGGCCCTCTATAAAGAATAAATCAAATGATGAATCCCCCTTCTCCCAATCTTGGTAGTTTCACTTGAAATAATTCCTGTGTAAGCAGAGAGTGGGACATTAGAAGCAAGGGAAAGAAGACTGAGGGTGACACTTTGACATATATGTGTATGCATATGTCTATATATATACATACACATTATAGAAAACGAATTTTCATAAATCGCAAAACTTTTTTTGAGGAAATTCCGAATGCTGAAGAATGCACTATCTGTAAATTCCACAGCTGGAAGACTAAAAATGATTGGTTTCTTTTCCATGCAGGTGGTATCTCACCTCTATATATCAAACGGTTAAAAATTCGGATGGGCTTTATGCCCGGGTGGAGAGAGCGCTACAAAATGTTATACCTATCCTAGACTGGGCACCCGACGCTGCCTAAAGAAGGGGCGGTGTGGGTGAGGTGTGGGGAGGCGCGCAGAGATGCGCGGATGGAGCATTTTAAAAGGTCTCTGTAACAAACGACTTCAGGAGCCTGTCGATGGTTCCCAGCGTTCCCGCTGAGCCCTTTATTTTCCTAAAGAGACTGCAAACCCCACGTGAGAAAAGACGACATTCTATCGAGCTCCGTATCAGCCAGGAGACATGAGAAAAGTAGACAGTGATTCTCTCCCTCCTCTACTCCAATACACCCCAAACAAGTGCAAATCTGAAGAGAAGAAATAACTTCCCTTCTGCCCTCAAAGTTAAAACAAAACACAATTCTCTATTCCTAAGGACGTGAATTAAAAGGCGACGTTGCACCCAGATGTGAGGACTTCAATATACAAATAGAAATCTCACCTTAACAAAAAAAATAATAATAATAATAATAAGCCGAGGGAGAGTGTGTCTGTCCCTTCTTTCAAAGGGAGCTAACTGGAGTCTGAAGCCGAAGTGCTTCGTGTATCCCCTTCTCTGCTCTCCCGACAGTCATTTGACAGTTGGAGATTTGAGTTTGACTAGCTGTCCTGTTCAGGGCGCGGCACGGTAAGGTGTCAAAGTAGCTGGTTGGGTTGGGTAGGAGCTATTGGCAGGAGTAATAACTCTATGTAGAGGACATTGGGGTGGAAAACCTTAGAGAAAAAAGAATTCCTCTCTCTCTGTCTTTCCTCCTACCCCCCCCCCTCCCTCCCTCTGTCTCGAGGCCCCAATCCGGGAACCACTCTGTAGGGGTATGGAGTCTCGATCTTGGATCTCTGATCCTGGAGAGAGTAGCTCTAGTGAGAGCTGCCTGTTGCTTTTCCTTACTCCGATTCACTTGTTTTCAACAGCAGGAAGGAAGGGCCGAGGTTACTGGAGACAGAACGGCCATGCCTGAGCAAAGGAGGCAGAAGGACTGAGAAGGGGCTCAGGTTAGGAAGAATCCCTCTCCCCAGCCGGTTTCTAACATCTTCTGTTCCGCCCTCTTTTGATTCCTACTGGGCTAAGTCTTCATATGGAGGCGGCGGGTATATAAACATACCCCCTGTCCTTTCCTCAGCCCTTAACTGGTGAAGGGGACCGGGAGCGGGTGAGGAGAGGAGACGTTCTGTAGGAAAAGACACGGTGAAATATGATCTAGGGTGGAGGGAGCGGGAGGGGAGAGCTAACTCGCCTTACGAAGGGTCGGTGGGAACTGTAGCTGTAGAAGAAGGGGTTGTTTGTTTTTCAAAGGAGCAGGAAAAAGGCAGCCCTACCTCTAATCGGTCTTAGTTTCCCCAAAACCCAGGAGTCTGTGTCTTCTCTCCAAGAGAGACCCCAAGAGGGTTGGCTTCCCTTCCCAGATCACCACCTTTCCCTTCCTCCCTCGGACTCAATAGCTCAGAGCAGATGCTGTCCCAACTCTCCCTCGTCCCCGATGTCCACCTCATCCTCCGGCTCAGTGAGAACGAAGGGGCCGGTTACTGGAGGCCCAGCCCGGGGCTCCACTGGAGCCGCCTCCGAGGCGTGTGGGCTACGCTGTGGGCTTTCCTGGCCGCCGGGTGCCTTAGGCTCGTCCTGGCTTTTCCGCAGCTGTTTTTTGTGCTTCATCCTCCGATTCTGAAACCACGTCTTCACCTTCCCCAAGGGAAAAAAAAATAAAACCCGAGTCACTCATTCTGATAGGTAATCACGGTTACAAATAGCTGAAATACCGAAGTTCGAAAACGTCAAGTACACGCTTCATTAATTACTCGATAACAGTTGAACTAGACCTAGACTTAGTTCAGTTACTAATCAAAAATTCTAAAAACAGACTAGAAACGAAGAATAAGGAATAAAACATCGTGGCTATTAAAATAATAATAATGATGATAATAGTGATAAATAGTGCTAATAATTATCAGCGATTGCTAATAGCGACCGATTAGTCTCAGCCTCACCAGTCACCTCCTGGTCCAGAATGGAGATTTGTTAGGAAATAACAAAGTCTGATTTTCACTACGCCACTTCCCTTAATCCTAGGGGCTGAGACGGGTAGGCTCGGGGTTTCCAAGTGCCTTCGGTGCCAAAGCACAGAGATTTAGAGGGGGGACAGGGAAAGAAATGTACCAGAAAATTAAGGAATGGGTAAGACTGAGACTGAAGATGAGAATCCCGAAGGCTCTCGAAGAACTGAATCGTATAAGATGTCAGAGCTGAAAGGGACATCAGACATCTATGTCCATATCTTTCATTTTACAATGGAGTAAACGGGATTCTTAGCTTCTTTTCCAAATAATTCATATTAAACTTTATAGTTTCCAGTGAGATTTACATATTTCGATTCTCACAAGATAGAGATTAGTGCTAGTGCTATTATTCCCATTTCACAGAAGAACTTGAGAAGTGAGATGATTCGCCCAGGGTCACACACTTAAGTGTCTGGATTCAAATCCAGGTCCCATAACTCTAAAACCAGTAGTCATTTTATTATACCTTGCTGAATTCCTCAAAGGCATTTCCTCTGAAGGGCCGGGGGAAATTCTACACCCAGGAGAAACTGGTAGAAAACTAAAGAGTCAGGAATAAGATGGGTGAACACACCATTTAATGGAGCCGCCGATATAGTATTGCCAGCACTGGGCTCAGTTTCCAGCTCTTCTAGTTACTATCTGTATGGCCTTGGGCAAGTCACTGTCTGGATTGGATTAGGTGTAGAGCAGAGATTCCTAATTGACCTTTGGTGGTCCCATAGACAACTGAGTCGTTCCCATGCAGAGAAAGCTTTGTGGGAGCAGGGTACAGATAGGGAAGGTAGAACCTGCTGAGAGACAGACAACTTGGTTCTGAGTCCGGGCTCTCTGACTCTTCTGGGTACTACTTTGAGCATGCTACTTATCCTTTCCGAGTTTCTTCTTCTTCGTCTGCAAAATGGGAATGATAATAATACCTTAAGTGACTACTTCTTGGGGCTTGGGGAAGGAAAGTGCTTTGTAAATCTTAAAGCCCGTATATAATAGTGAGTTGTCATTCTGAGCCTTGAGGGCACAGGGTTATCTGAAGAGTTTAGAATGGAGTGACCAAGTCAGCCCTCCCCTGACACCTTCCCTACCTGAGTCTCGGACAGACTGAGCGCCGTGGCGAGCTCCACCCGCTCTGGGGTAGACAAGTAACGTTGAATCTCGAACCTTTTCTCGAGGCCGGAGAGCTGAGAATCCGAGAAGACGGTGCGGGCTTTACGACGGCGGCAGTGCTTCCCAGGAAGATCAGTGTGAGGGGGATGCGGGAACAATGCAGAGACTGGCACCCCTGGCGAAGAGGGAAGGAGATCCGGTGTGGGAGAGAGGCCCCAGTCACTGAGAAGCAACCCCAGCCCCCAGGGACCTTCCTACTGCCCATTGACGCTGCACTCCGTGCCTATCCCTTGCTAGTTCGTTCCCCTCTCTGAAGCCTGAATTTTCACCTGGGGAGTGCAGCCCAAGAACCCCTGTGGTAGAAAGGATAAGATGCCGAGTAAAGAAAGCTTGAGTATCTTTTGAATTAACTCTGTATAGAGTAGCCCAGCGGTAGTAGAAAACGAGAATAGCTGCTTAGATGTTCAAAGAATCCTGTATTTGTGGAGACTTCAAAGGCAAATTCGAGAAATATGGGGAAGCTCTCTTTTCCGGTATTCCATAGCCTTTCTCTTCTTCCTCTGGAGGTCCTGATCAGTCTGCTATTGGAGTCCTGTTTTCCCCTTAAAGCACCTTCCCTCGATCGAACCCCTTCAAGAAGTCAAAACAAGGCCAACGGGATCTTTCCTCTCTCACCTTTTTCCTAGCCTAGTCGCCCTCATCTTGAGGAGAGCTCGCGCATCTTCCCCACACTAAAATGGGGGAGAGGGAGAGGGAGAGAACAGAATCAAGGCGAAAGTATTTAATGTCCAGACCAGTGCTTGACTGAGCCACACTAGACATTTCCCGCCTGGCACGTTAGTTCCCGAGTTTATTTCGAGAGCGCCAGAGGACAGAGGTTTGAACTGGGACCCTTGGAAAGGTCCCTGAATTCCGGCCAGAGGCTGCATCAGCCTCCTGTCATGACTTCCCTAGTCAAATCATCCGTTTGTCTTCGAGAAACGCCGCTTTTCAGGAAGATAGAACGGGGTGGGGGGTGGGGGGGGGCGGGGATTTAGATATATTCTTTCGAAAGGTGGGCGGTGGAACAGCAATAGTGACCGTGGTCAAAAGCCTTCTCCCAGGACTGGAAAGGAAATCGTGGTCTGCTTGGAGGCAGTGTGAACACGAGGTCTTGCGTCTTCGATTCCAAATGTTTCGGTCTCCTGTGGAAATCAGTCAAAGGCCCTAGAGTCCAAGTGTTAACTGTGCTTACGGGAACTGAATCCATTCCAGCTCTGGTCCCAGTCCCGGTCCCGGTCCCGGTCCCAGTCCCTGGTGTAGCTTATTTAGAAATCTCTCCTTTTTCTTTCCCACCCCAAACCCCTCTCACCATAGCCTGCACCACCCTTTCTCCTCAGTCTCTAAAGCAGAATTATGGAGCTAAAATTAACTCTTCGGCTCTAGGAAATATCCTGAGTGGGACGCAAATGAGTTGGGGAAAAGACTTCTGAGCCCCTTAATCTGAGAGTTAAATACCTTATGCTTACCTGACCCCTTTTATTTCCCTTGCCCTCTTGCCATTCAGACATTGGCCTGACAATGACTCCTTGTCAGCAGTGCTCGGGGCTGAAATAACTTTGGACCCCCAAGTTCAGATGTGGGGAATTGAGAGAGAGGCAGCCTGCCCAGACTATGACTGTAAACGAGATGGAGCAACATTTGGGCAGGGCAGAGAGGTCAAAGAGGATATGCGTCCCTCTACCTTTCTTCTCTCCACGCATTTTCCTCAGCAGCCTCGGGGCCAAGCCGCCAGTCTTCAAAAGCTTGAACTTTTTTTTTTTTTTTGGAAGCCCGGGCTGAATTGGCAAGTACTCGATCTGGCGCCCAACCCTCAGGAGCCTCATTCTCTACTGCAAAAGTCCCACAGGGTAACGGAAGGGGTGTTCGGAGATATAGACAATGACTCAAAGTCCGCTGCTTCTTTATTCCCGATCTCTTGGATCGTGAAATCTTTTAGGCGCGACGGAAAAACGAGGAGATGAAAATATACAGCCAAAATCCTTTTGGGGGGAAAAAATCGAACCATCGCTATCATCCTCAAGTGGCCTGGGTTAATACTTAATAACCTCCTGGTGTATTATGACCACGTTTCTCTGAGCCTGGGACTCACAAGTAACGACTTGTAAAGAACGTTAGGGATAACGCTAATCTTAGATTCCTCAGGTGTGCCCCTCACTCATGCAACATTTCCGTCCGACTTCCGCTTTTACTTCGGGTGAGATGCTACTAAGGGGGCGAGGAGCATGAACCCCCGGCTTTCCCCTCCCAGGGCTAATGGCCCGAGGAAGGTCTAGAAGCGAAAATGACCTTTTCCCTCTCTTTCTTTCTACCCTCAATCCCCTCCTCCCTCCCTTCACATATCCCCCATATAGCCTGCCACTTACCCGAGGTAGTAAGGAAATAAGGGTGGTGGTGGTCGCCCTTGTGGAGAGGATGATGCGGGTGAGGAGCCAGAAGGGTCGGCGTGGGCATAAGGGGGTAACCATAGTCTAACAGTGGGACGCGGGAGGCCAGGGAACTGGCGAAGTGGTCAGGAGCTACCTCCCGCAGCGGCTTGGGCTTGTGCAGCAGGATGTCCTCAATAAAAAAGGACGTGGGCCTCTGGGAAGACACGGGGTGGAGAGGTGAGGTGAAGTTGAGGTTCATTTTGAAAGAAAGTGGGGTAATATCAGGGTAGGTTGGGGGCGGGGGAAGAATGGGGAATAGATAGCGTCTGTTTATCCGGGGGTCGTGAGGCGCTACCCTCTCAGTACTCAATTTCCCTCTTCTCTCTCCTCTGGCCTGGGCAACCCCCAACGCTGGAGAGGCTAGGAGAGAACTCCAAGGTGGGCTGAGTCTCTGTGGCTGGAGAGTTGGCTGCTTGCAGAGGGGAGAGCCAATGGCGAAGCTGCAAACCTCGGTGGGGAGGGGAGGTTGGGAAGGGAGGGGGAGGTTGGAAGCTGCCGCGGTTCTAGCAGTTGAAGGTAGGCTGGCTGGGCGGGGCGGGGGGCGCTGTCCAAAGTGCTGAAAGGCTCCCTAATCCGATTCGTGTAAAAAGAAGACCAAATAGTGTTTTGCAAGGCTTTGGAAATTTCAGTCTCTGCCCTAAACACCTGGACGGGCTGCCTCACTTTCTGGCTCCTTTCTTTTGAAATAATTTTTAGAAGGAAATATATGAAGCCTTAGGAAAGTCGGGGATATACTCTCAGGGACAATGGCAATATTGATGAAGGGGTGATTTACTCCAGAGACTTTGACCCAGGCTTAAATCATCTGTGGGAATGAGAGCTAAGGGAAAAGGGGTAATGTAAGGAGAACTGGGCTCCATCAGTTGAAGTGAAGGGCTGGCCGATTAGCTGGATCCGTAAGGTAAATAATAATAATGATAATGATAATACTTTCTTTACCTTAATTATCTGGTAAGAATGGTGTGGGGGTATTTTTAATCTAAATTATCAGGAATTATCTGTGCCGCGTGAATCCGCCTAGCCCTACTTCCTGGCCCCATCCATTTCCGTTCTACTCTCTCATCTCCAACGCTTCCCCGGCCACATTCACTCTCTGTGTTATTTTCACTATATAGCCCCTTTCACTTCCCACCCACCCCCCAAATCGTATCCTCTCAAGGTTCTTTCCCCCTCTTCCTTTTCCACCCACTCGCCTTTCATTTCCTCCCTTGTCCTCTTGAAATCTTTTGTCTTTTATGTTTATCTTTTTCTAATCTGTCCCATTTATTTCCCTGGAGTCGATCTGCTAAAATTAAGGTGATAGTGTACAGCACAGCAGGGGTAATTTCGGCTCGCATCTCCGAAAATTGCCCTAATTATTGATGTTAAACTCAGGGAAATTAAAAGAAGCCACTTCTCTTCCATCTCCCGATTTTTAAGCTCTAATTTGTTGAAATCTAGTCGTCATCACAATTCCAATCACTGCTGCTAATAGTAAAAGTGTTTTAATAGAGACTGAGTCCTCACAACCCATGCTATTAGATAATTAGAGGAGGTGTTAGAAAGCCAAGTGCTAATCCTTGGGCGCACGGGCAGGATTTCCATCTGATCTAGCAGGTAGAACAAATTAATTACCAGAATCAATTAGACCTCAAACTACAGTTCTCCAGGAAGTGGGAGCCTCGTATTCCATACGGATGAGCTGGTAAATGGTAAATAGATGGAGAGGGGGAAGGGAGGAGGGAATGCTTTAAAGGACTAGATTCTGGCAAGTAGGAGTCTTAATGAAAGCCGGGACGTGTTGTCCTAGAGTTCGTAAAGTGATTTTTTAAAAGTCTCTAATGTTAGGCTTGGCAAACTCAAGGACCCGCAGCTGTGGGGAAGGGAGTAGTGCATGAAGGCATTATATTTTCGGTATGGTCTATAGACACTCTCCAGTGTCCAAACATCTGTGGGGCACGGGGGAGCCAGAGCGACAGTGCAGCGCAGTCCACGGATGTAACTGTAGCCCTCCCTCATATTAGCTATAAGAACTTTTTCCTACTGTGAGCTTTGATGTGCTAATAGGAAAAACGGAACCAAACTCTACCAAGCTGAAGCGGCCGCTTCAAGTCCTTCCCTGGCCTGCTGTTTTTTGAACAAAGGACTACCTACCCTCGGTGGATTCGCCATTACATTCGATTCTACACTGATTAAGCCCCTACTACGTACCTACTGAGTGCAGGAGGTGTTGAGAACACAAAGATTAAAAAAAAACCTGTTCTTATTCACTAGCCCAACAGAAAATCTCCATCCGCTCTCTTCAAGTGACTGAGGGTCTCTTGACAAGAGCCACGGGTGTGCACATGAACTGCCTGCCGAGTATATGGACAAGTATAAGTGGTTTATCCCTCTACTGAATCCCATCCCCAGGCTTATTATAGCCAGATGGGAGCCTGTGCCTGGGACCAGGAATTACTCCTGATGTCCTAATTGGAAAAGCTAATGTTCTAGTTATTAACGTCCCTGTCAGGGAAAGGAAAGGCAGTTGTAACCGTTTTAGCCAGGTAAGTAAATCTGTGGGAAGCATTTGTATTGTGATGTAAGTAATACTGGGCAGGATCAGAAGACTCCTGTTAGAATTCTGGCTCTGTCTGGGTGATCTTGGGCAAGTAACTTAACCTTTCTGTTTTCATCTATAAATTTCATCTATAAAAATATTTCATCATAAAATGAATATCTGCCTTTCAGGGCTATTGTGAGAAAAGCACATTGTGGTCCTAACATTTCATAATTCTTTAGGGTTTTCAAAGTAATCTCCTTATAACATTCTGAGGGATATATGCAGATAATATAGTGGCAGACTTTGCAAAAATCTGAGTCAAATTCAGGCAAAGTTCCACATTGGAAAGGATTGTAGGGGCCATCCTAGACCAACTCTATTTTATCTGACCAAAAATCCTGTCTATATTCAACAAGTGGTCATCCCAGCCCTTACTAGATAGCTCTAATTATTAGAAAGTTTTTGCTCATGACTGTGAGGAAATCTTTTTATGTTACTACTAGTAGCCTCCCTGGTACATAGTAAATGCTTAATAAACGCAGCTACTAGCTGGCTGGCTGGCTGGCTGGCTGGCTAGAAACCGAATTCATTCTTCAGAGCATATATCTTGCCTTCACATCTGCTTTAGCCAGCTTGTACCCTAGGGTGAGAAGAAGCAAGTGTGGGAATCAAGTGCTAGGGACCTTTAGGACCTTAATCCAATCCTGGAAGTTCCCAATATTATGCTTTGTTTTTCTTGCTTTGGGGTGAACGATTTACCCTCAGTTTATACTGAGACAATAGGTATCTGTCCAAAATCAGAAATCTGGAGTTACATGGGAGGAGAGGTGGTGAAGGGGAGGATAGAAGAGAAAAGGTGCTATCGTCATCCTTCTGCCTGGCCTCAGTCCCCTTCCCTAGTCTAGGAGACTGGAAAGAACTCAGAGAAACTTTCTTGTAGAAATAATTGGTCTGACTCCAGCAGAGAGAAACATAGAGAAGAAAGGCCCATTCCTTGGAGAAAAGGACATTTGCTTCCCTTCTGTTTTTCCCTTCCATATGACACAAGTAAGGTGAGGCAGAGGCAGAGAGGACTAGGTGAACACTCAAAGACATGCCAACTCTTTCTGGCTTGTCCTGCTCTGGTCCCGGGAGAATAGGGAGACAGAAGAGCAGAGAGCTGGAAAGAAGCAGAGCTAGAGAACAAGGAGAGAAGAGCACTAGCTAGCGACTAGAGACCAAGACTGGGATTCTGGAAGAGGGTCACAGGTCTCCCCACATCTCAGCTTTGGGGCACATCTCTCAGAGACAGCTTTACACCTTCATAACTCAACATTATCACTGAAAGGGCCCCTCTGCTCAGGAACACAAGGAAGGAAGAAGCATTTGAGCACTGAAAGTCAGACCTGGGTACAAGTCTGATTCTTGCCCAAGGTGAATACCATGAGCAAGCTACTACCGAACCTCTCTTGAGTTCGTTTTCCTTGCCCTTTAAATGGAGCTAAGAAAACTTATCCTAAAATGCTTTACAGGATTTTCTGAATTAAATGAGGTTATCTACTTGAACATATTTTATTTTTCATCATAAAAGTGCTATAGAAAGTTCAATAGTTAATCTTGTTTGCAGCTTTTCCAGTCATGTAATGGCTTCATCTTAGGTTCCAGGGTCTGGGGGACACCCGTGCTAGGACAGCCCCGCTTAGCCTTCTTACCTCTTCGTGCAGCTTCGCCTCCCTTAAATCCAATTCATGCACAAATCAAGACATCATCCTAGTGGTGTCATTGATCCTCTTCAAGAGTGAAGGATGAACCACAACCCTGGGGCAACCCAGCTCAGCTCTAAAACGAAAGAGTCTAAGCAACTATGAGAGTGCTTTCCCGTCCATTGACATTTGAGCCTCCCAGCAAACCTGAGAAGCCAGAGAATAATTTGCAGGGGAGAAGCCTCCCTATGGAATGTTTGAGTTGGCCCCACAGATAATAGGGAAAATAGTGCTAACATTTGAAGTCTGTCGCTGTTTCTATTAAAAAGGGTAATGTGAACTATAGCTGGCATTTATATAAGGCTTTGAGGTTAATAAAACATTTTACAGACACCATCTCATTTGATTCTATGTGAGAGCCCAGTGAAGCCTTTTACCAGTAACAAAACTGAGACTCAGAGAGTTTAAATGACTTGGCCAAGATCACACAGTTACAAAGTAGAATAGCCAGGACTCAAAATTAAGTCTTTTGACTTCACACTCACTAATGCCTTTGATTCCATATTCTGTCTCAATGCTTGAGCAACACTGAAAGAGTTCAGCTAGTTAAAATATGACTCCAGGTGTCAGGTTTCCTTCTTCAGCTTCAGTTGAAGATAGGATCTGTCTTACTTTGACTGTTAGCAGGGATTGCAAACTCCTGGAAAAATCTGTCCTCAGGAAGGCTTCTAGCACTATTGAAGACTAAGGCTTGAATTAATGATCTGATGAATGTTTTCTTTGTGGATTGTTGTGGGGGAGGGAAAGCAGCTTTCCCATCCATGGTAAGAATCCTTCCCCACCCTCAACTTTTTTTCTTATTCCCTTGCCCAGAAAGACACAGGTTTAAAGGAAATCAGTGAATTTAAAATCAGCCTAGCAAACACTTGAAGATCCACTAACCCAGGGGTGGGGAACCTGCAGCCTCAAGGCCACATGTGGTCCTCTAGGTCCTCGAGTGCAGCCCTTTGGCTGAATCCAAACTTCACAGAACAAATCCCCTTAATAAAAAGATTTGTTCTGTAAAACATGGACTCAGTCAAAAGGCTGCACCCAAGGATCTAGAAGGCCACATGGCTCCAAAGCCGCAGGTTCCCCACCCCTGCATACATTTTATTATCCTCCATCTCCAGCTACAGGAAGTCTGAAGAAGAGAGAGGGATATAGTAGGGAAAGACCTTGGGGTCAGAAGACCATGTTTACTCTGCCATTTCACAGACTTAGGACTCTGGGATACTAAGTTAGTATTTGTTAAGTGCCCACTAGGTTCCAAGCACTGTGTTAAGTGCTGGGAACAAAAAGAAAAGCAAAAGACCATCCCTGTCTTGGGGAGTTCATAATCTAATTGGAGACATAAAAAAGCAAACAACTATGTATGTACAAGACATATAATGGGTAAATAGAAAATAATCAATAAGGAGAAGGCACTAGATTTAAGAAGGATTGGCAAAGGCTTCCTGTAGAAGGTGAGATTTTAGCTAAGATTTGAACAAATATAGAGAAGCCAAGAAGTGGAGATGAGGAGGGAGAGTATTCCAGGCATGACGGAAAGCCAGGGAAAATGTCCAGAGCTGAGACAGGGAGTATCTTATTCACAGAAGAGCAAGGCAGCCAATGTCACTGCATCTAAGAGTAGGGTAGAGAGAATGGAGTTAAGGATGAGAAGATTTGAGAGGCAAGGGGGATATGTATTGAAGGGCTTTGAATGCCAAAGATTGGATTTTGCATTTGATCCTGGAGGTTATAGGGAACCACTGAATTTTATTGAGTGTGGGAGTAACACAGTCACTTTAAGAAAAACCCTTTGGCAGCTGGACAGAGGAAGGGAGAGCCTTGAGGCAGGTAGACCATCCAACAAGCTATTGTAATAGTTCAGGCATGAGGTGGTGAGGGTCCACACCACAGCGGTGGTAGTGTCAGAGGATAGAAGGGAGAATACTCAAGAGATGCTGAAAAATGGCATCAATAGGACTTGGCAACAGATTGGATAGAGGAGGTGAGTGAAAGTGAGGAGTTGAGTATAAGAACTAGGTTTTGAGCATGGGAAACTGGGACAACTGTGGTTTTCTACACAGTAATAAGGAAATTTGGAAGGGAGAGAGCTGACAAGGAAAGATAATGACTTTCATTTTGGATAAATTGAGTTTAAGATGTCTACTGGATATTTGAGACATCTGAAAGGCAGTTGGAGATGGAAGACTAGAAGCCAGCAGATAGCTAAATTTGAGAATAATCAGCATAGAGATGATAATTACCTTGGAGCTGAGATCAAGTGAAGTAGTATAGAGGGAAAAGAGAAGACCCAGGACAGGATCCATAGGACATTCATAGTTACTAGGCTGGATGTTACATAGTTACATGACTTGGATGAGGATCCAACAAAGGAGACTGAGAAGTGGTCAGATCACCTCTTTCTGAATTCTCAGCACTTAGCACAATGCCCAGGACATAGAAGGCACTTAATAAATGTTTACTGAATTGAATAGGTAGGAGAAGAACTGGGCAGCTAGGTGGCACAATGGATAGAGTACTGATCCTGAAGTCAGGAAGACTCATCCTCCTGAATTCAAATCTAGCCTTAGACACTTAATAACTGTGTGACCCTGGGCAAGTCACTTAATCCTGTTTGCTTCAGTTTCCTCATCAGTAAAATGGGCTGGAGAAGGAAAGGCAAACCACTCCAAATGAGGTCATAAAGAGTCAGACACAAATGCAAACAACTGAACAACAACAAAAGGAAAAGAACCATGGGGAAGTGGTGTCCCAAAAACCTAGAGGAGGGTCTCAAGTAGAAAAGGTGACTGGCAGTGTCAAAACCTTCTGAGAGTCTTAGAACCACAAGATCTCAAACTGGAAGTGTCCTTAGAGAGCATTTAATTCAAATGTTTACAAATAAGGAAACTTGGGCCCAGGGAAGTAAAAGGTCCTTCCCAGGGACAAGCATAGTAGGAGAGCTAAAAAATTGGAACTCATTTCCTGACTTCATATCCCGTGCTCTTTCCACAACACCAGGTTGACTCTCTGTCTTCCCATTTCCATCATTGGTGCAATGGGGATAAGGCTGCAAGCCTTGCTTACCTCCCAGGGTTGTTGTGGTGATCAAATGATATCTTGTCCATGATGACACTAAATGGTGCCATAATGATGTGAGCTACTAAGCAAAAGAAAGCAGGATCTATTTTTTTTTCTCAACAAGGCTTTGACACTTATAATTTGCCATCATTGGCAAGGAGGGAGTATGACTATTTCCAAGCCTGATATGCATAAAAACTAACTTGCCAGGTATTTTCTTGCTTGAGCTGGGTAACTTACAAATTGAATACGTACACACACACACACACACACACACACACACACACACACACACACACACACACAATCTGATGTAGACTCACTCATGCTATTTCATCTGAAGGTCTTTTTTTTTTAATTTTAAAAAGATAAGTAGTGTTTCTCAGGGAGCCAATAATTAAACAACTCTTCTCTTTTATGTCAGCCCCATACCAGAGTGTCTTCTAAGCTGAGACTTAGTTTCCCAAAAGGGCACCTTTTTGATGATCAAAGGACAAGATTGGTTCCATTACTTGCATTAGCCCAAGTTGCCTATATCCAGGCCTTCACAATAAAGGCAGAAATGTACTTTAGAAGGATCTGAGTAACACACTTTACTCAAAACATCTTGTATTATATTGCTTGTTGTCTGTTTCAACTTACCTTGTCTCTGGGTACTTTATTTTAAGCACTGTCAAAGTGGATGACAGGGATAGGGAAGGAAGGGAGCTGCTAGATGGCATCCTGTAAATGAGTCTTCAAATAATGCTTTTAAACTGGAATTAGGTTGAGAAATTGCATCCAAACATGATGGAAGAGGGGATATTTGGAATGAGGGAGCTAATGTAATGTCAGAGCTAAAGAATTGCTGGGCTGGCCCACTCAGAGCTGGGACAACCTGTTTAGCACAAATTGAATTTTGTTTTTCCCTTGAAGTCTTTGTCTTTGCCTTGGAAAACATATATTCCAAGGATTCCCCTAGAAGGGGAATAAGGACATGGAAACCAAGGAAGCTGGTAGGTACTTTCTAATAAAGGTATCAAGTCCACTGGTTACTTACAGCTAGTGTGAATTGTCATGGCTTGGCTCTTGTTTTCTTTAATCACCCTTAAATCAAATTCTCCCTTCAGATACCCCATAGAAATTTCCATCAACTCCCCGTAGATATTAACCACCTCTTTTAAAAATAAAAAGCATGATTTTTTTCATTTCAAATAAAACAACCATATGTTTAAATTTAGAACTTCACATGACATTTATGATAATTAGAGTTTACTTTTATATGATGCTTTGAAGTTTATAAAGCCTCTTCCTCGCGGTAGCCCTATGAAGTACATGGTAAAAATATTATTCTCTGTTTTCATAGGGAAGGAAACTGAGACTTGGAGAAGTGCGGAATAGGTTAGTCCAGTAAAGTAGCCTTCTAGAAATCAGGAACTTTTAAATCTCAGTTTCTTCACCAATTAAAAAAATATATATTATATTTTTCCAGACAGGAAATGACTGGTAACTGACATAGTAATCTTTTCAGAATCATCTGAGTAGTCAGATTATCTACTCAGCAGGAAAAAAAAGTAAAAGTCAATATCAGGTTAAAATAAAAATGGAGTTGAGAAGACGTTTTGTGCAATTACAGCAGCATCATCCCAATCTGTTTAAATAAGTTGTCTGCTTTTAAGGGAGGGGAGGTGGAGAAAGAAGTGCTAAATTAGCCAAAAATAAATATACTGACTCTTACTATCACTATATTGTGGAGTACTTTAGGCAATGCAAAAACAGTCCCCATAGCTTAAAGATCAAAAGAGTATAGAAACTGCCACAGAGAGCTTCCATTTAATTCCAGCTCTAAATCTATGATCCTATGAGTCTGTGATACTTGCAAGTAGAGAGATAAATAAGCTAAGGGTAACAACAGCTAGAGTACAAGTTCATTTGCAAAATATTACAGAGGTGGAGGTTGAAAATTGCAAGTAATATTCCCTTAAAAAATTTAAAAAGCAACAGAAAGTTAAGGGGAAAATAAACCTGAAAATACACCAGTATGAAACCCATCTAAACCAGAACATCCCAAGAGTATTTATAGGTGACACACAAAAGATAACAAAAAAACAGAAATAAAACAGATTTGCTGGCATTATATCAGCAACAATAATAGATTTATACATCACATTTGGATTCTTCTCGTTTCTCAGTACTTAATAACCTATCTGAGAAAAAGACAATACTACTTAAGAAAATAAAGCATGGAAGAGAACTTGGACCTGACTAGATACACAGGAAAAAATTTATGTAGACAGTGATACAATTTTTAAATTATTTAGGGATCGATTTTCAAGATTTATTAAAGAGGTGGAAAACCCCAAATAATAAAAAGGCCCACTATTACCCCATAAAAGGCAACTGAGCAGATGTCAATAATTTCTCCAATATACCTCCTTTCTCTTCTCTAGACAATCATTATCTAGACAACCATTCTATGGTCTACACACATAGCCAGGGTATACTTGATGAAAATATGAAAAGGAAATAGGCTTTCACAGACTAATTTCCATAGAAGGTTGTCTTAGCAATTTAAAAGACAGATGCAAGGAACAAAAGATCCTTTTGTATGAATAATTTTTGATTATAAAACAGCATTTGACTTTGTAGAACAAAAAGCTTTGTTAAAGCTTTTTTCAAACAAGGTATCTTTCATGTGAATACTAAAATCATAGAAATTCCACGACAGAAAGACCCCTAGAGAGAACTTTGTTCAACAATCTGCTAAGCATCAGCATAAAAGAGAGAGAGAGAAATAAAGGATGTCCTTTGAAGAACCCAATTAGACGAGGATTTCTCTAGCAATGGCATGGTTCTCAAGATGGTTCCCTATGAGAATGCTATGTTGATTGTGGTGAATCTAGGAACACTAAAAAGCTTCATTGAGATTCCTGGACACTCAAAAAAGATCCCTTTAGCCATATCCATTGTATAAGCAAATGGATCAAGAATGTGTATTCCTTACTACTGTGCTCTAAGAAATGGGAATGATACAGACTTCATAACAACCTGGAAGAACCTTCACGACATAATGCTGAGTGAGTGGAGCAGAGCCAGGAGAACATTATACACAACTACAGATATATTGATTCTGTGATGACTAATCCTGACAGACTTTGCACTTCTCAGCAACACAATATGCAGAGATAGCACCAAAGGACTCATGATGGAGAGGGCTGTCTACATCCAGAGAAAGAACTATAAAGTATGAATGCAAATCGAGGCACACTTCATACTTGCCTTTCCCCCCTCCCCCACATTTTTTTTCTCTCTTTTGTATTTGTTGTTGGGTTGTGGGTTTTTTTTTTTTTTGGTTCTGTTTCTTCTTTCTCATGAGTCATTCCATTGGTCATGGTTCTTCTCCGCAACTTGACCAGTGTGTAAATTAATTCAATGCCAAGTTATACATGGAGGTTATATGAAATTCCATGCCTTCTTGGGGAGCAGGGGGAGGGAGGGAGGAAGATCTGGGGCTCAAAATTACGTGGAGCTGTTTGTTGCAAACTAAAAATAAAAAATGTTTTTGTAAAAAAAATAAATAAATAAATAAAAATAATAACAAAAAAAGAATGTGTATTTCTCAGATGATGATTTGGGCAGCCTTTCTAATTAAATTGTCAGTACTGATTTCTTGGACAGGTGCTACCCATACATAATGCTTTGAGACCAGAATTGAATATTTACAGAATCTACTGGCAAGGAAGATTTTTTCAGTGGAAAGGGAATTTCAGGAAGAATTTTCCAGTGAAAATTAGATGCTTTTAATAAGCAAAGCAAACTTTTTCCAAAATTACGTTAATCATATTAAAAGATTGCTTGCATTTGATGAGTTTGCTTGCTGAATTGTTAAGTGTAAAAAGCCTTACTCTGTAAGAGAATATCTGTCTTTACTGAATTGGAAAAAATGGTGGTGATGATGGTGGTGATAGTGGCAGTAATAAAAGCTAACATTTATATAGCACTTTAAGGATGCAAAATATTTTACACATATTGTCTCATTTAATCTTCATGCGACACAGGGGCTATTAAGCAAGCACTGAGCATTTATTAAACACTGCTATGTAGCAAGTGCTGAGATACGTGCTGGGAGTACAAATACAAGCAAAAAGAAAGATAGTCCCTGCCTTCAATGGGCTCATCAATGGAGGAGACAACATGTAAATAAATAAGTATATGTACCGTACAAAAATCATGCCCAAGGGATCACTCTGGAAACGTGGAGCGTAAGTACAACAATGGACTGTCCATCAGCTGAAGGTTTCTTTTCTTTTGTACCTGGAATTCTCTCTTTTTATCACTAAGTCCTATCTAATCCTTCAAAACCCAGCTAAGGGGGCAGCTAGGTGGTGCTGTGAGTAGAGCACTGGCCCTGGAGTCAGGAGGACCTGAGTTCAAATCTGGCCTCAGACACTTGATACATGTATTAGCTGTGTGACCTTGGGCAAGTCACTTAACCCCAATTGCCCTGCCAAAAACAAAAAAACAAAACCAAACCCAGCTAAGCCCTCCTACATGAGGCCCCCCCTGACCACTCGCATACCACCAAGACTCTCTCCTCTGAATTTCAATTATACTTTCTATCATTAGAACTCATTTGTATGCTTTATCTCTTTATGTGTATGTCTTACCACCTCAACAGCTTATTAATCTTTGTGTTTCTCCTCAGCAACCAAGTTTACAAAAGTGGGTACCAGTAATATGTCAACCTTAGTTTTATTGCTACCTTTTGTCACGGCAAAAAAAAAAACCCTTTATTTCCAAATATATCTCTCCTTCCTTCCCCTTCTAAGCAAACTATCCCCTGCAATAAAAATTTTAAAAAAGGGGGGGAGGAGAAGGGAATCAGTTCATCCAAACCAGCCAAGTTGAGTCTGACAGCATATGCAGTATTCCACACCCATAGGTACCTACTCCTGCAAAGAGGAGAGGTAGGGACATTTTCTCACCTCTTCTCTGGAGTCAAGCTTAGTCATTTTAATTCTAAAGCATTTCAAGTTTTGTTGTTATTCTTTCTGTTTACATTGTTGTAGCTATTACATTATCCTCCCGGTTCTGCTTACTTCCTCATTGGAAAAGACCCTGACATTGGGAAAGATTGAAGGCAAAAGGAAAAGAGAACAGCAGAAGATGAGATGGATAGATAATATCATGGAAATAATGAACATGAATTTGGACCTAGATGGGAAGAATAGAAAAGCCTTCGATGCTACGGGAGGACCATGGGGTCATGAAGAGTCCGACATGATTGAACTACTGAGCAACAATTTGCTCAGTTCGCTCTGTGTCAGTTTATATGTCTTCACATGTCCAATCTTCTCATTTTAGAGATAAAGAAACTGAGGCCCAGAGAAATTAAGTGCACAAGTTATAGAACAACATTCAAACCTAGGTCCTATGACTGCAGTCTTAGCATTCTTTACACTTCATCAGGCTCTCTTACTGTGAAAGGATATTCCTTAATATGTGTGTACTTCAGGGGCACCAAATGGCATAGTGGATAGAGCACTGGCCCTGGAGTTCAAATCTAGCCTTAGACACTTACTAGCTGTGTGACCCTGGGCAAGTCACTTAACCCCAGTTGCCTCCCAAAAAAAGAAAATAAAAAACACATGTGTGTACTACAACTTGTTTTGCCATTCCCTAGCTGATGGGCACCAATATTGTCTCCAGTTTTTTAATACCACCAAAAAAAAAAGATGTTGCTATGAATTTTGGTAGACCTCTTGCCTCGACTATTGCAATGATCTCTTAATTAGTCTTACTGCATCATCCCACCTCACTCCAGTCTCTCAAGCACATCTGTGCTTAATCATTTCATCATTTCTGTCTAACCATATTTCTATATCTAACCATTTCACCACTCCACTACTCAATAAATTCTCCTGGATTCTTATTGCCTCTAAACTAAAATCTAAATTTCTGGATTTTTTAAATTAAATTTTATTTTACCAGAACACAGACACAAAATAAAGAAAAGAAACAGTCATATCATAAACTTAAATATTGAAACTTAAATATAAAGTAAGAAAGAAAAAAAGCATGCCATGTGCATAGCAGAACATAGGAGAGGATTCAAAATATGTAACAATAAATTTTCATTTCAAGAAAGCCTGTATGGTAAACAATATACCTTGTGTTGAGAATTGTCCATCATTTCTTTGCTTCCTTGTGTTTTCTTTTGTTCTCTACTCTGTACTTAACTTTGTTCTTTTTTTCCCTCCCCCCAAAAGGATACAATATAATTTAGATATTTCTTGATATATGCATACACATACAGACATATACATACACTTATACATATATACATGCGTATATAGACATATACTTTCCCAAACATAATCTACTCCTGATCTTTGTTTTTCATGTTTGTACATATCTTTTGTTTCCTGTCCTTTCTGCCTCTTCTACTTTACTTCTACCCTCTACATAGCCTTCCTATTACCCCCCTCCTCCACCAAACACCCTGCCCTCGTATTACTTGCCTTCCCCCTGTAAGGATCCCTCCCTATCCCCCCATTTCCATTAATCTAAACTCCCTTTATCTATTCCCTCATTCTCCCCTCTAAAAATCCCTCCCTTGTCCCCCCCTCACTAAACCCCTACTGTTTTATTTCTTCTAAATTTCAAAAACTTTTATACTCTTCTAATATATATGTATTATTCCCTCTTAAACCCATTCCCAATGAAAGTAGGTTGGTTACCAGAACTACCAGCCCTCCTCCCCCATCTAAATCCTCTGTATCCTTTCTTCTTCTTGCACCTCTTTTGTATAAAATAGTTACTGTTTTTTAGCTGTTTCTAAATGGTTTTACTTTTTAAATTCATATCATAGTCAGGTTTATCCCCCTCTTTCTTATAAGCTCAACAATTATTAATAAGAATGTTAGACATGCATTTTACATTTTATGTCATATAAAAGGTAAACAGTCTGTTCCTGTAAATCCCTTATAGTCAGTCTTTGGTATGTATCTTATGTGTCTCTTAGTTCCTGTATGTCGAATCTTTCCTATTTGTTTTTTTTAAACTCTTCATAGCCTCCGCCTCTTGACTCTGGGGCTTTGCACTGCACATTCTTGTCTAGAATGTCCTCCCTCCTCACTTCTGCCTTGCGGAATCCTTTACTTCTTTCAAAACTCAGCTCAAGTACCACCTTCTATAAGAAGCCTTTACCATTACTCCAAATCCTAGTGCTTTCCCTCCCTTTTTGTTATTGTTCATTTGTTTTGAGTCATGTCTGACTTTTCATGTCCCCATTTGAGATTTTCTTGGCAAAAACACTGGAATGGTTTGCCATTTCCTTCTCTAGCTCATTTTACAGATGAGGAAACTGAGGCAAACAGGGTTAAGTGACTTGCCCAGGGTCACCTACCTTGATGTGTGAGATCAAATTTGAACTCAGGAAGATGAGTCTTCCTGATTCCAAGCTCAGTGCTCTATCTGCTTCGCTACCTAGCTGCTCCTCTATGACTACATTGTATTTATTTTGAATAATCCTGTGTATGCTCGCATAGATAAATCATCCCCCTCCACCAGAGTCCTTTAACAGCCCTGTTTCATTTTCTTTCCCCAGTGAGTAACATCTGGCACATAGTAGGTGTTTTAAAATCCTTGTTGATTGCTGATTGATCGATTGGTGTTCATAAAGTCTTTCTGTTTTTTATCCCCTTGGGGTATATGCTTAGCAATGGGATTTCTGGGCCAATTATTGATCTTGGAACCCTTTAAAGAAAAAGAAGAAATGTGTTCAGGTGCAGTGGTACTTACTTTGTTGTCAGCGGTGATCTTAAAGGTATTATACATGAGATATTTTCCATCTTAACTAATGGGGACATCTTCTATGTTCCTTCAGATAATTCTTACAACATAAAAAAAATTTCTGGAGTGAAAGAAGCATTCTTCTTTTTACTCAGATAAAAAAAGTGAAAGACCAGAAACATTAAAAAAATTTACTTCATACATAGAATTCTTGTATAGCTGGAGCACTTTTCTTGGGAGTCACTTTTGTATGTTTGGAATTACAAACATTCTATTTTGTGTACATAATATGACAACATTAGGGTTAGAGTTAGGGTTAGAAGAAGTATAATTGTAGTCTTTCTTTAAGCATAATTCCAAATTGTTTTCCAGAAAGGTTAAATAGACTATTTCACAACTCCATCAAGAGTATATGAGAGTGCTCATCTCTCCATAGCCCCTTCAACACTGACTATTCCCATCTTTTGTCAATTTCACCAATTTGCTGAGTGTAAAGTAAAACCTCAGAGTTGTTTTGATTTGCGTTTTTATTATTAGTGATTTTGAGCAATCTTTCATATGGTTATTAATAGAGTGCTGTTCTTTTGTGAACTGCTCATTCACATTTTTGACCCCTTAAGCACAGGGGAATGGCTCTTGTTTTTACATATTTATATTAATTCCCCATACATCCTTAATATCAGACCACTATGAGAAGTATTTGATGCAAAGCTTTTTTCCCCAATAGACAATTTCCTTCCTTATCTTAGCTGTGTTCATTTTGTTCCTATAAAAGCCTTTCTGTTTCACATGATCAAAATTATATATTTTATCTTATGTGATCAGCTCTATCCCTTGTTTAATTATGAATTTTTCCTCAATCATGCTACAGGGATTATGATTCCTAGTTTATAGATAAGGTAACTAGCATTCAGAATGGGAAAATGATTTGCCTATGTTCACACAGTTTACAGTATCAGAACCAGCACTTGATTGTATGTTCCTTTAACTCCCAAATATGTTCATATGTCTACTATTCTGCCACACTGTACAACCCTTGAATATGATAGGTGGGAAAGTCAGTGTTGGTTGGTTGATTGGCCCTAAACATGCCAATATAAATAGTAGACTCTGAAATTACCATGCTCAGGCACTTTCCCCTCTGCCAAGAGGAGAGTATTTCATATACACACACGTATAATTTGTCTTATTAGTAAAATGGAGACAGAACTAAGCCCCGTGGAATTAAAGCCCATGTCCCGCTGATCAGTCCCAGAACACAAGCCTCCATTCTGTGTCAATAGTACAGGTCAGGGGCCCCGGAGTTTGGCAATGAAGCCTGCTTGTCGGATTGTTGGATACAAAGCTGAGATGTTGCTATGGTGATCTTTAACCTTATTAAGCCACTGAAGCCAACCGTGTGTATGAACAGCCCCGATTTAAGATGGCACCACATGCCCCCAGCCTCACCACCTGTTTTATTACACTGAATTTCAACATGTCCTGGGGTATGGTAAGTTCACACACACACACACACACACACACACACACACACACACACACACACACACACTCTTTCTTAGAATTCAAATCCCACAACTTTTATTTCTGAAGAAAAAAAAAAACTCATGTCAGCAATTAATTCTGGTCCAGGAATTGATGGAATTCTTTGATGTGCCTGGTACTGCAAGAAGCTGTGATGCCTAGAAGGATGTATAAGGAGGATTCAATGTGAAATAATAAAATGAGCTCAGGACTGAGCATTGGTAGATCTAAGCGCTTATCTTAAATCTTCTACTAACTTGGTACAGGATTGCAGGCGACGTATGCAGCCTCTCTGGGTCTCTGTTTCCTTATCTGTAAAATCCAGACTAGATAATCTTTCAGGTTTCTTCCAGTTCTATGAGTGTATGAAAGGTTCTATAGTCTGTGCCCGAGGAGAACTGTTATTCTAACCAGGAACAGGAGAAACAGTCAAGGAGCTAACCAGAACAGCAGGGGTGGGTGGGTGCCAGACGAGAGGTGCACCCACTACTGCAGCTTAAAGTAAGAAGTTGTGGCCTGGGGTGATTAAGAAGACCGGAACTGGCACTAGGCTTGGGAGATAGCATTTGGATAGGCAGAAGGAAAGGCAAGCAGAAAAATCGCCTCAAAAATACCTGTTCTTTGAGGCGAAGGAAACACAAGACATCCCTCCATCCAAGTCCTCTTTCCGTGCCCCGCCTTTTTTTTTTTTCATGGAAGTAACCCAGCTTTTTGAAGGCTCTGCCTGTGAAAGTACCGGGACAGGTCCTATCCTGTCAGAAAGGCTGGTCCATGGCTTCCTGCAGAGGACGCAGGAGAGGCACATCGCCCTCGAGCTGGCTTCAGGTGGTGGATTGTTTTGATCGCAGTAACTCATTTTGGGACGGGTGGCGTCTCTGGAGAGTAGCCAATGAAGTCAGGGATCTTTTGGACTATGAGATATCTATGAGATAGAAATGCAGATGAAAATAACAAAGAAACACCACACCTAGGCTTTATCAGAAGTGTCTTTCAAAATTGAACCGAATCCTTCCACCCTGAGCTGTATGCAGGCTAGGTGCTCAGGATGCTGACCTAAAGAGTTCCCGGTCCGATTTCCTCCCTGGTTGTCAGGGGGCCACTGGGCAGCATAGGGTTGGGATTAAATGTCCACTCACCTCTGGTCTACTGAGCCAGCTCTCAGCCTGACCTCCAGCTGTGTACTGTGTAAGCTCTCAGAATGACAATCACGGTTAATTACAGACACAAAGGGCCGCTCATTTCCAAAGAAATGATACCCAAACTACATCTTAGGTGTGTCTCAAAGTCAACTGAGTCCAACAGGATTATGATTTTCCCAAGAGACTGTGGTGCCTCCCTCACCCCTTAGCCTCAGGGCCTCAGGCAATCCCTTCTGACCTCCTAGGGAAGCCTGGCAGCCCCCTTTTTCTTCTGGCCTTGGTGCTGACCGATTTCTTCACTACTATCCCTAATACAAAAAAAAAAAAAAAAGGATGATCCCCAAAGTGGTCAGAAACCAAAACCCAGGCCTCCCTGATGCTACCATGGTGGCTGTTGTTGCTAATGCAGCTCCTGATCTCCCTTGTAAATTCAATTCATTTAGCTTAGTACATTTTCGCCAGACGTTAGATTAATGAGTTTGCCGTGAAAGCATACTTTGGTAAGGATTGGAAACAAAAGCACCTTACTGTAGCTTAGTTTAGTGTTCCGCTCTCCCTCCATTCTCCTCCCCCTCCATCCACCCTCCCTCCTTTTTTCTGCAGCTCTCTCTCCCCAGGGCAAATGCATGGCAGGGGGGGGTTAGATGAGGTTTTCTTCTATGTCACTACACTACATTAGGAATAAAACCTTCCACTTAAACACTTAAATGAAAACATTGAGAAACTAATTTACTATTTGCAATCACATGATTCAAGCCCAAGCTGCCTTAATTTCCTCCCCATCTTGCCTCATATTCAATGTGAGCCCACACTAGATTGGTCTATGAAAAGGCTGCCTTCGAACACTTAAGGCCTCTTTCATTTTCTTTTTGATTAAATAATTGAAATTCCTGTCAGTGCCTGCACTTTACCCATGTACAAATTTGGTGTGTGAGGATAAATACTGCTTTTTGTTTGCTGCTTTAATTTTAAAAGCCTGTCTGGTTTGCTTTATTGAGGGCCGGATCAAATGGAACCATACTATTCACCCATTTCACAGAAATTTGCTGGACCCATTAAGTGATTGTTTGAGGCAAATTATAGAAACCATCTCCCCCCATTTAGTCATCCCCATCCTCAGGCTGCTCCCTGGGGAGGCTGAAAGGAGTCCAGCTATTCCCCTGCCATCTTCATCCATTTATTAAAAAAAAAAAAAGCAACCCACCAGAGCACTGGAAACTTCATTTGCTCCAATTAGGGAATTCATTGGTTGTTAACATTCCCGGCTGAGTTTGTTCAGGGAACCCCAGGTTGGAGGAACCAGCCAGCTCTAGAAAAAACCAGGAGCAAATGTTCGAAACCTGTTCAGCATCTCTGAGCCTCTATTCTTCAGCTCACGGTGGGAAACTGAGACCTAACTAGGACCTTCAATCCCTGGAGCATTCATATTGATATGGAAATAGAAATATCATTGCAGGTTTAGAAATATTTTATCTATAGATATAAATCTATTGTCTCTAGATCTACAGATGGATAGATAGGTAGAGATGTATATGTATACGTATATGTATATATGTGTGTATGTGCGTGCATACATACACATGTATGAGAAAGGAGAGACAGAGATAGAAAGAGAAAGAGAAAACATTATGTGCTAACTATGCTAAGCCCTGGAAGTAGAAGCAGGACAATCCCTACCCCCAAAGAGCTCACATTCTAATGGGGAAAGACAACACAAAAAGGGAGGGACATGTATGTGATAAACAGATGGCCTGGAAGGAGAGAGGGGCAATTAGTGTAGAGCTGTAGTGTAGAGTAATAGAGCTGACCTCAGAATCAGGAAGACATGTCCAAGGTCTATTTTTGACGTATTCTGGCTTTGTGACCTTGGCAAGTCACTTGAATTTTCTGTGTCCCAGGCTACCCCTTGAGATGAGAAGTTACAGAGCAGATGCAGATCAGCATTAGTAGAGGGAATTTCTTCACCAGAACCTCCCTACACTAATTAAATCACTGGTCCTTGCCACCAATGAAATCACCAGTCCAGTCCAAAAGAAAATGCTGCATGTGTTTATGAAAAGCTGGTTTTGTTGTGTTGCCCACGCCTTGTACACACACATACACACTCACCTCATAAGCCAGTGCTCTTTTCACTCTGCCAGGCATCTTTCTAAGGAAGAAAAAGGGAGAGGGGAGGGGGTCAAGGGCTCAGTCACAGAATCTTACAGTTGGAAGAGATCTCAAATGGGATCAAATGCAACCTCAGACTAATAAAAATCTGACAATGGGTGCAGCATCATTTCCTCCCTGTAGCTTCTCTTCTCCAGTGCCTCATTTCCTTCAACTGATCTTCATACGACATGGACTCGGGCCACTCACAGTCTTTATTGCCCTCCTTTGAACACTGCCCAGTTCATCAAACAGTAGCAGGATTTGAATTCAGGGTTTCTGACTCCAAAGTCAATACTCTCTCCACAGTAGCATGCAAGTTACTCCTTTTTTAAAAAATGAAATGAAGCCAATTAGGTATGGTGTGCTTTTATTATGAGGTTTGGGAGGGCAAATGAATACATGCTGGATTAATAACTATTTTCCTTTTTAAATGTACAAGGTTAGCGCAGGCATTGTTTGTCGTTCTTGTTTAGAAGTGTCTGACTCTTTGTGACCTCCTTTTTGGTGGCTTTCTTGGCAAAGATACAAGAGTGATTTGCCATTTCTTTCTTCAGATCATTTTACATATGAGGAAACTGAGGCAAACAGGGTTAAGCGACTTGCCCAGGGTCACCCAGCTAGTAAGTGTCTGAGGCCAGATTTAAACTCAGGAAGATGAGTCTTCCTGATTCCAACTTCAGTGCTCTGTCCACTGAGCCACCTTGCTGCCCCTTGTGGGTTAGTAGATAGTACACTGAGCTTGAAATCAAGACCTCAGTTCAAATTCTGCCTATCACATTCACTACATGTATGATCATGGGCAAATTACTTAACTTCTCTCAGACTCAGTTTCCTCTTCTACAAAATGAAGAGATTGGACCTAATGGTCTCCAAGGTCTCTTCCAGATTTAAATCTTTAATCTTTTATTCACACACCATCCATTGAATGCTGTATTACAGAACTTCACCAGTCATCAAAGTTAAGTTCATGGCTTCTTAGAAGGCAAGTCTATCAGATCCTATACATCCTATGCTTCACATACAAATACATAATGCATATATGCACATATATGTATAAACATAGTTAACATTTATGTGGCATGTTCCAGCTTACTAAAGCTTAAACTGCTCCAAGACTTTTGGGACACCCCGTATTGCTCTTTAAAATTTACAAAACATGACATAATTTGCTTCATTTGATCTCAACAACTTTATGTCCTAGGTCCTCTAGCATTATTGTCCTCATTTCACATGTGAGAAAACAGGCTCAGAGAAATGAAGGGACTTTTGGGATGCATTGGAGGTAGCTCTAACCACCTCACAGAGCCAACTATTAAATTTTCAGTGTGAACATTTAAAACTTGGAAACTGGCACTATAAGTCAGGGCTTGAGTTATTGTTTTGTTGACTATAATGCAGATTAAACTGGAAAGTATGTTGTGAAGTTTTGGAGAGCTGGTTGTTAAACATTTGGTAGGATGCCACTGAGTGACCTGCACAAGGTTACATAATTAATAAAGGACAGAGACTGGATTCAGACTCAGGTTTCTACTCACTTCAGGTCTAGTGTTTTTCTTACTACAATGCCCTACTTTGGAGACTTACCCTGGAGAAGAAAAAGTAAGGCTCAGTATTTGAAGAGCCGTTGCATAAAAGAAGGAACAGGGATTAATTTTATATAGCCCCAGAGTATAAACCCCTAGCCCCCTAGGTAGGACCAGTGGATAGAAGCTACATTGAGGCAGATTTTCGTTCCATAAGAATTAATTTTAATAATTAGAGTTGTCTAATAATGGAAGAGACTACCTTACACATAATGAGCACCAGAAGAAGTCTTCAAAAGGGCCGCAAAGAAGGTTCATTTGTTGGTTGGAAGGGTTAATTAAGCGACCTCCAAGGCCACTTCCAGTTCTAAGATTATTTTATGATTGAATGGGTACAAAAGAGGCAAGTGAGGTTAGGGTGTGGTTAAGAAAGGAGAAAATGCCAATGAAAATGAACCTTATTATAATAAGCATAATAGGTGATGATATAAGGTCATTATGGTATGGTGGATAGTCAGCCTTGAAGCCAAGAATACCTAGATTCAACCTGATATATCATGGCCATGTGGTCCTGGACAAATCATTTAACTTTTCAATGCTCCAGTTAACTTCCCAAGACCATAAGTTTCAGAAAAGGTGCATTGTACATTGGGAACAGGAGTTTCCAAAAAAGAAATCAGACCTTATCTCTAGCTTAAACTCTGGTGGGGTTGAATTGAAGGCATTGCTTGTTTAGTAGGTCTTGGGGGAGAGGTGTTTGACAGCATGTTGATAGTATATCTAAGATGGGTTATAGAACATTTGATTTGTGACAATGGTTTTTAAAAATAATTAATTAATTTGTTTTTAGTTTTCAACATTCACTTCCACAAGATTTTGAGTTTTAAATTTGCTCCCTCTCCCTCTCCTCCTGCCACACTTGCAGAACTAGAGGGCCACACGTGGCCTTGAGGGCACAGGTGCCCCACTCCTGATCTAAACAGCCCCTCAGATCCTTTCCAATTCTAAATTCATGATCAAATGATTAGGAAAATCCTGATTTCCATGAGGCACTTGACCCAGTTTCTCATTCTAACCTGTCAAGGTCCTTTTGAATCCTGATCTTGTCATATACAATATTAGCTCTTTTTCCAAGCTTTTTATCATCAGTCACTCTGATAAACATGGCAGTTATGTCTTCATCCCCATCGCTGATAGAGAATGCCACATGTCCAAAAAGAAAGCCCCGTGGCACTTCACTTTCTATACCTCCCTCCAGATTTATCGGAGTCCACTAATCACTATGGTTTGGACCTGATCACCTGACCAGTAGTAATAATAAAACCTTTTCATAATAGCACATGGGTTGAGATGTCATCTTGCACTATATTGGCAAAGTAACTTATTTTCAATGTGATTAAAACTAAACATCAAAGCTTCTAAATCCATCTAACTCCTATGATTTGACCCACATCTTTCCATTTGCTCACTAGGAAATCATGAGAGAGTTTGTCAGATATTCTGTTACTAAAGTCAGGTATTCTAGGTCTGTGGCATTTCCTTGATGTAGCATCCTAGTATCCATGGCAAAAAAAGGTATTGAATTTAATGGTATGACTTGTTCTTAATTACTCCATCCTGAACTAACCACCATTTTCTTTCTAAATCTGCCCATACCATCTGCTTAATGATGCATCCAAGCATTTCCAGGACTAAAGTCAAGCTCACTGACCTGTAGTTAGAATAAACTACTTTCTTCTCCTTTCTGAAGATCATGTTTATATCAGTGCAACTGATTAGATTCTTGGCTGATATGGAGAAAGGAGCCAATAAGCATGCTCATCTCAAGAGTTGAATCATTTGATAGAGACAGTAGAAAAAGAGGGGCAGTGTAGACTAGTGGATAGAGAACTAGCCTTGAAGTCAGGAAGACCTGAATTCAAGTCCTGCTTCTGACACATCCTGACTGTGTTACTCTAGGTACATCACTTAACCCCTCAGTGACTGAAGGGATGCTAACCTGCATTGTCAGAAAAAAAGATTCTTACTCTGAGCTCCCTACACCAAAGAAACCATAGGTCTAGTGAGAGGGGTAGGGGAGAAGATGGAAGGAAGGAAAGAAGAAAAGAAACAAAGAAATAAAGAAGGGAAGAAAGAAAGAAAGAAAGAAAGAAAGAAAGAAAGAAAGAAAGAAAGAAAGAAAGAAAGAAAGAAAGAAAGAAAGGAAGAAAGGAAGAAAGAAAGAAAGAAAGGAAGGAAGGAAGGAAGGAAGGAAGGAAGGAAGGAAGGAAGGAAGGAAGGAA
>CM053622.1:600636322-600652191 GCA_028646595.1 Phalanger gymnotis
GGGGGATAGGTTAGGAAGAAGCAAAATATAGTTAGTTTTTCACAACATGAGTGTTGTGGAAGGGTTATACGTAATGATACGCATGTGGCCCATGTTGAATTGCTTGACTCCTTAGGGAGGGTGGGTGGGAAGGGAAGAGAGGAGAGAATTTGGAAATCAAAGTTTTAAAAAATAGATGTTCAAAAACAAAAACAAAAAAGTTTTTTGCAGGCAACAAGAAAATAAGATACGCAGGCAATGGGGCATAAAAATTTATCTTGCCCTACAAGAAAGGAAGGGAAAAGGGCATGGGAGGGTAGTGGGGTGACAGATGGGAGGGCAGACTGGGGAACAGGGCAACCAGAATATACTCCATCTTGGAGTGGGGGGGAGGGTAGAAATGGGGAGAAAATTTGTAATTCAAACTCCTGTGAAAATCAATGCTGAAAACGAAATATACTAAATAAAATTTATAAAAAAAGAAAAAAACCTCTTAGATGAGGAAGGAGACCAATTCATCTGCCAACACTCCTAGGTACCCTCTTATTTTTAACATTTCAGTGTAGGGTATGGAACTGGGCCTTGAACATCAGCATTGAGGGAGTGAAAGAAGGTTATAAGATATAATTAGAGTCAAGTGCACATGTAAGAGTGCTGAAACGCTTTCTTTTTCTAAACTAAATAAAATAGTTACTGGGTATACAAATATAGAGGGTCAAAATAAGATGAGGAAAAGCCCAGAAATTAAATGAAGTTAGGATCTATAAATTTTTTCCTATTTTAACAATGCTAAGTAAATTTCACATTAACCACTCTGCTACAAATCAGAACCCTGCCAGCAAGCTTTTGTTATTTGTGCAGTTGTTTGAAGTCATGTTGAGGCAGGAGGCCTATTCAAATGAACCAGAGAGTAGGCTCATATATGTACAGCAAAGAGAGGCTTTCATAACTACCTGCATGGTGGCTTGAGTATCATGCCACCTGGTGGACAAATCAGATGTGATGCTCTCTTGCTGGGAGTGTTTTGTATGATATCCAGCCATCCTGGAGACTTGATAAAGGCAGGACCCAAGCTAATGTGGGTTGCTTCACTACTGTACATATGGAATGGCTGCAAGGTATCACATGAAGCCCATACAGTTGTCACATTTGTGAACACTTTATATTTACTCCTTCACAAGTTGTTCATATCTTTTGGTCAGTTGCTCCATTGGAGAGTTTGAATTATTAGTCTCATCTATGTATAAAGATGCATAAACTCCTCATAGTTTCTGAATGTCAGAATTTTATCTGATATCTTTATTGTAAATATTTTCCCAGTCTATTTCTTTTCCTTTAATTTTGGAGATGTTGTCTTTTGTTGGGCAAAATCCTTTTATCTTAAAAAGAACAAACCCATTGATTTTGCCTCCAAATCAATTATCTCTTCCATTTTTTTATTGATAAAAATGACCGTCCTTTCCATAATTGAGACACTTTCTGAAGTGAAAAGATAGTACCCAGCCCAGAGACATTATGAAGTTCTGCAGCAGAGTGGGAAATTAAGAAACATGTGGCCTGAATCTCCTCTTTGGATGATCTAGGAGAAGCTGTCTGATACACACCCTTGACCCTACCAAGGAGGTGTGAATTGCAGAGTTGATGTGATCTTGCAGGAAGCTGAGTTTTTGGAGACAATGATGAAGCCCCGAAGATCGGTCCAGGGAGAATAAACAGTGCTGAAGGAAGGTCGCTACAGATTTACGTTATCTGATCTCATCTGGGCCCCCACTGCCACGAGGCAGGCCTTTCGCTGTTTCCTGATTAAGTATCATTTCCCACAGAGGCTCTCGAAACCACCTTCTCCCCCTTTCTTTTCAGCCAAAGGCCTTGCCTCAGTTTACTGAAAAAACAGTGCCCTTCTCCAGCGGACTTCTCTAGCTCTCAGACCTCCTTTTCGCTATCTCCTGTTCTCTCTGCTTTTACTCCTGTGTCTGATGAAGAGGTGACCCTTCTCTTTGACAAGGCCACCCCTGCTACTTGTATGCTTAATCTCATTTTTTTCCTATTTCCTCGAGCAGATTGTCCCTAAAATTACCTTGCCCCCACTCTAATCTTCAGTCTCTTCCTATTAATGGATCCTTGCACTATTACCTAAAAGCATGCTCAGGTCTCACACATTCCAAACCCCTCCAGCTACCACCTGAAGTCTTTCTTTCTTTCTTTCCACATGAACTCCTTTAAAAAGGCTTTTGTGGTTCTGCTTCCTCTCCTTTTCTCTCACTTCACAGCTCCTTGTATCTGGTTTCTAACGTCATCAAATCAACTAAAACTACTTTCTGCAATTACCTAATAGTGATCTCTTTTTAAAAATTTGTTTATTTTGGAGGTTTTTTCTTCTTTTCCCCCTAAAGATCCCTTAACTGCCAAATCCAATGGCCTCTTCTGAATCAAATCAATTCTATAAACATTTATTAAGTGCCTACTATGCGCCAGGCACTATGCTAACTGCTGGGGATACAAATAAGTTCCTTGCCTTCCAGTAGCTTACAGACTATTGGATGAAGCTGAAAAGCAGAGCAGAGGGGAAGGGAGGAGAATGTTGTTCTTTGGAGTAGAAGCCTAGCAGAGTAGCTAATGGAGAATATCTTCATCTTTCTTGATACATCTCATCCATGACATTCTGTCCTCCATTAACAGAGGCTGTGCACAGTCCTATGGCTGGCTGGAATGCAGCTCTTCCTCATCTAGACCTCTTAGAACCCCTAACTTCCTTCAAAACTCCAAAAAAAAAAAAGAAAATACCATTCTATGTGGAGGCAGGGTGATGGACTTGATTACCTCTGAGATCATTTGACCTCTCTGAGTTGGAATTCTTTCCTCTGTAAAGTGAGGAGACTGGACCAAATGACCCTAAATCCCATGGTCCACCCAACTATTTTTTTCTGATAACCATCACTTTGATCTAACATGATTCATCCTGAGCAGAGAAATCTCTACCTGTTTTTCCAAAGATCACCCTTAGACTACTTCATTTATGTTCTCATTTTTTTTTGCTTTGCAACACTCAGTTTCACAAGTTTTTGAGTTCCAAATTTTCTCCCTCTCCCCTTCCCCCAAGACAGCATGCAATCTGATATATGTTCTATGTATACTTTCACATTTAAACTGATCTACACACTAGTCGAGTTGTAAAGAAGAACTATAACCAATGGAATGAATCATGAGAAAGAAGAAACAGAACCAAAACAGAAGAAAAAAAGAGAGCAAACAGTTTGCTTCAATCTGCATTCAGACTCCATAATTCTTTCTCCGGATGTGGATCGCTTTTTCCATCATGAGTCTTTTGGAGCTGTCTTTGAACCTTGTATTGCTGAGAAGAGTCAAGTCCGTCAAAGTTAGTCATCACAGATGTCAGGTTCTTTTAAAAAAATTGTTTATTTAATTTTGAATTTATGGAATAAAATAAGCAATTCCATAACATAGTATAATAAAAAAGATGATTGCACATGAAACTGCAAATCGATTATGTAGAACTTGCTATTCCTTTAAAAATATAATAATAATAATAATATATAATAATGAATATAAATACATAATATATAATAACACTCTCAGGTTCTTAATGGCCCTAGAGAGAGGCCATCCAACCAGAGTTTTGCAACTCCACGTTCCTACTCTTGGTTCTCATCTCTTATGCTTTCCTCTTTCAGC
Source organism: Phalanger gymnotis (assembly GCA_028646595.1). Taxonomy (NCBI): domain Eukaryota; kingdom Metazoa; phylum Chordata; class Mammalia; order Diprotodontia; family Phalangeridae; genus Phalanger; species Phalanger gymnotis. Next base: position 600,639,995 of record CM053622.1, read on the forward strand.
CTCTAAGTCATATCATTTTTAGGGGTGAATCCTATTGGACAGGCACAGCTTGAGAAGGAAAGTGGTCTCCGCCAATTATTGCTCTTTTAGGGGTTGGGAGAGGAGGGAGAGAGGCATTCAAAGCTTTTAATGGGCTAAGTCCCAACCAACCAGGGAACTGGAGCAAAGAAAGGTGTGTATCAGCAGGAAGATCTGCTTCCAATCTTTGCCGATTTCAATAGGGATTACTTTTTAGTAGATGTCAGAGTCTAATGAATCAAGTTCCCGGTTGTAGGTCAGTAAACCTAATGTTTAGCCCTAACCCTACCGTTTTCTCACCATGTGACTGTGGGCCAGTCAATTCCCCATCCCTTCAGTTTTTTTATTTGTGAAATGGGAAGAACTTACCCCTGAGGGACATTGCAGACAAAGGCAGCTAGGTGACACAGAGCATGGGACTTAGAGCCAGGAATACTGGTGCACAAACCCAGCCTCTGATACTTATTAGCTACGTGACCCTGGGCAAGTCACTTGACTTCTATTTGCCTCAATCTCCTCATCTGTAAAATGAGAGAGCGCTTCCCTCACAGCATTGTTGTGAGGATCAGTTAACCTATGTAAAGTGCTTTGCAAACCTTAAAGTGCTCTATAATTGCTAGCTATTATTAATATGAATCCATTATGAAGTGGACACACTTCATAGAAGCTCTATAGTATAGAGAGAATGCCTGAGCAAGTGCTGCCTAACCCCAGGAGATGAGGTTAGAAAAAGTATGTTTGTGCTCATTATCCTTCTCACTAGTGCCTCGAAAAATTAAATTATTCCTCTCATTAACTCAGTGCCGTAGAGTATGATACTAACGACTCCAAGGTCACCAGCTCAGTATGTATGTATGGGCCACAGTTTTGTTCTGCTCTGTGGTGACAAATGCCTTCCATAAGCCCTGCCCTTTGTCTTACCATTGGCCAAAAGAGAACGTGGATGACTCAGTGCAACTCTGTCACCACTACTTAAAGCACACCAGTAGGAGCATTTTCCTTTGCTGAGAATGGCTCTGAAGGATACAGAGATTGTGGTTGTTCATCCTTTATTCTAGAAGAGAACCGATGACATCAGGAGGGTGATGTCTTGACTTGCAAGAGAACTGGATTTAAGTGAGGCAAGGCCGTGCAAAGTCATCAGCCTCACGCTGTCCTCCAGAGTCATCAGAGGCCAGTGGAAAGAAACTGGTCAGGCAGCGAGGAGATGAAAGGCATTCCAGATGAGGAGATCATGTGAACAAAGGTATGGAAGAAAGAATGGAAAAGACATGGAGTTGAGGGTGGAGGTGAGTGTGTTCAGATCCCACATAAACACCTTTGCACACTGAGTATACCTGATTATAGCATTTCAACTAAATTATAAGCAGAACCAGCATCTTCTAACTCCCTTTGCTCATGGACCCACAGGAGAAAGCCTAGAATACAGCACAGAATACCGGACCTGGAGCATGGAAGATTTGTTGTTGTTTGCTTGTTTCAGTGGTGTCTGACTCTGCGACCCCATTGGGGGTTTTCTTGGCAAAATCAATGAAGTGTTTTGCCATTTCCTTCTCCAGCTCATTTTACAGATGAGGAAAATGAGGCAAACAGGGTGAAATGACTTGCCCAGGTTCACCCAGCTAGTAAGATTTGAACTCAGAAAGTGAGTGGATGTCAGAGTCTAATGCATCAAGTTCCTGGTTGTAGGTCAGTAAACCTAATGTTTTCCTGACTCCACACCTGACTTCCTGACTCTATCCACCTCTATCTACTGCACATTTGTTCACGTTGTTTAATCTCTCTGAACCTCATCTGCAGAAAGAAGAGAATAATTCTTGCAATACATACTTTGAAGGGCTCTCAGAAGAAAACACTTTGTATACTTTAGAACACAAGAGTAATGTGAGTTATTGTTATTAAGGATGGTCTATCTGGGGCCCAGCTTGGGAGTGGATTGCCTAGTTGCCAACCTGAGTTTTGTCATCTGCATGAGTTTGTGTGTGTAAGAATGCACAAGTTGCAATTAATTCCCAGCAAAGGCACTCCTCAAGTTAATTAGAAATGCAAAGTGTGAGTCTAAATGTTATGAGATTATAAAATGGTTTAATAATGGGAACAATGAGATTGTGGCATATGCATTCTGGCCATGTAAATATTTTATAATGGTACTGCTCTGATTTCATTTGACTAATCATGCCATTGATATGCAACTACTGCCTTGCAAATAGAAAGGCTGAATCGTGGCAGATCACCCTTCTAATGTCATAATTATTAATATTGGAGGGAAATGGAGATGCTACACTCTAATGGAGGTGACTTGGCCTTTCCCATTGACTGGGGGATGGCACCTCTGGGGGAAGAGGAGAGAGGAGAGACTCAATCCCCGACATCTACAAACATCTTGGCTAGAAGCATTTAGGCAATCAGACAGCTCGACCAATTACAATGACAGGAATGCCTGAGAGAGGAGTTTGGAGGAGTATATTCCCCAATCTGAGTAGGACGCATTGGAGAGATGATAAAGGACCCTGCACCCTAGAGTCTAGCCAAGCAATAGACCATTAGAGTGCAAGTGTATCTTGCCTCACAAAATCAGTGTATTACATATGCTTCAAAAACAAATGACATTTTTGTAAAGAAAACTACACTTTCTTCGCGTCCTTCCAAGGCCTGAGGTGCTGAGAAACATGAGGTAGATAAGTAGTATATACTTGTGCTTAAATGTTTCAAGTCAAAGGACTCTAGATTTAGCACTGGTTGTATCACATCTGAAAATCTGCTCTAGGTGCTACTTGCTCCCAGGGAAAAGCTAGGGTACGTTCAGATCAAAACAAATAGGATGGCAAGGAGGATGCGTGGAACAGCTGTCCTGAGATACAGGAGCTGGAGATACTTAGCCTGGAAAAGACAAAGGACAGACATGATCTTTGCCTTCATGTATTGAAGTGCTGTCAGGTAAAAGAGCCAGTGGGTATGGGATCAGCAAACCACAGCTGGCTGGGCCAAATCTGTCTGCTCCCTATTTTTGTACTGCCAAGAGCTAAGAATGGCTCTTACACGTAAAAACCATTCTTAGCTCATGGTAGTATAAGAACGGGTAGTCTATCAGTCTGTAATTGGCTGACACCAGGAGCAGATCAATCAATTGATCCATAAACAAATGTTTATTAATGGATTTGCAACCTTTATTTTGAAGATTATACTATTTAAAAAATCAGAAAAGAAGCAGGTCATGTGCCTCTCCCAGCTATGGGTAGGAGATGTATTCTTAACCAAACAAGAGACAAGGCAAATACAAGATGAAATAGACAACTGTGATCACTTGAAACTGAAAAGCTTCTGTACAGACAACATCAATGCACCAAGGATAAGAATGAAGCGGTCAAAACATCCTTCTGTCCAATTTTTCTGAAAAGAGTTTGGTATCTAAGATATATAATTTTTATACTAATAGCCATTCCCCAATAGATGAGTGGTCAAAGGATATGAACAACCATATCGAAAGAAGATTTGCAAAGTTCTCAAAAGAAGAATTGGAAAGTACTCACAACCACATAAAAGAATGATCCGAATCATGAGAGAAATACAAATTAAAACAACCCAGAATTTTCACCTTGTATCCTGCAAATTAGCAAAGATGATATTTTAAATGGCAAAACTCAATGTTAGAGGGAGTGTAGAACGATAGGCACACTAATACATCATTGGTAGAGCTGTGAAATGCTATAATTTTAGAAAGCAATTTAGAATTATGCCAATAAAGTGACTAAAATATCCATACTCTGAACCAGAGACCCCATTACTGGGCTTATACCCCAAAGAAGCCAGCTATAACAATAAAGTCCCCACATATACTATGTACATGTATATATGTCATATATATGTGCATATATTACTAATTTTTTACTTATTAATTTACTAATTTTTGTGAGAGCTAAAAATTGGAAGCAGAGGAGATGCCTGACAGTTGGGGAATGGGTAAATCAATTGTGGAACATAAATGTAATAGAAAGTATGACTGTGCTGTAAGAAATGATGTATGCCATCTAGAGGAAGAACTACAGAGTCTGAATGCGGATCAAAGCATACTATGTGCTCTCCTTTTTTGTTTTGTTTTGTTTTTTCTTTCTTGTGGTTCTTCCCATTAGATCTAATTCTTCTATACAACATGACTAATGTGAAAATATGTGTAATAAGAATGTATATGTAGAGCCTATATCAGATTGCATGTCATCTTGGGAAGGGGGAAGAGGATGGAGGTGGGGAAAATTTAAAACTCATGGAAGTGAATGTTGAAAAATAAATATAATTTAATTTAAAAATTTTTTTTAAAAGAAACAATGTGTGTAATGAATACAGAGAAGCATGAAAAGATCTATATAAACTAATACAGAGTGAAATAAACAGCCAAGAAAACAATATTCACAGGAGCTACAACAATGTAATCAGAAAGAACAACTATATACCAAAAAATCATTGGGCATACAGAACTGAAGGAGGCTTACCTTCTGGGTTACTGGGAGGAATTTTCTGACATTGGAGGTATTCAAGTAGAGGCTGGATGACTAGCTGTTAGTTTCTATGATTTCTAACTTTCCTTAACTTATGGGTTTGGTTTTGATGAAACATACCTATAATAATATTAGTTCTTTGCTTTCTCCATCAGTCCCATAAGAAAGATAAAATAAGAAATTCATGTGCTCATACATGTGCCAGGAACATTCTTTCTAGTCAAGAGCGTATACAGATATACAGTTATTTTAGTCTCTTAACCATCAGTTTTTAAAAAAAAAAACAAGGTCAAAATGGGAGTAGGGTTGGATGAGAGTAGGTGGGCTTGAATGTCAGATTGGAAAGCTTGGACTTTCTCTAGGTGATGTAAGCACACCAGCTCTGTATTTTGGGGAGCAGAGCTGTCAGAATAGAATGATTTGCCTCCCATTAGAATGAGCTACTTCCAAAGATAGGAATATCCATTTACTAGACCTCATCAGGCTGAGACTTAATAACTCCTCAGGTATATTTTAGAAAGGATACTTGTTCAGATGATCTCTGAGGTCCCCTCCAACTCTGAGATGATCTGATGTTTTTTAATCCTCGTGAAATCCAAGGAGAAGGAAGTGAAGGTAAGGCACAGGGAGAAGAGAGACAAGCAACATAAAAGAGCAGGAATAAATGAGCTATGCTCAAGGGACTTTCTAAAGCCCAAACTGGCTGAGGTAACCTCAGTGGGCATAAATGGAAGACCACTAAATTTGGACACAGAAGAGCTGGGCTTCAGAGCTGCCTCTGTCTCTTTCTAGCCATGTGACCTTGAACAATTTTTTCCCCTCTCTGGATCTGTTTCCTCATCAGAAAAATGAGGGAATTGGACTAGATGACACATAAGGTCCCTTCCACCTCTAACATTATGCGATTCTTGGTCTTAAGAAGAGTAGGAGAGAAGAATGGAAAAGAGGTTTGGGGACCAAAGCAATAGATCCAGCCTTACACAAATACGTACTTGTGTTTACTTTGTGTGTATGTGTATGTAGCACACATATATGTATATTTGTATTAACTTATATGTATAAAAAATAAAATATGGGGGCAAGGACGGTTTTATTTTGTTGTCATATCCCCAGCACCTAGCACAGTACTTGAGGCACATTATAAATGCTTGTTGACTGATTATTTCTTTATCAATATTAAATCTTCTTCATGCATGTATGTTTCTATGTTTGATTAAGAACTGATCAAAAGCAGATGAAGAGGCTCTAACCCCTTCCCTCCCCAGCCCTCCAGGTCTCAGCTACTATAACGCTTTGTAGGGGCTTCTCTGATGGCTCTCCTAGCAAAGAGCTTGCAGGTAGGTCAATTTAGGATGCAGTGATCTTTCTGTTTAAGCTTCCTTGTGCAATAGAAAGGACTCAAGAGGAAAAGGACTTAGCTATCATGGCATGGAAAGCCCCAGTGCAGAAGTTGAGGCTGTTCCCTTCGGCCCTGACCTCTGACCTAGTCTCCATTCCCCTGCACTGCTCTCCTACAGCTGGCCATCCCTAGGGCTCAAAGCCCCAGTTCTTCTTTCAAGCCCAAGACAAAGGAGAAGCACAGCCTCCCTCCCTTTCTAACTCTTCTCTCCTGGGGCTGTGGTTAACATATAACTGCACATTGGACTCAATTAAGCTTCAGATTGCAAAGCAGATGCTGCTTTTGTGGGGAGGATGGAATAAAAGTATTGGCTATGGTAACGAAAGGCCCGCAACAGGCCCATGGAGGCTGCTAATTGACTTTTTGCTGGTAATTTTTCACTCCTAAATGAACAAGAAAAAGGGCATCTTCAAGGCTCATCTGCCGAGCTGGTCAAACAAGCAAAAGTCTCCAGGTTTGGGAAATGAGCATCCTAATCCAGGGGGAGAGAAGGCCTGTCTTTTCTTCTCCTTTATCTAAGGTCATCTTCTCCACCCCCTCCACCACTTCAACCCCACCCCGCCCCACCCCCAAGCTGGAGTAATCAGGCAGAGATTTAGTTCTTGCCAGCTACAAAGGCAGGGCTGGCTGGCACAAGATGAAAGCTTCTAAGGTTGTAGAGTGGCTTGGACCTTGAAAATTTTCAGACAGTCCATCTTCCCTTGTGACTTGGACAGTTTTCCTGCTTCTTTCTCTGGGGCTAGACACTAGAAGTGGGTTGAGAACCACAGGCTGTGAGATGGACTGAATTTGCTGGTAGGAGAGATTTAGATGATGCATTAGATTGGCATTTTCCAGGGAGGATGAGTTGTGAAGCAACAGGGCACATTCATGCTGTGCCCAAAGTAGGGAGATGAAAAAGACTCATTGAAAGAGAGATTGATCATGGGATGACTGACTTAGGCTTTTCTTCTATTAAACAAACATTTATGATTAACAGCTGACATTAATGTAGAGTTTTAAAAAGCTTTACACAATGCTTTACATTAATATCTCATTTGATCCTTTCATATAGTTAGCATTTAATTATGCTTGATCAATTGACTGATCAATCTTTCACAATGTCTTACTCCAATTCCTCTTTGTGTTATGGGAAGTGACCCTGGATTCTTGGAAGTTATACTGACCAACCACAAATCAAGCTCTATCAGGTTCTACCAAACTGAAAAGATTTTGAATATGGTTCCAGTAATAGACATTATCTGATTTCCAAGAATTAGTTTAACTAAATAACCAAAGGCTCTTCATCAGGAGACATGACTTTCCCCCTTCCACTTTTGCAGTGATAGTAGGAAAGTGGAGGAAAAGGGGACAATGGATGCCAAGCATTATCCAGTTTTTAGACCATCTACAAAGATTTACTTAGCTGTGGGCATTCTAAATGTTGTTGATATCAAACAACAGGAAATCGATGGAAGAAAGTATGTTGGCATCGATTGCAATTTAATATAGAAGTTTAACTAATGTAAATCAATTACCAAAATGAGGTCAAAAAAATCCCAAAATAACATTATCCAGGAAACACTTGACTTACTTGACAAGTCGAGGGAGATGGTAGCTAAAGGCAACATGAGTTTATGATACAAATTCATTTGTAAAGTCTTATGACAAAGGATAATGGAATATTATAATAAGAAATGCCAAATTTACCTCACGAACTATTGAGAAGCAGTGAAGACAAAACTCATTTAATGAAATCTTAAAAAGACACCCAAGTAAGCAAAGTCATTCTGAGGGCATTCAAAGATAAAAATAGAAAGAAGACACAAACATACAAAAGATAGAAAAGATCTGCACATATTTTTATGACAAACTATTTTCACCATTAATAACAGTGAAGTTACTTACATTTGTATTCTACCATCACACTCCCATATATATTTACAAAAGAAATATGACTGGCACTTAAGAAAACGAAGCTGGGAAAAGCAGTTAGACTAGACTAAGAATATATATTTAGGTAGCATCATCATTTTTTATTTTATTGGCCAGTGGTGTGTCTGTGTGTATACATATATATATATATATATATATATTATAAGTATATATATACACATATATATTTTCCTTTATTATGTATGTACACATATATACATATGTAATAAAGGCAATGTAATTTGAGACTATTGAGGACTTGATTTTCATTGTATCTGAAGGAAGGAAAAATACCATAGGATTGGAAAAAAATCTCAGACCCCCCCCCAAAAAAGTGACCAAGAAAACATTAATAACTACTATACTAACACATATACTCATTTTCATAGGTATATAAAATTTGTATGAGAATAATTGAGGGCATCTTTGATAAGGATATTAGAAGACTTTTGCAAGCAATATTCTAGAGTATATACCTTTTTCAGCATCACACAATTGACTGAAAGCTGCAGAGGATACAAGATCTTATTGTGCTTTTGACTATTAAAAATCTTTTGATGCAATAGAGTGAAATGCTACTTTAAAGGTTCATCTCCAAGAAAGTGATTACTGAGCTTATGTCAAAACTATACAAAATTCCTGGGGCAGCTAGGTGGTGCAGTGAGCAGAGCACTGGACCTGGAGTTAGGAGGATCTGAGTTCAAATTCAGCCTCAGACATTTGACACACTTACTAGCTATGTGACCTTGGGCAAGTCACTTAACCCCAACTGCCCTGCCTTTCCCCCCCTCAAAAAAATTTTTTTTAAAAATTATACAAAATTCCATGAAAGACGTAATAACAAAAATGATTTTATTTGATAACCTTTCGATAATTTCAAGTGAGGCATAGAAGATATATGGAAGATTTTAAGATGAATTTTTTAAAAAGCATTCAACATTCTGATAGAGGAAACTCAGGGTACAGTTCAAGTTTAAGAGAGATTCACAATACGTAATTAGGCCTATTGGATTATCCCATTGTACTGATGGCATCAAGCCCCACAACATTGCGAAGCTTCTTGAGACTCATAATTATTACAAAGAGTTCGGCTTAACTATCCATAAAGGAAAAACTAAGTGGATGAACAATGTATATTCCCCAGATTGTGTTAAGCAGTTAAATGTACAATCTACAGAGCACATTCATGAATGCATTTGTTTGTTTGTTTGTTTATGTCTCGGACAGACATGGCAAATGGCCATTGAGTTGGGCCCAGAATTGAAGAGGAGAAAGACAACTGATGGGATTGCCTTTGGGAAATTGGATGGTTCTTTTAGTTGCCCCAGTCTTCTCTCTAAAAAAATGTCCAATGGCCAATAAAATAAAAAAAATGATGATGCTACCCAAATTAATTTGTAGATTTTATGCCATACCAATCAGACTAACAAGGGATTATTTTATAAAGCTAGACAAAATATTAACAAAATCCATTCAGAGAAACAAAGGTCTAGAGATACAGGGGTAGAGAACCTGTAGCCTCGAGACCACATGTGGCCCTCTAGGTCCTGAAGTGCAGTCCTTTGACTGAATCCAAACTTCACATAATAAATCGCCTTAATATAAGAATTTGTTCTGTAAAACTTGGACTCAATCAAAAGGCCACACTCAACCACCCAGGAGGAAAAAATAGCATTTTCAAACTTCAAATTATATTATAAAACAGATGTAATAATAACTAACACTTAATTATCACTTTAATGTTTTTAAAGTACTTTACATATTTGATCTCATTCAATCCTTATAAAAACCCTTTGAGAGAGGTGGTATTATTATCCCCATTTTATCTGTAGATTTGGAAATTGATGCCAAGAAAGGTAAAGTGCATACCTAACCCAGAATATCACAATTAGTAAGCGTTTGAGGTGAGATTTGAACTTCCGACTTCTAACTCCCAGTCAGGCACCATATCCGCTAAGCCACCCCAAGACCATTTGCTACTGGTTTAAAAAATAGAACATAGATCAGTGAAAGACTAGATAAGCAAGAATTAGGAAAAAAAAATGAGCCCAATATCCCAATGTTTGGTAAACCCAAGAATATAAATTACATGGGGAAAGGAAGAATTCCTTATGCAACAGGAGCTGAGAAAACTGGAAAAGAATTGAGCAGAAAATAGGTTGAAACCAGGATTTGTAACATATAACACAATAAGTTCCAAAACAAAAGCCTACCTTTTAAATATCAATATTTTCCTAGAAACACATTTCAAACAGAAAGACACACAAATAATTAAAATAAGGAGCTGGAACAGAATCTATCAATATTTTTCCTGTGATATACAAATATGAATCATAGAACACTACGGCCTTTGAAGAACTGGAATTGAGAACCACAGGAAGAGCAGAGCCCGGTGGTAGCTGTGAGCAGGCTACAATACACTTAAAAGGACTTACAAGGGGATGGTAGTATAAAGGGCACCCCGCCCCTCAAAAAATCTATGAACGAAAAAAGTGGGCTGGTCATCTGATAAGAACAAGAGATAAGCCAAGGAAATCAAGGATGGTTTTAGCACTTTGGATTAGATCAATTGCAGCTAACGTAGAAGAGGCCATGCTCGGGCAAGAGTCATATGGAGAGGTGGGAATGGATGGGCAGTGGTCATTACTATTGGAAGATTACACACAGATGAGATTCACTCGAGCATTTGAACTCCTCACAAAATACCTCACAGGCATTATTTTCCTCATCTTCAGATGGGGAAACTGAGGCTCAGAGAAGAACTGACTTGGCCAAGGTCAGGACCTAGAATTCTCTCACTACCCTTAAATTCACAGTCCCACTTTTACAATCCATTTCAGGTGCCATCTCCTCGAAGAAGTCTTCCCTGATTTTTCTAGTTGAAAAGGATTTTTCTCTTCTCTGATATCATAGCACTTTGAACTACTCTTTTTTTTTTTGAAGGAGGAAGGCAGGGCAATTGGGATTATGTGACTTGCCCAAGGTCACACAGCTAGTAAGTGTCTGAGGTCACATTTGAACTCAGGTCCTCCTGACTCCAGGGCCAGTGCTCTACTGACTGTGCCACCTAGCTGCCCCTTTGATCTACTCTTGATGCCCACTGTTCTAATTTGTGTTATATATAACTGTGCATGTTTGCCTAGATAGGTAGGTGGTACAGTGAATAGAGTGCTGGGCCTAGAGTCAGGAAGAATTGAGTTCAAATCCTAACTCAAACGCTTACTAGCTGTGTGACCCTGGGAAAGTCATTTCACCTCTGCCTCCATTTCTTTATAAAATGAGACTAATAATAGTACCTATTTCCCAGGATTGTTACAGGGATCAAATGAGATATATTTATAAAGCACTTTGCAAATCTTGAAGTGTAGTATAAATGCTGGCTTTTATTATCACTATAAATGTATATACGTACACACAAATGTATGTCTATAAACATGTATATTAGTACGTGTATAATCCCTCCTACTGGACTATATGTTTCTAGAACACAAGGACTGTGTGTTTCTGGCACGGTTTTCAAACTTTGGCCCGTGAAGGCCTTTGAGGGAATTAGGAGGAAAGTTCCTATAGAATGCCCTTTCCTACTTACCGAAGTAGAAAAAATGACCCCTGGCAGGACCTTCTCATGGATCATACTGTGTGCCAAAATTTTAAAAAACCAGAGAAAACCTGTATGAGGTACAGATATAAATATATGAAAGAGGTAGTCTTCATCGTCATCTAATTTTCAGCCTAGCAAATGAAATGATGCAGACACACGTAATTCAAATAAAAAGGACAAGGGTTGATAAGTGAATAGAAAAGGAACAGGCAGAGTGACAGAAGACTAGTTTTCTTTCTCTCCATTCAAATGAGAGTTACCCAGATACTATGGGACACCACTCTTGAAATTTGTACACACACACACAGACCCCTTCCAGGGAGCATTAGACCACACTTCAAAAACCACTGGTGCTTTTCTTATTCTTCCAGCTGAGATGCTAAAAGGGAAGAAGGACAAGTGGAAGAAGGTGGCCCTGGAAACTCTGCTGCGGTAAAGAAACAGGAGGCTGAAAAGGAGGCTAATCCTTTGTTTCAGTAGGGGCCCAAGAGCTTGGGCACTAGTCAGGATGCCCAGCCCCAAAGGAGAGCTCACCCTTTTTGTCAAAGAGCTTGCACATGGTAGACTGCAGCATCAAGGCTCTGTCCTTAGAAGGGTTTGAAGGTGCCAACAGTAACAATAACAGTTTCAGATCATCAGACAGCTACTCAAATAATTAAACTGGCCCAGAAGTACAGGAAGAAGGGAAGGAAGGAAGGAAGGAAGGAAGGAAGGAAGGAAGGAAGGAAGGAAGGAAGGAAGGAAGGAAGGAAGGAAGGAAGGAAGGAAGGAA
>CM053622.1:600652691-600670984 GCA_028646595.1 Phalanger gymnotis
GAAGGAAGGAAGGAAGGAAGGAAGGAAGGAAGGAAGGAAGGAAGGAAGGAAGGAAGGAAGGAAGGAAGGAAGGAAGGAAAGGAGGAAGGAAGGAAGGAAGGAAGGAAGGAAGGAAGGGAGGGAAGGCCTTTGAGGGAATTAGGAGGAAAGTTCCTATAGAATGCCCTTTCCTACTTACCAAGGTAGAAAAAAAGGAAGGAAGGAAGGGAAGGAAGGAAGGGAAGGAAGGAAGGAAGGAAGGAAGGAAGGAAGGAAGGAAGGAAGGAAGGAAAGAAGGGAGGAAGGGAGGGAGGAAGGGAGGGAGGAAGGAAGGAAGGAAGGAAGGAAGGAAGAGAAAAGAAGGAAGGGAGGGACAAAGGAAGAGAAAGAGGAAGGAAGGAAGGAAGGAAGGAAGGAAGGAAGGAAGGAAGGAAGGAAGGAAGGAAGGAAGGAAGGAAGGAAGGAAAGAAGGAAGGTTGGTTGCTGGCAGAAAGCCTTAGGCAAGGGGTATGAATCTGCTAGGAGGTCACCTGTCCTCCAAGCAGCTGTCAGCACTGTTACTACCCTGGTAGAAAACAAGGAAGTTCAGTTGCTGATGACCGCATGTGACGTGGACCCCAACGAGCCAGCAGTCTTCCTATCTGCCTTGAGCTGAATAATATCAGTTCCTTATGGTAATATAGAAAGTAAAGCCAGACTGGGTATCTTACTTCATTGAGAGACTTGCCAGTTAAACCTTCACACATGTTAAGCCTGAAGTTAAGGGTGCCCCGGTGACCCTGGTAGAAGCCACCCAGGTGAATTACAATGATAGGATGAGATGGATCTAGGTTCAAAATTGATGGCTCATGTTGTCAAGCTGGAAAAAATGAAGGAACTTGGAACCAAACTGGGTGAAATGTACAAGTCTGACTTTTCCCTTGTAAAAATTAACATTTCAACCAAAATAAAACAAAACAGTGGGATCACTAACAAGAGAAGAGGATGAACTAATTGAGTACTTGCAGCTCCCTCTGGCTAGGGAATCCTGAGTGAGTTCCAAGAATCATGGAATCTGAGGGTTGAAAGAAACTTCTGGGGCCATTTAATCCAACCCCTGCTTGCAGCATAAATTGCATCGATGACATCCTGACAAGTAGTCATTCAGCCTCTGCTTGAATATGTCTAGTGATGTGGAACTCACTACCTATTGAGGTAATCCATTCAATGGTCAGTTTTAATTGTTAGGAATTTTTATTTATTTTGCATTGAAATCTGTCTCACTATAACTTCCATTCATCTGGTCCTGGTTCTGCTTTTTGCGGTTAAACATAATAATTCTTATTTGTCTTTATGTCATTCTGGGTTAGACAAGTTCTTGCTCATTAAGGGCTGCTCCACAGTTGTGTTGCTGTCTAACAACTGGCTCTCCCCTCCCTGAAAAATTTATTGTACACATTTTTAAGTTTAATCTGCATTATTGATATCTTTTCCATCACTTTCTCAAGTCCAGACAATCAACAAAACAATGAATCAACCCCTGATTTATAGCATTCGCCTATTTCCAAGGTATAAATTCTCATGTGGAAAATATTAATGATCAGCTCTCCCAAACTGGTACAAGCTGGCTTCAGAATACCACTGGAATGATTTCTTAATTTCTACCCTGCCTAGGTCACAAGGCTGTCTAAAAACTTTGGCAGAGTGGGAACTATCTCTTGAATATTATTTCAGAAGGACTAGTCAGGATCTCACCTTTGCCTGAAACCACCACTAATTCCCTTGGTAGGGCTTCCTCCCTTGCTGAAATGTAGATACCATACCCTTGGAAGGCAAAATATATTATGCCTTAACAATTAAGGACCATATTTCTACAGTTTTTATGAAGTTGGCAGTACAAGTATTACTATCCCCATTTTACAGATGAGGAAACTGAGGCTCAAAGAAATAAAGTGATTTGCTCACATAGCTAGTAAGAGTTTTGAGTCAATATTTGTTGGTGTGTGTTAATTTTAATATATTAGTTAAATTTCTTTTTAATTATTAACCATTAATTTTTAAAATACATTAATAGAATGTGTTTTGAGTCTAGGTCTCCCAATCTCAACCAGGGTCTAATCCAATACTGATCAGCATAGAAGTTCTAAGCTGTTCTATTTTCTGGTCTGGACAGCTTGGCCCCTCTTTTGGCAGTCTTACTGGCCCTCTGCTTTGGAGAGCTTATCATATTGGTATCTGACTTAATGTAGACACCAAATTGGCTTTCTGCCCTCCTGCAGCTCAGAACTCCTGAACTCAAGCTATCCTCTAGCCTCAGCCTCCCAGCATCAGGGACTACAGCCCTCCCAGAACTAACTTCTGAACCCACGGCTCTTGTTTCCAAGTCTAGTACTCTTTCCACTACACTGCACCTTCCTCTTTTCCTTTCCCCTTCTCCCCCTTCTGAATAAATTGGTCATAACCTTTTCTGAGAGAGGATTTGGAGAAGAGGAAAGGGTTGGGAGCTGCCTGAGCAGGTTGACAGATGAGATATCACTAAGTGAGGAAAAGGAAGCAGAAAGGGGAGGTGGGGATTTCACTTACTTCATGATTTTCATGGGCACAGACTTACCAATGAGAGAGAGAGGGAACCTTGGTTTGTAGGAAAGCAGGGCTTGTTCCTCCTAGTGGAGGCCTGGGTGGGGGTGGGGGGAGGAGAAGTAGGGGACAATAGTAGGGGGTCCCTGATGTAAACACAGTCTAAATTTGCTTCCAGTCCTTTGGTTCCCCAGGCTTATCAAAGGGCAATTAAGCTCCTTCTCAGTGACCCTGCACTAAGGATGCATTTGCCTTTCAAGTCTTTTTTATTCCCGGTGCCTATTCTCCTCCCTTGTTTGGCTGCTAATTAGGCTTCCCCTAATTAGACTTTTACAGTCACCTGTAATTAGGCCCATGTTTAGTGCTTTTGAATTGGGTACTTTTAACCTACAGTCACTCTTGTAATTAGGGGCGGAGTGCAGGTGTCTGTGTGTGTGTGTGTGTGTGTGTGTGTGTGTGTGTGTGTGTGTGTGTGTGTGTTTCTGGGCAGTGGGGGGAAGGGCATTTCTTCATAAAGGGGTGTGTGTGTGTGTGTGTGTGTGTGTGTGTGTGTGTGTGTGTGTGTGTGTGTGTGTGTGTGTGTGTGTGAGACTAGAGGTGATCTCTTTCCTTTTCCTGTTAAAGCAAGAAGGCTGTTTGCTGAATATAGCATATAGACAAATGGGAAGGTCCTTTCACAGAGAACTGCTGACTCCTAAATAAACCCTGAGATACCACAGGCCCAGAGTCACGCTGACTCTCTGTGCCTCAGTTTCTTTATCTGAAAAATGAAGCAGATTGGACTAGATAATTGCCAAACACTCCCTTCTAGCTGTAAGTTCTGTGAGCTCTAGGAATCCCTGCATTTATTTCTGCTGAATTTTCAGCATTACTTAGAGAGAGGAAGGATCCCAAAGAGATGTCTTATAGTTTGGGTTCTGCAGCTAATTAACAGTGTGATGCTGTATAAGTCACTGCCCAACCTGAGCCTAGAACACAGTTGGTATCAAAAGAAGTTCAAAGTACAAAGACATCAGATAAGAGAAAGATTATGTCTAGCTAGAAATATTGGAGAAGACTTCCAAGGTGGCATATCAATTGGGCTCTAAAATTATGAATGCAAATTTAACAAGTGAAGACAGAGGGGCAGGGAAGGAATTCCAGCTACTGACCTTGGGTAAGCCAATTCTCTGAGCCTCTGTTTTCTCATCTTAACATGAGAAAAGGGGTTTTTTTTGTACATGTTGTACCCACTTCAGGGGCACTCAAAGGATTTCAAACGAGCGGGTCAAACTAGGTCATCTTTCAGGCTAATCCCAAAAGAGCTAAAGTTTTGTGAGTTTACATAATTTAAAAAGAGTCTACTATTTGTGTAAGAAGATAGTAGATAAAGTATGAGGAAGAAACCTGACCTGAATTTCAATTCCACCTCCAGGTCTCCTAATTCCAGCACTATTTCCATTAATACACACTGCTTCTCTTTGGGAGCCAAAAATTATTTAATCAAATATTTATTAAGAGCCTATTTGAGTATAATCTTGAATCGAAAAAGAATGGACATTTGAGGAACTGAAAAACTTTCAGGTATTTGTAACAAAACAACCAAAACTCTAAGGAAAATTCTATACAAAATATCCAGAAGAAATATAAGGAAATCATTAAAGACTAATTATAAGATAGTGATTAAGGTCAAACTGTTTACTTATAATATGTGAGAATGTTATTAATATTAATAATTATTAGTTTTTATTAGTAGTAATAGTATTCTTAAAACTATAATTTTATGTAAGTTTGAAAGGCTCTCTGCTTTGGAGGGCTCATCATATTTGTGTCCAACTTAACGCAGAGTTCTTGGCTTTCTGCCCTCCTGCAGCTCAGAGCTCCTGAGCTCAAGCAATCCACCAGCCTCAACCTCCCAGCATTAGGGACTACAGCCCTCCCAAAATGAACACCTGAACCTAGGGCTGTTGAAGTATTAATTTGAAGGTAGTTTGAAAGAAAGATTGGAGCTGAATTGTATAATGATGAGGTGATTCTAAAAAAACAAAATTGGGTAGGAAAAGGTTGAAAGGAGAAATTATCTCATAAAGATGGAGCGTGAAAGGAAGAACTAATACAGAAGAAGCAGGTTGGGGTGGAAGGCTGGTCATATTGGAACCTTACTCTCATCTGGGTTGAAGAGGAAACAATGTATTATATCTGAAGAGGTTTAGAAGTTTTCTGAAGTTCTAAAAAGATGAGAAAACTGGGAGATAGGATGGAGGTGGGACTTTTAGAAGGGTATATTGATTAAGATTAGGAGGGTGGGGGCAAATAGATCAGGGAGGAACTAAAATAAGGTATAAGAGGGTAAACAGAGAAGATAAGATAATAGGGACAGAGTGAAAAGAGAGGCTTTGAAGGAAAATGGTAAGTACAAGTAAGAGAGGGAAATTTACAAAAAGCAATTATAACTTTGAATGATGGTGGAAAATGAATTGGGGAATGGGTGAACAAGTTGTGGCATATGATTGCGATGCAATTCTACTATGTTGTAAGAAATGAGGAGCTCAAAGATTTTAGAAAAACATGCAAAGACTTGCATGAAATAATGAAGAGCAAAATGAGCAGAACCAAGAGAACACTGTATACAGTAAGAGCAATATTGTTTTAAGAATGACTTAGTAATTTTGTCTATTATAAATACCCACATTAACTATGAAGAACATAGGAAGAAAGATGCTATCTGCATCCAGAAAAAGAACTGATGAATACAAGTATGTATAGAATACTTTTACATATATGTGTGTATATGTGTGTGCACATGCGTGTGTGTGTGTGAGTGTGTGTGTGTGTGTGTATGTACCTATTTGTGTCTAATGGTAGCCATCTCTACAGAGGTGGAAGGGGAGGGGGAGAAAAAATAAATTTACATGATAATTTTGTTGTGTATTTAAAAGGAATAGCAAGTTATGCATAGTAGATTTGCAGTTTCACGTATATGTTTTATTATGCTATGTTATGGAAATGTTTTGTTCCATAAATTAAAATTTTTTCAAAAGAAATTGTGATATACCCCGGAGTGTGTTGAGTTCTATCAGAGATACAAAGAGGAATAAGACTCGGGTGTTCTCTTCTGGGGATTCATAATCTCATCTGGGAAAGAAGACACATTAGATTATAAACTCCTTGAGGCAGGAACTGTCTTTTGCCTCTGGTATCTCCAGCACTTAGCACAGTGCCTGGTACATAGAAGGCACTTAATAAATGTTTAGTGATTGACTGCATAAAGGTAAATAGCCAATAAAGGGAAATATATGGTTAAGTACCAATGGTAGGGTACAGACACTAAGTGTTTCAGCGAAGACAAACCATTGCAGCCTAGGGTGGTCATAGAAGGAAAGCAGGAACAGGATCTCAGAACTGAAGGATAGACAGGGTTTGGATTAGAGCGAAGGTTGGACTGAATCTAGTAAGATGATACGTAATAGAGTTTTTACAAGTACAGAATGGGAGATGTCTAGGTAGACAGCAATGAATCTGGAAGAAAAAAAACCTAGGGGTTTTAATGGTCTGCAAGTTCAATACGAACCTACTTGTGATAAAGCAGACAAAAAAAGCTGGTTTGGGCTACACTGAGAGGCATGTCCAGAAATATGGAGTACCCACAGCCCGACTCTCCTGGTCAGACCACCTCTGGAGTTTTGTGGTTGGCACTGGGAATCACATTTTAGGAAAAAGTATTGATGAACTGGAGATCATCCAGAAGAGAGCAATCAGGATTGCGAAGGACCTTGAACTCATGCCACATGGAAATGATTGAAGAAAACTGGCATATGAAATCAAGAGAAGGTATAGGAGGGGCATGGTAGCTCTCTGAATTTGATAGAGTGGATAGAGCTCAGGCCCTAGAGTTAAGAGGACCTGAGTTCAAATATGAACTCAGACTTACTAGCTGTGTGACCCTGGGCCACTCACTTAACCCCAATTGAAGGAAACAACCAACCAACCACAACTAGGAACAACAGGCAGAAGTTGGAAAGAAGCAGATTTGAGCTTGGTGTAAGGAAAACCTTCCTAACACTTAAAGCTATCCAGATATGGAATGGGCAGTCTCCAGACATAGTAGGGTTCCCCTTACTTTGCTCTGAGAGCAAAGGCTGAATGCACTGCTGAGGTGTGCTACATTGAGGTTTCTTTTCCAGGTATGAATATGATATGAATATGACTAGGTGTCCTCTGAGGTCCCTTTTGATTTTGAGATTCAGTAAGGGAGGCAGATATTCCACATGAAAAGGAGGACAAGCCAAAGAATCCATGGCGGGGATGAGCTGAGTATATTTGAGCACAGAGATTAGGAGGAGGAACATAAAGGAGAGCGGCTGAAACAGAAGATTCGCAATCAGGAGTGGAGTCACACAGAGGATGTGAGAGCTGGAGCTAGAAGGGTCCTTCCAAGGCATCTGGTTCAGTCTCTTCATTTTACAGATGAGGAAGCAGAGGTGAAGTTAAGTGAGGAAATAACCTAGAGATTATCTAGTTCAACCCCTTCATTATAGAGATTGAAAAACTCTATTTATCTGGGGCCCAGACGTGTGAAACTACCTCATTTTTGTGTGTGTCCTCCCAGCATTTAGTATACAGCAGGGTGGTGCAATGAATGGAGCACAAGGCCTAGAGTCAGGAAGACTTGAGTTCAAATACAGCCTCAGACACTAGCTGTGTGAGCAAGTCACTTAACCTTGTTTGCCTCAGTTTCCTTATCTGTAAAATGATCTAGAGGAGAAAATGGCAAACCACTCCAGTGTCTTTGCCAAGAAAACCCAAAATGGGGTCTTGAAGAGTCGGACATGACTGAAAAAGGACTGGACAACAAGTTATCTAATAAATGCTTGTTATCCTTCAATTTGTTCATAACCACACAAACAGTGGCAAAGATAGGATTGGAATCCAGGTTTTCTGCATCATAGCAGTGACCTGTGGAGAGAGAGGGGATGGCATTTCCCCATAGGTCATATAGGGGCTGTTCCAGTCAGATGGAGAACAGCACATTACGATTTATCAGGCCTTTTCACTTAAGCATAATTAAATTTGTCAGCTACTTTCCTGAGGAAAGGTTAAAGATGGGGAAGAAAGTGAGAGAGTCCCAGGCTCCTGGGATGAGGAGAGAAGAAGAGATTAGGGAAGCCAGTGATTAAGCCCAGGACTGAATAACAAATAATAATGATAATAATTGACATACGGTGCTTTAAGGTTTACAAAGCACTTTACGTACATCTTCTCATTTGATCCCCCACCAAGTAGGTTCCACAGCTATTATTATCATTTAGTAAATGAGGAAACTGAGTCTCAGACAGATGTAGAGACTTGTTCATGGTCACACAGCCATTAAGCACCGGATACAGGATTTGTAGGTCTCTCCTTACTCCAGGTCCAGACAACTTTTGCCTACCTTACTAATTTTATTGGGACCGGGTCAGAAAATCTAGTCCAGGAAACCCCTCTGTTATGGCCAGAAACAAGGAGAAGGGCTTCCTGGAGTTATTCTGGCTGAAAAGGGTTACCTCTGGTTTTAAACATGAGATAACTCTGGGGGGCCACCTGGTGGCTTTTTCTAGTTCAAGCAGAAAGAAAGCAGCAGTGCCCTGTACAGAGAAGGTAGGTCACTTATGGTGGGGTAGATTACTGGAAAGGTGGACTCTGTTGGGAGGAAAGTGGTATGAAATGAGAGGTTACATGTGTGAGCTTAGTGCAAAGGGTCAGGGTAGGGTTTGGTGGCTACAGCCTTTAAAGAGCATCTAGTGATTTGTTTTTCCGAACCTTTTAAAATTTTATTTTTTAGTCAACTGATTATTTTATTAAGTGCCTACTATGCCAGGCAATGTGCTAAGCACTGGGGACATAAAGGCAGAAAACAGTCCCTGCCCTCAAGAAAGTCACAGTCTAATGGAGGAGACAGCCTACAAACAACTATATGAACAAGAAATATGGAGTAGAAATCGGGGTAGTCTCAGAGGGAAGGCACTAAAATTAAGGAGCAAGAAAAGCTTCCTGTTGAAGGTGGGACTTCAGCTGAGACTTGACAATTATCAATAAACGTGAACATTTGAAAGATTGTGTGTGAAACCTTAAACTTCTGGATTTTTAAAATTATACTAAATTTAACCCAGTAGAAGTAAAATTGTCCTATTTGTGTCCCCTTCTGGTCTTCTGTTTGTTTTCTGGGTCTTTTTATAATGTATCATTAAGGTCTCTTTCTTCTTTCCTTCCTTCTTTCCTTTTTCCCTCCTTCCTTTTTCCTTCTTTCTTTCCTTCCTTTCTTTCTTCCCTTCCTTCCTTCCTTTCTCCCTTTCTTCATCTTTATTTTTGTACATCACTACCTACTAACTCCTTGGCCCACATCAAGGTGTGTGTCCCTGGGGACCTTCAGGCACCTAAGGAAGCTCCTTCAAAGGTCTTTACGAAGGCTGGTAGTAGACATGATGATCAGGAAAAGATCTGAGACCTAGGTCCCACCCACCCAGTTGGAACTCTGCTTAGACTTTGGCTGTATGACTTTGGGCAGGTCAGCCTCAGTCCTTGAGCCTTAGTCAATTATTATTAATTAATTCAATTAATTTATTATATTCAGTCAATTTATTAAGCACCTTCTGTATGTTGGGCACTGTGTTAGGTACTAGAGTTCAGGGTAGGGACTGGATTTGTGATTTCATTAACATTCGTGATTTCCTCCCAGTGAGGAAATGCCTTCTACCCGTACGGTACCTGATCTACAACTTAGAAAGGCGTCAGGAGCGCCTATTCTCACAGTGCAGTGGGAGACTCCTGGGGCATGGGGGGGGGGGGGGCTATAAGGTCCTGTAAACTATTTCTATAATGATACTAAGACATTTTCATTTCTATTGTAGTAAATTTCAGTAGCTATAACCCACATAAACAAATGCTCTTTAAGGTCTAGGAGTGCAAAGGGTCTTGAAATCAAAAAGTTCGAGGATTGCTAGCCTGAAGAATTGAGGGGCTGAATAACTTGCCCAGAGTCACATAGCCAATATAGGTCAGAGGCAGTATTTGAACTCAGATCTTCTTAGCTTTGAGGCTAGTTCACTAAACGAGGTGAGAGTACTGAGCTTCCAGGCAGGGAGACCTGAGTTTGAATTCTGCCTCAGACACTTAGCAGCTTGTGATCCTGGGAAAATCCCTTAACTTCTCCTAGCCTCGGTTTCCTTATTGGGAAAGTGGGGATAATGGTAGAATCTACTTCCCATGGTTGTTGTGAGGATAAAATGAGATTATATATGTAAAGCACTTTTAAAACCTCAAAGCACTCTGTAAAGTTTAGCAATGATGATGATGGTGATGAAGATAATGATGATGGTGGTGCCATACTGCCTCTCTAGGAGCTGGAAATATAACCAAATGAAACTGTTCCTGTGATCAAGGTCCTCACATTCTATTAGAGAGACATGTACATATATAAATACATACAAAATTTTTTAAAAGTTATTCCATCTTGATCTCCATATTTCCTGCCGGTGTGTTATTCTGCCTAAAATTGAAGCCAGGGGTGAAGGGTAGGGATGCCTGGGGATGGTGAACAAAGCAGGGAGGGCAGAAGAGAAATGACCTTCCCTTGACTTCACCAATCAGGGAGCTCTGGCAGATTAAGGATGTAGAGGCAAGCACCCTACACACCCCAGAGCAAGGAGAGCCCAGTTGTTCACAAATGTTTTCATCTATTCTAGCAGACCCGGACACCTAAGTGCAAACGTAGTGGCAAAATCCTATCAGTGCCCCTTCCTCTACCATAGATTCACGTGAGATTATGTTGATGTTTTCATTGTCATTTTGTAAAGGGGCAGACTGTATTTCAGGGTTCAGAAAGCATCTTTGGAACAATTCGAATGAGAAGAAGACATTGATGGGAAGAAAGGGAGGGAAAGGTGTCAGTATGTATCAGAGAATCTTCAAAAGTTGAAGAAGAGGTCAGGTGGGAAGAGTAGAATATAAGCAAAGAAACCTGCAAACAGGGCCATTTCCACTTCCAAGAGTCATTTCCAGGAGTCAGTCTCATGAATAATCACACGAGGCCTGTTCTGCCAACAGCCATTTGTCACATTTATGCCAGGTGAGAAGTAAAGAACACTAGATGGTTCATTTGTATTCTGGTGGAGAGGAATATTAGCTGGCTGGTCGTGTTTTGGCATCATCAAAAGGAGTGTTTATCAAGCACTCGTTGGCACTGATAAAGGCAATTCCTGTGAATTAACATGGCCCTATTCTTCTGAGACTGACAGCATTGCTCTGGACATGTGGCTAGTGGATGGCCACATGACTGGGAAACACCACTGTGAGACGGGAAGACAAACAAAACCAGACACAACATGCTTGTCATACACACATTCACATCAACTACATGATGTGACGAGAGGAAAGAGGTCTATTGGTCATAAGAGATCCAGATCCAGCCAGTGTGCCATGAGAGAAAGCTGTAGGTTTTCCTTTGCTCCAACAAAGACCCCCTGGAGAGAACCGATGGCCTGGCCGGAGAGGAAGATGCCCCAAACATGTACTGGCAGTGTTCCATGTACTCTTATCCAAGAGCTTATTTATCACTGCGGGGCCCATCCACACTTCCACCACCACCCACACAACCGGTGGTCGGATTCAAATGAATTAACAACTAGTTCTTTACGGAATCGAGCTGAGGCGCCGCCCCCACCACAGATGTGGCAGGTGCAAGCCTCACCCCTCCACCCCAATCCCCCCAACCAGTTCACAAAACTCAGCCTAAGATTAGGTACCAGTTCTACCAAACCAGTGCAAACTGGCTGAATCCCGCCACTGCATACAACCATGTTGCACAATCGTCTAAAATACTGCTACCTCCAACACAGACATCCCACTTCTAGAGGCATATTGACCACTCCAAGGAGGTCCATAGCATCACTCCTTGTAATAGCAAGGAAATGGAAACCAAGAGGATGTCCATTGATTGAGGAACGATTAAACAAGCTGTGGCACAAGAATGTAAGGGAATATGACCATAAGGATATTTCTTATCTATTCATTGTTTCTTACAGAAACAATAAATATGATGAATATAGAGAAATATGGGATGACTTATGTGAATTGTTGCAAAATGAAGTAAGCAGATCCAGGAAAACACTATACACAATGACTACCACCCTGGTATGGGCCCTCATCACCTCACACCTGGACTATTGCAATAACCTGCTAGCCAGTATCCCTGCCACAAGTCTCCCCCACTCTAATCCATCTACCACTCAGCTCTCACAGTGATTTTTCTAGAGCACAAGTCTAACCATGTCACCCCACTCTTCAGTAAACTCCAGTGGCTCTCCATTACCTCTAGGATCAAAGACAAAGTCCTTCATAACCTGGCCCCTCCCTACCGTTCCAGTTTCTTTACACCTTACACCCTGACACATACCCTGAGGTCCAGTGACACTGGCCTCCTGACTGTTTCTTGCATAAGACACTCCTGACTGTACATCATCAGTGGGTGTCCCCCATGCCTGGAATACTCTTCTCATCCCCACCTTCTGGTGTCCCTGAGTTGTTTTTTTTTTCAAGTCTCGACTAGATTCCCATCTTCACAAGAAGGCTTTTTTTAGATCTCCCTTAATGCTAGAGCCTTCCCGTCATAATCATCTCCCATTTATTTTATCTATGTCTGCTTTGTACTTAGTTGTTTGCATGTTGTCTCCCCCATTAGATTGCGAACTCCTTGAGGGCAGGGACTGTTTTTCGCCTCTATTTGCTTAGCGCATTGCCAGTTATTTAATAAATGCTTGTTGAAAACTTTACTACAGCAATGTAAATGCAAAAAATAATAACAAAATAATTTAGACTGAATGCTGTGAAATTTCAATGGCCAAGCACAATTTCAAAGAAGAGATATAAGAAAACATCCCCCCATACCTTCTTTGAAGAGGTGGGGGACTATAGGTGTGAATCATTGCATATGATGTTATTCTTTTTGGGATGTGTTGATTAGATGGCTGATTTTTTTTCTTTGTTATCCTTTATTATAGGGGATGGTTTTCTGGAAGAGGTTTTTACTTTTAGATGATCTAAAAGC
This sequence comes from Phalanger gymnotis, assembly GCA_028646595.1. Taxonomy (NCBI): domain Eukaryota; kingdom Metazoa; phylum Chordata; class Mammalia; order Diprotodontia; family Phalangeridae; genus Phalanger; species Phalanger gymnotis. The sequence goes on from CM053622.1 coordinate 600,665,287, forward strand.
AAAAGCTAGCAATAAATATTTTAAAACACTTTTAAAATGTCACACGATACATATGTGTTTCATATGCCTCAGATTTGTATGGCATAAGACCCTTTCTATCCCACTCTTATCATTACTCTTGTGGCACTCAGCAGGCCCTATCAGTGAACAAAAATGGAATTAGCTTAATATGACTGGTTTTTAGTAAATGTATGCTGGCTTCCAGTGATTGATTGTTTTGTTTTTAAAATGCTCACAAAATATTAAATAATTCATTCTATAATATCACTAGTGGGTATTTTCCGTGATCCACCTCAGTCTCTCATCTTCTGACACTTCTCAGGATTCCTCGAAGATTATAGATAGCATTTCTCTGATCATTTTACTGCATTGTACTCCCAGAAGTCACACTTTCCCTCATTGGCCTTATGCTTCCCTCTCCTTTCACCTCTCCCATCTAGCCTCCACTCAGCTACCAAACTGATGTTCCTGAAACATGGATCTGACCAGGCAATTCTCTACTCAAAAATCTTCAGTGTCTCCCTGTTGGAGGCAGGAACTCCCACTGAGTCGGGGCCACCTCTCCGAGCATAGGCACATACTGACGGTCTCTCCCTGTTGCCTCTAGGGTAAGATACAAAATCCTCAGCCTGGCATTTAAAGCCCCTCATGATCTGGTCCCCACCCTATCTTTCCAATCTTAGATCCTGTAACTTACATCTATAAATTCTCCAGCTTACCACCTTAATCCATCCTCATTCCAACTTCTAGCTCAGGACACTGACAGAGGGGATCTCCATGGCCTTCTAGAATCCCTAACATCCTTTGAAACACAGCTCTAGTGCACCTTCCAAACCAAAACCTTTCCTGATCCTCTCTTCTCCCACCCACAATACTTTCTTCCTCTCGAAATCACATTGTATTTACTGATCTGTGCCCCAAACTAATATTCTTCAAACACATAATAAATACTTAATTTTTTTATTCATTCATTCAATTTGCTAACTGTGTCACTCTCCTGCTCAAAGTTGTCTTTTCCGTTAGAAATACTTGGTATCCTCCCAGTAAAATTCAACTTCCCTGGGGATTAGGAACCATCTCATTTTTGTCTTTGCATTCCCAGCGCCTAGTACACTGCCTTGCACATAGTAGGCACTTCATATTTGTTCAATTAACCGTTTCTTTTAAGTGTGATTCTAGTTGCCTGCTTTTCAGTAGGGAGCCCACCTCACCCCCATTTTGCTAGGTTCATAGGGCAAGGTTGGATTTTTTTCCAAATAGCTGCCAGCATAGTTGTAGACTCTTATTTCACACAAAAACCACCATCTTGCTCTCTGGTGACTGTTCACCTGCTCCAGAGCCCACCCCATCATCCCAATCTCCTTAAAAGCTTTCAGCAGCCCACTAAAAATATCCGATGTTGACAGATGTAAGTCATCGATACAGAGACTTGAGATCACAGTGTGAGAAGTAGGGAAAGGCAAAGTCTTGATAAACAGCTCAAATTGGCTCTTACTCCACAGGTGATGCCCAGTTTATCTGGGTAATTGTAAAGGGCATTTTACAGCAAATCAATTAAATGAAAATCTTTTAAACCCTTTTTAGATGGGGTGGGGGAGGGGATGAAGAGAGAGAACCTTTGTAAGTTAACAGGTGATTTTAATTGGAACCAGCAGTGTTATACCATGGTTTTGACCCTTTCGGTAAAGGCAGAAAAAGAAATCAATAAATTTCCATCAGCATTTGCTCTCCTGGAGTCTTATAAGTAGAATGGAGACACGAACCCCAGTTAATGGCTTCATCAAGCACCTCTCTGACTGTCTAACAGAATTAAATAGTTTTCAGGTTTGGTCACCGTCCATTATCATTGAGATTAAAAATATCCAGGAGTGCCAGGGGGCTGAGGTCACTGGGGTAGCACCCCAGGTAATGGACTCCTTGCCAGGGAAACTGCCCCAGCCCCCTAGAAGCTGTGTTCTTCTAAGCACGTCTATCCCTCTCTGACTCAATTGGCAGGCTCTCTTCTATAATCAGCCAAAGAAATGATTCCAGACTCTTTTCTCTGTTTTGTCTGCCCCATCCTAGACTCAAGATCTGAATGAAGCTGTCACAGTCTCACTGAGGTGGCTAAAGAAAGAATCATCTATCTAGGAACAAAGAAATAGGCAGCGGGTCCCACTAACTAATGAGCAAATTGAATGAATGAATGAAAAAATTAAGCATTTATTATGTGTTAAACATTACTGAACCATAATTTTTTTAAAGTATGCAGATGACCAAATGCCTTTTTGTTCCTATTGAGTTTCTTATTCATGAGAACTTCTTTTGAGGCCATGGCCACCCTCTCTATATATAGACACATGCTTATAATCTCTTAGCATAGTAACAAAAAGAGCAACAGAAGGATAATCTAGGGAATAAGATGGGTACACATGGAAAGAGTACCTGGTTGATACAGAGGCTATGACAGTCATGGCTTTTTCCCATAGCTAGAGCCCCTTAGGTGCCTGGATATTACTTACCTGGGTGCCTGGGACTGGGATTATTAGATACAAGTGAGCACCAGGGAAAAGGCACAGATTTGGAAGCCACTGAGAGTCTAGGAAATAATTGACATTAAATGTCTATTCTTTTAAAAAAAAACCCAAAGATATCACAGATCTGAAAGAAACTTTTGACATCATTTAGTCCATTTCCCTCATTTTACAGATAAAGAAACTGAGGCATGGAGCGATTCAATAACTTTCTCAAGGTTACATAGGTAGTGACAGAGGCCTACTCTATTACTCCATCTCCATACCCATATTTATTTATTTGTTTGTTTATTTGTGTGTGTGTATATATACACATATACATACACATATGCACATATATACATATGTATATACACATATATCAGTATGTATGTATATATGTGTATATATGTATATACATGCATGCATGTGTAAATATGCAAATGCGTATTGTATAAATATACATGTATGCATATATGTGTGTGTATATATATGATATATATGTGTGTGTATTTTTTAACTGGCACTAATGACTTTGTAAGAACTTGGGTTTTCTCTTTCCAAAATATAATATCCAAATAATTGGGCTTTGCTTCCGATGGATCTTCATAATAAAGACAGGAATTGCAGCTAAGTGAATGGAGAATACCTTCTCATGTCCCTTTTGTTCAGGCTCATTTTCATTTGCAGCTGTCAGAGAGAATCTCTGGAGTATGTCAGAGTATCATAACCCTAAAATAGTTTGCTGTAACAGAGCTTTGTTCTCCACCCAAATACAGGGATCAAAAAAGGAAAGACCTAATCTCAGCCTGGGGCATTGTGCCTGGCTTTTGGCAGCTGGGTATAGAGGCTATGATCAAAAGGCTTCATTTGCCCTTATTAGAGAAAGTTCCTAGTCATTAACTATATTGTAGCAGAATGAAGCTACTGTAACTTAACTAGTGTTGAGGAAATGAGCCCAGAAGGTGGTGCAGGGAGCAACACCCAGCAGATATGATCTGCCCCAGTGAGGAGAAGGTCCATTCAGCCCAGTGCAATAATGGGCCTTTTCTAGAGCAGGCTCAAGTAAGAGCATCACAATGACATCATCTCCATTTGTGAACTCCTTGTTCGTAGTTTTATGAGTATTCACGTCCCTACTGATATATATCTACATATGCATATGTACATGCACATGTATGTATTTGTGTATTGTGCATGTCATGTATACATGTGTATATATGTATGTTTATGCATCATATAAATATATCCATACATATATTCCTGGGAACGTGCACCTTGGGCTCATAGGGAGAATGTCATATTTAAAATTTTCTTATTATAATATTCATTAAATGCCTTTCCTTTTAACTCATTTCCCTCTGGCTGATCAGATTAAAAAAAATAACTCATCAGTGGAGGCTTGTGAACTATAATCTTAAGTGAACAACTTACATACTGGGAGAGTCTGGCCACTTTGGTAGCAGGCTTGTTGCCTTGTGCAAAGAAATTTGAATACAAATAGTAAGTAAAATCTTGACAATTCAATTCAACAAATATCTACCAAATGCCTGCTCTAGGCAAAGCCTTGTCTGTGCTAGGAGCTGACAGCTAAGACACAGGTCTTCCTCTCCAGGAGTTTACATCTAAAGGGAAAAACGTTCACATAAAGAACTATGATAGAAGCCAAAGTGGTATAGGTGTAAGTGGACCTGGGAGTGATGGAGAAGGGGATATCTGAGTTGTACCTTGAAAAAAAAAGGGGGGGAGTTTCAAAATATGGAGAAAGGAGGTAGTGAGGGTGAGTCCATACCAGGTATGTGGGACAAGGTGACCAAAGACACAAAGATTAACTAACCTTTCATTTCACCAAGAAGCATTCATTATCTTTGAAGGAATGCAGAACCCAATGCTGGCTGCTGGGGAGGACTCAAACAAATAAAAAGGATAGAAATCATAGACTATGTCCTTAAGGTGTTTAAAATCAAGTTGAAGCCATCAATTGGGGAATGACTGAACACATTGTGGTATATGAATGTAATGGAATACTATTGTGCTATAAGAAATGATGAGCAAGCAGATTTCAGAAAAATCTGCCAAGACTTACATGAACTGATGCTGAGTGAAGTGAGTAGAACCAGGAGAACGTTGTACACAGTAACAGCCACATTGTGAGATGACCAACTTCGACAGACTTAGCTCTTCTCAGCGACATAATCATCTAAGACAATTCCAAAAGACTCATGATGGAATATGCTATCCACATCCAGAGAAAGAACTATGGAGTCTGAATGCAGATTGAAGCATACTATTTTTTTCTCTCTCTCGTGGTTTTTCCCTTTTGTTCTGATTCTTCTTTCACAACATGACTAATATGAAAAATATTTTTAATATGATTGTACGTGTATAGCCTATATCAGATTGCTTGCCATCTTGAGGAGGGGGAAGAGGAGAGAGAGAGGGAGAAAAAAATTTGGAACTCAAAATCTTATAAAAGTGAGTGGTGAAAAAATAAAATAAAATAACTATAGACAATAAAAAAACAAAGAACTATGGAGTCTGAATACAAACTGAAGCACACTATTTTCACTTTTTCCCATGGTTTTTCCCTTTTGTTCTGTTTCTTCTTTCACAACATGACCAATGTGAAAATATATTTAACATGATTGTACACATATAACCTATATCAGATTGCTTGGGGAAGGGGGATGGGAGGGAGGGAGAAAAATTTGGAACTCAAAATCTTATAAAAATGAATGTTGAAAACTATCTTTACATGTAATTGGGGGAAAATAAAATACTAATTATAAATGAAAAATAAAGTAAAGTTGGGAAGACCAACGCTCAGGTTGCATCTTTCATTCAACTGAATAAGTATTCAAAGAACACCTGTGAGGTGGCCTGGATGGGTTAGCTACAAGGTGTTCCTAAAGTCTGGACACATAGGCAAAAATGCATGTTTTCAGGAAATGAAATGAATGAAATTTGCGACAACATTTTATTTAATTGGGATATTAACAAATAACATCTTCAATATGATTTCCATCATTTGTGAAGCAAAGGTTGATGCGCTTTGCAAGGTTCATGTGAACTCGATGCAATAACTCCACATTGCTGTCAATTTTAGCACATTCACTCTTTATGTGTTCAATCAAGTGTGTTGCATCTGTGATTTTCACTGAATACACCTTCTCCTGTAGCATACCCCAGAAAAAGAAGTCAAGGGG
>CM053622.1:600671084-600698432 GCA_028646595.1 Phalanger gymnotis
TATAATCATGTATATGTTTGAATGGTCCGAAATCGCAAGGTATGAGAGATTCTCTAAGGAGAAAACAAGAAATTTATTTAGGCCCCACCGCAGCAAAAACTTGAACCAGCCTCCCCATTCCAACATCTTGACAAAAAGACTCCAGGCCCAGAAAGCCCATTTCACAAGGGCAACTAGGAGGCCAAAGAAAAGCAAGAGAATATTTAGCCAAATCATGTTCACTGGCCTCACGTTCCTGCTAGCACTCGGGTAAGCCCCGCTTCCGCAGCTTCTGGCTTCCACACCTTCCGCCGCCGCCGCCGCCGCCGCCGCCGCCGCCGCCGCCGCCCACCGCCGAAGTTGTCTCCCGGCTCACCCCTCCTCGCAGCCGAGCTTCCGGCGTTCTCAAGCCCCGCCTCAATGACCAGAGACCATTGGTTCCCGAGCTGGCCCCTCCTAAGTCACCAATCCACACCCACACAGGTTTCACACCTGACAGGGCCCTGGGCCTGAGGCTTAGCACTTAACAGCTGAAAGTACTTCCACTCAAAAGAAACAAAAGCCATGCTAATGAGACAATTTTGCTTAACAACACAGGGGGCTAAGGTCTGTTAATATTCCAAATATTTCAAAATATGCATTTTTGCCTGTGTCTCCAGACTTTAGGGACACCCTCTATTGTGGGAGATAGATACAATGATGTGCTAGAAATGCTCTAGCCTTTCAGGAGCTCATAATTCAGCTGGTAAGAAAGGCTATATGCGTAAGAAGTGGTTATACAGTCAGTCAGTCAATGAACATTTATTAAGCTCTTACTAAGTACTAGGTGCTGTGCTAAGAATTAAGAATACAAAGAAAGGCAAAAAAAAAAAAAACGGTCCCTGTCCTCAAGGAACCCACATTCCCTTTCCTCTTTGGGCTATACTCCTGACTCTCTTGACTTTCTCTGCAAGTTCCTAGAAATCTCTCCATCCCAGAAGCTTAATCCCCCCCCTCCCCCCACCACTTCACACAACAGAAGTACCCTCTGATTCCTTTCCCTCTAATTGGCTGTTTCCTCCCAGAACCTTCATTTTAAGGAGGAGGCCCAGGTCAAACCATGTCTTCATTCCTCTCCAGGCTTCATTCCTGACTCTTTGAACTTTCTCTGCCTTTCCCACATCCTGGGAACCTTCATCTCTTCCCCATGCTCTCATTTTTCAGCTTCCTCTTATATACTGACTTCCTTCATTAGAACGTAAACTCCTTTAAGGCAGAGACTTTCTTTCTGCTTGTATTTTATGCTTAGCACAGTGTCTGACATATTGGTTGTTCAGTCATTTAAGCTGTGTTCAACTCTTTGTGACCCCTTTTGGGGGGATTTTCTTGCAAAGCCACTGGAGTGGTTTGCCACTTCCTTGTCCAGCCCATTTTACAGATGAGGAAACTGAGGCCAATAGGGTTAAGTGACTTGTCTGCAGTCTCACAACTAGGAAATGCTTGGGGCTGGAATTGAATCCTTAGGTCTTCCTATCTCCAGGCCTGACACTCTATCTGCTGTGCTACCTATCTGCCCATCTGACATTTAGTAAATGCTTAATAAATGCTTACTGACTGACTTACTAATAGAAAAGACATTATATACAAAGTAAACAGAAGATAATCTCAAAGGAAAGGCACTACCATGTGGGGAGATAAAGAAAGGTCTCCCACAGAAGGTGAGATTTGTTATCTGAAAATTTGATTTAGTTCAAAATTTTATAAATAAATCTGTTATTTGGTCCTAAGAACATACTTCCAACTAGAAAAACAGTCTTAAACATTGAGAGATGGAAGTTATAGCACATAGATTTAGAGATGGGAGGAACTTTAGGGACCATCAAATCTAACCCCCTCATTTTACAAATCAGGAATTTGAGAATCAGAAGACTGAGGTTACTTGTCTAAGGTCACATAGGTAGCACTAAGTAGCAAAGTCAGGATTCGAATTCATGCCCTCTGACTAGATTCATACTGTACCAGTCATATGGCAGATAAGGAGGTTCTGGGAACTGAGGTTCCCATTGTCCCACAGCTGATAAGTGACAGAGCTAGGCTTTGAACCTGTCTTCTGGCTCCCAATCTAGTCCCAATTTCACCAACCCACATAATTCCTCTGTGTCTTACATAATTATTAGGTCCATGACTCAGTCCATAAAAGCCTATTTGACCCACAAACTATGTACAGCCATGACTATGAGAAATGACTTCAGAGTTCCAACTTGGGAGGACAAAAGCACATATGTTTCCAAAGCTGTGGTTGTGGGATTATAGACTTTCTTTCCTCCCCTCTGTAATCCCGGTCCCAAAGCCCATGGGTATCGGACTCTCTTAATTGGTGGAAATGAATGCCTTTGCCCTTTGTGAGGGGCAAGAAGGAGTTGGAGAGAGGTGAGAGAGCTTCAGCCTTCACCAGTCCCCTTTGGGACTCTTGAAGCACCACACATCTTCAGGGCTCTTCAAGTGGTGAGTTGCTTCAGGGACTTCTGACTTCCAGTTTTGAGGGGGAAGATGGAGGATGCCAACCCCACTTCAGGTTGATGAAGGATAAGACTCTGGGAAGACATGAGAGGGGTGAGCAGTCTCGATCATCAAGTCCCTATTCCTAGACTGCTACTCTAGAGACTTTGGGGAATTTCCCCTTAGACAAGACCCAGGACTGTCTCTCTTGGTTGAGCTGAGTTACCTGGTTCCCAATAGGAGAGCTCCTTCACTCTGGATTGTCTGGCATATATCTTCCTGCGTGAACCTTCTCTGATTTCTGTTTTGCTGTGATTTGGATAAATGGGCTTCTTTGCTATTCTCTGTGTGCTCATTGTGGAACTGGTGTTAGGTGGGAAAGGGATCAAGCCTTGGAGAAAACGCTTGGGGTTTCCACTTCCCTCCTGAAATGACTAAGCAACCAAAAGTTATCTCAAATCTGACCATATCCCCTAAATGAACCGTATTTAAGGGAGCAGATAAATATCATTGTAGCCTGGCACCCCCTTTCCATGAAGAGAGCATAGTGGTAGCCTCTGGCCCCAATCTCCTGCTTCTCCTCCTTTGGAGAGGAGTGAGGGGAGAATAGGCTCCCTTTGAGCCACACAACAACAGGCTTCGCAACACATGGGCGTCTCTATACATGTGGGACCCACTCCTCTTCACCACACCACCATGGACAGAGGAAGTAGGAACTCCCCAGCTCCAAGACCTTGGTAGTAACAGCCGCCTGTTGGTAGGTATTCCATCAGGGCAGGGCTTGGCCCAAGAGGTTGAGTTAGTTGATGTTTGAGTGGTATATAATAATTATTAGGAGTAATGAGAAGAATTTAAGAACAGAGAGTCTGGGGGGATTGATGAAGTATCAGTAAAGGGGTTGTTGTTCGTCTTTCATTTTCAAAGAGGACAGATGACATCATGGGGTAATGCTTTGACTTGCATGTGAATTGTATTTAAGTGAAGTGGGCTTGCACAAAGCCTCACTCTCTCTCCTGAGTCATCAAAGTCCAATGGCAAGACAAAAGTCAGGATGATTGGTGATGGCCTGGGATGCAGTAAGCAGTATCAGGCTGGAACCTCCTGCTGGTGCAAATCACTGGAGCAGATTGGCATTGGCGGAAAGCACTGGATTTGGAGCCAAAAGGCCTAGGTTTGCATTTGCTCTGCCACCAGTATGCCAGCTGGGTGTCTTTGGACATCTTGATCTCCAAGCCTCAGATTCCTCATCTGTAAAGTAGGGCTTGGAGCCCTAATTGGCAACAGGGCTGTTTCTAGGATCAAATAAGACAAAGTATGAAAAGCACTTGGTAAACTGTAAGTTGTTATCATTTTTAAGCTTAATTTAAGTTTTAAGCTAATTCATCTCCTTTCATTTGTTCTTCCAGCATGAGGGATCGGTCCATTAAGGCCTTTAGGAAACTCAGAGGCAGTCTTGGCCAACCTTTCTCATTTTACAGATGAAGAGACAAAGTCCCAGAGAGATGAAAGGATCTGCCCACAAGCTCACAGTCATCTCACCATTGTGACCTCTTGCCTCTTCCAATGTTCCTTCTTTGGACTGATTCATAAGAAAACAGTCATGAGCAGCCCTTTGGAAACTTCCTAAGAGTTGTCTTTTCTCTTTTAACTGTTAAGAACAAAAGGGAAACAAAGAATAAAAAAGCCCACCCTACCACCACCACCATCATCACCACCACCACCACTATTCATCCCCTTCTCTTTTCATAGATACTGTAGATCAGGGGTTCTTTTAACCTTTTTTTGTAACAGAGACTCCTTTATCAGTGTGGTGAAGTCTAGGGACTCCTCATAATGAAGTTTTTAAATGCACAAAATAAAATACGTCAGAGTACATAGAAAGTCAACTGCAATGAAATACATATATCAAACATATTTTAGGTTTCTCCCATTGGTTCTAATTCTTCTTTACAACATGACTAATGTGAAAATATGTTTAATATGAATGTATATGTAGAGCCTACAACAGATTGCATACTGTCTTGGGGTTGTGTTTGTCCTTCTTTCTCTAAGAGGACTATGACATCAGGGAACTGATAACATGACTTGCAGTTGACTTTGATTTGTGTGAGGGAGAGATGATTGTCTTGGGGAGAGGGAAGGAGAAGGACGGGGAGAAAATTTAGAATTTGATCAGGTTGCTGAGGGAGCCAGGAGCAATCAAAATCCTATGGAAGTGAATGTTGAAAACTAAAAATTAATTAATTAGAAAAATAAAATGAAAATAAAATAAAACTACCTCCAAAGTCTATTTTTTTTTTTTTACAAAACAAGCTCAGAGATTACAGATTAAGACTCCTTGAAGTAGTGGAGGGAAATGTCACACATTGGTGCTAATGGTAGGCCTTTGTAATTTTATACAGTTTTCACTTCAGGAGCTGAGGCAGAGAGAGAATGAATTTCCTGGCTTGGGTGGGGTTGATCAGGTTGCTGAGGGAGCCAGGAGCAACGATAGGGGTGTTAGAGTGGGAAACAGCCTTGGGTTTATCTTTACCTTTCCCTCTCCTACCCCCTTCGCCACTGTCTGTCCTGTCACCCAGAACCAATAACTAGTCTCTGGCAACTGGGGCTGTCAAAATCGAATAGAAACAACTAGACTTAGTAGCTAGTTAGGAAGCATAGTTATTTAAAATAAGAAGCTCTCAGATGGAAGGACTTTCCTTTCTCTCTGTTGCCACACCCCAGGTGACATCGTTCCCCTACCCTGCCCTCCATGTCAGCATCACAGTGTCCTGAGGAGTTCTGCCTCCCCATCTCAACTGATTGGTCCTACAGAGTTGATTTGAGACTGCTTTCACTCTGCTTTCCTCAGTTACATTTTGTGACACTTGCCCCAGATGTGGAAAATGCTAGTTTTAATGGCTCTGCCGCCACCAAAGACCCCACTTCCCTGACAGAAAATAAAAGTGGAGACTAGGAAGGGGTATATGTCCCAAATGGCAGCAGCCACAGGAAGAGAGGGGAGGGAAAAGAGCAGAGAAAGCCTTGAAAAGACAAAAGAGAGAGAAGGAGATTTCCTGCAGCCACTGGGCATTCCTAGATTGTTGAGTCTACATGAGGGACATATGTAAGCCAGGAAGATGTAAGGAACAGCTGATTACTCAGTGGCCTCTAAGATCCCTTGTGCCTCAGTTTCCTCTTCTGTAAAACCAAGATAATAAGTGCACCCGTCTCAAAGGGTCTTTTTAATGATCAAACGAGATAATACATGTAAAGTGCTTTACAATATTAGCTACTTCAATTAGTCCAAGGCATTGGGGGGACAGGTCTAATAACTTTGGGAAAGCATTTGTTGAGCTGCATAATCACAGAATTTTAGAGCTGGCTGGAACATTAGAGACTGTTCTAGTCCTCATTATTGTTGTCCAGTCATTTCTCATTTGTGTCTGACTCTGTGACCCCATTTGGGGTTTTCTTGGCAAAGATATTGAAGCAGTTCATCATTTCCTTATCCAGCTCATTTTACAGATGAGGAAACTGAGGCAAATAGGGTTAAGTGACTTGCCCAGGGTCACACAGCTGGTAAGGCTCTGGAGCCGGATTTGAATTCGGAAGACTCATCTTCCTGACTCCAGGCCCAGCGCTCTATCCACTGAGCAATCTATCTGCCCCCCTTCTTTTATATATTAGGATAGTGCATCCCAGAAACCTGAAGAAACCTATTCAGCATTTACCACCCCAGTTCTTTCTCCACTAAATCCCATTGCCGCTTCATCCATCGATAAACATTTATTAAGCACCTACTATGTGCTGGGCACTGTACTAAGCGTGGAGGACACAAAAAGAGGCCTGAGAGATCTTTGAAACCTCTCCAGGATAGGTTCCCCTTTAAGCTTCTTTTGCCTGTTCAGCGCTTAGATTGTACCTGACTGGACATGAAGTCTTGGGGAGAAAGATTCAATCAAAGTTCCGGGTCTGATTCTATTTCCAAAGGAGCCGAGCAAGCGTTGCGTCTCCCCTTTTCCCTGAGCCTATGACAATCTCAACAAATAGGCTTTTAAATTAAGCAGTGATTTGGAATGTAAGTGAATGCATTTAAGATGATAAGAGAGAGAGAGATCCTAATGGCTGAAATATTTGTCATATCACAAATAAACGGAGTGTTTCAGGGAGTCGCTAATGTAACTAATTTTGTCCAAATCCTCCGCTGCTCTGTGAGAGAAGATGGGGTCAGTGCAGGTTGAGGCAGCCTAGAGCGAGCAGCTGTCAGAGGATTGAAGAGAATACTGATAGAGGGCTGAGAACGCACAGGCTTCTCTCCCAAGGAAACCAGAGCCGCATTGTTCAAGTTAAGCTATGCCCTGTCGGCGGGTTGCTGTAAATGAAAAGGTAGGGAGACAAATGTGTTGCCCGTGGCAGCTCCGCAGAATACAAATTTCCTGGTGGCCCCATCCCTGAAACTGCTGAGCTCCCTCATCTGTCTGTCTGATTTGGCACAAATCACCTTCCCTCCTAGTGGCTCAATGGCCATGGGAGGAAACCAGCCCAGGGCATCTGGCCCCTCCGGCGACCACCACCCGATAGGGCAAAGGCTGCTGGCTCCTGAGTCCAGCCCTCATTTCTAGATTGAAACTGCGCTCTCCACAGTGGCCTCGATTCCAATTCAGTGGTTTTTCCCATCGGTTCATCCTTTACCAAATTTCCCTCCTTCAGCTTTCTGTGCAATCCCTTTGGGCCACTCCCTGCAGCCATTTATACGATTTGTCCTGAGGACGATCCATTTTCTTCAAAGCTAGTCTATGTGCTGACATTTCTGCCTTACTGAATCCCAGCGTGGCAAGGGGCCCACATGTGGAAAGGGTGTGTGTGTGTGTGTGTGTGTGTGTAGCATGGGGACGTCATTCTGTGGTTTGAGGAGAGAGAGAATAGCCTTCTCCCCCCACCCCCCACTCCCTTCTCCAAGGGAGACTTTTAATTCCTGCCAGGAGCAGAAGAAGCAGGAGGTTCTGGCCAACAGAAGCTTAATCACTCCACTCTCCTCAGAGAGAAGGAGTACCAGGCTAGAATTATATCTCTCTGTTCTCTTAAATATTGTTATTCCAGGTTTTTAGGTTCAACGTAACTTCTGATTGCTATTCTGTATTGGGGGGAAACAGGACCCCAAGCTTCTTATCCACTAAATGCCAGTTCCACAATGAACATTTATTGTTCTTTAGTCATTTCAGTCATGTCTGACTCTTTGTGACACCATTTGGGTTTGGTTTTTTTTTTTTAACAAAGACTGGCATGGTTTGCCATTTCCTTCTATAGCTCATTTTACAGATGAGGAAAATGAGGCAGACAGGGTTAATTGACTTGCCCATAGTCACATACCTATTAAGTGTCTGAGGTCAGATTTGAACTCAGAAAGATGAGTCTTCCTGATTACAGGTCCTGAATCACCTAGCTGCCCACAATGAATATACATAGCAATTATTAAAGAAGCCCCTTTATTCCATTCAATAGCAAAACAGAAACCAGAGAAGGTATACATAGAGGAATAAATATCAGACAATACGGACTGAAGGAGCTTTCCCATTGGGAACAAGGTATCTCTGCTTAACCAAGAGAAAGTCCTTGAACTCGCCCAAGGAGAGGTTCCCCAAAACCTCCGGTGTTGCAAACTGGGAACAGAGACACGATGGAGATTGCCACTCCTCTCATGTCTTTCTTCCCAGACTCTTTTCCTTCAATTGCCAGAACCACTCAAAGTCAAAAAAAGTCTCAACAGTTCAAAGAAAGCTCCCTTTTCTCTCAACAACTCCTAACTACCCCTCAAGCATTCATCTCCACCAATGAATAGAATCTCATACCAGTGGGTATGAGAGTAGCTACACAGAGCTTCTCTATTTCCTTTTAGCATTAATCTTCTCCCCTTGTCTTATAAATAGTTACGAGCTACACAATTTTCACTTGGCATGATAACATTAGTGGGCCTAAATCCTTTTTTATTCTATGATCATTACTCTCACGAAGCTGTTCAGGCCTATTCTAAAAACCATATTCTTTAGCGGAGGAGAATTTTCACTATAGTAGGCTTCCGTAAAATGGGAATAAAACCTCACCATGCCCATGCATGGGACTGTTAAGTGCACAGAAGAGAACATGTATGAGGAAGCTCATTGAGTTGTTCAGCTTAAGTGGCAGAAGCTGGCACCCTTTTTGGTGGCATAAGAAGGACTATGCACTACCTCGAGTTAAAGAAGGAACTTAAAGGTTGGGGCTTGCGCTTGCTTCTGATGATTCAAAGACAGAGGGGATAAGAGAAAGACTCTCCTAGTCTGTCAATTCCCTACCCCTTAAGAAAAGAAAGAGACAACTGATAAAAGGTCAAAGGATACACACTGGGCAATTCTCAGAGGAATCACTCTAAGCTATTAATAGCTATATGAAAAAGTACTCTAAATCATTAATAATTAGAGAAGTGCACATTAAAACAACTCCAAGGTACCACCTCGTGATCAGATTGGATAAGATGACAAAAAAAGGAAAAGGAAAATGCTAGAGAGGCTGTGGGAAAACAGGTAAACTAACACACTATTGGTGATGCTGTCCAATCATGCTGGAAAAAAATTTGGGACTATGCTACCAAAGCTGTTAAACTGTGCATATCATTTGACCCAATAATACTGCTTACTAAGTCTGTTTTGTTGTTGTTCAATCATTTTCAGTCATGTTTGACTTTTTGTGACCTCATTTGGGTTTTTCTTGGCAAAGATACTGGACTGGTTTGCCATTTCCTTCTCCGGCTCATTTTACAGATGCGGAAAACTGAGGCCAACAGGGTTAAGTGACTTGTCCAGGGCTGCACAGCTAGTGAGTGTCTGAGACCAGATTTGAACTCAGGAAGATGAGCCTTCCTGACTCCAGGCCCATCAATCTATCTGTTGGGCCATCTAACTGCTCCCAGCTAGGTCTATACCCCTAAAGAAACCAAAGAAAGAGGGAAAGCACCCATATGTACAAAAATATTTATAGCAGCTTTTTTTTAGTGACAAAGAATTGGAAACTGAGAAGAAGTCCATCAAATGGGGAAATGCTGATCAAGTTATGGCATATGGAAATGATGGAATACTATTATGCTGCAAGAAACAATGAAAGGGATGGTTTCAGAAACACCTGGGAAAACTTGTGTGAATTGATACAAAGTGAAGTAAGCAAAATGAGGAAAGCAATTTATACAATAACAATATTGCAAAGATAAACAACTTTGAAGGACTTGAGAATTTTGATCAATGCAATGACCAGACATAATTCCAAGGGACTCGTAATGAAGCATGCAATCCAGCTCCAATTAGAGAGCTAGATGATGGATTCAGAGCACAGAGTGAAGTATATTTTCTTCTTCTTCTTTTTTTTATAACATGGACTTTGCAAAAATTTATTTTGCATGAGTACACATATTTTTAATGAGTTTTGGGTAGTTTTTTTTTCTTTTTGCATTCTCAATAAGTGGAAGAGGGAGAGAATTCAGAACTAAAACAGAGTAAAATGGAATTTTTTAAGGAAAAAAAGAGGTCAGAATGGGGCCCAAATGTGCTGGTGGTTGAGAACAAATAAAAAAGGCTCATGGAAAGGGGAGCATGGAGTAAATAAGATGCATTTTATGGGTAAGACAGAAGCCACAGGACAACCAAATCCAAGAATCTGGGCAAAAGGCAAAAAGTGAATCAATAATAGCAGTGACCTTAACCTGAGTAAATCTGCACGAAGTCAGGGCAGGGCTAGAGAGATGCAACTCTATCTTGTGAACTTTCTATTCAGGAGACTTTTTAAAATAGGGTTGTAATAACTTGTGGTATATGAATGTAATGGAATACTATTGCGCTGTAAGAAATGGGGAGGAGATGGACTTCATAATGACCTGGAAAGACCTACGTGATCTGATGCTCAGTGAGGGGAGCAGAACCAGGAGAACGTTATACACAATTACAAACACACAGAATCTGTGATGACTAACTTTATAGACTTGGCTCTTCTCAGCAATACAAGGTTCAAAGACAGCTCCAAAAACCTCATGACAGAAAAAGCTATCCACATCTAGAGAAAGAATTATGGAATCTGAACGCAGATTGAGGGAAACTATTTACTCTCATTTTTTCCTTCTTTTTTGGTTTTGTTTCTTCTTTCTCATGATTCATTCCATTGGTTATAATTCTTTACAACTTGGCTATTGTGTAAATAAGTTTAATGCAAAGGTATATGTAGAACCTATATCGGATTATGTGCCATCTTGGGGGAAGGGGGAGAAAATTTGGAATTCAAAAACTTGTGGAACTGAATGTTGTAAACCAAAAATAAAAAATAAAATAGGGCTGTAATCCATCTTCACTGTTCCAATGCTTTGGCATTGCTATGGTCCTAGGAAAAAATGGAGGAGGATGGGAAAGGGGGAAAAGAAAGGGAAAGAAAAAGATGGAAAGAGATTCCACCTTATATCCTTCAAGTTGGAAAAGATGACAAAAGATGAAAAAGGCAATTGATGAAGGGACTGTGAGAGGACAGACACCTTAATGTACTGTCAGTCAAACCATTCTGAAAAGCAATGCAGAACTATAGGCAAAAACTCTCTACATTCTACATATATGCCCCTTGATCCAGAGATACCACCACTATACCAAAGAGGTCAACTATAGACAAAAAGGACACATGTGTACAAAAATATTTAGAGCAGCGCTTTTTGCTGTAGCAAAAAATTGAAAATTAAGTGGGTGCCCATTAACATGGCGATAGTCCAACAAATTGTGGTATGAGAATATAATGAAACGCTATTATGGTGTAAAAAAAATGATGAGAAAGATAGTTGCAGACAAACCTCCGAACTCTTAAGAATCAGAGTAACAAGGCCTCAAGGAGCTTCAGAAACCATCTCATCTTATCCCCCCATTTTACAGATTTGAAAACTGAGACACAGAGAAGTGATTTGTCCAGTCACTTCCTACAGCTAGTAAATGTGAATGCGGTCAGGTTCAAATCCTTTTTAGAGGTATGTACAGTACTATACCCCTACCTTCAGGTCCTCTGCCCAAAGGAATGTAAATTTTCACGGATGAAACCTTTTTTTTTTTCTTAAGGTTCACATCTTAAACCCAAATCACTATGGCTGTCATTGATTGGCCAACAATAGGTCCCAGGCCAAGCCTACCTTGGTCATTGTTTGGGCCTTGATTGGCTCAGAGTGAACATAAATAGTAACTGTTTCTGTTTTGGCCAGAAGCCCTGAAGGTCTTCCCTTCCTAGATTAATTTTTTTTGTGGGGGGTAAAAGGCAAAGAGGCCATTTTCTGCCTCATTTCTTAGGTAGCCTTAAATGCTGAATGGGCATTGCCTCAGTCAAACTGCAACTTGTTAAAGACCTTAGCTTAAAAAGGCCAAGGTCTCCCACTGCATCCAGGGTCCTCTCTAGTCATCCGGATCTATGTCTTGCTACTGGACCCAGATAGCTCTGGAGGAGAAAGTAAGGCTGTTGACTTTGCACAGCCCTCCCTCACTTAAATCCAATTCATTTACACATCATGGCATCACCTCCCTGATGTCATGGTCCTCTTTGGACAAACAACAACTATTTTATATATATGATAGGGGACTTTGGCTGCTCCTTTAGGTTTTGCCAGTAGCAGGAGCAGACTGGTGATAAAGACAGAATTTACTGGAGTGAATATAGTTGTAACAGCAGTAATAGTACTGGGTTTGGGACAAAGAAAAGTGTTGGCATCTGAGAGAGACCACTGGAAAGATCATGGTGGGAATATTTGATTGGTACAATGCTCAATACAGAGGAGAAATTTGAAGTGGCTAATTACTAGTATTGCAGAAACTTCTACAACCAAAAGGCTTAAATATTGGCCTTCCAACTGACTGGGCTAGTAATAATAATTGAGTTATTGATCATTTTTAATGAGTGCTTATGATTCTCTTGTACTTATCATAGCTTTGTTGGTGTAGGAATAAATCATTTGTCCCATTAGTGGGATGAAAAAGAAGAGAAGTTAAGTACAACATAAATATGGCAAAGTCATTTCCCTCTCTTTGTGACCCCATTTGGGGTTTTCTTGACAAAGATACTGGAGTGATTTGCCATTTCCTTCTCTAGATCATTTTACAGATGAGGAAACTGAGGCAAACAGGGTTAAGTGACTTGCCCAGGGTCACATATCTAGTGTTTGAATCCAGATTTGAACTCAGGAAGATGAGTCTTCCTGACTCCAAGTCCAGCATGCTATCTGCTGTGCCACCTGGCTGTCTTCCATATAAATATAAGGCATTGTTATTTATAATCAAGGTCAAGAAATAGATATGTATAGATATGTCCATATTTATATATCTACATATCCATATATCTAGAGAGAGAGAGATTGAGTGGTGCCTGTTATATACCCAGCACAGTACTTTGCAGGATATAAGCAGACATAAAACACCCTGGGCTTTCAATGAAATCCATAGTATTGGTGTTGGTATTATTGCTGTTTTTATATATGCTACCTGACAGATCAGTGGATGTCCCACAATTCCATACTCTGTATCAAAGTGAACTTCCATACAAATTACTGGAGGTTCCTCTGCACTCGGGGCTGAAAGAAATCATATAAAAATAAAGAACTTTAGAGCTGGAGGAGATCTTAGAGATCAGGTGTACTGGGAAGGATAGAACAAAAAAATGGTTAACAGGGAATTGAAACCCAAGATAAGTGAGGAGATGATAAAAGAGCCCCTGGCTGCCTTCAGTGAATGTATCGCTAGGTCCCGATGAACTACATCCCAAGATTCTAAAAGACCTGACAGATGAAATTGTTAAGCCACTGTCTGTGATCTTTGAAAATTTGTGATGAACAGGAGAAGTGCCGCAGGAGACAGGCAAATGTCTCAATTTTCAAAAGGGGGAAGAAAGTAGATTCTTCAGACTATAAGTGAGTGAACTGCATGTCCTTTCTTGGTAAAAATCCTGCCATGTATCATTAGAGGGGTAGTTTGTAAGCACTTAGAAAGGGAAGCAATTGCTACCAGCCACCATGGGTTCGCCAGGGACAAGACATAATGACAGTCTTCTTCCCAGAAAAAATATAGTGAAACACATTTCCCTCCTCTTGGAATAGAAGTGGTGGACTATGGGAGCAAGATGTTGAGTATGCTGTCAGTCATTTTGTCAGTCAGTTTTGTTTGACTTTTTTTTATGAGGGAAGCAGGGTGTAAGTTGCAGATAGTAAATGACAGTGCTGTGATTTGAACCCAGACCCTCTGAATTCAGATATAGGATAAAGTGTATTCCCTTCAACTATTGATCTTAGTTTGATAGTTGGGATTTCTGGGCAATGTGTAGGATGCCTGGAGTTTTCTGTAGTTTAAATGACCACATTTTTAAGGATTTTAAAAGAAATCATTAACTTCCTTCCTTCCTTCCTTCCTTCCTTCCTTCCTTCCTTCCTTCCTTCCTTCCTTCTTTCCTTTCTTCTTCCTCTCCTTTCTTTCCATTTTCTCTCTCCCTTTCATTCTTTTTTCCTTCCTTCCTTCCACTTTCTTTCTCTCTCCCTTTACCTCTTTCTTTCTCCCTTTACCTCTTTCTTTTTTCTTTCTTTCTTTCTTTCTTTCTTTCTTTCTTTCTTTCTTTCTTTCTTTCTTTCTTTCTTTCTTTTTCTTTCTTCCTTCCTTCCTTCCTTTTCTTTCTTTCTTTCTTTCTTTCTTTCTTTCTTTCTTTCTTTCTTTCTTTCTTTCTTTCTTTCTTTCTTTCTTTCTTCTTTCCTTCCTTTTTTCCTTTCTTTCTTTAGCATAGGTCTTGTCAGTCTAACCTTACTTCCTCATTTGATAGAAATACTGAACTGTTAGATCAGGGTGTGCCATAGATATAAGATACCCAAGTTTCAACCAGGCATTAGACAATCTCTTGTACTACCTTTGTTGACAAAGGATAAGGAATAGATTGGATGACAGGATGGTTTAGGATTCAGAGGCGTCAAACATAGAGCCCACGGGCCCCATTGCTCTGTCAACATTCCTGAGTGCAGCCCAAATTTAAAATAAACTGCAGCCCAGTTTAAAATATAATTTAGAATATTTAACAAAAATACAACAAAACAGGGGGAAGCTAGGTGGTGCAGTGGATAGAGAAACAGCCCTGGGGTCAGGAGGACCTGAGTTCAAATCTGACATTTGACACTAACTAGCTGTGTGACTGTCAGCAAGTCACTTAACCACGATTTCTTTGAAAAAAAATATAATAAAACGTATATAATGTTAGTATGTGGTTTCCTAAGTCAATATGCAGTATTCAGGATCCTTATGTATGGTTTAGCCCCTCCCCCTTCTTTTTGCATGTGACATCACTGGCTTAGGTGCATTCAGACAGAGGGAGCTATACAACCCGATTCAAAGAGAGATCTATAGAAATCTAAAAGGGTTTCTAATGAATCATTACAGGTCTTAGCCTTAGCCTATTCAAATTTTTATCAGTCTCTTGGATGAAGCGTAAATGACAAATATATCAAATTTATGAGTGATACAAAAGTGGGGTGGGATAGCTCAAAGGAGAACTTGAAAGGGACAAGTGAGTATTCAGGGGTGGGGAACCTGTGGCTTCAAAGCCACATGTGGCCTTTTAAGTCCTCAGGTGTGGCCTTTTGATTGAGTCCAAGTTTTACAGAACAAATCCTTTTATTAAGGGGATTTGTTCTGTGAAGTTTGGATTCAATCAAAGGGCCACACTTGAGGACCTAGAGGGCCACAAGTAGCCTTGAGGCCAAAGGTTCCTCACCCCTGCAGATTAATTCAGTCAAATTAAAAAAAAATAAAAGAATAAAAATTAAATTAAAAAGAAAAATATATTTGCAAGAGATTAATGTAAAGATGTATAAGTGGGTTAAAAAAGTTAAGTACACAAATACAAGACTGGGACAAAACAGGATGAGGAAACATCGCAAAGTTCATGGAGAAAAGACCTGAAGATTTTAATGGATGGAAGACCCTGGAGGGAAAGAATTTGTTTTTATATCCCCAGTAACTGAGAAGAAGAGAAGCTGGAGGGTTGGAGGTAGGTGGGGATGCCTCAGGAGCAAGGAACGACCTGCCTTTGACACATACTAGCTCTTCGAGAATGAACAAGTTATTTTTACCCATCAGTGCTTTAGGCAACCATCGAGGAGAAGTTAGAGTAGATGTTGACCTACATTGGCAGCAGGCATTCCCTCACCTGGGAATTCCCTTTACTGATGAAATCACTGGCCCCATCCTTACCACCACACCCACTCCTCCTTGCTTAGCCCATTTTTTTTTTCCTGTTTTTGGAGGCAAAAGGGATGTTTTAGATCTGTAACTTTATTGGTGAGGGAAACAGCCAAGGAAGAACCAACGCAGATCTGTACCTGCTTAGCAGGGTAGACTCTTGAGAGTACTTTTGTGGGGAGGGGGAGTATATTGGGATATTAATTTACTTGTCCAAGGTAACACAGCCAATAAGTAACAGAGTGATGGCATCCTAATAGAGTTGCCCCCAGCCCCAACATTCTAACTTCATTACAGGCCCACTGTACCTACTTAGTGCCCTCCCCGTCAGTGTCCTAACTTACGTCTCACTACTCACTAGAACAACAGGCATGTCCCTGAACTCTTAGTTCTCACAGAAACAGAAACCCAGCATCGTCCCACAGGTGCTTTCCCACACAAAGAGGTGTGCAATCACAATCACATCACCCATTTAGCCCAAGACAGGACCACGATACCTAACTATCTATCTTGACCAGACAGGACCACAACAGCTAGCCAATTGGAGGGTGGAATGACCAGAATGCTTGACCACTAAACTGTAGAAGAGGCCCACCCTACAATAGTGTCTGTGCAGTTCCACTGAGGCTAGGACCCCTCCTCCATTACCTAATCCCTTAACAAACTCATCCTGCCTTTTTAATAGTAATCATATTCCTGTATTCTATGTAAATTTCTGTTGTGTAATTGCATCTTTACCCTATAAAAATCCATCTTGCTTTCTCTGAAGCTGCTGGTTGCTCTTGGAACTTAGACCACTCCATGAGAGGCATCAATCTCAATAAATGCCTATACTTGGATTAGAGGTGGTCTGACTCTGAATTCTTTGAGACAGTTCCACCACAACATATCATGAAACCACGGCAGTTTTTGGCCCTAGGTAGGAAGAGACTATGCCTCAACAACAGGAAGGAGTTGTACCTAGGTCTTTCTGAAAACGGGGGCCAGCTCTCTATCTACTACACCAAACTGCCTCTTGCCATACACAAAGTGTTGTTATTCATCCTTCATTCTCAGAGAGGACCACTGATATCACACGGGTAAGGTCTCGCCTTGAAAGTGAATTGGACTCACAGCACCCGAAGAAAAGTTAAAGGAAGCAAAGAGTGGTTAACCTGGTGAACAGAAGATTCATCACCATCTTCAAGTATTGGGAAGGCTGTTGTGACAAAGGAATCCATTTGATAGACCCTAGGTGTTTTGGAGCCAGCTTACACAGGCTCCCGAAAAAAGCCAATGCAACACAGATTAGGAGGGAAGCAGAAAATTGGGAGAAAATCTTTACAACTAGTGTCTCTGATAAAGGCCTCATTTCTAAAATATACAGGGAACTGAGCCAAATATATAGGAATACAAGTCATTCCCCAATTGAGAAATGGTCAAAGGATACGAAAAGGCAGTTTTCAGAGGAAGAAATTAAAGATATCTATAGGCATATGAAAAAATGCTCTAAATCACTACTGATTAGAGAAATGCAAATCAAAACAACTCTTAGATACCACATCTCTCCTGTCAGATCGGCTAAAATAACAAAACAGGAAAATGATAAATCCTGGAGAGGATGTGGGAAAATTGGAACATTGTTACATTGTTGGTGGAGTTGTGAACTGATCCAGCCATTTTGGAGAGCAATTTGGGACTAGGCCCAAAGGGCTATAAAAATGTATGCCCTTTGACCCAGCAATACTACTTCTAGGGTTGTATCCTAAAGAAATCACACAAGTGGGAAAAGGACCCATATGTACAAAAATATTTATAGCGGCTCTTTCGTGGTAGGGGGGGAGGGAGGGAAGAAGATCTGGAACTCAAAATTATGTAGAACCATGTGTTGTAAACTAAAAATAAAAAAATGCTATTATAATAAAAAAAGAAAGTGAATTGGATTTATGTGAGGCAGGGCTGTGCTAAGTCATCAGCCTCTCTCTTTCCTCCAGCGTCATTGGAGTCCAGTGGCAAGAAGTAGGTCAGGATGACTGGCAATGGCCCCCTGAGCACAGAGTGGGTGCTTAATAAATGCTTGGTGAATTTAATTGAACCGTGAGACTTGTCAGCCAAAAAGGTATTGTGCTCTCCGTCAGAAGTAATGAGGGAGGCGACAGTCCTACTAAGTACTGATAGATTACCTATGGAATACTCCTGTGGTCGGTCTGAAGGCACCAGTGTTTTAAAAAGGTGAGCTGGAGCTCCTGTCAAGAGAATGGCCAGGCAGGTGGAACTCACATCACCCGAGGAAAAGTTAAAGGAAGCAAAGAGTGGTTAACCTGGTGAACAGAAGATTCATCACCATCTTTAAGTATCGGGAAGGCTGTTGTGACAAAGGAATTCATTTGATAGACCCTAGGTGTTTTGGAGCCAGCTTACACAGGCTCCCAAAAGCTCAGAGTCGATTGTTAAATTTTCAGTTGTGAGCATTTGTAACTCAAAACCCAGCAAACACTACACATCAGGGCTTGATTTATTGTTTTGCTGATTTTCTAGAAGAAAGTAATGGAGAAAATGTTAGTTATGGAGATTAAATTTATAAGTATGTCATGGGGGGCAGCTAGGTGGCAAAGTGAGTAGAGCACCGGCCCTGGAATCAGGAAGACCTGAGTTCAAATCCAGCTTCAGACACTTGACATACTTATTACCTGTGTGACTTTGGGCAAGTCACTTAACCCCAATTGCCCTGCCTTCCCCCCTCCAAAAAATTAAAAAAAAAAACAAATAAAAGTGTGTCATGGGCACATAAATTAAAATTTTAATAAATAAAAGAAATTTTAAAACCCTTAATGTGAAAATTGCTGACCATTAAGTGTTTCTATGGATGAGATTTTTTCTCTGCTAATTGATATTCCAAGCATATTTGTAGCCAGGCAATTTTAGGGTCAGTTACCATTTCCCATACTTTTTGTGCCAGGCCATGAGAATGTGAATCTAAAAAAAAAAAACTGAAAAAAGTGTGTCATAAGTACAAATTTTTCAAAGAGCATTTGCCAGTTTACAAAGGCTTTTACGAAGTATTCTATCGCCTAGCACAGAGGCTGGCACATAGTAGGTACTTAATAAATGTTGATGAATTGATTGATTTCTTTTAGCTCTGAGAAGCAGGTAGCGCAACTATCCTTGTCCTTTTTTTACAGATAAAGAAACTGAGACTCAGAGATTAGGTGATTCACTCATGGCAATAGAGCTAGCAAATGGCAGAAGAGGAATTCAATCTGCATTGCTTGGCCTCTGAATAGAGAACTGGAAGCCACATGTCCAAGTTATAGGGTAGTTAGAGCTTAAGAGATAGTGAGCAACATCAGGAAGGCATTCCAGGGAAGATCAGATGGCCCTTTGTCAAGTGTTCCTCCTCAGACCTGTATTAGACTTGGAGTCCTCTGGGACCTCTCTGCCAGCTCTGAGATTCTAGGAACAAGTATGAATATCATTCAGAGTCAATAAGCATTTAGTAAGCACCTACTATGTGCCAGCCACACTGCTTAGTGCTGTCTATATAAGGAAATTGAGACCCAAAAAGGCTGAGACAGACTGGGTATAAAAAAAAAAAATCAGGCTGCATATAAAAGAGCACTGTAATGGACATTAAAGTCACCACCCAGTGCCTGCCAGACTAATGAAACTCTTTCCCACAAATACATCAACTCTGGGAGGTGTGTAAACGGGCCAGAGAAAGTTACTGAGGTAGCTTCCCCACTTAAGGAACCCAAAGGCTTCACACAAGTCTCTCTTTTTCCCAAGGCTTCCAACAAAGACTATTTTCAATTCAATAAACATTTATTAAGCGCCTACTAGGTGTCAGGCACTGTGCTAAACACAGGTGGGAGCAGTTAAACTGTAATCTAGCAGATTCGTAGCAGTAATTAGTAGTAGTCACTTAGACTTAATTAAAGGAGTTGAAATCAGCTGGGCGGTGGTCTCTTTACCGCCGCTCCCCCCACCCCCACCCCAATCAGCCTCTGACTCCCTCTCTGTGAATCAATTGACCAGCGCCCGGCTACGACCATAACTGTGATAATCAGGGGAAGACCCTACGGGCCAAGGAAGGGGGGAGACAGTGCCAACAAGATCTCTGTGGCCAGAGATAGCGCAATCCCCACTACCGGTCACCCCAGCCACTGGGGGTGGGAGGGGAGGGGATCCAAATGAAAGCTCCTTTCTGAGCTCCGTTAATGGGTTTAATGAAATAATTATAATTCACACACACACATGCCCCTCGGCCCCCGTAGGATCGATGCCCGGGAGCCCCGCGCCCCTCTGAGAGTGGTGCCCTTCCACCCCCCATTCCCAGTTCTGCGCAGCGGGCAGAGTGGGTGGAAGTAAATGCACTTGACCTCGAAGTTGCATTAAAAGAGCCCCATCGAGGGCAATAATAGATTAAAAGCTGCCGGGACCCCGCCCGCCGTCCAGACCAGTCGATATCCTCTCTCCCCCGCCTCGCCCCAATTCCGCCCCCTCGGTGCACGGTTAGCGCCAGTCGATGGGCTGTCAATTGCCATGCCGGCAGCTCCATTAATGCGAGCTCACAGAAGCCGCCTGGCCGCGCATTATCGCTTCGCTCGCTTTCAAATTACGCCCTAATGCAGGCCGGCGGGCGGCTTGTGACATGTTAACACTATATGCGATTTGTTGGGATTGGACTAAACATTTCATGGCTAAAGATTTCATCAGAGACTTGATGACAGAAATAAACTGCTGCCCACAGGGAAATCACTTGGAGTAATAGAATTAGGCATTGCTGGGAAGTGGGGAAGGAGCTGGGAGGGATCGGCCGGGGAAGGAAGGGGCTGGGATGGGGGTCGTCTGAAGAGGGAGGTCCCTTGGTCCTAGAGCAAAGGTTAAAGGACAGAGAGGGGCTGGAGGAAGAGGGGTGCTGGTACTTAGAGGACAAGGGCCACAACTGTCAAAGACTTAAGACCTCTGACCAATGCAATGACCCACCATGATTCCAGAGGGCTGGTGATGAAGCGTGCTACCCTCCTCCTGACAAAGAGGTGCACAATGGTGCACAGTTTTGGACCTGGGCAATCCGGGAGTTTTGCTTAGCTATGCATATTCGTTTTGTTTTCTGTTGTTAAACGGTGGTGGGAGGGAGAGAAAATAAATGCTTTTAAAATAAAAAATCCAACAAAATGGGGGAAAAAGACAAAAACCTCCATGTGACTGGTTTTTGAACTGCTTAGTTGCAGTTAGAGGAGCAGAAATGTAGACTTTGGCTATTATAACACTTCCTATGTATTTCTGTAAATGGTAACAGGAATGAGTAGGAGAAATTAGGCATGTGGTTTATGCCATGGCCTGTAGGAGTCTCTGATTTCCCTGGGGGGGTGGGAAGTGTTAATTTTTTGTTGTGGTTGTCTTTGTTCAGTCCTTCCTTGTGTCCACACTCTTTGTGACCCCATGGACCGAAGCACACCAGACCCTTCTATCCTCCACTGTCTCCCAAAGTCTGTCCAGGCTCTTCTTCCTGGCTTCTATGACACTACCCATCTCATCCTCTGGTGTCCCCTGTTCCTTTTGCCTTCAATCTTTCCCTGAATCAGGATCTTTTCCAATGAGTCCTGTCTTCTCATTATGTGGCCAAAGTACTTAAGCTTCAGCTTCAGTATTTGGTCTTCCTGTGAATAGTCCAAATTAATTTCTTTAAGTTTTGACTGATTTTATCTCCTTGGGGCTCTCAAAAGTCTTCTCCAGCACCCCAATTTGAAAGCATCAATTCTTTGGCACTCAGCTTTCCTCATAGACCAGCCCTCACAGCCATTGTTAAAGTTGTTCTTCCCTCATGCCTGAAGAGAACCAATGACTTTAGAGTGAATTAGATTTAAGTGAGGCAGAGCCGATCAAAGTTGTCAGCCTCACTGTCTCCTCTGTAGTCATTGAAGTCCAGAAAAACCATAGCTTTGGCTATATGGACCTCTGTCTGCAAGGTGATAACTCTGCTTTTTAGTAGGCTGTCCAAATTTGCAATAGCTTTCCTTCCAAGGAGCAAGCGTCTTTTAATTTCATGGCTGCAATCACCATCTGCAGTGATCTTTGAACCCAAGAATATAAAGTCTGACACTGTTTCCATTTCTGCTCCCTCTATTTGCCAAGAAATGATGGGACCAGTGGATAGCTGGGTGCTGCAGTACATAGAATGCCAGGCCTGAAGTCAGGAAGACTCCTCTTCCTGAGTTCGAATCTGACCTCAGACACTTAATAGCTGTGTGATCTCAGCCAGGTCACTAAACCCTGTTTGCCTCATTTTCCTCATCTATAAAATGAGCTGGAGAAGGAAATGGAAAACCATTCCAGTGTCTTTTTTTTTATTCTGAACTTAAGAAATAAAACAAGCATTTCCATAGCAAAATAAAATAGAAAAAAGTGGATTGCACCTGAAACTGCAGATCTATTATGTACAACTTGCTATTCCTTTTAAATATACAACAGACATCATGTAACTTTCTTTTTCTTCCCTCCTTCTCTCCACCTCACCCTAGAGATGGCTATCATTAGACACAAATACGTATGTATGTATGTATGTATGTATGTATGTATGTATGTCAGTTCTTTCTCTGGATGCAAATAGCATCTTCCTTCATAGGACGCTTTGCAATTAATTTGGGCATTTGTAATAGAATGACTTGGTCACTCAAAGTTGTTCCTTTTAAAAATTTATTTATTATTAAATTTATTTACCCACAAGCTTTTGAGTTTTAAATTTTGTCCCTCTCCCTCCCGTCCCCTCCCCTGTCCTCAAGACGTCTTGCAATCTGATATAGACTCTACATATATATTCATACTAAATATATTTTCACATTAGACACGTCGTGAAGAATTATAACTAATGGAATGAACCGCGAGAAAGAAGAAACAAAACAAAAAAGAGAGCTAATAGTATGCTTCAATCTGCATTCAGACTCCGTAATTCTTTCTCTGGATGTAGATAGCATGTTCCATCACGAGCCTTTTGGAGTTGTCTTAGAACTGGGCATTGCTGAGAAGAGCCGAGTTTTATCAAAGTTACTTGTCGCACAATGTGGCTGTAACTGTACAACACTACCCTCGTTCTGTTCCCCTCACTCGAGCTCTTCATTCTTACAGCAGAGTTATAGTTCATCCAGTATCTTTGCCCAGAAAACCCCACACGGGGGTCACGAAGAGTTGGACGTGACCGAAAAGTGACTGCCACCATCGGTGGGACCAGATGCCAAGATCTTAGGTTTTGGGGAGTTTTTTTATGTTAAGCTTCAAGCTAGCTTTTACACTCTCTTCTTTCACCCTTATCAAGAGGCTTCTTAATTCTTCCTCAGTTTCTGCCATCAGAGTGGTATCATCTACAGATCTGAGATCGTTGATATTTCTCCCAGCAACCTTAATTACTGCTTTTGATTCATTCAGCTTATTTCACATAATGTACTCTGCATATAAGTTAAACAAAAAAGGTGACAATACACAGCCTTGTCATACTCCTTTTCCAATCTTAAACCAGTCAGTTGTTGGCATCCATGAAGAGATTCTGGGGATTCATGAACTTGGATGAGGAAAAAAAATCTTATTTTCACCATCCTTTGGTTTCCTTCGTGGTCCTATGCATTTTATTTTATGCATCTAAAAACATTATTCTGAAAAGAGTTCCATGGGCTTCACCAGAATGCCAAAGGGGGTCCATCTCTCTCTCTCTTTCACATAGACACACACACAGCCTAGGGGAAAAGAGGTGGGGAGGGGGTGGGAGAAGGGGAGAGGGAGAAGGGAAGAAGAGAGGGGTTCGGAGGACTGAGTTCTTGGACACTGCCCAGTGACCTGGGCTCTTAAGGATGCCTGGTTCAGTTGAATTTCCATGTTGCAAAGTTTAGCTTTTCTTGTTCTCCACACTGCCCTCATCTGGCCATTGTGTCTTCAATAAGCAGTGTGATGCATTTTAAAGTGTGCTGGGATTAGAGTCAGAGTACCCAGGTTCAAATCCCAGCTGGGCCAATGAACTGTACGGCCTTGGGCAAATGCCCTTACCGCTTTGGGTCTCATTTTCCTTATTTGTAAAATGAGAAGGCTGGAGTAGATGACTTTTGTGGTTCCTTCCAGCTCCAACGCTATGATCCTATGGTCCATAGGATTGCTCCAAAACCAACATTATCAGGTGCCTAGGGATGTTCTGGGCTTGGATTCATCTTGCTTAGTTCAAATATGGCCTCAGACACTTCCTAGCTGTGTGACCCTGGGCAAGTCACTTAACCCTATTTGCCTCAGTTTCCTTATCTATAAGATGAACTAGAGAAGGAAATGGTAAACCACATCAGTATCTTTGCCAAGAAAACCCCAAAATGGGGTCGCAGAGAGTTGGACACAATTGAAATAACTGAACAATAACAGGGCCAGGCCAAAAGCAGCCGCAGATCAGACAGGAACCCCACCTTTTCTGAACTGCCAGACATATCCCATACCTTATGATTTCCCTTCCAACTGTGTGGGTTTGGGCAAGTCATCTAACCTCTGCGAGACTGCTTCCTCATGTCTAAGATGAGGACATAGATCTAATGAGCTTTAATGTTTCTTCTGCACCTACCACCCAGGATCCTTGTGATGACAAAATGAGGTAGTGTCTGTAAAGTTCTATGGAAACCTGCAAACACTGTATCTATTTAGCTGTTGTTACCACTACGATTGTTCTTTTCAATCCTATGTTTCGGAAGCAGGTGGACATGATTATTTTTTACCCTTCCATTATTAACATGCCACATGCTATGCCTTGGGCATATTCAGAATTGAGCTCCTTGAACAATATATGTTACATTCCAGATTAGAGCCTCATTGAAATGAGAATCTTCCTCGAAGCAAAATCAGTAGAACTGCTGTACACAACACATTGAATATAGCCATTTTAATTTTTTTTCCACTGGGTAGACACTAATTTCATCAGTGAATGGAATTCTGGGTAAAGATCTTCCAGTTCAAATGTCTCTTCCATTTGGGGGCGGGATGGGGAAGGGAGCTTAGATAATTGCCTGGGGGAGTGAGAATTTAGATTACTTGTCTAGAATCATACTCAGTCAGTAGGAGTCAGAGGTGAGATTTGAACGCATGGTTCCCTGACTCTGAGGCCAGCTCTCTACCCACAACAACATGCTGCCTCTGTGATCATGACTATGACTACAACTATATAAAAACTAGAAAGGACTGCCAGACATAGGGGACTTTCCGAAAGGCCTAGAAGAGGACAGAGAACAAAAGCAACGTTTGCCTGTTTAGTTTTACCTTGTTAACTGCTGTGTCTCATGCATGATTTCTACCTTATTTTGTCTGTTTATTTCATTATTTGCTTTTATTGATTGTCATTAGATTTATAATTAATAAAAATGGCAATCTGCCTTTCTTTGTGGCCGGGGGGGTGGGGTGGGGGTGGGGACGGGGATGGGGACACAGACCTTGCAGCATTCCCTACTAGGGTTCCTAATGCAAACAGATACTGCCATCTGGTGGACAAAGGACACCTGTACCAGCCCAAAGAAATATTAATAGAATTGAGTGGTAAGGTCATCCAATCAGGTCCTTTACCTCTATCTAACCACCCTCCCATGCCCTACCCATCCCTTGTAGGAGAAAGTAAGCCACTATTTTTTCATCCTAAAAAATTACTCCACTCTAATTTAATTAAGGCCCATCAGAACTCTCTTCTCTCTACTTCCATTCTTAATTCGAATGCCTTCCATGCTTCTAGCTGCCTGTTACCCATTACCAAACAACTTCACCTCTCCAACACACATACCTTTCTTGGATCAACATATGAGCCTTGATCCTTGAGAAGTTTAGTGTAAAAGAAAGAACACTGAGATTTTAAAGGAGGGGAGGGAAGGGGAGAAGAGAGGGAGGGGAGAATACCAAGTCAGCTCCACCAGTTGCTTGCTGTATGACCTAGATTAGACCCCTTTTTCTGGGCCAGGAACTTATTTTTCCATTAATAGGCCAAAACTTGTAGAATATCGTCATCAGGCATTTAAAAAGGCCAACTATGTGCCGAGCACTGGGAAGAAAAAGACAAAAAAAAAATCCCTGTTGCCAAACTGGAAATGATGTTAACCTTATCTTACACTCTTCGTTTAATAGAGAGGAACTCAAGCCCTGCAAGCCAAGACGATTTGCTTCATACTGGAATTGAGTGAGCAATCTGGGGAAGACTCAAAAGAAGGCTTTCTTACCCCCTATTCCAGGGCTCTTTCTACTACCACCATATTTGTACCTGGGAGTCCTCATCAGGCACAACTGTGTATGAAAATGGCTGTGTTTGATACACGCGGATAGTGTGGTGCCATAGAAAGAACATTGGATTTGGAGAGAAGAAGAAAAAAAGCTGAGTTTAAGGCCTGATCCTACGAGCCTCCGTTTCCTTGTTCCAACCAGAGGGATGATCACGGCTGTCACTTCTAACCTTAATTCATAGAATAATAAAAATTGCTACATGTATAATCTATTTCAGGTTGCTTGCCATCTTGGGGGAGGGAGGATTGGAAGTAGAAAAATGTGGAACTCAAAATCTTAGAAAAAATGAATATAAAAAAATGAAAAAATGAACTATCATCACATGTAATTGTAAAAAATGAAATACTATTTACTTAAAAAAAAAAAAAGAAATGATCCGATGGGGGCAAAATAGTATGGGGGAAATTTGATCCTGGTGTGTGTTTGGGGAAGGGTGGGGGGAGAAGATGACAGGAGTCTGTATTTATGATCTTTCTATATCCTTACAATAAGCATTCATTTGTTTGTTTGTTTTTGAGGTAATCAGAGTTAAACGACTTGCCTATGGTCACACAGGTAGTAAGTATCTGAGGCCAGATTTGAACTCAGGTCCTTCTGACTCCAGGGCCAGTGCTCTGTCCACTGAACCACCTACCTGCCCCTAAACATTAATTTATTTTTTTAAAAAAATGCTTGATTTTCCCTGGATTCATTAGTACAGAAAGAAATAGGCCAATTTTTTTCATATTTACCCATTTTTTTTAATACAAAGAAGTAACCATAACGTTATGATCTTTAATCTGTCCTAAACTAGGGTTACTTGTGATGAGGTAGCACAGGGTATAAAATTGTAGACTTGAAATAGGGAAGGCTGGAGTTCAAATCCTATTAGCTGTGTGACCCTGAAATCACTTAAGCTCTCAGTCTCAGTTTCCTCTCCTGTAAATCGGACATAATGATAGTACCTACCTCACCGGATAGTTGGAGGGTCAAATAACATAGGTAATTTTATAAACCTTAAAGTGTCAGATAAATTCTACCTATTATTACTATCATTGTTTTTCCAAACCAACTCTACATTTCTAATGTCTCCTCACTATCTCTCACCCTCGTATCCAAGCAGTTGCGAAGGCCTGTCCATTTCACCTTTGCATCATCTCTGGAATATACTCCCTTCTCACCTCTGACACTGCCCCCGTTCTGGGGCAGGCCCTCATCACCTCTCTCCTGGACTACTGCAATACCTGCCGGTGGGTCTACCCACCTCAAGCCTCTCCCCTAACTCCAAGCCATCCTCCACTCAGCTACTAAAGTGATTTTCCTAAACCATATGTCTGACCATCTCTCTCTCTCTCTCTCTCTCTCTCTCTCTCTCTCTCTCTCTCTCACACACACACACACACACACACACACACACACACAC
>CM053622.1:600698932-600864601 GCA_028646595.1 Phalanger gymnotis
TTTTTATGGTGCCAATTTAAATAGATTTTATTCTCCAGGACAAGAATGGCATTTCCACTTGTTTACAGTACTGATAAAGTGCAATGTTGTTCACTTCTCTCCCTCTGCATACATTCAAGTATTCAGAATGCCCAGATTTATACAATAGCTTAAATATTACTTTTAAACTGCTGCTGCCTTGGCTACAAATTTGAGTCCTTCAATTTTTGGAAAGATGTGTGGAATGCTCTTTCTTCTGGTGTGTTTAGTCGACCTCTTCAATAGTGGGTCCAGAAGAAGCACCTCCAGATGGGGCCGCTCCACCCCCTGGGAACCCACCAGGCATGCCTCCTGGCATGCCCCCTGCACTCTGGTACAGCTTAGTAATGATGGGGTTGCAGACCTTCTCCAATTCTTTCTGCTGATGCTCAAATTCTTCCTTCTCAGCAGTCTGGAAGGGATAAACCAAAATTCATTAAGCTGGCTAATCACCTAAACTTGTAGGGATTGGGGGTAGGAGGAAAAGGTTATCTACAAAACACCATTAAATTTCAGAAAATGGTCGCTCAGACATCCAAGGAAGGAACTTAGCCAACACAAGTCGTGAGACTTCTGGTGGAAACTACGAATGGTTTGGGTAGTACTATCATCACAGCGGCCATTTCAGTATTTTTAAAAATAGCTAGTTATGAATTGACTTCAACAGAAAAGTGGGAAGCCCTTTTGTGCTTTCTATCCTTGCACTCTGTAAACGTGAATAACTTATTCAGGAAATTTCACTTTTAGGAATTACTAACACTAATGTGTCACTGAGCCACCAAATGAATTCAGTGCAGATTTAAACACTGTTTAGAACTACCACTGACTTTAGGGGACTTACACATCCAACCTCACAGCTTATTTCCCAAAACACTGACAATACCTGGTTCTTATCCAGCCAGTTGATTATTTCATTACATTTGTCAAGGATCTTCTGTTTGTCTTCATCCCCAATCTTGCCTTGCAGTTTCTCATCCTCTACGGTGGCCTTCATGTTGAAAGCATAAGATTCCAGAGAATTCTTAGAAGACACCTTGTCTCTCTGCTTCTCATCCTCAGCCTTGTATTTCTCAGCCTCCTGGACCATGCGCTCAATGTCTTCTTTGCTCAGACGTCCTAAGAACAGAAGAAAGTATCTTTTGCACACTCGCATATTTTGCCACTAATAACTGAAAATCAGGGTGGCGGACAAGAAAAAGCAGTGGTCGCTCAGACAGCCAAGGAAGGAACTTGGGCCAACATTAGTTTTTCAACTTCTAGTGGAAACTACGAATGGTTTTGCTATCACTTTCATCATAGCAGCCACTTTTTTTCTAACCATACACAGCCTTAGTGCTACTAAACACAGCTTTCTTAGTGTGAGTGCTTTGACTATAAATTGCATATTCCTTTATCCAGATAGTGTCAACTCAGACCAAAATGCTTGGCCAGCTTCCCCCACCCCCTTCAAATGTGCAAAGACCTGAAGTCTTACCTTTGTCATTGGTGATGGTGATCTTGTTCTCCTTGCCTGTGCTCTTATCCACAGCTGAAACATTGAGGATACCATTTGCATCAATGTCAAATGTTACTTCAATCTGAGGAACACCCCTGGGTGCTGGAGGAATTCCTGTGAGCTCAAATTTGCCAAGCAGGTTGTTGTCCTTTGTCATTGCTCTCTCACCTTCGTAAACCTTTAGGAGAATCAGGCTAGTTAGTGAACAGCTTACCATTTGCTAACCCCCACCACAGCCTGTGTAATCACAGTTCTTAATACATTTCTGCCTCAAACAGCAAAAGTGACAGTACCTGGCACGTAAACATACCTGAATAAGCACACCAGGCTGGTTGTCTGAATAGGTGGTAAAGGTCTGTGTCTGCTTGGTGGGGATGGTGGTATTACGTTTGATCAGAACGGTCATAACTCCACCAGCAGTTTCAATTCCAAGGGAGAGAGGAGTGACATCCAACAGCAGCAAGTCCTGCACATTCTCAGATTTATCTCCAGACAAAATGGCAGCCTGGACAGCTGAGGGGGGAAAGAAAATACTTGGTAAACAAAAAGATCAGAGACAAAACCTGTGAATAGCATTCCCAGCAGACCTGTTCGCTCGCTCAGACATCCAAGGAAGGTACTTGGCCATCATCAGCAAGCTTCCGGTGGAAACTACGAATGGTTTTGGAACATTCATCACAGCGAACCTGTTTCTATCAGCTCTAAGTGTAAACATAGCAGTTTTGAGTAAAGGAAGTTACCTGCACCATAAGCAACAGCCTCATCAGGATTGATACTCTTGTTGAGTTCTTTGCCATTGAAGAAATCTTGCAGAAGCTTCTGGATTTTGGGGATTCGAGTAGAACCACCCACCAGGACGATGTCATGAATCTGTGATTTATCTAGCTTGGCATCTCTCAAGGCCTTTTCCACAGGGTCCAGTGTGCCACGGAAGAGATCAGCATTCAGCTCTTCGAAACGGGCTCGGGTGATTGATGTGTAGAAGTCAATACCTTCATAGAGGGAATCAATCTCAATACTGGCCTGGGTACTGGAAGAGAGGGTACGCTTAGCACGTTCGCAAGCGGTGCGAAGACGGCGAACAGCCCTCTTATTCTCACTGATGTCCTTCTTGTGTTTTCGCTTAAACTCGGCAATGAAATGGTTGACCATTCTGTTGTCAAAGTCCTCTCCACCCAAGTGAGTGTCCCCAGCTGTGGACTTGACCTCGAAGATGCCATCTTCAATGGTAAGAATGGAGACATCGAAAGTACCACCTCCCAGGTCAAAGATCAACACATTTCTCTCGGCACCAACCTGTTAATCCAGTGACAAGGTTATTAGTTGAGAGAAAAGGGGAAGATTGGGGAGACATGGTGTGACAATACAGAGCCAAACTTAAGTTATAGCTACCTTTTTGTCCAAGCCATAAGCAATAGCAGCAGCAGTTGGCTCATTGATGATTCGGAGCACATTGAGACCAGCGATTGTTCCAGCATCTTTGGTGGCTTGGCGTTGGGAATCGTTGAAATAGGCTGGTACTGTGACCACGGCATTTGTGACAGTCTAGGCAAATAAAATAGGAGTATTTATAATATTGATTTTCTCTTAAGCCATTACTGAGTTAGCACAGTACTGTGAACTGTCAAGACACCTCAGGTTGAAAAATGGTTGCCAGAAAATTACATGGATTCCTCATCCACCAAGTTAGGACAACTTTCCAATTTCATTTAAACACTACCCAGACATTAACACAAGTAATTGACAATCGAATTAAATCAAGCTCGCTCAGACATCCAAGGAAGGTGCTTGCCATCATTAGCAAACTTCTGGTGGAAACTACGAATGGTTTTGGTACCAATATCATCACAGCAAGCCAGCTTCAGAATACCATTAACAGATAGTAAATACTGAGTAGATAATTAAAAACAGGATATATACAGAGATTTAGAAAGCCTACCACTATTAACTTGTGCTATTTCTAAGACAAGAAGCAAAACGTACTGCTAACTATACAGGATCCAAACTTAATCCTAACTGCTTAGAAAAATCACTAATTCCTACCATAACCAATTTACTAATACAAGCCTTACCTTTCCAAGGTAAGCTTCAGCAATTTCTTTCATCTTGGTCAAGACCATAGAAGATACTTCTTCTGGATAGAAACTTTTGGTCTCCCCTTTGTACTCCACTTGGACCTTAGGCCTGCCTGCGTCATTCACCACCGTGAAAGGCCAATGCTTCATGTCTGACTGTACAACTGCATCATCAAATCTACGACCAATCAGACGTTTGGCATCTGAAACAGAAGTTGAGACCTTTAGTTTGACATTTCAGTATTATTTAACACCCCAATCTAACCCATATCTTTGTTTATTTTGCTTTTTTTCCTCTTGACATCCTACTTTTGCCAGCAAATTGCAGTCACGCCTCCCAAGACATACTAGAGTCTGTGTGGACTTGATAACTTTCCTAATAGCTTTAACTTCAGTAAAGAATGCTATTGTCAAATTATTACCGTTCCTTGTTTCTAACTGAAAGGCATTTCTTCCTTTATATTAATTTGAAATTGGACAGTGGATTTTCCTTGTACTAGAAAAGTTTCCATCTTTAAATGAGCCCTTTGGGCTTTTGCCCAAGAACTGCAAAGGGAAATGAAATAAAGTAGGCTCTTGGGTTTGGAAATCTTCTAAAAGCATAACATTTTAGCATTTTCCTCATTTCTCAGGGTTTTATAACCAGCTAATGTTACTTGTAACTAGCACTTTTAATTACTGTGATTTGACTTCTTACCAAAAACTGTGTTGGTGGGGTTCATTGCAACTTGATTCTTTGCAGCATCACCGATTAAACGTTCAGTGTCGGTGAAGGCGACGTAGCTTGGGGTGGTCCTGTTTCCTTGGTCATTAGCAATGATCTCCACTTTCCCGTGTTGGAAGACTCCCACACAGGAATAAGTGGTACCAAGATCAATGCCAACTGCAGGTCCCTTCGACATGGTTGCTGCAATGAAATGGGTTGATATATCAGTAACGGATTGATTAGCAATCTTCGGCTGCATCAAAGTTTGGAAAAAATTAACCACTATACTGCTTATGGGGGGGGGGGCAGCCTTACCACCCCACAGGCAAAATCTAAGTGTCTGAAGGGCTTTGACTGTGCACGTGGCTGGCCCAGGAAGAGGCGGCTGGGGCTCCTCCCCGCTTTTCTAGTTTTCTAAAGGAACGAAATGGCCTCAGCTATTTTTGGTTTCTTTTCCTAAATTCCCCAACCACTGGATCTAAGCCAAGTTGCCTACTCCCTTTTTACCGACTTAGTATTTCTGATGGAAGCAGAAATGGCACAGCAGAAGGGAAGCCACGTGGTATTCGTGAACTACATTACCCGGCATGCACCACGCCGCGGCTCCTTAACTCTAGCCACGCGGTCCAGGCGGAAAATCTCATCAGGACGTCCCCACCTTGACCCCGTGACGCCCGTAATGGCTCCGTAGCAATAACTATAAAGCCCCACAAGGCCCAGCGGGTCTCCCCTCCCCCACCCGCCCCCGCTTTGCAATCCTCTCCGGGAGTGGTCCCCCCCACTTTTCTTTCTGTTCCCCGTGCTCCTCTCAACCCCGCCCGCGTTACACACTGCGGATTTTGCTTTGCACCACGATCGAGAAAAATAATTTTTAATTTTAGAAAAGATGACAAATACAGGATTTTGTTCCCCAGTGTGCCCGCCCGCCACTGCATAATGACGCCCCAAATCAGCGTTTTCTTAGTAGAAAACGCAAAGGAACATAATCCCCCGCAAACCTTATAATAAATTAAGACCATTTAGCATTAGATGCAAAAAAAGGTTAACGATGCGCCATAAGATTCAAAGAACGCCTGGAAATATTTCTTTAGGCCTTACCGTAGGAGTCGGGGGTCGTAGCTGACCACTGCGGATAAAGAAGGGCTGCTGCTGCGCCGAGTAGACCGGCTTCCGCCTGCCCCCCAGCCTCTTATACCCCCTCGCCGAACCTTCCAGAAAGGTCCCGCCCATCCCGGATGCCCATCTTGGAGCTCTCGTCCAATAGGTGACGCCGCCACCAGCTGCGGGGCCAATGAATGGAGCCGTTCCCTTCCGCAGGCCTCGCCCGCTCCCACCTCATCCCGCCCCTCGTAGACGTGACGTGAATCCCTCCGCATTCTCGAACCTTCATTCTCGCCCCCGCCGTCAGGGAAAGGAAGGACGGGAGAGAGAATGGAAAGGAAAGGCGGAGCCAATGAGAACCCGCGCGCGGGAGTCCACTGTCGCTGGGGGAAGGGAGGGAGAGGGGGAGGGGGAAATTGGTCCTGGCCTGTTGCAGGGAATCCGAGCATGCGCGCTCGGGAACGAAAAGGGAGGAGAAAAAGAGTTGGGAGGCAACCGAGAAGAGGGCCAATCACCCTCTGAGAGTGGGCACATCCTGGGGACCCAGGCTCACGAGTACAGACTAGCGCCGTGGCCCAAGCTGCACCTGGGTGGGGGGAGGGGTGTGGAGGAGAACCCCTTCTCGGGAAGGGCGGAAGTGGAAGGGGAACAAAATGGTCGCCGCTTAGCCCGGCTTTCGCTTCCTGTGAGGTTGGGTTGAGCCGTCCCAGACCTATGGGCGTGGTGGGATTTTTTCCAGGAGTTTGACTCGGGTGTTGCCAGGGCAGCGGTCTGGGGAAATGGAAGCGTGCGCAGTGCTGGCCTTTCCTTCCCTCCCCCATCCCCACATGTGGTGGGATGAAAGCCGGCCTTCCGACCCCCGCTGGGCCCCCTATGTGGTGCTGTTTTTCCCCGGCTGCATGGGAGGGCTCTGCTAGGCACAAAAGCCCGGGTGCGGCCCCCACGCCCAGGAAAAGACCTTGGAGGTCACCCCCCACCCCCACCCTTGCGCCACTGAGGAGATCGGGGAGGGGAGAGGAGAAGAAAGACTTCCCGGCGCGTAATCTAATGGCTACATCGAATCTGGATCATTCTAGACCCAAACCCTTTGCACCGAGTCCCACCCATCCTGATGATCCCTGGATGTTTTTCTCCATGCGGAAGCAGCTGTGGACTGTTCTGGAACACGACCGGGTCTTTCCAGTAACAGACCCAGCTCTGCTACTTAATGGTCTTAAAGAAAAAATTCTCTCACCCCTCCTCCCCCGCTAGGTTTTTTTTTCCCCTTCTGGTTTTGTAACTGAGGAATCGACCTTTTAAGAGGACTCAATTTCCACCTAATTCCCCACGCCACCGGACTGCGGGGCAGCTTGAAAATACACCAGAACCAAAAAAGGGCTACACAAAAATGTCATTGTGGTTATTATTTTCTGCAGGAGAAAAGCAAGCTGAAGCCGGGACTTTGACATCCTCCCCTCCCCCAAGCTCCTGTGAGCTCGTTTTTTGCTTCTCCTCTGAATGATGCTGTCCGTGCTTCCCTTTTTTCTTTCACTCTGTACTCCCCCATTACTTCCCTCACCGCCAATGTGAACCTTAAAATGTAGGAGGAAGAATGTAGGTCTAGGATTGAGGCAGCCTGACCATGGTGAAAGGGGGAGGGAGGTAGGCAAAGATTGGAATTTAGTTAAAAATCTAAGTATCTGCGGCGCAGTTTCATCTGTTAAAGAGGTAATACCAAGCCCTTAAGTAACTAAAGTTTGTCCTAGCCTAAGCTAACGTCATTATGTGGCACAAGGGCTTTCTTCTGGTGTCTTATGAAATCCCCCTTCTCCAGGCACTCCCACCTTTGTTTAAAAAAAAAAAAAGACGTTTCCATGCCTACCACAATTTTTCATGCAACCAGTTCGTGGTTTTTTAAACTTGGGATCTAAACCAACCTTTTTGTTTTACAAAGAAAATAAGGTGACATGTCCAAGGTCACAGGATCAATAGGCATGTTTTTTCCACAAAGGGGACCTGAGATCTCAGGTTGCAACTCTTAGGTCACCATTTCTAATATCTGAGTCTCCCTTTGCTTCTTTGGAGTGAAAGTATTCAGTGTTTCACAATAAGGTGTAGCAAAGGTGAACAAGCAGGAAATGAAGCTTCCCTGAGTCCTCAAATGACTTGAAAACAGAACAAAGTCTATGAAGACAATTGTAGAGGCCCTTCTAAGCTGTCTTCTCCTATGAGCAATAATTGAAGGACACAGAACAGAGACATGTTATTAGTTGCTTACAGTAGAACTTTGTCCTTATTAAGTCTAGTAATTCATAGTCTCCCTGTCCTCTTCATAAAGTTGGCAACTATATACATTCAGCTTCTGAAAATAAGACTAGGCCCTGGAAAGGTTTAGGGCCTAGGACCATCCCCAAGGGCAAATCAAAAACCAAAATCGGAAACCACCCCTCCTTCTCTTTGTGTTTTTTTTATGTTAATGAAATTAGGTTGAACCTCAAGGGAAGCTTTAACATGGAAAAAAAACTTCTAAAAGGCAACTGAGTAAAATGTGTTGTACAATGGGGAAGACCTATGGACTGATGAAGTGTTAAAAAAAAAACCCGGATTATCCAATCTGTATTGGGGTGGGGAGGGGGAGAGGAGTGTTGGACTAAAAACAATCTCTTCCTCTAGGAATGATTCTGGATGGGAGAAATTAGCATTTCAGCCACATTTCAATTAAGAAAAGCAAGGATAACCTTTCAACAATTTAAAATGAAGATTAAGCCATTTCTGAAAGTAAAGGAAACTGGTTCATAGGAACATTGAGTCAGCAAAAGGTGTGGTTATTTTCTGTTTTTATAGCAAGGAAGCTTTCAAAATCCAGCAAGATAGACTATTATGTTGCAATCCTTTCTTTGTGGCCAATGAAAATTGCATGTAATTTGTTCTATCATTTCGGCCCTGAGGATACAAAGGAAAGCCCTCTGCTGCCACCCCTCCCCCCATATCAAAAATATATTTTAAATTTGAAAGTTAACCAAATGATTGATGTTTGCATGTGGCCAGATGCCTCAGAGAAATAGTACCTTATTCAAAACCAGTCATAAAGAATAAATCTCTTTAGAATCACAA
Organism: Phalanger gymnotis; assembly: GCA_028646595.1. Classification (NCBI taxonomy): domain Eukaryota; kingdom Metazoa; phylum Chordata; class Mammalia; order Diprotodontia; family Phalangeridae; genus Phalanger; species Phalanger gymnotis. The sequence continues at coordinate 600,707,421 of CM053622.1, forward strand.
ATCCTAACATACACCCTCCAATTTAAATCTTTAGTGTTTCATGACCCTCATTAGACTCAATGTGTAATTGTTGATTATAGCTATCATTTATCATATTGTTGATCATAGCTATCATGTTGATTATAGCATATCGTATCTCAGGTCCCCTTTGTGGAAAAAGCAAGCCTATTGATCCTGTGACCTTGGACAAGTCACCTTATTTTATTTCTTTGTAAAACAAAATTCTGTATAGCATTAAAATGCTTTACATACTTTAATCTGATCCACAAAGTTACCCTGTGAGGTAGGTAGTGAAAATATTACTGTCCCCATCTTACAGAAGAAGGTGAAGCTAGGAAGACCCAAGTCTTCCCATTTTTTGCTTCCATCTACCAAGATTTGTCCAGGTTAATTATAAATTATTCCTTTTTATGAGCCTCACAGTCCTGGCAAACTTGTCTTTCCTTCCATTTCTCACATATGATTTCATATGCATAGGCTTTCCCCCAAGTCTTGAATGCACTTTCTCTTTCACTTTACCCACTAGAATCCTCAGTGTCTTTAGCAGAACCCAAATGCCACCTCCAATTTAAGGCTTTTATTGATTCCTCCCAACTACTGGGGTGTCCTCTTCTACTCCTTCCCCCATCGCTATTTTTTTTATATGTAGAATCCATCCAGCTTAACTTGGCAGAAAGAACTGACACTATGGGAGCATCCTACCTTTCAACCCCTTTCCCTGATTTCTCCCTCCTTCCACCGCAGCCCTAGCCTGTGCTATTCCAAAGCCATCTGAACATCCAGGCTTCAGGAGGAGTAGATTCCACCAGGAGCAGCCTCCCATCTTGCCTTCTACTTTTGTTCAGGATACTTTACTACTCCAAGGGCTTGGACCAGATGCTAGTTAACAACCCAGTTCCTTCTGATGAGATGGAGGAATATCAGCCCTTTTCATTTACCCTGCCTCTGTACACCCTGGGGTCTCCTAGATGGCTCAGTGGATACAGTGCTGGGCCAAGAGTCCTCACATGTTAACTGTGTGACCCTGGGCAAGTCATTTAACCTCTTATCTCAGTTTCCTCATATGTAAAAAAGTGAGGATAATAATGGCACCTACCTCCCAAGGTTCTTGTAAAGTGCCCAGCATGTAGTAGGCACTTAATAAATATTTATTCCCTTCTTTCTATTGTCTTTTTGTATGTAACCTAAGGAGTTCTCGACCTCATTATCAGTCCCATGGCGCACCCATAGGATTTCTGAGCCTTTTCATCTGCCCTACAGTTGAATTTTCTTTTTTATGTTGTCTCATTGCCTTATTCCCCCCCCCCTCCCCGACTAGAGTATGACCCTCTTGAGAGTAAGAATGGTCTTGATTTTTCTGTTTGCGCTCAACCCATAGTAAGCTCTTAGTAAGTATTTTTTCATTCATTCATCTAGTTTTTATATACATAGGAGTATGTGTGTCATTTCCTTCTATTGAAATCAAACTCCCTAAAGGCAGGTACTGTTTCATTTTTGTCTTTGCATACTTAGCACTTGGCACATAATAGGCACTTTGTAAATGCTTGTTAGTTTGGTAGAAAAAAAGTAAAATGTTTAGGAGACTATGCTGCAGTCAAAAGAACCTGGAATTGGAGTCATAAAATATGAGTTCAAACCCCAGCTCTATATGTGTGACCTTGAACAAATTAACGTCTCTGGGCTCCAATTTCCTCACCTGTAAAATGAGAGGGTTGGATTAGATGGATCATAAGGTCCCTTCCAGCTCTAGAGCTGTGATCCTGTGATCCGGTAAAGAAAGATATTATAAGTGTTCAGAGACCAAAAGTGTTTCATTTCATTATGTGAGAATAAGCCCCAGGGAAATATGGATACAACTTGTACTGATAATTTAACTTTCTAACTGTAGTCTAGCTGGAGGACAATATATATTATGGAAATTCACAGATAATCCAAAATTTTTCATTTTAGCTAATGGTTCCAACCTCCTCCATGATGTCTTGTCTCTCCTCTGTATACTAAAGGGATTCCACAAATATTGAGGGATTGATTTGGGTAGAGCTGCTCAACTGTAAACTTTATTGATTTTAGTTTCTGTTCTTTTAATTTACTCTTCCCACACTCAGGTAGAGGTGTTAAAGAGCAATGAAATAGAGATCAGCAGAGAGGAAGACAAGGCAGCCTAAATAATTGGAAAAACACCTAGAGACAACAAAATGGTTTTCTCAGGCATTTGAACCAGAGAACAGACAAGGGAAATTGCCATTTTTGATAGCGATATGTCCTTCTTTGGAAAATTCTTCCTTCACTTTCAGTGAAGTCTTGGATGAGTGGAATGGGAAGAGTGTGGTGATGGAGGTAGGCTAGAGGCAAAGGTCCTAAGACTTTAGGAAGTTGAGGCAATAGGACACCATGATGTTCAAAGGGAGGAGACATTGAGCTAAAGAAAGAGGCTGAAGGAAGTGACCTTGAGGACCGTGGATAATAAGAAACAAGCATCCAGACAAGATAGAGTAAATTCTGAAGGATGCAAAGTGTATGTTGAGTCTGAAAATGGCAGTGGGGAGCAAGGAGTAAGTCAACTCAACTAGGGCCTTGGAGAGGATGCCAAGATGGTGGCCAGTTTCAGTGAACACCAGAGGATGGAATGAATGAGAGGAAGATCTGGAGGACAATTTAGCATTGGTTATCAATTTAACAACAACAACAAAATACAAGAGGGTTACAAGAGAACAGAGGAAAATAGCGCTTAGGGCTTATTTATGGTCTTACTGCTTTCTTTCCCCCATCCCTCTCCTTTCATCCCATTTCTCATCCCAGATGTTCCAGAGTGTTGTGTCACAAGCAGTTGACACTCTTAGGAAGGCACAACTGAGAGAGGAGCATGATGGCTCTTTGAATGCTGTGGATGGCAGGATGAGGGTGTGCCAGACAAATGATGGTAAGAAGTCGCCTTCCTATGACATTTAGGGCAAACCCCCAGCTCCTTTTTTGTTTTGGGCCCTGGGACCATCTAACCTCTGTGGTGCATTCTGGTTCTAAGTTTATGATCTTACTAGCTTTATCTGGATTTGCCAACAATACCTCAAAACTAATATGTTCAAAACTGAGTTTACCTTCCCCTCTAAACCTCCTTCTGACTTCTTTATTTCTATCAGTGGTTCCATGTTGAACACTTTGGGGTTATCTTTGATTCTTCCTTTCCTTCAAACACTTCCCAAGCCCTGCCTGTTCCACCCCCACAATTTCTCTTACATCTGAACCCTCTCTTTTCTCATTGCCATCCTCCAAATACAGCCTCTTCTGACTAGACTATGGCAATAACCTCCTTACTGTAGCCTCTAATTTACCTTCTTCAGGCCACCACCAGACTAATCTTCTCTATGATGTATCTTCATGTGACTCACCATTTTGCTTGCAAATTTTCAGGGGCGTCCTATGCACATGGTATAAAGTTCAAATGTGTTTACTCAGCATTCACGGCCCTCTCCGATCCTTTACTACCCTGCCTTTCCAACCTTATCTCATTTTAATTCCCTCCTTGCAACTTTTTCTCTAGCAATTAAATTGTATTACTTATTCTCTGTGCCTCCCATAAACTGGTCTTTCCTAATTCTAGCCATTTTTTATTCTGTCCTTTAAGCCTGCAACATCCATCCCCCTTCTGTAGTTTATTTCCTTCCTACCCTTTAAATGCCACCTACCCTCAAATGCCACCTATGCTTTCTTCCTCACCTCCCAGAATCTCTTGTTGGGCACTTCCTTCTTTAATTCACTTACCATCTAGGATCTTTATCATAGTCATCTTGTACTAGATTTTGTCTCAGAGGACCTGTGTTTGAATCCCAGATATGCCACTTAGTGACAGTGTAATCTTGGGCAAATCACTTAAACTCTCTAGGCATCAGTACCTATAAAATGAAGGGGTTGGACTAGATGACCTACCTCCGAGGTCCCTTCTAGGTCTAAGTCTGTGATCTTATGTTTATAAGTTGTGCTACTACAAGACAGGGACCATGTCCTATGGGAACTGGTACAGCATCGTGCGCATAGTAGGGGCTCACTGTTTTTTGAATGAATAAATGAATGTTGTTAATTTTTAGACCATATAGGAAGACTTTTAGCCTCTCTGAAACTGTGTTTCTCAATCTAGTGAACAGAGAAAATATTCCATCTATCTACTTTCTCCTAACCTGATAGTGGATTGTAGAAATTAATCTTTTCAAGCTATGTAATTTGAAGAATTACTTTATTATTTTAGTAATATTCCTGTCCTTTGCTAGACTTCTACAGTGTTTAGTGGGAAAAGCAAGCTGAGTTCATTACTCTGGAAACCCAGACTTCCGATTTCATTTTGTAAATAAATTGTATTAAGTTCCCGTAGTTTGAAGATACCTGGAAAGTTAGCTTGGGCTAGACTTCTTCCTGCCTTCCCATGTCTGAAATGCAATTTCGTGCTGTGCTACCCTACCGTATTTTTTGTTTTGGTAAATCGATCATGTTGTTCAGTCATTTTCAATCGTGTCTGACTTTATGAGCCCATTTGAGGTTTTCATGGCAAAGATACTGGAGTGGTTTGCCATTTTCTTCACCAGTTCATTTTACAGATGAGGAACTGAAGCGAACAGGGTTAAGTGACTTGCCCAGGGTCACACAGCTAGTAAATGTCTAGGGCCAGATTTGAACTCAGGAAGATGATTTTTACTGACTTCAGGCCAGGCATTCTATCCATTTCAACACCTAGCTGCCCTCAGATTAACCATATTCAAGTATATTTCATTCCTTCTGTTCTTCATTTGAGCAACAGAGCTGATAAACACTTTTTCAAATACAATTTATGAACTGCAGACTCTGCTAGTGCATCACCTTTATTTTTTTTAAAGCTGTTGATTCAAAAGAATCAAATAAATATTTGGCTTCCATGTTGCTCAAATACAGTCTCAGATACACTAAATACTATCAAGTAAGACAGGAATAATAAATTCAGTTTAGCAAAAGAAGTGAAAAAAAAGACATACAGCAACTCTACTTCAAAAGTTTATATACAGTGTAACATTAATTGTCTTAAATACATTAATATATAAAATTGTTTGGTTTATATATTTTATTAAAATGGTTTCTTTCTAAACATTATCAACATTCCATCCTCTCTTTGCAAACCAAATAGTCTTTCATGCACAAAGTTTTTTCCAACTTTGGGGGTTTTTTGGTCCCTTATTAAAGAATCAATGATTAATGGAATACAGATTGGAACAGCAATAAATCTACCTTTATCTTCAGACCTCCAAAGTATCAGGTAAAGCCTCTCTAAATAAATACTCCAGCAACTTTCCTTCCTAATTCTTACTTCCAGGGTAACAATCTGTACTATGAATCTGTTGTACATTTCCACAGCGAAAAGAGTTCCAAAATAATTTGAGCATCAGACAGGGATTTTAGTCTTCTGATAACTAGACTCTTCAGAGGAGCCAAACTTGTTTCTCTTCATCCAAAGAGGAAAAACTTCTGTTGATGAAGGCATAGGCAGGAAACTGAGATGGCATGGAAATCTGGGACACTAATCAAAAATCTGGAAGGCTTGTGGAATTCCAGTATAATCTTAACTCAGTTGAAGATGTTGCTGGACAGGTTCCAAGGCAAATTCCACAGAATAATGCCTTGCTCCCACCTCTCCACCTTTTTTTTTTTTTACTTTGTTTTATATAGAGCCAATAAGGGTGTAATGCTTGAATTTAATATTGTGTAATGAACCAGCAGTTAACTGTGGGGATGGAAAACCAGATTAGTGGGACAGTAACCTTGCTAAGTACTTGCCAGTGAAACTATTATCTGCATTAGAATATTTACTTTAACACCCAGACCCTCATTTGAGAAGCTATACATATATAGATTTCCATCTTTAGTTTTACCTTTTCTCTCTTAGGATTCTGCCCTTGTGTTCTACTCCACTAATTATTCCCAAGGACATCTCAGTAGACAGTGAAATTTGAGTAGACTGTATACGTGTGTTGGGGTGGGGAAAAGGGGTGTGGTGTGTAGTGTAACCAGCTCTGGAAGGGGAAATTGGATCTACTTAAAGGAGAGATGATTTTTGAAACAATATAGACAAGACTATTTAGAAAGAAATTTGATTTGGCAGCAGCCCCCCCCCCCCTTTTATTCACTATTCCTACTGGATTCTTCCCCATTAAGATGCTAACTGATAAGTGGTTAGGTGCCAAAGGCTTAACCTCTGAGCTGAGTGAAAGAAAATCAAGCCTGACCACTACTTGGCCAGCTAGCCCTCCCACCATAAAATCCTTTCCCAACTTTGGTTTTGTGTTGCACACAGTTACCTCTAGCTAAAGGAGCATGGATCTCTGCTAATGGTCTGAGACTTGGACAGGTGCTTTCTTATTGGCCAAACTACCTGCTTATCACCGCCTGCTCCGCCTTCCTGGCCCTGTTCACTTCAGTGGACAGATACATTTACCCCCCACGCCCTTATGTTGTCCATCCCCCTGGGAACATAAGCTCCTAGAGGGCAGGAATTATCTTTCTTTTTGTTTGCATCAGTATTCACCATGCTTAGCCAGGGAAAGAGCTTAATAAAAACTAGCTTCCTTCCTCCCCACTCTCCCAAGAATGGGGAAATACTTAATATTTACCATCAGAAAGGTTGCCAAGCCCTTTTCTGTAGGATCATTCATAGCCCAAGAATCCCCAACGTTTCTAGAGCCACAGCTATTATGGAAAAAGTAGGAGGCAGAATTCCCCAAGTGGAGACAGAACTTCTTAGAATCCTCTTAGCACTCCTTTGAAACAAATGTGAAAAAGGCAATCCTCTTTCTATTCATTCGGCATTGAAATGTGGGTTGCTTATGGCCTCAGGAAGAGAAGACAAAGGTAGTATTTCAGGGGACTTCTACAATATTCAGAGGCAGCATGGTGTGAAGAGGCAGCATGTGAAGTGGGCACTAAACGAAGAACTGGAAGAACTGGGTTCAAGTCATGGGTAGCTATAAGTAATTCACTGAGCCCCTCTGAACCTCAGTTTACTAATCTGAAATACGGGGGTAAAGAGCCTTTGCACTATTCATAAGATTGGGAGGGGTGGGGTATGCTCCAAACTGTAAAGTACTCTGTAAATGTGAATTATCCACCAAGAATCCCTTCTCTCTTGACTACCACTTAGTACTATTTCAGAACATGTAATGAACATTCTTTTCCTATATAGATCCCCAAAGCAAAAATCCTGGTAGACAGAAAAGAAAGAAAAGCCAAGATTGCATTACGAGTAGGTTCTTGATATTTCTCAGAAATCCCCTGAACAAAAAACACTATTTATACCATTAGTGAGTCCCTGGATAAGTTTTCAGTTTGTTTGTTTACAGAACTTTGCCATTGAGGAGGAGGATTCCAGGCATGTGGAATATAGAAAGACTTCTTTGCTTCATATTTTTCTTGAACCTCTTCAATTCTCCCCTTAAAACTGGGGGCCAAGCCTCCCAACAGGTGAACTAAAATCAGGATGAGAGTCAGGGTTCTGTGTTTCAGTGTTCTCAGAAGTGGTGAATCAACTACACTGGGCAGGTAAGTGAACGCTAAGGCTATCTGAATAATCCACATCTCTGTGGACCCTGTTTGGATATTTGCATAAACCTAGTAACTCAACAGGTGTCAGTACAGGTGCATAGGAAATCATGAGCAAAACCCTATTTCTTATTGGAAATAGTAAATCAGAGTAGTGATGCCAAATAGACTCTAGCATGCTCATCCCTCCCCAGGTATCCGGGCTAAGAGATAGGTAGGAATGAGCTTCTCCTGCCCATTCCAGTCTTAAAGCATAATGAAACACCTCTTTGTAGATCACTCAGTGTACATCTCATCCTCATTTGGTGCCCTGTTGAAACAAAGTACTCAGATGGGCACGTCCTTTGCAATGTTTGTAGTCATCCCAATGACCTCTCTCCCTACCCTGAAGGGGCTGGGTGGCTGGTGACTGAGTTCCAAGTAACCAGGAGCATCCCAAGACTCTGACCATCGAGTATATGGGAGGAGGGTCCATCTCAACTCAGACAGTTTGGAAGGCTCTGCTCTGATTAGGGACCGTGCTGGGTATGGTCCCTGCTTTGGATAGGGTGGCATGATGGACTTTCTTTGGCTCTGGGCCTCTTGCTTCTGACCCCACCAAGCTGTAGGGGTGGGAGGCTGCCCCTGGCTGGGCTGCAGCCTCACTGGATAGTGTCCTCTGGCTTCGGGAGGCACTATTGGCTGTGGAGCGGGTGGAGGAGGAACCAGAACGGGAACTCCTGGAGCCGGAGGATGAGGAGCCAGGTTTCACAAGTCGAGCTTTAGGTGCCTCAGCATCTTCTCTGCAGACAGAAATAAGGGGATTAAAATTCAGGAGAGAAAGCCTGAGTTTAAGTGCAGAGATGCTCTTCTCAGATCAAGTCACCATGCATTTATTAAGCATTTACTTTCTGCCGGGCATTGTGCTAGGTGCTGGAGATAGCAATAAAAGCCAAAATAAAAAAAAAAAAAAACCAATCCCTTTTTTCAAGGGGCTCGAAGTCTAATGAGGGAGGCAACATGCAAATGACTATCTACACACAAGGTATAAATAGAATAAATTGGAAATAAATCTCAGAGGGAAGTCACTAGTATTAAAAGGAATCAGGAAAGGCTTTTTGTAGAAGGTAGGATTTTAGCTACGACCTAAAGGAAGCCAGGAGGCAGAGATGAGGAAGGAGAGAATTCCAGGCATTTGAGACAAGTCGTAGAAATGCCCAGTCAGAAGGTAGAATGTTCTACTTAATAAACAGCAAGAAGCCCTAACACTGGATCTGATTCATGGTATGTAGAGGGGAGTAAGGTATCACAAGACTAGGAAGGTTATGGGCCAGGTTATGAAGGGTTTTAAAAAGCTAAACAGAGGATATTATATTTGATTGTGGAGATAAAGGAAGCTATTAGAGTTTATTTAATAGAGTGAGGTGACATGATCAGACAAGCATTTAGGAAGATCTATTTGACAGGTCAACAGAGGTCAGAGGAGTGGGAAAGACCTACACCCAGGCATTAGTGATGAGGATCTGAATCAGGGTAGTGACAGCATCAGAAGAGAGAAAAGAATGTACGTATGAGAAAGATGTTCTCTAGGACTGCTTCCTGCTGAGGGGTGCTGGTTGTGGCTCACCCCTAAAAAGAGTTACAGGAATATGTGTATTAAGGTAAGAGAAAAGGTGTTAGTGAGGTTAGAGGGGAAAGTTTTCTATTAATGTATTGAGGAGTCTGTTGAGGGGAGGGTACCTACATGTTTGTGTGTATCTGCTGAGAGAATGGAAAGAGATCAAAAGAGGTCTAATAGGAAATGTTGAGAAAACAAATAGGAAAACAGAGAAAAAGTCTGAGAAAGGTAATTCAAAAGCAAGGTCACATCTCTGTGTGGAGCCTTAAATGGGACTGGACAGGTTTTGTTAAGTGCACTGTATAAATTTCCTTTGAACAAAAGTAGAAGGTTATATTAGGAAAACGAATTAAGACTTACGTTGTTTTGCCCCAGAGAGCAGAATTAGGATCAAGGGGTGGAAAATAATAGGAAAACAGATTTCAGCTCATGAAGAGAAGCTTTCTAACAAATGTGGGATGGACTTCTTTGGCTAACAGTAAGCTATTGATCTCTATCAGTCTTTTTTTTTTTTTTTTGCAGGGGAGAAGGCAGGGCAATTGAGGTTAAGTGACTTGCCCAAGGTCATACAGCTAGTGTGTCAAGTGTCTGAGGTCAGATTTCAACTTAGGTCCTCCTGACTTCAGGGCCAGTGCTCTACTCACTGTACCACCTAGCTGCCCCAGATCTCTATAAGCAGAGTTTAATTTTAATTTAAGTTTAAGCAGAGTTTAAATGTTTGTAGTTGTAAAGGAGATTTATAGTGTAAATAGATGTAAGACTAAATTACTTCTGAGATACTGTCCCAACTTCGAGAGTCCATGAAAATTCTTCACATACAGATAAATCAGACCTGTAAAGTTGAGTGGGTGTCCTGGTCCTTTACCATCTTACAATTAATTGTATGGCTCTTTCAAGATGTTTTCACCTTTGTTATCCCATTCAGTCCTAACAGCAGTTCTATTATATTGGCAGGGTATCATCATTTTATAGATGAAGAAACTGAGGCCCAGATAGGTTTTAACTTGCTCAAAGTCACATAGCTAGTTCTTGGCAGAATAAAAATTAGTACCTAGTAGTGATTTCTTGTCCAGTGCCCTTTCTATTATATCCTGCTACCGCTTCGCTACTGAAAGAATTCTACTAGAAGAATTATAGATTTCCTTACTGTCTTAGGAATGACCCAGTAAAGCACTTTATTAAGTATTATGTTCTAACTAAAAGATATTCAATTTGAGGAATCTGATGCATGGCTAAGAGGCATTTGAGAGGAAGTTGGGAATGCTTGCTGTCATATTGCTGATAACCACAAAGCTACATCCAGAATTCAATTCAACCAAATTCAACAAACATTTGTTCAGCTCTTACTCTGTGCAATATATTAGGTACTGGGAATAAAAAACAGGAGTTTATGCTCTATGGGGGTTGGGTGTGGGTGGAATATAATTTATACAGAGGAGTAAAGGTGATTTGAGTGGGTGTATTATCAAAGAAATAGCACCTGAGCTCGCTCATCCTCAAGGAAAGTTCTCACAAGAGAGAACATTTCAGCTGTGGAGGATGGCTTGTCAATATGGAAGGTTGTTTGAGAACAGCTAGTAATCTAATTTGACTAGGATACAAAATGTGTGAGAGGGGATTATACAAGGTGGATGGAAGGTAGATTGTTGAAGGCTGAGAAGTTTTACTGAGTCCTTGAAAGCCATCAAAGGTTCTTGAGCAGCAGAGTGCCAGGGTCAGATGTGTGTCTTAGGAAGGTTATTTTGGCAGCTATATGAAGGATGAATCGGAGTGAAGAAAGTCTAGAAGCAGGGGCACCAGTTAGAATAGTACAATGATCCAGATGAGAGGGCCTGAACCAGGTGTTCAGCAAAGTGAATATTGAGAACACAACATTTGACAGATGTTAGGAAAGGGGAATCATCTAGACTTGGGGCAACTGATTGGATGTGGGGATTAAGGAAGTGGAAGGAGTCAAGGATAACCAGGAGGTAATAAGCCTAGGTGATTGGGAAGACTTTCTTTTTCTTTTTTTTTTCTTTTTTAACAGAAAAAGAAGCAAAATATCTAGAAAAGGTTTGGGGATTTTTTTTTTACCTGATTTCATTGGGTCTCTCTTCTTCTTCATATCTGTTCTTGTCTTTTCTTCGGATGAGCAACCATATCAAGAGGAAAATCAGCAGGGCTCCAGCTACCATACCCGTCACTGCACCCGCAATCATGCCAAAGCTTTGTACATCTGTTTCCCCAGAAAGCAGAATCAGAACTGGACGTGAACTGAGAAAACCAGATACTTAGAAAACACCAAGCTCAGATTGGGTTATGCAGCTCTTCCCTTTTGAGCATAAAACAACTACCACCATCCTTTTCGGGGGGGGGGGGGTCATCACCATTTTCTATATTTTTGCAGTCAGGATCATTAAAAAAACTGAGCTCTGGAGCAGCTGTTCTAGGGATTGGCACATTAATAACTTTCTGCTTCTACCCTTTTCCTTACTTGCTCCTTTCTTCTTTCTCTCTCCCCTTATAATAAAAATGAATTAAAATGGAGTCCTTGGCTTAGACTCAGAGTGAACTTCAGCCACAGGAACTGAGAAGTAGGATTTCGGCAGGGCTGGGAGCCCACTTAACTGCTGGTATTTCTCTTCCCCAATTTATACTCAGAGCCTATAAATTTCTACATCTAGCCTAACAACAATAATGCTAATAATAATAAGTAGTAATGATGGTCCATGTTTACACTGTATCCTTTAGTTTATGAAGTACTTAATTCACAACAACTGGGGGCAGGGGTGCCGAAGGAATTGAGGAGATTAGAACAGCAAGTGTTAGTACTACACTGACTTCTTAGGACTCAGTTCTGGAGCTAGCTCAATTCCCTTTTATTCAATTATGGGTCTAACCCAAATTTTGTCCTGTGAGAAAAGTTTATTCAACTGTGGGAACTGGGATAAAACCTTATTGTATTGTTTGAACCTAGCCCTGTGTTTCTAGGGAAACTGGACCACCTCTGCTTGCTGTTTAGAGACCCTCAACTAAGGACCTAGGTTATACTGACTGACCAGAAACTTAGTGAGATCCAAAGACTGCTGCAAGGGGTTTTCTCACAATTGTATATCTCAAGCAATGCATATATCTTATCTAAAAGCTTGCCCTGTGCTGATCAATCAGTTATTGTTTCCGTGTTCCTCTGATTGCTTACGGATGCTGGGTTGGAGTGAGACACCTCCTTTCCTGTTTTCAGGGAATTGCACACCTCTTCACTCTCCCCCTCTCAACTTGGAAAGTCCCTAATCTTTCTTCCAGAAATCAGATTAACTAATGTTGTATTGTTTTCTTTTAATTAGTTGGTCTTATTTAATTGTTTTTAATGTATAAAAATCTATCTCCCCCTCTATTCCAGATTGGAGCCTAAGGTAAGAAGGTCTGGGCCCTATTTGTTGGGAAATTGCTATGCATTGCTTAATAAATCAATACTCAAAAGAGCAAACCTTTGTTTCCTCAGTCTTTTCATCTTTCACCTGCCATAGGGCTAGATAGGTTGAGATTTATTATTCCTATTTATAGATGTGAGAACGGAAGCTTAGAGAGGCCAAGGGAGATTATATCTATTAAGCAGTTCAGTTTTGGAGGCTCCCTGAACCAAGAATTTCACCCTACATCTGAAATGCCTGGAGCTCCTATGAAGGGAATCATTTGCCCATGTCCTCAAATAGTTTTTCTAAAGGCTCATCGTAGTTAGAACCCCTATGCCCATGGGGTTATATCATATATAGTCTGATATCTTTTTAAAAAAATAATGGCAATCAATTACTCTTACAAGGCTTACACTGGAAGACCTTCAGATCATGAGGCTAACAAACTGCTTACTACATCAAGTAGACCCGGATACAGTCCCCTACATGGTTAGAGTGTAGACTTCTTTGAAAGTCTAAAGCTGTCACACTGACTATGGCGAAGTATTAAAAAGCCACATCCAGAACTCTAGGGACATTGTGTGTGTGTGTGTGTGTGTGTGTGTGTGTGTGTGTGTGTGTGTGTGTGTGTATTTTAATTTATGATTTTTAAAAAATTAACAAGTATCTTTCTTCTCTTCCTTCTATGTCCTTCCTTCTGCCTCCTACCTAACATCCCCCAGCAATAAATAGGGACATCTTTGTAAAAAAAAAAATCTCATTGTCTTGAATGAGTAGTGGTATAGGCCAGCCAAAAATAAAGAATGTTAATTTTCTTTGGCTTGCTGTGATCCTCCTGGAGAAGGGTAGACAGGCTACTGCATACATTTGATGGATTGGTAAGTTCTTTACCTTTGTTTGCAAGTATACTCCCAAGCTCAGGTAGAATAAATCTTCCCAAGTCACCTAGGAAATTATGAAATCATTCTGGGAAATAGAGCTTTGGTCTTGACTTTGTTAATACTCAGACTTTCTGTCCCTGAAATACAGTACTTGCTACGGGGAAACTTGAGAGAGTGACTTCCTCCTCCAGCTGCAGCCTTCACATATGGCTGCTTCTGCTGCCCTTCCATACTCACACTGCACTGTCACTCGAACCACACAGCTTTCCTTCCCCGCCTCATTGCCAGCCGTGCATTGATACAGTCCAGAGGAAGATAAAGTAAGATTCTGCAGCAAAACACGCCCAGGGTTTTCATAGTCTTAACACAAAAAAGAAAGACATTTTAAGTTCTTCCTAGGCAGGCTCATGCCTACCTAAATTTCGCTCCTTGAGCATTGTGGACATATTGATAATTAATAAATATAAGTTGATCGAATGACCAATAAAACTCACTATTAACCAATGGGGAGAAATTGGGGGGGGGGCATTTTTATTTTAGGTACCTTCCTAAAATTAACAAGGGATGGTGAGCTTCCAGAGAATACCAAGTAGGATAACATAAACAATGACTCGGATCTTGGATCGCTCTCTCCTTTCAATAAAAGCAATTTGAATTTACAGAGTTTTATTGTTTGCAAGGTTAGCTCCTGATAGCAACCCAAGAAAGTAGCACAAGGATTATTATCGACTTTTCAACATTCCTACCACAGGGCAGCTAGGTGAGAGAGTGGGTAGAACACTGGACTCAGAGGCAGGAAGACTAGAGTTCAGATCTTTCCCAAGACACTTCAAAGCTTTGTGACTGTGTCACAACACACCTTCTGAACCACTTTCTTTGTCCAGAAAATGGGGATAACAATAGCATGTAACATACATGAAGTGCTTCGCAAACCTTAAAACTCTACATAAATGGCAGATAATGTTACAGGTAAGTATCGGAAAGGTTATGTGACTGATCCACGAGCACACAGATAGTTCATAGCAGAGTTGGGATTTGAACGCAGATCTTCTGGCAACAAATTCAGGCCTCTTTCTACTGTACTATACTGCCTCTGAATATCACAGACCACTTTCATGAAGAAGGGAGGGATAAGATATTATATGTCCATTCTACAAATGGAGCGATCGACTTCCTGCAACTTACTCGAGTCATATAGTGGATTGCTGGTAAATACAGATTTAGAATTCAGTTTGTTTGACTCTCACTCCTACACTCAATCTGCCAGTCTGATGAGAAAGTAGAAAGACGACTTACCAACCCGAGATTTTGGGGGCAGGTGCTCATCTTCTCCCTCCTTTTCCTTGATGCGCTGCCAGTGGTACACAATAGGCTTTGTGCCTGAAGATGACTCACATTGCAAGGTCAAGTCCCCTCCCTCCGTCAGCACGCCTTCTAGCTCGCATTTAGGTTTAGATGGTTTCACTGGCATCATAAGAATAACCATCATTCAGTTAGCCACCAGAGATCCCAAAGGGTAAGACTCTGGGATAACTCTTAGTCCATCTGGCATGGAACCTAGCCATGCTGCACAACTCCCATCATGTGGCTTTCCCTCCCCTCCCTTCCCTGTGTGTCATGTCACCCTATTTCCCCTATTTCATAGGAGAGACAGCTCCTCCAACTTTCGTTTCTCAAAGCCCAGAAACAATTTTAGAAGAGATGTTGCCAGGCATTAATAACACCATGACTGTGGGTTCAATCACTGAAAATGAGCCAGTTTGGGTAAAACTGGTTTTCTCTATAAGGTCAGTTAGCTCAGCTGGTTGTAGGGTGATGCTAGTAGTCGATAAACATTAATTAAACACCTATTTTATGGCAGCTAGGTGGCACAGTGGATAAAGTGCCTGGCCTGGAGTCAGGAAGACATATTTCAGAGTTCGAATCTGGCCTCTGACGCTAGCTGTGTGACCCTGGGCAAGTTACTTAACCCTGTTTGCTTCAGTTTCCTCATATGTATAACGAGCTGGAGAAGGAAATGGCAAACTACTCCAGTATCTTTGCCATGAAAACCCCACATAGGATGATCAAGAGTCTGACACAGCTAAAAATGACTGAACGATGATGAACAATGTGCTGGAAACTACACTAAACCTTGAGAATACAGAAAGAAACAGAAGACGGTCCCTGCCTCTCTAGGAAGTAATAGTCTAATAATACCAAGATTTAGTCCCATGTATGGGCTAGTTGTGATTTTTGAATGATAATTTAAAATAAAGAAATGATGAACTAGGTCTGGGGTAAAGTGTACTCAAGAGAAGCAAGCAAAAAGAAATTTGTCTGGAGTCTTGATAATCTAATCAAAAGGGCTTTAAAATAAAAAGTAAAGGAAAAGAGGACTGTGAAGAGGAGAAAACTGCCTATTACAATGGAATGCTAGCAATAGAGATGCTTGGTAAGAGGAGGCAGAAATTGAAGAAAGTAGCCAACAATAAAATCCACAGAGTCAGATGTCTGTCTGTCTGTCTATCTATACATGCATGCACACATGCACGCACACAAATAAAATATAAGTAACAAGTAAGGTGCACTAGAGTGCCTAAAATACAAGATGGAAATTTGATTTTATAGGTATCATTAACACTTGGTTAGAGGTGATCTTTGACTGGAATAAAGCTTTGAAAGGGAAAAGCTTATTCAAAAGGATAACTGATGTAAAGTAATCCAAGAACCAGAGAGAATTTTGTTGAAGATGAATGAAGTAAGAAATAGCATTCATATTTGTCACTGGAGTAAGTAAACAATAGGCTACTTAGGCACATGGAGAAAATAGATGAAGAGTTGGAGAACATATCACTGTCCTGGCACAAGGGCATGATGTGGAAGTCATTGAAGACTTTATTCATCTGGATATCTGTTAAGTAAATAAATAAATTCTGCCAAAAGTAGAGCAGCTAGTTACTTCTTGTTACTCAGTCAGGTCTGACTCGACCCCATTTGAGGTTTTCTTGGCAAAGATACTGGAATGGTTTGCCATTTCTTTCTCCAACTTATTTTATACATGGGGAAATGGAGGCAAACAGGGTTAAATGACTTAGCCAGAGTCACACAACTACTAAATGTCCGAGGCCACATTTGAACTCAGGATGTTGAGTTTTCAGGACTATACTGCCTATAATACTTCCATTCATCAAAGAGGGGAGAGTTTGACAAAATGCCTTAGGACTACAGACAAGAGAATCCTGATAAATCCAGTTCTGACTAAGCAATCTCTCCATTTTCTACAGATAGCAGTAGAGCATACTAGTGTACTGGGTGGGATTATTAAACCAGCCTTTTTTTAATCTACAATGCCTCCACCTAAAAGAATAGATAAGATACTGATTTTTTGAATAATGTTTCCTCTTTCAGAGTTTTATTCCAAAGTTCCCCTCAGACTAAGTCTTAGGGACACTTTTGAGATCATATCTGCCTGTTTTGTTTTAGGCACTCTAACCTAGTAAATTAATAGACAAGCAGATTAACTTGTGCAGTATAAGGTAGGTCCCCTCCTTTGTAAATGGGTTAAAAGTTGAAAGGAGAGAGCCAGCTTGTCCTCTCCTCATCCAACTACTGAACGCAGGACAATATAAGATGAGGGAAGGCACCCTATTCAAACGTGCATATAGAACATATGTAGTTCCTTGGGCAGCAATGAATTACAGGATTTAATTATAGGATTTAATTTTACAGATAAATGTGGTTCCTGAGTTTGCCATTAGGTTAACTGACCATACTGGAAAGCACACTGGATCACAGTTTCCTTTTCTGTAAAATGAGTCTCTTCTACCCCCACCCTCCAATTCCAGCGTTAAGACTGAAAATCAGTTGCTCAGTCAGAAAGTATTTATTAAGTACTTACTATGTACCAAGCATAGGACTAAGCAGAGGTGATACAAAGAGAGGCAAATGACAATCCCTGCCCTGGGTCTAGGAGATCACAATCTAAGGAATCCTGCAAGATAATAGAATGCTGGACTGCCTGGGAATCCCAAGACCTGGTTTGGAGCTGTGTGAGTCTGGGCAAGCTCTCTGAGCTTCAATTTCCTCATCTGTAAAATGGGGATAATGGTAGCAACAGCCTCACGGCATTTTTGTAAGAAACTAATAATGTATGTAATGCCCTTTGCCAACCCTAAATTATTATATAAATAGGACTGTGGTTTGTCAAATGCAGCTGACGGTCCCATTCCCGGACCCATGAATTGCCTGAGGCTGACTAGATGTTATCACTCCCAGCCTCAGACTATTATGTAAATGTCCTAAACTCTCCCTTCCAAGATTCTTAAGCTTTCTCTAAAGATTTTCAGTAGTTATGCAAAACAGTTTACCACAAAAGTCCCAATCCTGGAGCACCAGCAGCCCCCCTCCCTCTGACCAAGGACTTCTCCTCTTGCCCCCTTTTCCAGCTTCCCAGTATTTGCTGTTGCATCAGAATTCCTTGCCCCTACTAAAGATAATTTTTGCTATATTGGGTGCCTTCTCATTAACTTAAGTTGACAGGTTCTATGAGTGATGATGAAAATGGCTTATGACCTAGACTGTCTAGTGAGAAGATACTTGTTTTTATGTTTAATAGCCCGCTCACTAGTTTGTAGCTCTGATCTTTCTAACCACTTTGTTGCTGCTGTTGTTCTGTCATTTCAGTCAGGTCGACCCTCTGTGACCCCCTTTGGGGTTTTCTTGGCTGGAGTGGTTGGCCATTTCCTTGTCCAGCTCATTTTACAGATGAGGAAACTGAAGCAAACAGGGTCAAGTGACTTCCCCAGGGTCACGCAGCTAGGAAGTAACTGAGGCCACATTTGAACTCAGGTCCTCCTGACTCCAGTGCCTAAACTCTATCCGCCACCCCTACTTACCTTAATATCCTTGTGTGCTTGGTAATTGGGTTCACCTACTAACATTCTACAAATGGCTCCATGTGGTGTTTTTAACTGAGGCCCAGCATGTATATGAAAAGATTTGAATGTAAAAAGAAGTCTGAGAATCTTCCCCTTTAGGAAGTGCCTAGAATACTTTTTAATCAGTTGGCCATTATCTGGTCTTACTCTTCCTTTTTATCCTTTTGTATTTATTTAATTCCCTGGCATTTTAAAACCTGAAAAGAGGTACATGGGTTTAAAAAGATTCATACTCACTGAATAAATATTAAAAGATAAATTAACTTTTCATGAGTATTTGAAGTTTAATTCTTATGCTTCTTAATTCTTAAAACTCAGAGATGAGTACACCTTGAGCTACTACTCCACAGATATTAAAAGGGATTTCTCTTCTTCATTCAGACCTCAATCAGTAGGCACTGTCATCCCCTCAAAAAAACAAACTGCCAAACAGCTTTCTTCTGAGCCAAAGGGCTTTAGCCAAGATAAATTTTTAATCAGATAAGTGACTCTGCTGAGCTTTTAGCTGTTTGCTCCCCACTAGGTGAGTAAAGTAATTTATTAAACTCAATATGCTTAAGTGGGAGCTGCATTATTCAAGCATTAACCTGTTCTATGATCTTGGATAAGTCATTTCTCCCCGTAAGCCAGCTGCCTTCTCTGTAAGGGGGGTGGGGAAGAGAAGGGGTCATCTTAGATCTTCTTGTATTAACATTTTATGAAGGAGCTAAGTAAAAAGTGACTTAATTAGTCTTTTATAGGAATATTAAACATCAGAAGATGATTCTTATTCTTCAAAGTGTTTATCTTCTGCTAACTTGATTAAGAGAAAAAAAATGGAAAACTAGCAAATTAAAAACACAATCCTATGTGAATGGAAAGGAAATGAATACCACATTATCAGACTGCAAATTTCTAGGTGTGCAACCTTAGGGCAGACTTCTTTTGAGAGTCCCTCCCCATCCCCCAACCACCTAGGCTTGTCTTCCCATCCTCCAACCCCTTCAATTCCTGGCAGTGCTTTTGAATAGGGTTAACTCTTAGGTTTGGAACTATTCTTTACTCTGGAAGAAACGATGAAATATATTTAAAAGTCTGTGACTGGGAATCTTTCCTAAGCCAAGGGGGCATGTGGGCTTGTGGTTGACATTCTAACATTGGAAACCTTAAGAAATCTAAATATTTAGAGACGAAGGTGTCATTCATCTGCTGGGCCATCTTCAGATAAATCCCCAAGTACATTAGATCGACTTGAAATAAGTGGCATTTTAACCTAGAAGAATCAGAATCCCTTATGTGGCAGTTAGGCGGTGCAGCGAATAGAACACTAGAACTAGAGTCAGGAAAACTTGAGTTCAAATTCTGACGCTTCCCCATCTGTAAAACGGACCTCCCAGGGTTGGTTTAAGGATGAAATGAGATGATATTTGCAAAGTGATTCGTAAACTTTAAGGTGCTTTATAAATGCTAACTATTGTTGTTGGGAGTAATACAAATCAACCGAGACTATCATTTGAACTTGTTCTTTCTTTCCCCTGTACAATTTCTTTCTGTAGACGCAGCTCTCATTCTTCAGTGTGGAGGGAGCTGTGCGTTATATGGTAATGATGGTTTGAGAGATGGGCCCCATAACCACCAGGATACCATTTGTATAGTGTGGATTTTTTTTGAGGGGGGGAGAGGAGCAGAGGGTTATTTGTTAACTGTGAGTGAAAATAGGCCCTTCATCCCGTGAGGCTCCATCTACTTCCATAGTGATAGTGTCAGTGTCAGATGGCATTATCAGAATCACATTTTTTAAGACTGCCTATAAACATTTATTTAACTGTTAGTACTCTTAATGTGGGATTCTTGTCCAGTGATCCAAAGGGGGTACCTCACCAGAGGAATTAGATCATGCCTACACAACCAATGGTAGGTCTTTGTTTGTGTTGGGTGGTCCCTCTATGGAGGATTTACTGAAAGCTAGGGAAAAAGTTCACCCAGGATAGCAGAACTTGGCAGCATTTTAGTCTGTAGCAGGTGATAAATAGCCACACATGGCATAGCCAGGAGATTTTGATGAATGATTTCCCAAGAGTTAGTCTGTTAAGATTGGTTGGTAAGGTTCTTCTGGCACTTCAGATCCTTAGAGACAGCAACTCAGGAAGCTCTAACCAATTGCCCAGTCTTTCATTTTATTAATATATAAAATGCCTGTCCTGCTCCTTGTCCTCTGAAAGAGCCTCGAACTCCCCTTAGACTGCCTATCTCTCAGGTTCCCTACTTTCATTCATTGGTTGTCAGACTCAAATTATCATTAGTGAAGCTAGGTGGTGAAGTAAATAGAGCACCAGTTCTAGAGTCAAAAAGATCTGAGATCTGGGGCAGCTAGGTGGTGCAGTGAGTAGAGTACTGGCCCTGGAGTCAGGAGGACCTGAGTTCAAATCCAGCCTCAGACACTTGACATATTTACTAGATGTGTGACCTTGGGCAAGTCACTTAACCCCAATTGCCCTACCTATCCCTCTCCCCGCCAAAAAAAAATCTGAGTTCAAAACTGGTCTTATTAGCTGTGTGACCCAGGACAAGTCACTTTACCCTGTTTGCCTCAGTTTCCTCATCTGTAAAATGAGCTGGAGAAGGAAATAGCAAACCACTCCAGTCTCTTTGCCAAGAAAACCCCAAAATGGAGTCATGAAGAGTGGGATATAACTGAAAAATAACTGAATGACAACAATGGTCCAGTAAAAATGTCAAGAACACTAAAGTTCAGAGTGAACTGAGGTTGTTGAGGAAAGCTAAGACCTAAAAATGTTATTTTAAAGCTAAACTGAGCCAAAGAAGAGGATCAAAGAATAGATGTATTATTCATGTGGGACCAGATAAGTATAAGAGATGACATAGAGAAGGCAACTCATTTCACTTGTTTCCTCTGCCAAGGAATACGATCTTTAGACTGAAAAGGACAATAAAAATGGCCGATAAGTTTAAATTTGAGAAAAATAAGGAAATCGTTAAGAGAACCTCTAGTTGCTCTCAATAAGTTCAAGGTACTGGACTTAGATGAATTACATCCCAGCGTACTGAATAAACTGGCAGATGTGATTGCTAAGTCAATGCTGCTGTTTTCTGAATGACTATGGAGAACCTGAGGGGTGTTACAGTACTGAAGAAGGGTAAGTGTGTCCTGGTTTCCTAGTTTTCAAAAAAGAAATTGGATGTAGTTCATAAACTATAAGCCAGTAAGACTGAATTCAATTCTTGGAAAAATTTGAGAATGTATTATTAAAGGGATGGTTACTAAACAAGTAGAAGAGAAAACAATGATCACAA
Source organism: Phalanger gymnotis (assembly GCA_028646595.1). NCBI lineage: Eukaryota > Metazoa > Chordata > Mammalia > Diprotodontia > Phalangeridae > Phalanger > Phalanger gymnotis. Next base: position 600,729,058 of record CM053622.1, read on the forward strand.
ACAATCATCAGGAACAGATATGCAAGATTAACCTCATTTAATTTCTTGACAGGGAGCCTAAACTGGTTGATCAAGAAATGACAAAGATATAGTTTAAGAAGATTGTGGCAAAGCATTTGACACAGTCTCCCTCACTGTGTATGTGGACAACATGGAAACATTTGGGTTAGATCAGGGCTGTCCAAAATGCCACCCTCGGGCTGCATGTGCCCTGCAGTGAGATTTATGCGGTTGGGGGGGGGGGGCGGTACAAGCATAGAAATTTACATTAATGCTTTAGTAAAGGAAGCAGAGCTCTCACTAAAATGGCAAATCAAAATATATTGTCTGTTGTTTCAATAAAAACCTAAGCCCTGGGTTGTGAATAATAATAATAATATAATAATAATATATAATATAATATAATATAATATAATATAATATAATATAATATAATATAATATAATATAATATAATATAATATAATATAATATAATATAATATAATATAAAATAATATAATAGTCTTGTGAATTTTCGGGTATTGGTTGAATGATTTGACCCAAAGAGTGGTTAGTAATGGCTTTAGGTCAGTTTGGAAGGAAGTCTCAAGTAGAGTGATCCAGGGAGCTGTGATTGGCCCTGTATGGTTTCAAATGTTGATGGGTGACCTGGGATAAAGGCATAGATAACAGGCTTATCTAGTTTAGAAATGTCACAAAGCTTGGGGAGGAGAGTTTGGAGAGGGGAATGGTTAAGTAATAGGCTGGCTGGCAGAATCAGGATCCAAAAAAAAAATAATCTAGGGCATTGGGCCAAACCTAATAAGATGAAATTTGATTGGGACAAATGTAAAGTTTCACACTCAGGTTTAAAATAATCTTTACAAACACAAGGTTAAGGAAGGAGACCTGGCTAGATATTTTATCTGAAAAAAAAAATCTGGATTTTTATTTTTAATTTTTTAATCTAGATTGAAAATTTAAGATGAATTATTGTGTAGTATAATAGTCCCAAACCCTAATATGACTTTTGACTTAGGGAAGAAAATCCTCTTTTATATGTGTTTCATCTGGGTGCCATATTTTAGGAAGGACATTGGTAAGCTGGAGAGCACCTAGTGTAGAGTGACCAGGATGGTGAATGGCCTCAAGATCATAGTATCTGAGGACTGGTTGAAGGAACTGGGGTCGGTTAGCCTACAGAAGAGAAGATATTCAGTGCACGGCGGCCATCTTTTAGTGTTTGAAAGGCTTTTACAATGAAAGAGGATTTGATTTGTTCTCGATCAAGATCTAGATTTGTTCTAGATCACTTGGCAGTGTGATGAAGTGAATAGAACATGACCTTGGTACTGATGCGGTTTGGGGGCAAGGAACTTTGAAAATTCAAGGGTACAGGGTGGGTCTGCTTTGAAAGAATTCAACCACTCAAGCCTTCTTTCAGTCCAAGTAGTGAGTTTATTAACACACAGGTTGGGTAGGTGAGATTCCTAGTGAATCTAAGGTATTTGTGATGCCGATACCAGTTGATGAGGATGGGACTGATATTTTTATAAAGAAAAAGACTGTGGGAAGATCTAGATGAGATTAAAGAGTGGCAAGCAGCCTGGGGTGGTCAGGAGTCAACAGAGGAAGGGCCTAGATGAGACTAAGGAGTGTCAGGTAAGCTAATTAAGTAATCAAGGTGGGCCAAATGCCTTGGGTGGAGGCACCAGTGATCTGGTCTACTGAAATATATGGGAAAATTCAGGGACTGGGTTGCTTTCAAAGGCATGGTCTTTTCCTTTTAGAGGTTTAGATCCCATTCCATTGGTACAAATCCTGGCTCTTCTACTTGCTACTTATGTGACCTTGGGCAGTAAGATCTCAGGCTTAATCTAGTCTGACCTCATTTTATGAATGTAAAAAGCGAGTCCCAGAGAGACTAACTGACTTGCTCAAAATCCTAAAGAGCTTTATAAATATGTTGTAGCTGTTATCTCCATCCTCTTTAATGCTCAACAAGTAGCATGTAGCACATCTTGGATTTGAGATTGTCCTTGAGCTTGCTGCTGCAGTGGACCAGACTCAGGACTTGGGAGTCAGAAAACAGGTGGGATTTAAATTGGACCTCGGATATTTCCTAGCTGTGTGATCGATCATGGGCAAGGTATTTCTTCTTTCTGAGCATCAGCTTCCTTATCTGTTCCTCTCACAGGGTTGTTGTGAAGAAGGCACCAACTGTATGAATCTTAAAGAGCTGTGTAGATAAGTTGTTGTTGCTGTTATCTATATCCTCTTTAACACTCAAAAAATAGTAAGTAGCAGATTCTGGATTTGAACTCAAATACTCAACCCCAAACACAGAGTTCTTTTTACTATGTTTCCACCTCTGAGATTCTTTCTAACTGTAAAATTCTATGACTTAAACAAAAGAATTCAGGAGAATGAGTTGAGTAGGATTTCAGTGATGAGGAAAATATAGGTATATATAGGTTCTAGGTAAATATACATGGAGGGGGCAGTAATTATGTAGAGGCTGTTGGCTGTGTTTAACCAGTATAGAATACATAGAAATGGATTCTGTGGGCTTATGGGGAAGGATGGGGTGGGATTTAGGTTACACCTAAGAAATTACATTCACTCCCTAGAAGATTCTTAAATATAGGAATGTATTGCCAAAGAGGATGATTAATTTTCTTTCACTGGTGGTGGTCAAAAAACAGAATAAGCACATCTTTGGATATCTGGAGATCGACTAGGTGAAGTAGATCCCAGCCTGAAAGCAAATTCCTTGGTACTGCCACAGAATGGAAGTGTCCAAGACATGCTGGGTCAGTATGGTGCATGTATCATAGGTCAACCCAGTTCATTCATGGGAGGTAGGGGATTCCCCTAGGAGAGTTGTCTTACCCAGGACTTTCAAGTTGACACGATTCCACTGGTAGCGCCCTGAATTCTTCACTTTGCAGATGTATTGGCCCTCATCGCTAGGCTTCAGGGGCTCAATCTGCAGGGAGGCATCTCCTGCCAGGAAGTTGGAAGCAAAGGCTACACGTCCCTTCTGCTCCTCAGTCAAATTATTATAGACCTGACGACTGGAGTAGGTGATCACCTGTAGAATGGATAGGGGCAGAGTTAAATGGTGTGACCTTCAACCATCCTCACCTCCTTAAGCCTGAGAGAGGATCAAGGATACTGACATCAGGCACAGAGGTATAGACACCAATTTTTGCCCCTCCCCTACCTTGGATTGGAAGAATCTAGCTAAAGTACCAGTATACTCTGCACTCATCTATCTTCCTGGCATAATTTTTCTTCCACCTCAACCCATACCTCTCTCCCACAAATGAGGACCTCTTTCGCCAGACATGGCCCATCTCGGCCATGATCCTGCTAGACTGATTCCTCAGTATCTCTCCCAGACAGCATTCTAGGACAGTTGCCTGATGCCTCATATATCATTCTGCCATTCACCAAAAGTCTTTTGTCCAAATAGCAGAGCAGAAAAGAGTCGAGTTTATATGCAATTTTTGACATACATAACTAGAGGCTTTATAAGGTGGGCTATGTAGCAGGAATGAACACCAACATATGGACAGTTAGAGGTCTATACTGGTACCCCCAAAATATAACAAAAAAAAGTACCAGAGGAACTCTTTCATTAGGTTGAGTGGATATGGAAGAAAGAAGGATTGCATGGAAGGAGATAAGCTTCAGTGGAATGAATAACCATAATGATAAAACCAGAGACCCAGCCAAGTATCAAAGTCAATAACTTATCCAATCTTCAAACACTTTCCCATCTGTTTTCATTTTTAGTACCACAGTAGCCCAGAGAGCAAGAGATGGATTATAGTTAACTCTTGGTTATCTGTGGCAATAAACGAGAACATTTGCATGGATAATTCAAGAAAATGGAAATTTTCAAGGTTTTTACAGGTGTCTCTAGAACGTATTATAAGTAAGCCATCTACTTACCATTTCAATTATATTTAGTCCTCTTACCTTATGCCAACTACAAAAACCTCCCAAACTTTCAACCTTGTCATCCTCTGAAAGCTTTTGTCTTTCCTTCACTGCTAAACTTCTAGAAAGAGTATTTGCTTTCACTACTTCCATTTCTCCACCACCCACACACCGCTCAGCCTCAATACTTGACTAAAACTTCTCTCCCCAAGGTGACCAGGAACCTGTGAATTGCTGAATCCTATGGCCTTTCTCACTCTGTGTTGTCCTCGATCTTTCTGCTGCAGTGAATCAGACTCAGGACCTGGGAGTCAGGAAGCAGGTGGGATTTAAATTGGACCTCAGATATTTCTTAGCTGTGTGATCGATCATGGGCAAGATATTTCTTCTTCTAGAGCATCAGCATCAGTTTCTTTATCTGTTAATCTTAACAGACTGTATGTATGTATGTATGTATGTATTTATACAAACTGTATGAATCCTTTTTTTAAATAACACATTTGTTTTATTTAAAACATAAATGAAATTAAAAAGTCCACTTTAAGATTTGGAAAACACTGTATATCTTATCTCATTTGATTCTCATGATTATCTTATGGGATAAATATGAAAGTATTATTGTCAGTCAGTCAGTAAATATTTATTTATTTAAATCATTTATTTATTTATTTTTAATTTTTGACATTCACTTCTATAAGATCTTGAGTTTTAAATTTTCTCTCCCTTCCTCTCCTTCCCCCTCCCCAAGATGGCACGTAATCTGATATAGGCTCTACTTACACATTTATATTAAACATATTTTCACATTGGTCATGATGTAAAGAAGAATTAGAACCAATGGAAGGAACCATGAAAAAGAAGAAACAAAACAAAACAACAAAAGAAAAGGAGAGCAAATATTGTGCTTCTATCTGCATTCAGACTCCAAACTCCTTTCTCTGCATGTGGATTTTCCATCACGAGTCTTTTGGAATTGTCTTAGATCCTTGCATTGGGGAGAAGAGCCAAGTCTATCAAAGTCATACTATATGAATCTTAAAAGAGCTTTGTAAATATGTTATTATCTATATCCTCTAGCACTCAACAAGCACTTTTATAATCACTTGCTAGATACCAGGTACTGGTAGTAGATACTGGAGATAAAAACTAAACAATCCCTGTTCTCTAGCTGTTTACATTCTACTGGGGGGAAATAGCATAAACACAGATAATTCAATGAAAAATACAGACAAAGTAATTTCTGGGCTGGAAATGGGGTGGCGGGGGGAGGGGAGAGACCCTAGCAACTTTATAGGGATCAGGCTAGGACACCTGGGGTGAGGGAGACACTTGATCTGAGCCTTGAAGGAAATAGGGATTCTACCAGGCGGAGGTGAGGAGTGAGGAGAGCCTTCCAGGCAGAGGGAACAGATGGCCCATGCAGAGACAGAGCTGGAAGATGGAATAACATGTCCAGGGAACTAGGCCAGTTTGGCTGGTACATGGTGTCTGTGGAGGAGAGTGCTGTGCGGTAACTGAGAGTCTCTATTTCCCTGGTTTCAGTGACAATGCTCTCTCCTCATTCTACTCCTTTCTGAATAACTGCTTCTTCTGCTCCTTAGCTCCTTCATCTTCCTCATCCTGTCCCCCAAGTGTGGGTGTCCCCTTTGCATTTCTTTTCTCTTCTTCTAAGAGAAAGTCAATATGTAGTGGAAAAAGTATTGGAGAAACCTAGGTTTGAATTTCTCCTCTGACATTTAATAGCTATGTGACGCTGGTCAAGTCTCTTACCCTCTCTGAGACTCATTTGTAGACACTGTATTGCATCTGCCTCATGAACTTGTGAGAATTAAAAGAAATAATATATGCAACACACTTTCTAAACTTCAATCTCATCAGTTAGAACTCATCTTATTATTTATCATAAGTAGATAGAGTCAGGAAGGGACTGGAAAGGTCTGCCTCTGACACACTCCTTGTGTGACCAGGAGCAAGTCACTTAATATCTCAATTCCCCAGTCAAGACTCTTAAGACTATAAGTTATGTGGGGCAGCTAGGTGGCTCAGTGGATATAGAGCACTGGCTCTGGATTCAGGAAGACCTGAGTTCAAATCTAACCTCAGACACTATCTGTGTGACCTTGGGCAAGTTACTTAACCCTGATTGCCTAAAAAAAAAAAAAACCAACCCAACAACTCTAAGTTATATACTTGTGGATCTGGATGGAAGAAAAAAAATTATAATATTTGGGCTTCAGTCCCAGCTCTGCCACTTGGTAGCTCAGTGACCTTGGAAAAGTTCACTTTTCAGAACCTCAGTTTCCTCATTTGTAAAACAGGAATAATTATAATTTCATTACTTCACTGAGTTATTGAAAGGAGAAAGGAAACATTTAGTCAGGGCACTGGAATTAGCAAGACCAAATTTATACAGCAGTAAGAATTTAGCCTAAATATTAGGAAACTCTGATACAGAAAGTCATAGGAGACTAGAAAGATCAAAATATTCATCAAAGGAGGAGTTAAAACCTCCTTCTCTGGAGACTTAAGAAAAGAGCAAATGATCTATTTTTCTAGGCTGGGCAAAGGACTATGGAGGCAGAGACCCATGTTAGGAGAGCGCTACATTTGGAACCAGAGACTTGAATTCCATTCACTACCCGTGTGGTCTTAATGAAGTCATTTAACTTCTGCGGGCCTTAGTTTGCTTGTCTGTTAAAATGAGGGAATGTTGGACTACTAGACGATTGCTGAGATGCTTTCCAGCTCTAAATTTCTTATTCTTTGACTCTGGAATCTCACCTCTCTACATTCTATCCCTGGATAAAGGTATTGCTCCGCAATGGCTTCATTCATCACCTCTGTACCGATGACTTCTAATTCTATTACTCCAGCCTCAGTCTCCAGCTCTCTGCTGGACCTTTCACCTTAATATCTCATCCTTACCTCCAGTTTGATATGCACAGAATGAAATTCATCACTTTTGTACGTCTTCACTTCCCTATGTCAATCGACGGCACCACCGTTAAAGTTTCGTGGTGTTTTGTGGCAGCACTGTCTCAAAGAATTCGGAGTCAAACCGCCTCTAATCCAAGTACAGGCATTTACTGAGGATTGACACCCTTCAGAGGTGGGCTAGGTTCCAAGAGGAATCAGCAACTTAGTTAGACAACATGGGCAAATTTATAGTGCAATGATGCTGATTACCTAACAGAAATTATGAATATTAAGAAGGCAGGAGGGGTTTGATAAAGGATTAGATAATGGGGGAGGGGTCCTAGTCACAGTAGAACTTCAAATTTGATTAGCCACAATGCATACAGAAATACCCACGGAGGGAGGGTATGTATGTATGTATGTATATATGATAATGATATAAGCTTCTCTATGTCATGAGTTTACCTAAAGCTGTTTGCTATTACTACACAGGTGCCTACTTAGGGAAAGTCCCTTCTATTGTTTTGGAGTCTACATCCTGCTCGGGCATCCTGGTGGTGCTGCTTTCTGATTGGCTGAGTATCCTGGTCCTGTCTAAGACTAGATGGATATGGTTGTGGTTGAGTGCATGGACACACTTGCTGTTTCTGTGGGAAATATGAGGAATGGGTCTGGGGGCAGTGGCTAGCAAGGGGCAGTGGCTGGGATCCTATCACATGGCCAAGCCTGCTGTTCTGTGAGAAATATGAATTCATGGACACACCTGTTGTTCTAGCGAGCAGTCAGGCATATATGAGGAAATTAGGACATCGAGGTGGGGGAGGCAGTGGCTAGATAGGGAGCAGTGGCTATATTGAGTCTTGGGGGCTTATGGTGTGGTTAAAGCCAGATAGTGTGGTTAAATCAGGACATGTCTGCTGTTCAGTGGGGCCCATAAGGAACTTGGAATATCAGGGCTGGGGGTAGCTTTATTAGGATTCCATCACCAGCATCCTATTAAGAGGCATTTATTAAGCACCTACTATGTCAGTCAACAAGCATTTATTAAGCACTCACTACGTGCCAGCCTTAGCACTATGTGCTACATGCTGGGGATAAAAAGAAAAGAGTTCAATTATCTCATAGTCTGGTGGGGTTGACAACATGCAAACAATCCTAGAGATAATCTCAATGGGGAGGTATTAAGATACTGGATTAGGAAAGGCTCCCTGTGAAGGTAGGACTCTAGTAGAGCCTTGAATGAAGTCAGTCACCCAAGCTCAAGAACCCGAAGTGATCTTTGACTCCTTCCCCACCATATGCCATCAGCTGGATTCTATGCCTATAATAGATCTTCCATGCATGCACGCATGCTCTCTTCCCCACCCTGCCACCACTCTCTTTCATTCAGGGCTCGGCCACCCCCATGCCGATAGCCTCCTTACTAGTCCCAGGGCTCCACTCTCTGATATCTTTGCTCCATTCTCCACACATCTTCAAAAAGAGACTTCCTGAGGAGGTCACCATCACTCCCATCATTCTAGTTGCTGCTCAAAAGCTTTAAGAATTCTCTGTTTCCTATAGGGGGTGAGTAGGTAGTGAAGCGGATAGAGTACCAGGCCTGGAGTAAGGAAGGGTCATCTTCCTGAGTTCAAATCTGACCTCAGATGTTTACTAGCTGTATGACCTTGGACAAGTCACTTAACTTTGTTTGCCTCAGTTTTCTCCTCTGTAAAATGGGCTGGAAAAGGAAATGGCAAACCACTCCTGTATCTTTGCCAAGAAAACCCCAGTGGGGTCACAAAGAGTCAGACATGACTGGAAAATGACTGAACAACAACAAATTTTCTATGGGACAAACTGGAAACTCTTTAAGTCTCCCTATGATCTGACTCTAAATCTTATTTTCTACTACTCCCCTTGGCGCACTCTATCTTCCAAGAATAACAGACAACTAGCTATTTCCCAGTCTTGTCCTGTATTGAAATGATATAGGCCATTATTCAGGCTTAGGACACACTCTGTTCTACTCTCAGCCCATTGAAATCTTTCCCTGCCTTTGAGGATCATCTCAGGCATCACCTTCTCCATGTGAAGACTTTTCTTATCTTTGTGGCAAAAAGGGTTCTTCCCAACCCCTCTCCCCTCCTCCAAAATCCCCAACTTCCTAGAGTACTTTGGGTCTCTCCTTTGCCTCAATCACATTCTACTTTTCATCAAACTGATTTGGGTGCCTTCTATATTCTCCCATTAGACTGTAACCTGATTGAGGGCAAGGGAGGCGTCATTTTCATCTTTGTATCCCTAGGATCTCCCATAGTCTTGCAAAAAAGTAGGTTCCCGTTAAATCAACCAAACATTGTTTATTAAACACCTGCTTATAATGCACTGTGCTGGGTGCTTGTAATAGCAATTTAGATTTGAAGATCTTTCCCACCATAAATGGGCCGTGTGACCTCCTTACATCACAAGAAGCCTAGGTCACATGTGGTGGGAGAAGCTTTCTGACAGGAAAAGGAAGTTATTTCACAGGAAATGCAGAGAGAGGAGTTAGACCTGAGGGAAAGAGCAGACATGTGCTGTGCTGTGCTGTGAGTGTGTTTGTGGGAAGGCCCCAGCAGGGGGGCCAGAGGTTATGGGATGGAGTGGTTCTCTGCTGTGTTGTTGTGAATTGAATTCTTCACTGCTGTGATGGATTGGGCTCATCGGTTTTGGGATCTGGTTCTCTGGTGTCTAAATAAATGGTTTACTTCTACTTTCTATATGGAAAGTTTCTTATATTTTGCAATACAGAACCACATAGGCATTTTGACAATTATCATCCATATTGTGATCATAGCCTTGCTAATACAGTGCTGGAAATTTACATTCTATGTTTGAATTGAGTTGAATTTTGTTTCATCTAATACTAAAATAAGTTTATATTCCCCTAACGTATAGGAGTTAACCATAGTAAAAAACGGGCCTGAAGTGTAATGTATGGCAGGAGGAAATTAAATATTTAAATTAAACATTTCTTTGGTATTCCCAGAGTGGCTGACCCATACATAAGTTAACAATACTAACAGCTAGCATTAATATGTCACTTTAAGGTTCTGCAAACAGCTTTACATATTCTCATTTGATACTTATAATAACTCTATGAGATAGATGCTCTTACTATCCTTATTTTACCGATGAGCCAATTGAGGAAGGAGGTTAAGACACTTGCATAATCATATACCTAGTAAGTATGTGAGGAAGGATTTGAATTCAGGTCTTTCTGCCTTTTAAGTTCAGTGCTCCAGCCACTGGACCACCTAGTTGCCTCTTACATTTATTTTAGTTACAACATGGAGGGTTAGCATGCAGTATCATATTTGTCTTATCAATACTTATCAACAGAGATGAGAGGTGAGTAAGGTAAGGACCTCTCCATTTTACAAATGAGAAAATTGAAGTCCTAAGAATTTAGGTACCTGAATTCAATCTGGGGAAACAGGTAGGGGGAAAGCAGTTTAGGATGCAAAAACAATCTATAGCTACAACAATCATAGAGCTACATTGATAAGGAAGAGGTGTTGTGGTCTAGGGGTGTTAGGAATCCTGAGATACAGAGGAACAAGGCTGGTGGGGGGTGCATGGCGCTGCCTCAAAAGAATTCACCACTTGAAGCTTTCTTTCAGTCCAAGTATCTGATTTATTAAGAGACCTGTTGGGTGAGTGAGACTCCTGAGATCCCTAGTGAGACTACAGTATTTGTGATGCCAATACAAGCAGGCCAGATTCTTACCTTAAGAAATGTTCACTTTTGATGAGGATGGGACTGATATGTTTATACAGAAAAAGACTGTGGGAAGATGTGGATGGGATTAAGGAGTGGCAAGTAGCCTGGGGTGGGCCAGGTGCAGACTGTGAAAGGAGATGAGTGGCTGGAGAACCTTAGTGAAAGGGCAGTTAGAAGGATTATTGACTGGGATGAGCCAGGTGACTCCAGGAGAGCCCCAGGTTCCCTGAAATTTGTGGGAAAATTTAGGGGCTTTTCTTTTTAGGGGCCTGCTTAGTACAAATCCCATCTCTTATCAGAGGGACCCCAGTATGGCCAGAATATTTCAACAACACAGGCAAGACTAGATAAAGTTTAATGTAAATTCCACGGAGGATAATCTGGTTTTTTTTTTTTGCTGGTTTCTCAACTTTTCCCTTCTGCCTCCCTACCCAGCATAACTTGATAGTGAGTCACTTTACTGATACTCTCACAACACCCTAGAATACTTCATTCCTTTAACTCTTTGTAGCACCTCCAGTCCCCAATCCCAGTCCTCCAATCTTCTTTCTGTGTGCTGGAGAAAATAAGGAAACTGACCAATTTAATCCACTAAAAACTCCTCATCTCTAACTTTCAATGAGCCCTCAAAGGCTCAGTAATCCTTTTATCCATTCATTAGTCCTGGATCTTTTGTTCTAAATGTTTAATATTCTCCCAAAGACTCCAACTTCTGTCTATAATTTAGTAGATGATCTTGCCTCTAAAAACAAAAATGCCATGCCAAGAGAGCTTCCTTAACATCCCACCCCCGCCTCTCAACGCTCCCCCACCCCAACCTTTTTATTTTCCCTGCCCCCTCAGAGAAAGTATTCTTATACCTTCCCATAGTAAGCCTCCACAAGAAAAGCCTAGGCACAATAGCATTAAACATGGCAGTAGAAGATAAGGGTTTGAGTTCCAGCTCCAACCTTTGCTAGCCCTTTGAATGAGGAGGAAGGCACTTTATTATCTATCCTACACTTGTGAAGAAAGTGCTTTGCAAAGCTGGAAGAGCTATTAAAGTACTGTTCTTGCTTCTAATTCTCTCATCTGCCTCAAAACCTCTTTGTTCTTCACTTACCACCTTCCTAGGGCAGAGGAAAAAATGTCCTTTCTCTCGATGAAGACTAACCCTTTCACCCCCACCCTTCTAACCTTTTCTAGGCTCGATTAAACACTAGAAGGACCAGGATTTAAGAATACCTTGAAGGCCCAAACTAATTGATGCAGTGTATTTTTTTTAATCCATAAGACAAAGAAAATAGAGATAGGAAGATGAAAAATGTTTACTTCAAACTAAAATCATATCTGTTTGTAATTATTTGTATTTAAAGTACATTTGCACAGCTAAGAGAAATGATAGTAAATGATAGTAAAACAATACAAAAAATTTGTCAAATAATGTGCCTATCCTTTCCATTTTTAATCATACCTCCTCCATTTGTTCTCTGTCTCACAGACTACTTCCCTTTAACCAGCAAGGACTATTTTCTATCCTCCCCTATCCCAAAAGACTGGTCCTTTATTTTGTCTTTTTATTCTCAACACCTAGCACAATGCACTCACTGCACCTGGTAAGTGCTTTGTAAATGATTATTGAGCTGAACTGAAATCTTGCTACCTAATCAAGGGACCATCGTCCTTTTCTCTTTTCCCTTCACAGTCAAAATTCTTGTGCATATTCATTCAGCCAATAGGTATTAAACATTTCCTCTTTGCAAGGCTGTCTTGGCCAGACTGTAGTTTGTAGCAGTGTAGTTGAGTGGATGGAGAGCTAGTCCGAATGACCCGATGGACTCTGGGAAGCCAGACAAGCCACTTAACCTCTTAGTACCTACTAGCAGCCTACTGAGTATGACTGGCAGAGCCGGTGCTGATAAGTAGGAATAGAAGAAATTTCCTTAACCTGCACTGGTATAGGAACTCTAGACCAAAAGAAATCACAAGTCCTGCTCCCCTCTCCCTACAATGTGCCAGGCACTATGCTAAGTGCTGGAGATTCAGAGATAAAAATAAAACTGTCTCTGGCTCAACAGAATGTATCTGTACAAATACAAGGTAATTATTTTGAGTGGTTGTGGTGGTGTTAGTCTGTTGCTAGGGGGATGGAAAGTGAGAACAGCCTAGGTCTTACGGAGGTGGCCTTTGGGCTAAGCTTTGGAGGAAGCTAGGAAAGAAAACATAGATAGATTAGATAGATAAATAGATAGATAGATAGAAATAAGGAAAAAAGATACTCCAAGCAGCCAGCTAATCTACACAAAAGGACAGAGCCAGTAGATGAATGTCTAATGGCTTTTTTCTCATTCTCACCCTTCTTGATTTCTCTAAAGCATTCAACATCTCTCTAGATATTCATGACACTGCCTTTCCTGGTCCTCTCTGGACCTGTCTGACCCCTACCCAGTCTCTGTTATTTCATTCCCCATTAACCAGAGGTGGCCAAAAGGCTCTATGCTGGGGATTCTTCTCTCTTCCTTATAATGTTGTCGTTACTTGTTTCAATCCTGTCCAACTCTTCGCAACCTCATTTTGGGTTTTCTTGGCAAAGATACTGGACTGGTTTGCCATTTCCTTCTCCAGTTCATTTTTCAGATGAGGAAATTGAGGCAAACAGGGTTAAGTAACTTGCCCATGGTCACACGGCTAATAAGTATCTGAGGCTTGATTTGGGCTCATGAAAATGAGTCTTCCTGATTCCAAGCCCAGTGCATTACCTAGCTGCCCTTTCCTTATCTACCAGCCCACAAAGTAATCTTACCCGCTTCCATGAGTTCAGTTATCATCTCCATGCTGATGATTCCCAGATAGGTAAGTCTGGCACTAACAGTTAACCTCTCTCCTGAGCTAGTCTTGAATCATCAGAAGATGTCTTTTGGATAACTAGAACTGAATATCCCGTGGGCACCCCAACCTAACACCTCCAGAAGAGAACTCATGTTGAGGTTATTACATCCTTCCAGTCCCAGGCTCATAACCTTGTTAACCTTAACTCCTCACTCTCATACCTCCTTATGCCAGCCCTGGCTCCATCCAACGTGTTGCCAAATCCTGATTTTTTAACATTTCTCAAGTTCTCTTCTCTCTACTCACAAGGCTACCTCCTTAGTCTCTTGCCTGTACAATTACAATCACCTGTTGGTCCCCTGGGTTCAAGCATCTCCTTATTCCAATCCATCCACCACTCAGCTACTACCCAGCCGGTGATTTTCCTAAAGTAAGGGTCTTGATCATGTCACCTGCCTCCCCATTTTTGCTGTTGTTTTTATTGAGTTGTTTCTGTCATGTTTGACTTTCCATGACTCCATTAGGGTTGGTTTTTTTTTTTGCATATGCTCAATAAATTAAAGCTTAAAATATAAACTCCAGAATAGACGTTAAAACCCTCTGCTTGGCATTTAAAGTTCTTCATAACTTGGCTTCCTGTGCCCTTGCACTAGCTGGTTGCCCATGCTGGGAAGGCTCTCTCCTCACCTCTGCCTTTTCTTTTCTCTGGCTTCCTTCAAGTCTCAGTTCAAATATCCTACTTCCTGCACGTGGCTTTTCTCACTTTCTCCATCTCTTCCCCACCTCTATGGGGGCAGTGCTCTCTGCTCCTAGATTATCTTGCATTTACTCTGCATATATCTTACATGTACCAAGTTATCTACATGTCAGCTCCCCCATTAGAATGTGAGCTTCACAAAGGCAGGAGCTATTTTTTAACCTTTCTTTGTATCTTTAGGACATAGCACAGTGCCTGGCACCCAGTAAGCACTAAAGAAATGCTTTCTGATTTATTTTATTGACTTTTTTTCTGGAAATGATGCTGGGAACTCCTAAATGTCAGGATACAGGGCGGCATCCACCTGGAATTAATTCTTGCATTCAAACCATATTCCAGTCAAAGTGGCAAGATTTATTGTAACACCAATAGGCAGGCAAGATTCTTAGGGAATTTGCAACTCAATGGGGGTGAGACTGATGCTTATATACAAAAAAAGGACAGTGAAAGCATCTGGATGAGATGAAGGAGTGGTAAGAAGTCTGGGGTGGGCCAGGTGCAACAGGGAAAGAGTATTGAGTAGTCTGGGGTAGGTCTAGATTGACAGTGAAAGTACTGTCTAGTAAGCTAATTAAGAGATCTAGGTGGCCTGGGGTGGGCCAGATGCCTTGGGGGGAGGCCCAATTTCAGGGACTGGGTTGCTTTCAAAGAAATGGTCTTTTCCTTTTAGGGGTCCAGGTCCCATCACCCCATCAGAACATTTCTCTTTTGGCTTCCTTGACACTGTACTCATCTCCTTATATCTCTTAGTTCCCCTTGTCTGATCCTTCTTCCTTGTATGGTGTCAATCCCTACACTGTTCTGATGAGCAATTTCTAATCATCCCCTACCCATGAGGTAAGCTCCTGGGAGTCTCTGCTGTGACCAGCAGTTTCTAACTGCCCTTGAATAAATGCCTTACTTTATTTTTTTATCCCCTTTTTGATCTGCTTTTTATACAGGCTTGACAATGAGTTGGACAAGATGTCCCTTGAGTTTCCTTACAATGTTTAAATTTTATGATTTCAACCCCTAACCCAAGACCGAGCTCCAGGCTCCCATTTCTTGACTCATCATATATTTATTAACCATATGCTATATGTAAAATCACTGGTCTAGGCAAGGAGGATTTAAAGAAAGCCAGGACACATACCTTACTCTTTAGAAATTTACAACTTAATGGAGGAAAGACACTAAAACTAAGATATAATGGAAAGTCAGATAAACATAAAAGACAGGGCAGGACATAGTACAGTAAGATAATTGAGGGAGAACTCACTTTTACGTGTAGTGGGGGATGGGTAAAGGAATGGGAGGTGTGGCAAGAAAATCTTGGCTAAGGCTTTGCCCTGATGAATCAGGCCAGCTCAGGAAAATGATGTAAAAAAAGGAATTTATTATAGCACGCAAGGCAAACGCATTGCACGTGGCTGGGCTAGGATTTCAAACCACCCACTGCTTTTATAAACAACTTGTCCTAGGAAGAGCAAGATAATCCTGATAGGAGTTGTCTTCGGTCACATCTGACTCTGCATGACCCATTTTGGAGTTTTCTTAGACATTGGAGGGGTCTGCCATTTCCTTCTCCAGCTCATTTTACAGATGTGGAAATTGAGGTGAATTAGGGGTTAAGTGACTGGGAAAGGATCACACAGCTAGTGAGTGTGTGAGGCTGGATTTGGACCGAAGGTCTTCCTGACTCCAGGTTTGGTGCTCTATTCACTTCTACACCTAGTTACAAGACAAACCTGCTAGATACAGGTTTCCAAAAAGGGATGGGTCATCCTGTCTCTGGGACATGAGATTGCAGACAAAGAGGGTGAGATGAAATAGGGTGTGGCTGCTTCTGACTAGCTGGACATACAAAAGACAAGGGGATGCAATCAAATGCACTAGGGGAACACAAGGGGGGCTGGAAACTGACTACTTCCTTGACTCCACTTGACTTTACAAAGTTCCCTGTAGACCTGGGAATGGTGGGAATCTATACTAGCCTTGTTGGCTAGCAGGAGCAGAGTAATGGAGTGAGGAAAGGTAGGTTGAGAACAGTGGACAAAAATAGTCTAGTTTGATTGGGATATAGAATATATGTAAGACAAGTCTGAAAAGGTAAGCTAGAGTGAATTGTGGAGGGCCTTGAACGCCAGATCAGGAGCCTATGTTTTATTGTGTGAGGAATAGGAAGATAAAGAAATTCTTTGTCAGAAAAAAACCAAAACCTTTCATTTCTAGGAAAGGGGGAAATGATACTAACCAACCTTATTTGGGAGAACAATTAACAGAAACCCAACCCATTGTAGAGGACATTTTATAAATTATGAAAAATAATAATTATTTATTGCCATTATGTAATATTTTTTAAAAATAGCCACCCATTGTTGGCTTATTCCTCTTGTAAAGCTCCTGGTGGAATCTTCTACAGAAGCACTGTTGTTCAGTAACTCTTGGCAAATTTACTAGAATTGTTTTCCATTTTCTTCTCCAATGAATTAAGGGAAAGAGAGGTTAAGTGACTTGCCTAGGATCACACAGCTAAGAAGTTGATTGAGGTTGGATTGGAACTCTAGTCTTCCTGATTCCAGGCCCAGTGCTCTATCCACTGAGCCCCCTAGCTGCCCTGGGGCATTTTGGTTGTGTTTCAGTTGCATCCCTCTCTTCCTGACCCTATTTGAGGTTTTCTTGGCAAAGATACTGAAGTGGTTTTACAGATGAGGAACTGAGGCAAAAGGGGTTAAGTGACTGGCCCAGAGTCACACAGCTAGTAAGCATGTGAGGCCATAGTTGAACTCAGGAAGAGTGAAGTTAGGAAGAGGAGTCTGTTTTGACTCCATGCCCAGCATTCTATCCACTGTGCCATTTTAAACATTTTTAGCTCTTTTTTTTTTGTGAGACAATAGTACAATTTGTATTTGTCAGGATTTGAATAAGAACAGATGGAGCAGATTAACTTTCTAGAAGCTGCTTCTCCGTAAACAGTAGAAATCTGCACTAATCAGGAGAGAATCTAATGTTTCTGTAGGTGTTAATGGTGGAAAAAACTTTTGAGAAGTGGGTAGAGGAGTGGAGATTGGTCTGGGAATGAAAATTCCTGGGTCTTCCTCCCATCATCCCTTCCTGCCTGGAGCTCTGAGTGTGTGAGATTCTCCAGTTTCTTTCACTATAAAATGGAGAAAACCATTTCTGTCTTCAGATAGATGTTAAGCCTTGGAAAGATAGTAACAGTCATTGTGAAATTCAGCTTCCAGTTACCTCCCTCTTGAAGCCTGAATTTCAGATATTCTTGGTGAGGCCACTTTCTGTGCTCAGCCTGGGCCCTTAGGCAAAACCACCTGTCTTCTGCCTGCTCCACAAATTGGGTTGCAGATGTTTCTGTTCTCCTGAACGCAGGTGCTGGAGGTCTGGTTGGGCCTAGGTTGATTCCTATTGGGTGTTCAGAGGCTAAGGCTGAGTAGCCACATTGGCCAGATCCAGGTCCTAGAATCACTTGTCTCTACAATACAAATGACTTTTGCTTTGGCAAGGGTAAAAATGCCAAACATCAGCTTTATCCAATCATCTTAGATTTTTTGTAAAAGGTAGGGAGCCTTCCAATCTGCTTTGATGCAAAATTGACCAACATCTCAGCATAGGCCAGGAAATTTGGACAAATGCCTCATGGGGCACAGAATACATACACACACATATATATGCACTATAGATTGTGTTATATATAACACATAGTATATAATACATAAAAATAGATGTCATGTCCAATAGCTTATGTCTATTGTATATTACACAATATATACATATATTCATACCTACATATGTGTGTGTGTATGACGAGGGCAGCGCAGAAATTAGTTTTGTTTGACTGCATGTTTATAACAAAAGTTTTGTTTTTCTTTAGTTCTCAATGTTGAGGGAGAAGGGATGGAATCGGTGAAAAGGAGGGAAGATGGATTTTTGCTGATTGAAAAAAATAAAATGTATTTTTAAAAAAATGCTTCTTGGTTAGGCTTACTGTGATGTTTAGGGAAAAGAGAGGTTCCAGAAAGTGACACATTGTGGGAAGCAGGGAGGACTCTGGTGATGAAGGATTAACTCATCGTCACAAACAGCTGGTATTAAGTAAGTTTAAACTCTACTTCGCAAGACTTACATCCACATAACTGATATTTCTAGTTTCAACCTTCTCAGTGTCTCCCTTGTGTATATCCTCATTGGTTTCAGTTGTAATAACTAGGGAAAAAAAAAAAAGACCGTATCCTATTTCTAAGCAGTTGCCAAGACTTCTGAGAGAGCTGTGACTCACTGAGGAAGTGGGAACATTTAGGCTGGAGAAAAGAAGGCCTGGGGGTGGGAGACATGGTAGTGATCTTGGATTATTTGAAGGGCTATCACATGAAAGAGGGATTAGACTTGTTCTGTTTGACACTAGAAGGCAGATCAGAGTTGGAAGGGAAAACCTTTTAATAATCAGAACGAACCAAAATTAGCTGTCTCAGGAGGTAGTAAGTTCCCCATCAATAGAAGTATTCAAGAGAGACCGCTTGTTGGAGATTGTCCTAGGGGGGAATCTTGGTCAGATACAGGTTGGATTAGATGGCCTCTGAGGTCTCTTAAGCTCTCAGATTCTGCAAAGTATTTTTTTTACAGCCCCAAACTGATGACAAAATTAATGGGTCACCATAGTCCTCAATACCTCAAACGATAATAGCTAACATTTTATATAGTACTTCAAAGTTTGCAAAGTGTTTTTACGTGTTCTCTCACTGATCCTCACAACAACCTGTGAGGCAGGTGCTGCTATTATCTCCATTTTACAGGTGGGAAAACTGAAGCTGAGAGAATTTAAGTGGCTTGCCCAGGGCTACTCATTAAGAGTCCGAGGCAGGATTCAAACTCAGGCCTTTCTGACTCCAAGTCCAGTGCTCTGTCCACTGTACAACCTAGCTGCCCCCAACACAAAAGTCCCACAACTAGCTTTATCTTTCACAATCTTCCAGATGTTTTGCCCCTAACATAAACATGTTATCCATTCTTTTGTTTACTTATGTAGTTGTTGTCTATCTAGTATTTTCTGTGCTCCTCGGCATCATTATGCTGTAAGTTCCTAAGGAGCAAAAACAACAGCTGTATTAATCACCCTGTACCATGCTAAAGGCTTGGGCACCATGACGGAGGAGAAGGAAGGATAAGGGAGAGGATTCAGGCTACAGGTGGCTCCCACTTTAAGGCTCAACTTTAAGCATACGCAAGCTTACCACTTTTTGATTTCCATCGGGTTCCATCAGCAGCCACTCTATATCCAAGGTGTCTCTTTCTGGGAGCCCCAGCTGATGATGACAAGGCAAAGTGACCTTCTCCTCAGCCACTTTTTTGATTTCCATATGAGTCCCCCATGTTCCAACATAACAGGAAACTGAAAGAGAGAAATCTTATCAGTCATGGAAAAATGGATGGTGACAAGATAAGGATGGGAGAGCAGGATCCTGGATTTTTCAAATGGGGGGTTGGATGACTACTCGGTAAGGATGGAATCATGTATCACTTTGGGGGATGGGGACATTTAGAGACCTCTCAGATCCCTCCTAATTCCGGGATTCTATGATTGTTTTCTGGATCCTAGAAATGAAGTTAGGAGCTCTGGGCTCAAATTCTAACTGAGAATAACTGGCTATATTACAAGTTATTTAGCCTCTCTGAGTCTCAGTTTCCTCATCTGTAAAATGGGAATAAAATCCTTCCTTCCATTTTTTCTTCTTTTCTTCCTTCCATTTTCCTTTGTTCCTCCCTGCCTCCGTCCCTTCTTTCTTTTGTTCCTTCCTCCCTCTCTCCCTCCCTTCCTTTTTCCCTTCCTTCCTCACATCACTGTTATGAGAATCAAAGACAATAATAGATGCAAAAGCACCCAGAAAAATATAAAGTACTCTACAAATATAAAACTTCATTATTATCCACCAGAGTGGACTGATTTGAATCCAGAAGTTGTTCTCAACCTCTGTCCCTGCCTGACAATTTGCTTCTTTCTGTGTATAAACCCTCCACTCCCAGTCATTTTCATTACCATGGCAACAGGAGATGTTGGAGGGTCATTTAGCAGATGAACAGACACTTCTTCCCAGAGTTCCTCAGGTTCTAGTGTCGGGCTCCCCTAGGCAAGCACACACTCTTACTACACACAGTAGCCATAGCTGCTTCTAGAAAAGAAATCCCCCTCCTCCTACCCATTATTAGTTCAAGGAAGAACTGATATTGGCTATGTTCTAACAAAGAGACTGCCTTGAGGGAGAAAGGAGGCTACTTCTCCTTGCTCCTTACACCCCATGGAATAAGCAGTTCTTCCTAGCTCAGTTGGCTGTCGTCTTTAATACAACCCCAAGCTTGGGACAAAGGACCAGCCAGGAGCTTTTGGTCATGCAAATCCTTTAGCTAGGGACCTGGGTGCTTGATACTCTGCAAGGGAGCAGGGTGTTGCCCTGTCCCCACACACATGGCATGACTCTGTTACATGCTCATGCCTCCTGAGTATACCCAGAGCGGCTTAAATGTATGTTTTAATATTCTATTGGCTTTGTTCTCTGGGTGCTTGCAGACCTTATACCAGCTACGTAGATCGAATCATCCTGAGACAACACACAAGGAAATCCTGGGGCAAATGGTCCTACTGTCATTCTCATAGTGATAGACTGTTAGAGCTAGAAGGAACTTTGAAATTGAATCATCCAGACATCTATTGTACAGATGAGAGAAACTGAGACACAGAAAGTTTCTATAAAAGACAGCATAGTATAGTAAAAATAGTACTGTACTTTCCAGTCTTATATTATTCCTTTTTATAAGTTTCTGTTAGATGTTCCCTATACATAGTCCATTTCCTGCCTCTCATCTCTGTGCCTTTGCATATGTGGTCCCTCATTTTTGGAAGGAATACTCTTCTCATCTCTAGCCTCCCTGAAAACTCAGCTCAGTACCCCTGTACCCTAAATCTTTCTGGATCTTCCCAGTTCTTCAAACTCTTTCCATCTGGAAGTTACTTTGCATACACCTTTTCATTTGCTTGTGTAGAAGAAGCTTATATTCCATATATATGCATATATGTAAATACACACTGTGAAAAATGATTTTTCTTAGTAATTATTATCTTGGCAACTCAGAGCTTCCCCCTAGTCCACTTTCTTCCAAAGTTCAGTTTCTTCTTCAGAAAGATGTTACTGACAATGAGATTGTGTTGGGTCTCTTTATCCTGGCCAAAGCCCAGCCCAACCTTGAATTAATTTAATCAGATACAGCAACTCCACTGTATTCTGCTCAGGTTTGAGTGGAAACAGATTCTTCTGTCAGCCCAAGATTCTTCAGCCCAAGGTTGGGAATGGTCTAGTATGGTTGGGGGGTAATCTGATAGAAGAGGTATTTCCTCTGGCCGGAGGTAAAAATGAAACTAAAACAAAACAAAATCCCCTGGAACTAGGATGGGAGGTGTCTTCAGGGTAAGAACAAGTCAGAGAAATCCCAGGGCCCCAGGTTACCAACTAGGTGTTTAGGACAATTTAATTTTATCTGACACTTCATTTTTCCTGGAAAGCTACAATAAAACTAAAGTTTCTGCATCTGATCTTTATTTTCCGTGTGACAATGGGTAATTCACTTACCCTTGTTCATCCTCAGTTTCCCCATTTGTAAAATGAAGGGGTTGCACCAGATGGCTGTAAGGTCGCTATGACGCTATAGCCCATAGGCAATCAGGCAAATGGCTTCCTGGGAAACATCTTATCTTGTTTCTTCTTTTGTGCAAGAAACATAAACCTAAACCATCAGTCTTCCTTCACTCTAGTGTTGTATGATACTTTTTCCAAGGTATGAACATAGATGGCTAAAAGATCTGGTCAGAACCAGGCCAAACCATTGTTCCAGGCAAGGTTTGAACATGGCACCTCCTAGGTTTGAAAATTTTCATCCTCTTTATGTTTATGTATGCAATTCCTTAACCCTCTGTTTCAGTGCCTTTTGTCTTTTTTATTGTATAACGCATGTCTGAAACATGGATTTCCTCCTCTCCAATCTCCTGCATCTTTTAGGTTCCAGAGAAAGATATGATTCACAGGACCAAGAGCTGAATTGCCCATGACTTTTAACATAAAGGCAGTTGCTTAAAATTGTTCAATGTTGGATTATACTAGTCTATTTAAAATGTTAAGTCAAAAAAAGTCAGGAGTCAAGTTTCTGCCCTTTACTATATCTCTTCACAGTACCCACTATTAGGATGCATATACTTCTAGGTATTCAATGCACAGTATTTGGTGATGGCCAGTTGATATAATAAAATGTCAGGGTATGATCTGCCAGACAAACTGTGTTCTGTTCCTTTATTTCTTTCTTCTTTATTCAAATGATGAAATTTCTTAAAATTAAAAAAAAAATTAATGAACCTTTTTTCTTAGCAATTCGAAATGCCATGAAACTGTTTCAGATCACCTCTGGGTGATTCTCTGGGTATCAATTTCTTCATCTGTAGCATGAAAGGAATTGGGCTGACGTCCTTTCCAGCTCAATGCATGATCCTATCATGCCCATTTTACAGATAAGGAAATCAAGGCCCTGTTCAACAAATCCCACAAAGTAGAACATTTTCCCTGTTTCTATTCCTGAACATGCACTACTTTTTTTTATGTAAATAGTATTTTATTTTTTCCAATGACATGTAAAGATGGTTTTCCACCACTCATTTTTTAGAAGATTTTGAGTTCCAAATTTTTATTCCTTTCTCCCCTTCCTCCCGCCCCCCCCCCCACGATGGCAAGCAATCTGATGATATAGGTTATACATGATACGCTGCTCTTTAGACGTGAAACCAGAACCTCTTAACTTAAAGAAAGTAACCTGACCCCATATGCATAGTAGGTGCTCCATACATAGCAAATGAGGAAACAAGTGTGGAAATGCACCTCTGGGCCACCAGAGGGACTCATAGGCTCATTTATCCACAGCTGCAAATCACCAAGGAATAAATAAATAAATAAAATAAAAAGGGGGAGGGAAAAAGGCCTTGGCGTTTTATGTTTAGGAAATCTAGGATCTTCACCAAACATGTATTCTTTTCAGCCAATCTTCCTCTTCCCAAAGCCTCAGCACCACCTCTCCCCCACTCTCCTCCCTAGATTTCCGTGTCTGGAATCACGTGGTCCATGAGCCCAACCTAACCCCACTAAACAGAGGGGCCTCGGGTGCCCAGCCAAGTTCACAGCCTCGGCGGTGCTCATGCGCCCCTTCTGGGCTTGGGTCTGCCCTAGCCCCCTCAGAACAGGCAGATGGGGAGCAGTCCGGTGTGTTCCAGAGGAGAACCATGCCCTGGGTCACTTCAAATAAGGAAGAAATGGTCCCCCTGCCCCTACCCCACCCCCTCCCCTCATTGCCAGTTCTTTGTCTAAAGGATTCGTTCTCATTAAGAAGGGGCTTTGGAGGTCACCTGGTCCAGGCCCTTCACTTTACAGATGTGGAAAGCGAGGTCATAGAGCCAAAATTTAAATCCAGAGCCTCTGAGTCTAGAATCAGTATTATTTCCACTGTGTAAGTAAACTGACTCTCAGAGGTATAAAGTAATCTTCCCCAAATCACACAGCAAGTTAGTGAGAGAGGCCGGGAGACTGGGGCAATAGAGAACGTCAGGATTCTCCTCTGTCCTTGGTCCTTGGGAAGGTGGGGAAGTGCAGGGATGAAAGGTCAGCTAGAAGCTAGGAGGCAGCTAGGTGGCTCAGAGGGTAGAGCGTGGCTCTGGAGTCAGCAAGATCTGCATCCAATACGGCCTCAGACATGTCCTAGCTGTGTGACTCTGGGCAAGTCTCTTAACCCTGTTTACCTTAATCCACTGAGGAAGGAAATGGCAAACCACTCCAGTATCTTTGCCAAGAAAACCCCACGGACAGTGTGGACCGCGGGGTCAGAAAGAGTCAGACAGGATTGAACAACTACCTCAGCCCACGCAAAAGAGATAAGAGGCCCCTTCCCCATCCTCCAACTTCTGTGTTCTCTTTTAGGCAGTGTCTGACTCTCCACTGGCTTCTAACCCCAACCATGGTAGGCTTTGAGAGGCTGTGTGGCTTAGTGGTCAGAGTTGTTAGTTCTGTAAACCTTGGAGAGCATTTCCAGAAAGAGACTTCCCCATTCAAATGAAATCACAGTCTTGGACAAAAACTGCGCTCACTCCTGAATTTTAATAGGAGACTCTTTGGAGATTGAAAGCTTTTCGGTCTCAAAGGAATGAACCAAATGAATGAATTCTGGATGACCCAACAAGCTAAAAATATTTTTGGTCTGGGAGATGAAGGGGAGAGGTTGCTTCATATTATGTTATATGGAAATGTACCTACTCTGCCTGCTCATTAGGTGCATTCTGAATCTGAGATGTGTACGTAGCATAACGCAGACACTCATAGCACGTAATACTGTCATAATAATAGCTAACATGTATGGAATGTTTATGGTTACAGAGAATTTTTATATATACTTTCATCTAATGCCCTACAGAGTAAATTGTATGAGAGCTATTAATATTAATGATTTATGATTAATCAATAAATAAAGCATAATTAACTATTTAATTAATATTAATAAATTAACCATTAATATTAATGATGTATACATCATTAATCAGAGTAAATTGTAAACCTGCAGAGTAAATTGTATGAGAGCTATTAATATTGATGATTAATCAACAAATAAGTCATAATTAACGATTTAATTAATATTAATAAATTAATAACCATTAATATTAATGATGTATACAGACGAGGCAAGGAGAGGCTAATTGACTCTTTCAAGGTTACCTGATGAGTAGGCATTAGAGCAGAAATTCCAAGCTGGCTCTGAAATCAAATTCCATGAACTTTTCTCATTTTGCTGCCTTTCTCACACACCTGAAATCCCTTCCCGTCCTCCCTCAATTTAACAAATGGTTACTAAATGCCTACTACACTCGAGGCAAGGGGCTAGACAATGAGGATGTGACAATGAAATAATTTGACAATGATTCTCCCCTCAATCCAGTCTGCCTCCAGTAAAATATAGTGGGAGTGATAGGTTATGTCCCTCTACAAATACCTGTAATTGGCAGCAAAAGGTAATGTGTGAAAGAAGAGTCCTGGCAAACTGCTATGAGGATTTTAAGGATCACAAGATCAGAGATTTAGAGTTGGAAGGAACCTTAGAAATCATCTACTTTACCTGTCTCATTTTATAGATGGGGAAAGGAAGTGACTTGCCCAAGGTCACATATCCAATGAGCACCAGAGCTGAGATGAGAAGGGAGACATTAGTTTTTAAGGAGAAGGCAGGAATGGAATAGGGCTTTCAATTAAATTCAACATTCATTAAGTGAAAGGCCTTCACTATGTGACAGGCTCTGCATTAGGCCTTGATGGAAGGAGAGACTTTTAACAGGTGGAAGGAGCTAGAGGTTGGGAAAGAGTCCATTCCAGTGATGGGGATGGCATAAGCCAAGACAGAGAGGTAGGAGAAGACAGGCTGAGGCCGGTGAGCAGGGAGCAGTCTCATTTGGCTAGGATGTAGGGTTTGTGAAGGAGAGGGTTATGAGAAAAGACAGGAAATGTAGGCTGGAGACAGGCTGTGCAGGATTTTGAACTCCAGTATAAAGAATTCATGCTTTATTTGGCAGGCAACAGGAAGCTAGTGACTTTCTGATTAGATGAGTGGTCTAACACGGAGTGATGCAGTGACGTGGCAGGGTGAAGAATGGTTGCAGAGGCGGGGAAATGGAAGCAGGAAGACCAGTTTGAAAACTATTACACTTGTCCAATGGGTGCCAGAAACATTGCAGCAAGAGTGGGAAAAGGTATGTGTGGGATGGGGTGGAGGTGAGGGGCAAGATTTGCAAAATGTTGCAGCTGACTGGAAAAACCACCATCATCCAACATCTTCTGAATGCTGACAGGGTAGATCTTAGAGCTAAAACCCCACAGTCTCAGTATTGAAACAAGAGACCAGGTACACTATGGTCCTAATCTCAGGGGTCAGGGGTCAAGCCTGGGAGGAGACACACTGACCAGTTGTAAAGAGACTAGGACTTTTGTCCATAAGACCCTAAATAACTCAGTTTGATTCTTTTCAATAAATTGAGAAGTTATGTTTCTGTTAGCATTGAAGTATGGCACACTCAATTGATAATGGGTGGTACCTGGGCAAGTCATTTACCCTTATTGAGTCTATTTCCTCATCTATGAAAGGCAGATAGGGCAGCTAGGTGGCACAGTGGAAAAAGCTCTGGGCCTGGAGTCAGGAAGACTTATCTTCCTGAGTTCAAATCCAGCCTAGCTGTGTGACCCTGGGCAAGTCACTTAACCCTGGTTGCAATTCAGCTTCTCATCTGTAAAATGAGCCAGAGAAGGAAATGGCAAACTACTCTTTGACAGGAAAACCCTAAATGGGGTCTCAAAGAGTTAAAATGACTGAACAACAACCAAAATGGGGATGACAATAATAGGTAGCATTTATAAAGCACTTCAAACTTTACAAATCACTTTATAAATATTATCTCATTTTTATCCTCACAATAACCCTAGGAGTTGAGTGCTATTACTATCCCCACTTTACATGTAATAATAGCGAACATTTCTATAAGTGCTGACTTCATACCGGATAATGTATAAGTATTATTTCATTTGACCCTGACAACAACCCTGAGAGCTAAGTACTGTTCTTATCCCCATTTTACAGATGAGGAAACTTGGGCAAGCAGAGGTCAAATGACTTGCCCAGGGTCACACAGTTAATAAGTGTGGATTTGAACTCAGATCTCCTTGACTCCAGGTCGAGTGCTTTATCCACCGAACTACCTAGCTGCCTCTGTAAAATGGAGCTAATAATTTTAGTATTTGTTCATAGTATTGTTGTGAGGATTAAATGAGATAATGTAAAGTTTAAAGGGCCCTCTATACGTGTTAGTAGATATTATTACTATCATTGTTATTAAGGACTACATGCCCATTAATGTATTCTGGTTACAGCTCATGGGTAATATTTTGCAACAAGAGGTTATGGCCTGGCACCATCCAGAGAACTTGAAATGCCTCCAATTTTACAATCAGATCTTTTGTAAATGATCTGGAATATTAAAATATTGACACAGCTTATTCAAGGGATAGAGGAATTTCTCAATTGTCAGCTTATGGTGAGAGGGTCTCAGGATAAATTTAAAATATCAGAATTGCAAAGGCCCCTAGAAGTCATCTAGCCCCAACTGTTCATTGACAAACAGGGAAACTGAGGCCCACAGAGGTGAAGATTGCCTATCATCATGCAGATCGAGGACTAGTCCCCAGAGCTCCTGACTCCCAGATTCCGGGCTTTTCCTTGTAGGCCACTAGGACACTCTGACTCCCACATAGACATCAACCTATTTTTAGTGTGAGTCACAATATACATACTAGGGAGGTGTGCATATTGGGATTTGGCGAGATGGAAGGCTTCCTAGGAGAAGAATATATTGTTGGAACGACAACACCTCAAGTACTTACCTCATAAGGCCTTGAGAAGCTCAATCAAGGTAATATATGTAAAGTACTTTGTAAGCATTAAAGCACTGTATAAATGTTAGGCATTATCCTTGTTATGGAAATTTATTCGTTAATTAATTTACTGAACAAATATTTATTGACTGTCTACTAGGCACCCTGCTGGGTGCTGGAGGAAGGAGGGGGATGGTGGGTAGATACGAAGAGGGTAATTCAATTTCTTTACAACAATTTATTAACAGTTTGTTAAGCGTCTGTGACCAAGACACTATTTTACTTACTGGGGGATACAAAGATAAAAATGAACAATATTCTTTGTTCTCAAGGAGTACTGCAGTTGCAGTTGGGAAGCCTGAGTTCAAATCCTGCCTGACATACCTACTAGCTGTGGGGCCCTGGGCAAGTCCCCTAACCTTTCTGAATCTCAGTTTTGTCATCTCTAAAATGAAGGAGCTGGCCTTGATGGCCTCCAGGGTCCCTTCCAGCTTTGAATCTATAAGCCTATGAATGGCTTCCAAAAAGGAGGTTTTATTATTTTCTGCTTCTACAGAATCATTTCTATCCCTTGTGAACAAACCTATCTTTCTTTCTTAATGGTATTTTATTTTTTCCAATTACATGTAAAGGCAATTTTTAATATTCATTTTTTTATGTGTGGTTGAAGAGGAGTTTCTTCTTTTTAAATTTTTTTTAATATTTTATTTCCCCCCAGTTACATGTAAAAACAAAACATTCATTTTTTTGGTAAGATTTTGAGTTCCAAATTTTTCTCCCTTCCTAGGACAGTAAACAACTTGATATACGACAAACCTCTCTTTCTATAAATCCATTCTAAAACTTACCAAGCTCAACAGCCTATTTTTACATATATATTCTCTTACTTTTTGAAAATCATGACAACATATGCCCATCTTCAATCCAGTGACACATTTTCTATCTGCCACAGTTCCTCAGAGACCTCTGACGGTGGCTCAGCCATCCAACCCATAGCTTCTTTTTACACCCCAGGACATAGGACAGGCTTAGTGACTTGAACTCTTTGAGGGCATTTTTATGCTCTTTTTTATAATCTCCTTACTGGTCACAGGTTTCAATTTCCTGCTCATACGTTTCTTCTTTCTTTCTTAATCTGAAGATCACTCTCCCAAGCAGAGAAAACAGAACTGAAATAGCATTGTTATTGAGTGGTTCTGGTTTGTCCCAGACATTAATTCTCATTTCCCCTTCCCTATTCATTGCATGTTTTTTTCCTAGCCTTCAAGCTAGCTGAAAAAATCTGTTTTCGGCTTATACAGAGCATCAGGCTTCTGGACATTTCTTTCTTTCTTTCTTTTTTTTTTTTACAGGACCATTCTTTTCTTTTGTATTCATCCTCATACCCAGTTACTTGGTCCTAGCTTTCATCACTAGTACATGACCTTTGAAAATCTGAGTTAGTCAGTGAGCTCTCTGTTAGTTGCACTGGTTCTTTTAAACACTTTCCCCTTGTCTTGTCAACTCTACACCACCTGTCTCTCTTGAGTCCCTTTCCTTCTGAAATCTGCCTATTCATAATTTCTTATGGAACGATAGTATTCCATTGCATTCATATACCACAACTTGTTCAGCCATTCCCCAACTGATGGGTATCTCTTCAATTTCCAATACTTTGCCACCACAAAAAGGGCTGCTATAAATATTTTTGTACATGTAGGTCCTTTTATCTTTTTTATGATCTCTTTGGGATATAGACCTAGTAGTGGTATTGCTAGATCAGAGAATATGCACAGTTTGGTTGCCCTTTGGGCATAGTTCCAGATTGCTCTCCAGAATGGTTGGATCAGTTTGCAACTCCACCAACATTGCATAAGTGTCCCGATTTTCCCACATCCTCTCCAACATTTATCATTTTCCTTTTTTGTCATATTAACCAATCTGATAGGTACGAGGTGGTACCTCAGACTTGTTTTAATTTGCAAAGTAATTTAGAGCAATTCTTCATATGCCTGTAGATAGTTTTGATTTCTTCATCTAAAAACTGCTTGTTCATATCCTTTGACCAGTTGGGGAATGGCTTGTATTCTTATAAATTTGATTCAGTCCTCTATGTATTTGAGAAATGAGGCCTTTATCAGAGATACTTGGTATAAAGATTGTCTCTCAGCTTTCTGCTTTTCTTCCAATCTTGGTTACGTTGATTTTATTTGTGCAAACCAAAAAGCTTTTTAATATAATCAAAATCACCTATTTTACATTTCATAATGCTCTCTCTATCTCATTTGGTCATGAATTCTTCCCTTCTCCATAAATCTGACAGGTAGACTATTTCTTACTCTTCTAATTTACTTCTGGTGTCACCCTTTATGTATAAAGTATGTACCCATTTTGACCTTACCTTGGTATGTAGTATCAGATATTGGTCTATACCTAGTTTGTACCCTATTGTTTTCCAGTTTTCCCAGCAGTTTTTGTCAAATAGTGAGTTCTTATCCCAATGGTTAGGGTTTTAGGGTTTATCAAACGCTGGGTTACTATGGTCATACCTCAGTACTACTTGCATTCCTAATTTATTCCACTGATCCACCATTGCATTTCTTAGCCAGTACCAAATAGTTTTTATGATCACTGCTTTATAATATAGCTTGAGATCTGATATGGTTAGGCCACCTTCCTTTGTATTTTTTTTCATTAACTCTCTTGATACTATTGACCTTTTGTTCCCAACCCCTCTTAAGTCTAGTGCCTTCCCTCCCTTGATTAGCTCCTATTCATCCCGTATATAGCTTAGTTGTACATAGTTGCTTGCATGGTGTCTTCCCCACTAGATTGTAAGCTCTTTCAGGGCAGGGACTGTCTTTTGTCTCTTTTTGTATCCCCAGCACTTAGCACAGTGCCTGGCACATAGTTAATTAACTGATTTTTTTCCACTGGAGTTGAATATATACAATAATCCTTAGTAAAAAGTTATTGGGAGGGTAAACCAGATGCTTCCCAAGTCATGTAATTCATTTCAAAACCTAATAAAAATAGCTGTGCTTGTTGGAGGGGTAGGAGGTGAAGAAAGCTAACAGTTACAGGTTACACTCGTAGAAGCACTGCCCCAGATCATGAGAGTAAAAACAAACTCTTATTGTACTCTGTTCTGGTCAGATCACATCTGAAGTGTGTGTTCAGTTCTGGGTACCCAAGATTTTTAAAGGACAGTGATAAATTAGAATGTATTAAAGGGAGGGTGGCCAAGATGATGAGGGTTCTAGAAATCATGTCTTCTAAGGAATGAAGGAAGGGATAGGAGACAGTTATCTTGGGGAAAAAAAGAGCTAAGAGGAGACATGTTAGCAATCATCACATACTTGAGGTGTTATAATGAAGAAGAAATAGACTTATTGTTCTCTGTAGTTACAGAGGATGTAACTAGGACATCACTGACACATTTGTGGTTTCATAGGTGGGAGCACTCTATTGGTGCAGAGTGGATTCACTCCCTCCCCTACCCCCATTCCTCAATTTTCTTATCTCGTGTAATTCTTACCTATGTCTTTTAAAGAGTTTTGATACCTCTTATAGAGAACCTACATTGAATTACATGCCGTCTTGGTGGGGCGGGGGGAGGAAGGGGAGGCAGAGAAAATTTGGAACCCCAAAATTTGTGAAACCGAGTGTTGTAAACTAAAAATAAAAAATAAACTTATAAAAAAGTTTTGATACAACTTGTTTTAACATTTTAGTCATTTCTAGATATAATCTCTCAATGGACTCTTCCACTCCTATTGTCCAATAAGCCTTTCCTTATAATTTAATAACATCCATACTAATAATTGCTAGGATTGATGGAGTGCTTTAAGGTTTGCAAAGCACTCTACAAATATCATCATTTTGTCCTCACAACCACCCTGGGAGATAGGTGTTATTGTTATCACCCCTATTTTACAGATAAAAGTGAGGCAGACAGAGATTAAGTGACTTGCCCTAGGTCACACAGCTAATATCTGATCTCAGATTTGAACTCAGGTCTTCCTAACTCCAAATCCATTCTTCTGTGCCATTTATTTGGCTGCTAATGTAGTCCCTGTCTGACAACACCTGCAACATTTTGTCCCCAGAGTGCACCACTTCTGTGAGGAAAGGAAAGAGGTATATTCTTGTCACTTTCCATAAATCCTCCATTGAGGATCTGCTGGATACATTCAGGTCTCATTAGGTTAATACCCTTAGGGTAGCTATGTAACAGCTGAGACCTTCCATGAATCTAAAAATATTTGGTCTAATAACTAATACCAAAGGGTAAAAATTAGGCAAATTTTGGCTAAAAAGAAGAAAAGATTTGGCACCAATTAGAAGAAGCCGAAGTAGTGAAATAATCTCTTTCATCTGGAGCTATTCAAACATGGCTGGACAGCAATTTGCTAGGGATGTTGGGGATTTCATTTCTGCAACGTGTGGGAGGTTAGATTAGGTGACTTCCAAGGCTCTTCTACTTCTAAGATCCTATAAAATATTTACAGATCCACCAGCTTCTATGTACAAGTCACGATACTGGACACTTTCACTTTGTCTTACCTCAGTCTATTAAACTGTATACTTGTGGAGAATGGGAAATCACTTTGTTTTGTCGTAGACAACTTGGGCTTATGCCAAGAGGGCTATTTGACTCTGAAGGCTATTTCCAGGGCTATTTTGATATTGAAATTCCATTTCATGCACAATTGCATTCATCATTGAGATTTTTTTTAATCCACAAGGGGGCAGAATTTACTCAGAGAGGACCTAACTCGTCATGTGTCTAAGTGGGTATGATCCATTAACCATGATTATTATTGATAAATCATTATGGTCCGTTGTGGTTTAATTTTGTGAAGTGCTTCGTATTTATTTGTGGTTATTGGCCATGGTTCTTGTCAGTCACGTAAATTTTATTTTTCTTTCATTTTCAAAGACCTATGTAATAAATGGGAACACTGGAAGAAAAGAGTCAGGACATTAAGAGGAAGGCTACTCATGAAAATAAATATCTATCGTCTCGGTAACCAAGGCCATTGTTCCCAGTTTTCCAAGTAGGATACATGATTAATTTGTCTTTTGAAACAGTAGCTTTCTCAGACAAAATCCAAGAAAGAAATCAAAGTATATAAAACCATGTTTGATTCTTACCTTTCTTCCACCTTCTCCCCCAGCTCCCCACATCCCATCATCTGCCAAATCCTTTTTTGGGTACATCTGAAGTATATCTTAAATCAATCCAGTGGAGATCTACCGCTATACCTATATGTGCATGTGCTTTTGTGTGAGGCTTCAGAGAGACATTTTCACACACACACACACATATAGACACACCAGTCAGGAGTAACACACAGGAAAAAAAAATGTGTGAATTTCTCCTTGGAGAATAGGATTAGACACTAACCTATTTTATTAACATGTCTATTTATAGGTTTTAACTAATTCTGAATGCTAAGTTGCTTTCTAAACCTAAATCTTTTATGAGCTTCGGCAGAGGAGTACAACTGGGAATGAATATTAAATGTAAAAGGACACGCTTCCTGCTAAGAAAAAAGATTGCCAACTCTCTGTGGTACGTGGTAATGGGACACTGGAGTAGCATAAACAATTAAATTTGGATAAACTCGATCAAAGACAAGACTTCCATTCATCTTTCATGGACTCCTTCTTGCCTTCCCCATAACAATTGCTGCCCCTTCTCCACTGGCCTCAAATCTATTTAACCCTGTGCGCCTCAGTTTCTTCATCTATTAAATGATCTAGAGAAGGAAATGGCAAAGCACTCCAGTATCTTTGTCAAGAAAACTTCATTTACTATCCAAAGGTGACCTATCACCTACCTTACTGAGAAAAGGCCATTTCTCTCATTTCCATCCTGTCCCAGGAGAAATGACCTTTCTTCATACCTCTTTCCTCTTAGCAGAGAGGTAGTAGACTGTTTTTTAGTCATGGCCAATGTATTGATTTGTTTTGCTTGACTGTATTTATTTGTTTCAAGGGAAGGTTTTGAGGAAGATGTGTCACGTGAGCTTAAAAAAACATAAAAAATTATTTTTTAAAAGAAGTGGTCTTCTTCTTGACAAGGCTAAATCTCTTCTCTTGTGTCTTAGATTCCATCCCACTCAAATCCTTTGCATTTTCCTGGTCCTACTCCAACAGTCATCCTTTCCTCTCTTGCTCTTCAGTCTTGCCTTCTTCATTTGGTACTCAAAAGATGTTTCTTGAATGAATTAATATGTCATTGTCTATAGGTCCTGCATCTGATACACACAGCCTGTGTGACTGACTTTTTTGTAACCTTTCAGTGTCCTAGGCAATTCTTTTAGACCAGGGATATCAAATAAGACGTAGCCTACAATATTCTAGGGTCAGCCTGAACCAGATTAAAACATCATCAGGATGGGGCAGCTAGGTGGCGTGGTGAGTAGAGTACCAGCTCTGGAATCAGGAGGACCTCAGTTCAAGTCCAGCCTCAGACACTTGACACACTTACTGGCAGTGTGATCTTGGGCAAGTCACTTAACCTCAATTGCCCTGCCTTTCCCCCTCCAAAAAAAAAAAAAGAAAAAAAACCGTAATTAGGAAATATTTAACAAAATAAATAAAAATACAATAAAGCATAGATAAAAGTTACATTTTAAAACTAAGTCAATCGCTAATACGGAAATGTTTTGCATGATTTTACATGTCTAATTGATATATTGCTTGAATTCTCACTGAGTCAGGGAGGGGCTGGAAGGAGGGAGGGAATTTGGAACTCAAAATTTTAAAAAGTTTAAAATACACAAATAGTAAATTGAAATTTAAAAAATCCTAAGTCAGCGTGTGACCTGCAGGGATTCTTGTGTATGGATTAGTGGCCCCCATTTTTATTTGAATTTGGCATCACTAATTTAGATTATAAGATGCAATAGAGGTGCCAACCTGCGCTTCAAAATCTGGGAGTTCCTTGTGTTAGTAAAATGACAGGTCTAGTCCCTATTCTTAATCCTATTCCTATGCCTACCCTAGACCCTGCCCTTATTCATCTCCATCCCTATTCTTATCTTGAACCCTGCCTAAAAGTAGTTGCAAATACCTGATAAGCTTTTTTCATTTAGGGGATGCTACAAGAATTAGTCTGTGTGTGTGTGTGTGTGTGTGTGTGAGTGTGTGTGTGTGTATATATATATATATATATATGCATATATGTGTGTATATGTATATATATGAGATTCTCACTGACCTGTATATTTTTATAACATTTCTAATTTTCATAACCTTAAATGTAATGAGAGTTTGAACAATCTGATCTATTAATCTGTCTCAAGGTAGAGAAATGAACGAAAAGACCCCTTTAGGTCCCCATCCAAGATTTAGATGTAGAGCAGGGGTGGGGAACCTGTGGCCTCAAGGCTACATGTGGCTCTTTGACTGAATCCAAACTTCACAGAACAAATCCCCTTAATAAAAAGATTTGTTTGGTAAAACTTGTACTTAGTCCAAAGGCTGCACCCAAGGACCTAGAAGGCCACATGTAGCCTCGAGGCTGTTCTAGAGTTTCATGGGGATATTTTTGCATTACTTAATTCTATTATTCCCTGTCCTGGAATAGGGCAAAGGAGAATCTTTAAATTAGAAAAGTCCTGAGAGAGTCACATAATCCAACCCTTTGCCCTTGACCCTTCCCAGGGAGGTTACTGCATAACGCACCCACCCTTTCCCTTTCCCTTTTGGCTGCAAACATTTCAGGTCTCCCTTATCCTAAAACAGATGCTCCTTTGACCTGGCTCTCCTGTGAGTTGTTGTTCTTTCTTTCCTTCACCTCTTCATTTGAAAGAGCGCTCTATGCTTGCTGCCTCCATTTCATTCTGCCCTTTATTCATCAATACTTTTATAATGTCTCTCTTTCTGTTCCCTCCTTCCCCAGTTTGCTAAAACTTCTCTGTCAAGAGAAGAATTCAGAAGAATGAACCAGAGCTCAATGGGGTTGGAAGTCAGGGCCCCTGAGATATAGCCCCATCTCTACCAAGCTCTGTTATCTTGGCAAGTCATGTTCCCTCTCTAGGCCTCCATTCCCTCAATAAATGCTTGTTGAAGTGAAAATAATTGTATTGATAATATGAAAGAGAATGGAGATGATCTCTAAGGTCTCCTATAATCCTCTGTTTTCAAAGTCACTAATAACCATTTGTTAAAAGTTGATTTATTCGGAATTTAACAAAAACATAAAATGGACATTCATATATACATAAATATATATGTACACATGTATATATTAGAGCAGAAAAAATTGTACATGGAACTACACATCTCTATTGCATACAGCTTGTTTTCTTTAATAACCTTATTGTTAAATCCAACTTCCTTTTTTTCACCCTCTATTTCTGTGACATCTTTGCTCTGTTGGACATGGTCAATCACCCTCTCATTCTTGAAACTTTCTCCTTCCTTTCTTTTCATGACACTGCATTCTCATGGTTCTCTTTTAACCTCTCTTTTTCTCTGAGGTCGCCTTCACCAGCTCCCCTTCTTTAATCTGCTTCCTAGATAGCGATGCTTCTATTCTTTCTCCTTTAACTTTCTCCATTAACTCCTATGGCTTCATATAATATCAGATTTTTTTTAAAGCGCAATGGACCAGGATTTAGGAGCTCTGCCACTAAGTAGCTATGGGAACCCAAGAAAGCTATCTTGCCTCACTGGGCCAATGTCATCAAGGAATCCTAGAATCTTCAATTTAAAGGGGAACTTGGAAATCTGTAGACTGATCATCACTGAATAGGAAGCCACCTTACAATACTCTCATGTGGTCATCCTGCCTTCCCTTAAAGGCTTACTCTGATCTGTCAAATGAGAGGGTGACACTAGAGAATCTCTAACTTTCTACTGTTGTTGGTCAGTTGTGTCGGACTCTTCCTGACCCCACTTGGGGTTTCCTTGGCAAAGACGCTGGAGTGGTTTGCTGTTTCCTTCTCTAGCTCATTTTACAGATGAGGAAACTGAAGCAAACAAGGGTAAGTAACTTGCCCAGAGCCACCCAGCTAGTAAATGTCTGGGGCTGGAACTGGACTTAGGTCTTCCTGGTTCCAGACCCAGCACTTTATTCACTGTACCACCTACCTGCCCTAACTTTCTATTATCTAACAGAATAAAACTAGAAAGAGCTTCTATACCTCCAAGGGGAATTGAAGGTATTTCTTTGTATGTATGTGTGTGCCTAATTTTCCAAGTCAAATGCAATTATTAGTTATAAGATCATTCATTTAGAGCTGGACAGCACCTCAGATGTAATTATCCAATCCCTTTATTTTACAAAGAAGGAAACCCACAAGCCAGCACCTGACAGACCGGCTCCACTGCATGTAAGTCACCCACAAAGCTAGACGAGCAGCACCGAAGAACCCAGCTTGGTCACAGGTGGGTTGCTGTGAACCTTTTGCAGTAATGGCTGCGGAAAAGTGGCCTTACCAGGGAGTCTTGCTAGTCATGACCCTCCAGCTGTACCCAGAGAACTTAGATGGAATTTAACAAGGTTAGGACTGGAAGCAAATGAGAGCAACAGGAAGAAAAAGCAGAAATTCCCATGGAGGTTCTTAAAGGAGCCCACCGATGGCAGCCTCCAAGAAGACAAATGATTGCTGTGGAAAATGTGATCAGAATACATAAAAGTGAAGGGACTGGAAGGAGACACCTGGAAGGGACAAAGTGGATGTTTAGAAAACTGAAATTAATTGCTGCTTTCACTTGAGTTCTTAAAGACCCCTATAGAAGCCTTGAAATTAAAGAATCGTTGCTGAGCTTAAAAGAAGGAAACTGAGTCTGGGAGATGTTGACTTGCCCAATGTCCCACACTGTGTAAGGTATATTTGCATTATCCATCATTTTTTATTATCCAGGATTCTGTTAGCTCCTCCCATTACTATGAATAATAATGATGACATTGATAATAGCACTTTGAATTTTATAATGTGTTTTATATATATCTCATTTGATATTCACAACAGTCTCATGAGTAGGTAGTATATGTATTATTATCCCCATTTTATATTTGAGAATACTGAGGCTCGGCGCTGGCAAGTGACTTATACCCAATCACATAGTGAGTGAATATGTCTGAGACCAGATTCAAACCCAGCTCTCCCCTGGCTCTACGCCCCTGTTTCTATTCTGACTTTAACAGTCTGCCTTTCTCTGGATCCTAGGGTCATAGATCCGTAGTTGGGAGGGACCGTAGAGGTCACATATTCCAAACACCTCATTTTACAGGCTAGATCTAGGAAGTTGTTATGTACCCAAGATCACGCGTGGAATTCGAACCTACACCCTCTAAGAGCTATGGGTTTCTCCAATCACACTTGCCCTGCCTCTATCATCTTAGGCTGTAACTTTATCCTCTGGCTCTTCTGCTAATACCTTTGTTGAATTAACCTCTTGTCTCAGCTCCCCTCTGTGTAGCTCTCTGCCCTGGAAGTACATTCCTTTTGGGAAATGGAACTGCTTGTCCTTATGGACCAGATGTTTATGTTTGCTGCCCCGGAGCCCAAACAAAGGCACGTTTGTTGCAACACCCTTAATTTCTGAGCCATTAGAAAAGAAAAGAAAAATTCTCAACTAAGAACCCTCCTTTCAAAGTGAAGGACCACTGTTGAGTGTGAAGGCAGGTCTCTTCTGAAATGGATGAGTTGTCAACTATTTGGCCACTTTTGACCTCTGAAGCCTACAAAGGAAAAGACAATAAAGAAATCCAAGATTCAAAGTTTGCTGAATTCCTCTGGGTAGGTCAAACAAAGATCTTTAGGCATCTTTGGAACTGATTAAGAACAAATTCTCATTCAGTTCCTAATGAGAGTCCCAGGTTGAAGGCCTTCATCTCCAGTATAAAATAGGCCCCCCGTTCCCACCCTTCTCTGGCTCTGTTTGTAACTTTGAAGCTCTACCAGAGGCCTGGGACCTTCCAGTAACAATATTTGTTTAAATCTTTTTTTGCTCTGTGGTTGTTATAAGCCTAGACTAGACCAACACTGTGGTTTTCCAGTACTAAAGTTGGATTCTTTAGGCATTTCATATTGGCCTGCAGCTGTGACCCTTCTGGGAACATGAACTTGACACCTAAGGATTTCTAGCAAGGCTCCAAGTTCACCTTCAGTGGAAATTAGTGGCAATCTGTGTGCACACCACATGAGACGGAGGGAGAGGCGGGGTTCAATGGCCTTCCCAAAGCAGGCTGAACAAATACTCTTGACCAGTGAGGGCAGTGTATCAGGGGAGAAAAAAACACTAGACCAAGGCTCAAAAGACCTGTGTTCTAACCCCAGTCATGCCACTAACTAGTTGTGAGACCTTTGACAAGTCACTAGACCTGTTGGAGCCTCTGTTTTCTCATTTTGAAAAAGAGTGCTTAGACTAGATCGTCTCATAGATCTATTTCTACTCAAAAATTCTAAGTATTTGGCTGCTATATAAATGTTAGAGGCAAGCTTCTTTTCTGACATTTACTACTCCTGTGACCACGGGCAAATAATTTCTCCCATACCTCTGATAATTCTCTTAAATTTATCTATCAAGTAACACTGGTTTGTGCCTTTAATAAATGATAATTGACACTTGGTCTCCAAGAAAAGATAGGAGGTATGGACTCTGGGTGTGTAACGTTACATATCACATCAGACTCATTCCAGTATGTTGGTTAGTTTTGTGAAATTTCCCCTCCCCTATTTTTAAGTTCTTTGTTATTAGGGATTTTTTTGATGGTTGAGTAAGTATGTTTATTTGTTCAATTTATTACTAGTGACCCTTGGATGTGACAGGTGCACTGAGACTCATGGCTCACTCATTGTTAACCTTTGCCCAGCTTGATGTAATAGTGAGTTTGCGTTTTCTGAGGGAGAAAGCATCGGGTAGTGGAATGGCAGAGGACTGGAATGAGGAGTGAAGAAACCTGGCTTTTGGTCCAGGCTCTGCAGCTAGCTGTGTCTTAGACATCATTTTCCCAATCTGCAAAATGCATCAGTAAAATTCCCACCCTGTGCAAGAGCCCTTTTCTGTCTGCCTTCCTCCTTGCCCCTCACTTCTGTATTAGGTTACCTTCTATGTTCATTTCATGTAACTTGTATGTTTGCAAGTTGTCTCCCTCATTCAGATGTGAGCTCCTTGAGGGCAGGGACTGTGTATTTGCCTTTGTAGTCCTCAGAGCTTGACACATTGCCCGACACATGGTAATAAATGCTCACCGATTAGCCAACTGACTGGACCAGACCTGGAAGCCTCTAAAATCCCTGTGAATGTACACTCCCAACCCAGGACTGAAACCTGAAGAGGGGTCGAACAGCTTATACAATCCGTACTTGTTTAGTTGAAAATTCACTGCATTTATTACATACGAGTTGGTTGGGTATGGCCATATAGGCGTCATCTGATTAAGCCAGAGGGATTCTAGGGGACCTGGAATGCAAATTATTTACTTACTGGAAAGGTCAGCTCCTCTGAGTAGTGACAGGACTGAGCAGCACTGTCTTGGCTTAGTCACCCTTGACAGGGTCACGAAACCAGGAGAATTAGAGTAAGGAGGAGTAGGAGGGGTGTGTGTGTGAACATGCATGTGTGCATATGTGCATATGTGTGTGCAGAACTCCAGCTTGAAGTAACTAGGCTTCGGTGAGGGACTCCCATCCAGCTCAATCTGTCCAAAAGTTATGGAGGGCTGAGCAGGCCAGGGGCTCAGATCAATCGTTCTGATTCCAAGATACAGAGAAGCCCGTGGGGTAATGATTCTATAATTTGAGTGCTACACGGAGCTCTTTCTCTCTCCTCAGCCCTATCCTTGCAAGGCAGATCAGTGTCCTCAGCTGAGTAGTGGGCAGAAGGAAGAGGGAGGGATACACTGCATCTGGCTCTTTGTGACCCCATTTGGGATTTTCTTGGCAAAGAGGAGTGGTTTGCCATTTTCTTCTCCAGTACATTTTTTTAAATTCTTTTTTTCTTTTTTTTTTTGCGGGGGGGGGGAGGGCAGGGCAATTGGGGTTAAGCGACTTGCCGGAGGTCACACAGCTAGTAAGTGTGTCAAGTGTCTGAGGCTGGATTTGAACTCAGGTCCTCCTGACTCCAGGGCCAGTGCTCTACTCACTTCGCCACCTAGCTGCCCCCCTCCAGTTCATTTTACAGAAGTGAAAACTGAGGTAAACAGGGATAAGTGACTTGCCCAGGGTCACACAGCTAGAAAGCATCCGAGGCCAGATTTGAACTCAGGAAGATGAGTCTTCCTGACTCCCAGTCTTGCACTCTAGCCACTTCCTCATCTAGCTGCCCCGACAGCTTAACACACTGAGGAATGGAAACGGAAGAAATCATGAAACTCGACTAGGCTGGCCACCACCAATTTATCTAATCTTAAGTTGGTCTTCACTGCAACAAGGCAAACATTCTGTTCCTCTAGAACCATTGTGTTATCCCACTCTTCATAAGAGCTTTCCAAACCTTCTTGTTTGTCCTCAAGCCTCCCATGGCACCCTTTCTCCCAATCCTATCAGCTGAAGATCTTGTTCACTATATCAGTGGAAAAAAATTAAGACCATTTGCTAAGAGTTCTCCATCCTTCCATCTTTCTCCTCTCACATCATTCAGATATCTCCTCCCACTGTCTCCTTCACTCTGGTTTCAGATGTAGATGTGGTTCTTCTTACTAAGGCAAAGTCCTCTACTCGAACCCTTGGTCCTTGTCCCTTTAGAGTTTTCCATCAAATCTTCCCCTTCTCCAATCCCCCACACTCTCTCTTATTTTCAATTTCTTCCTAACCACTTACCCCTGCCTAGAAACATGCACCTGTATTTGTTTCAGGGTATCTCCCCCATCCTCAAAAAACAAAAACCCAAACCTCACTTGATTCTACCATCCCTGATAGCTATCCTGTATCTCTCTTCCTTTTCGTTGCAAAATTCCTTGAGAAAGTTACCCACCCTTGATGCCAACACTTCCTCTGTCTTCCAAACCCTCAGTAGACTGTCGATATCATTCAGCTGCTCTCTCCAGAGTTACCAGAGATCTCTTAAATGCCAAATAACGGCCTTTTATCCATCTTCATTCTTCTTGCTCTCTCTGAAGCATTTGACACTAATGATCAACCTTTCCTTCCAGATTTCCTTCTTTCTCTTTTCTTTCTCTCCTGGTTCTCTTCCTATCAGTGTGACTCCTCCTCAGATCCTGTCCTACTTCTTCATCCTAACTGTGAGCATCCCCTGAAGCTCTGTCCTTGGCCCTCTTCTCTCTTCACTCTATCCTATCATACTTGGTCATCTCATCATATACCATAGGCGTAAATATTATCTCTTGCAGATGATTCCCAGATCTATATAGTTAAATATCTCCAACTGCCTCTTGGACATCCTGAGCTGGATATCCCATAGACACATCTCAGAATTGAAAATGTACAAAAGAGAATTCATTATCTTCCCCATTTTTGAACTTCCTCAAGGGTACCACCATCCTCTCAGTCATCCAAGACCCACAACCTCGGTGTCACCCTTAACTTCTCACTCTCCCATTCACCTCACATATCCAATCTGTTGCCAAATTCTGTGGTTTCTACCTTCACAACATCACTTAGATGAGTCCCCTTCTCTCTACTCATAGAGCCTCAACCCTAGTATATCACCTCCGGCCTAGACTCCTGCAATAGGCTTCTACCTGGTGGTCCTGCTTCAAATCTCTCCAGTCGGATCCATGCTTCTCCCAGGTGCTAAGGTGATTCCCTAAATTGTAGGTCTGATCTTTCCAT
Source organism: Phalanger gymnotis (assembly GCA_028646595.1). Classification (NCBI taxonomy): domain Eukaryota; kingdom Metazoa; phylum Chordata; class Mammalia; order Diprotodontia; family Phalangeridae; genus Phalanger; species Phalanger gymnotis. Next base: position 600,771,431 of record CM053622.1, read on the forward strand.
GCTCCTACCCAAGGAGCTCCAGGGGCTCCACATTACTCTTCCCAGAATACAGACAGTTCTCACTTTCCCTCCCCCCCTCCATTTAATAGTATTTTATTTTTCCCAATTACCTATAAAGATAGTTACCAACATTCCATTTTATAAGATTTTGAGTTCCAATTTTTTTTCTCCCTCCTTTCCTCCCCTCTCCTCTCCCTATGGTTGCAAGCAATCTGATATGGGCCATACATGTACAATCGTATTAGACATATTTCCACAGTAGTCATGTAAAAGAAGGATCAGAGCAAAAGGGAAAAAAAGAGGAAATAGTCTGCTTTGCTCTGCATTCAGACCATGGGTTCTTTCTCTGGATGTGGATAGCATTTTCCATCATGAGTCTTTTGGAATTGTCTTAGAATCTAATGACAGAGGGTCAAAGATTATTGTATTACTGAGAAGAGCTAAGTCTATCAACAATTCTCACTTTTTAAAGCAAATTCGAATTATGCAAAGGTGACTTTATGTAAAGAATTCTGAAAGAAATTCTCACTCCAAAAAAAACCCCACCAATGTTAACTTTGCCGTACAGACCCAGCCCTCACCAACAAAACAAAGCACAAAAAACACCCCGACCCTCCAAGTGGGAGCAGAAGAGAAGACATACAGAGAGCCTGCTAGATCAGGAGCTTGGCTGGAGACCTCTAGCACTGAGAGGAGACCTTTGCCCACTCCACTCCACTCTATCCACCCACTCACGCGTGCGCCTACGCGTCTGTCGTCCGTCCACTCAGACATTCTTATATTGTGTCTGTCCCCAGCCCCACGAGTGGCTGTCCTCCAGTCTGTGTAAGTGTCCTGCTTCGGGGCTGCTAGCCCCGCCCCTTTCCCTCTCGGTTATGACCACGCCCCCAACGTGCCTGGCCCCGCCCCCAGGGTCCCTCCTCCAGCCCCTGCTTCTCTGTGTCCTTGAATTGGGAGCTGGCCACATCCACAGGCAAATTTAAGTTACATAAAGATCGCTTTACACAGAGGGCAGCTGAGCAGTCCACTTACTTAAAGTGAGAACTGTCTGTGCTCCAGGATCCAGAGCTCTGGCATTTAAAGATTCATAAGCAGGCCCTTTCTCCCTTTCCTCCTCTCCATACCAGCCCTCCCTCACTCAAATCCAAGGCTACTGCCAGTCACGTTATTATTTCCCTGATGTCATGGTCCTCTTCGAGAAGGAAGGACAAACTCAACAACAACCCCTCCATATAACTGACCCAGCCTCACTGGCCTACTTAGAGTCCCTAAAATAATGAAACTCCATTTCTGGGCTCTACACCTTTGTACTGGCTGAGCCGCCATGTCCGGAACACTCTCTCTCCTCCCTTTTGTCATTTAGTTTTCCTGACTTCCTTAAAAGACCCTGCTCAAAGCCCATCTTCTGTAAGAGGCCTTTCCTGGGGTCCTGCCCCCCAACTCCCCAGCTGTTAACTCTGCAAATCAATCAATCAATAAACATTTATTAGGCACCAACGGTATGTCAATGTGCTAAGCCCTGGAGATATATCAAGCCCTCAAGGAGCTTACAGTCTAATGAGGAAGACAACACACACATACACACACACACACACACACACACACAAATATATATATATATACAAAGCAAGCTACACATAGGATACCTAGGAAATAATTAACAGAGGAAAAGACACTAGAATCAAGAGGCCTGTGGGGGAGGCTTCTTGTAGAAGGTGGAATTTTAGTTGGGACTTTAAAGAAAGCCTGGGAAGTGTGATAGATAGGTATAGATACAGATACAGATAGATATAGATACATACATACATGTGTATAGATACACATGTATGTATATGTATGTGTATGTACATAGACACATCTATAGATCTATATCCATGTCTTGTATATACCTATTTATTTATATGTTGCTCTCAAATTAGAATGTAAGCTTCTTGTGGGAAGAATTGCTTTTTTTTCTCTCTCTGTTCTCTTGATCTTTATTGTTTAGCATGGTTTTTAGACTATAGTAAGAGCCTAATGCTTGTTGATTGAGCTCAAGGGAAGGAAATCAAGGAGAGCTGGGATATTTGGGAAGACTTCTCAGAGACTCTCAGAATCATAGGATCTCAGACTTGGAAAGGACCTCAGAAGTTATCTGTCCTTTTACAACCTGAATTCCCTCTGTCGTAAGCACTGCCAAGTAGTTGTCCATATTTTATTTAAGTACCTGCCCCGTTGGGGAACTCTGTCTCATCATGTAATCTGTTTGTTTTATTTTCTCTTTTTTATAGCATTTATTTATCAACACAACAAACATGATTTAAGTATCTACTGTGTGTACAGCATTGTGCCAGGCTATGTTGTGGACACAAAACTTAGATAAGACATTTTACCTGTCCTCATGGAGCTGGTTGGAGAATAAAACAATCATCACTAAAACACCCACTGTCACATGGGACATGCCGTAGAGAGGTACCAAACAAAAGGCCATGAAAGAGTCCGGAAGGGAGAGTTATTACTCAAGGGAGAAGATCAGGGTAGGCTTCATGGAGGTGACTTTTGAGTTTGCCTTTAAAGGCCCACATAGTACAGTAGATGGAATAGTGTATTTGTATTTGAATTCACAGAAAAACCTGTCTATTTTTCTGGACCTAGTATTTTTTTTTTGGTAATAGACTGGTCTATTTCTCTTTCCCCTCCTCTTGCCTAACACCCCTACCCTGACCCTTTTCTGAAACCATCCACTGGTAGTTTTGGAGGCAGGATAGTGTTGTGGAACGCATCTGGATGGCACAGTAGATAAAGTGTCAGGCTCGGAGTCAGGAAGACCCAAGTTCAAATGTGATCTCAGCCACTTCCTAGCTGTGTGACCTTGGGCAAGTCACTTAACCCTCAGTTTCCTCATCTGTAAAATGAGCTGGAGAAGGCAATGGCAAACCACTCCAGTACCTCTGCCAAGAAAACCCCAAATAGGGTCACAAAGAGTCTGACATGACAGAACAACAATGGTAGTAACATGGAAACAGCAAGAGATTTGAGTCAAGGGATATGAGTTCAAAACCCAGGCTTTTCTGTTCAACACCTGGGGGATCTTGAGCAAGTCACTTAACTGCTGTTTGCCTCAGTTTCTTCACTTGTAAAATAGGCATCATAACAGCACCTTCCTTCCAGGGTTGTTGTGAGGATCAAAGGACATAATATTTGTAAAGTGCTTAACACAGTGCCTGGAACATAGTAGGTGCTGTCTAAATGCTTATTCTCTTCCCTTAAAAAAATTATACATAGTAGGTGCCTAATAAATGCTTGTTTCCTCCTCTCCCTTAATTTACAGATGAGGAAAAAAAAACTAAGAGAGGTAGGATGAGTGGAGAGAAAAGAATTCGAGACTTGGAGTCAAAAAGATTTCTGGTCTCAAATCCTGACTCCACCACTTACTAGCTATGTAATCCGAGCCTCAGTCTGTTTCCTCCTCTGTAAAACAGGGATAATGATGGCTACAGTTCCTACTTCACAAGGTGGTTGTGAGGATCAAATGAGAGAATGTATTTGGAAATATGTATATATGTGCCAATTATTATTAATTATTAATAATTTTAGAGGCAGCATAGGACAGTGGGTACAGTACTGCTCCTGGAGTAAGAGGTCTGAATCTTGTCTCTGATACTAGCTGAGTGTGGGCAAATTATGTAAACTTTCTGAACCTCAGTTTTCTTTTCTGTAAAATGGGGTTGTGAGGCTCAAATGAGAAGGTGCACAGAAAGTATTTGAATGTGCCATATAAATATCAGCTATTATTATAGATCACATAGAAAGAAGATGGGACTAAAATCCAGGCCTTCTGACTCCTGGACCAGTGACTCACAAAGTGGGCCACTCTGGCAACCCCAGCAATGCCAGCGACCCCCAGAGAAGGAGGGGACCCTTTTTATTAACACAAATCAGTGATGTTCTCTTATACCATTCTGCTTCCAGACAGCAGAATTATATGTCTAAGTTTATAAATATATGCTTCAATACTTTAAGGAGTTGTGATTTTTTTTTCCAGCATGAATGCTCCCTTCATCTATAAATACATACATATATGTATGTGTGTATCTGTATATATACTTACATATGTATGTATATACATGTATATGTGCATAGGTGAATACAAACATGAGTTTATATATGTATGTATGTATGTATACATATACATAAAACACATAGTCCAGGGTCTGCCAGCCAATACCTTTTCTATTCCACTACAGATTTTTTAAAAAAAACCTATAATAATGCCACTTTATGGGAAAAAAGAATTTAGCCATTTGGTGTTGGCATATTTGTTCTTTTTCACCCATTAATGGGACATCAAAAATTCAATCAATGGTTTCTATTTGTTTTTCAGAATAGCATTCCCTAGCTTTGATTTGATCCTACTCCTGATTGGCACTGGAGCCTAGACCTGCTCAGTTTTGGACCTGGACACGTTCTTCTTCTTCAGTAGCCTGATGGACCCCCACTCTTAGAGTCTCACTTGGGTGTGTTGCCTAAGTGTTTAACAACTGGCTCTCTAACCTCCCCCCATCATGACAGATTTTTAAGTTTGAGCTGCATTGTTATAATTTTCCCCATCACTTTCTTAAGTCTAGATAAATGACAAAGCCATAAATTAAGCCTTGATTTGTAGCATTTGCTGATTTCTGAGATGTTAAAGCTTGCCCAACAATCAGCTCTGGTTTTGGCACACTGTACGGGTAGGAGAATGATGTTTGGACATCCATTTCCATTAGCCCGACTACAGCTCAGGACTTTTGAACGCCACCTGCCTCAATCTCCCCAGTAGTCCTGGGTTGCTACCATGCCCAGGAAAGATTTATTGAGAAGGAGTTAGAGGTTAATAGACATAAAAAGGTGATTTCTTATTTTTTGAGAAATTCTTGATTTCCTCTTAAATGCATTTACTTTCATCAAAATAGGAGACAAGGGGAAGCCAAAAGCACAACAACTCCTACTTTTGCTTTCTCTTTCTCCAGATTAAGGCCTTATTTGCTAATTATTCTAGAATAGGATGTAAAATCAGTCTTTCATAGATAGCCCTCCTTTCCTGCCTCTGTACCTTGTTCATACTGCTTCACTGCCCTCTACTCTTCCCCCCCGCCCCACTCCATCTCCCTAAACTTCCTGCCAACTTTAGTGATCTTGGCTCTTTTTATTAGTTACCCGAATACACCACCTGAAGAAGACTGGATAGAACAAGGAAGGATTTGGGCCACAGTCTAAACAGGACTATTAACCACATCTAGTGAATGAATTCAAGTCAATTCAGCATTTATTAATCACCTACCATGTGCAGAGTACTATACTGGGGGTCGGGGGTTGAAGATGTTAGAAAGTTTAGATAAGGGGCAGCTAGGTGGCACAGAGGATGGAGTACCCACCCCAGAATCAGGAGGACCTGAGTTCAAATTGACTTCAGACACTTACTAGCTGTGTGACCCTGGGGAAGTCACTTAACCTCGATGGCCTTAAAAACAAAGAAAAAAGTTGAGATAAGAACAAAGAAAAAAGTTGAGATAAGACCCAGACCCTGCCCTAAAGGAGAATAGATCTAATGATAAGAAATGGACATAGAGAACCACAGGACCCAATAATATATTGCATTATAACTATAGTTTGCATCAAAGATGTGCAAAACAGGAATCTGATTCCTTCCCCCGCAACCAAAGCCATGTATTTCCAGCCAACTTTCATCCTCTTTCAGCCACATTTTTCACTAGGAATGTTCCTCCCCGCAGGAATGTGGACTCTTCATTATGTCCCTGTGAGTCCAAAAGCATTGGAGGGCAGTGTCAAATTTAGAGAAATTTCTTTTAGAAGGAGGAGGAGGGATTGGAGAAGGTTGAGGAGGAGCCGGGGTCCCACTGGGGAGATGAATAAACAATTTCACCAGAGACTGCGTTTGGTACATCTGTTCCGTGTTTGTCTTGGACCGAGCTAGCCAAGAGGTCTTAGGGTTACTTTCTCCCGAGAGCTCATGAGCCAGGCCCAAGGAGCCCTAGTCCCACTGCACACTGCCGGCAGCCTCCTGCTGCCCTGGGATTTCCGGAATTTGGTGGAGAGGGAAAGGCCTAGCAGAAAGCAGGCTCCCCCGCCCCTTCATCCTCAACCTCCACAGACCCCAACTCACTACTGCAAACAAAGAGGTCAGCCGGGCTCCCTGGAGCTGTCGGGCTTCTGCGCCAGGCTAAAGGCGCCATGCCTCCTGATGGAAACCACATGTGCTCCTGGAAGCTTCTGACAGCTCCCACCCAGACACCAGAGAGAACAGTCTTTGGCTTTTTCAGTTCTCTCCTAGTTTCCAGACTTAGGTGCCTCCAAGGAACCTAGACCACTAGCATACAAGCAGAAAGATCAGTTTTTGTTTCTTGAGATTTAATGAAAGGGTTTATTTGTTCCCAATAGGTAAAGGGGGAAGGAAGAGGAGTAGAAAAATAAATATCCCCAGTATAGAATATTATATCAAAGCCACTGCTTCCAACGATGCAGGCTGATCTGTGGGCAGCCAAGGCTCCTTGCCATCTCTGCACCCCTGGAGATTCCTTCAAATAGGAAGGAAACAAGCATTGATTAAGCATCTACTGAATGCCAACCACTGTGTTAAGTACTTTCCAAATATAATCTCCTTTAATCCTCAAAACAACCCTTTGAGGAAGTTGCTATTTACCCCCTTTTTAGACTTGAGGAAACGGAAGCAGAGAGAGATTTAAGGGTCGCACAGGCAGGGATTTGAGCTCAGGTATTCCTGACCTTAGATCCAGCTCTCAGGTGATACAAGAGGGCATATGCAGGACAGAGCTAGATTAGATAATGGGCACAGGAAATGAACATGATGAGACACTTTGCCTGGATACCTATAGGCTTGGCCCTACAGAACTTCTGAGCTCAGGAGATCCACCAGCCTTGGCTTCCCCAGAAGAAGGGATTATAGGTTGGGAATGGGTCAAGAGATCAGAGTCACACACAAATCTTTGGGTCATTCTATGGGAAACCCTCTTCCAAGACGGCCATTGATCCATGAGTCACTGTTCTTTTGGTTCAACCACTCAACCTGTTTGGAATCTACCTAATTGTACTACTGTCTCCAGGGGTGGGGAACCTCCGGCCTTGAGGTCACATGTGGCCTTCTGTGTCCTTGGGCTCGGCCTTTGGACTGAGTCCAAGTTTAACAGAACAAATCTTGTTATTAAAGGGATTTGTTCTGTGAAGTTTGGATTCATTTGGAGGGCTGCACTTGAGGACTTAGAGGGCCACATGTGGTCTTGAGGCTACGGGTTCCCCAACCCTGGATTCCATACCTATCATTCACAACAGCATGAGAAACTTTATCAAATTTTTTTTCTGAAATCCAGTTTAATTACTTATACACCATTTCTCTGATCTGAGAGTTTAATACTTGTCAAAAGGAAGATATAGTCAGTTTGATATGTTCTGCTTGTTTTTAAAATACCTCTTGTTAATGCCTTTTTTTTTCAGTCACTTCTGGATGTATGGGAAGGTGGATTGTGGCCCAGTGGATATAGTGCTGGGCTGGGAGTCAGGAAGAGCTGAGTTCAAATTTGGCCTTGGATACCTATTTGTTGCGAGACTCTGGGAAGTCACTTTAATCTGTGTTTGCTTCAGTTTTCTCAACTGTAAGATTGGGGATTATAGTGGGGATTATAATATATCACCTGTTTTTAAAGTTATTGCAAGGATCAGATGAGACGATATTTGTAAAAAGCATTAAGTACAGTGCCTGGAACATAGCAGTCACTATATAAATGCTTATTCCCTTCCTTTCCCTTCCCCACCCAGCTCCAGAATTGAAGCCTCTCGGGTAATGAAGATAAACAACTAAGCAAAAGATAACTGACGCATTGATTATATCTGGCAGTGTATGCAGTGTTTTGCTCAAAGGAGGGAGAGAGACACACAGAGAGCTGGTATGCTTTGATTTTTATCTGAATTGGGGAAAAACAAAGGGTCAAAAAAGGGCTAGGACTGTTTCTAGTTGGGTAAGATAATGATGTTTCATTATCTGTTCCCTGAGACCGTTATTAGTTTTTCAGTTTCTTAATTTCATTCAATATTCATTTACCTTGTTGTAGTTACTATATATGTTGCTCTTCTACTTATTTCACTCCATATCAATTCAAACAAACCTTCCTATATTTCTCTGACATCCTTATATATGTCATTTATTATGATATGATTATATTTCATTTTGTTCATACAACACAGTTTGTTCAGCCATTCCCCAGCTGATGAGTACTCTGCAGTTCTTGGCAACTACAAAAAATTTTGCTGTGACTATCTTGATATACGTCAGATCTTTCTTCTTCTTCCCTGTATGATTTGATTTTTGGTGGGGGAAGAGGTTTTTATTTCTTTAAAACTCTAAATTTACCCAACACCAAATAAAATGAACATTTCCGTATGGAAAAAGCAAAGAGAATGATATATGAAACTGTGAACCTCCATCATGTACAGCTTGCTCTTCCTTTTAATTAAATAACAAATTTATCATGTGACTTTCAAAGTTATTTTGGTTGTTTGTATGACCTGATGTTGATGAAGCCATCTTGGCTTTTTGTGATTGCTGTTTCCTTTTCTAGATGTTCACTAACCATCCCTTTACATAATAGATTCTAGATTTGTTCAAGGAATCAAAAGTCAAGTTCAGTGGCCAATGGTTTGTAGGCTCCAATCTCTTAAAACATTTACCCTTCTCCAATTCTGCAGTACCTCTCCAAAATTTTTCAAATCATGACTCAGTAAGTGTATTCTTTTAGTACACTAGATCATAATCCATGTGGGCCATGTAAATTGGACTCATTACACTGCAACTGGGTGCTCCCTTACTCCTCATCAGGGATATCCACCATGTATTAGCCAGTCTTGTGCTGTCCTTTCTAAAGCAAGGATCATTCTCTTTGGAGAGAAAACGAGATAAATAAGAGTTGAGATGCTCTATCTTCTCTTAGTCATCTGTTATCATCTTATCCACCTAGAAGCACTCCTAGCCTTTCTTTGGGCTTTTGTTTTTCTCCAATACAGAGAAAAGAAAGCAGCTTGCTCTAGCATGCTCTCTCTCTCTCTCTCTCTCTCCCCATCCTTCTCTATCCTCCCATATCTTTCTCTCTCTCTCTCTTCAAACACCAACATCTTATTCTTTAGCACTTTCGACACTTTTCAGACAGGCCTTGTTTTTGTATTTATCTTCCACTATTTTATTCTGGACTAGGGATCATCAAGACCTGAGTTCAAATCCTCCCTCACACGATTACTAGTTGTGGCATGAGGGATAAATCATTTAACCTTTCCCTCTCTGCCTCGGTTTCCTCATCTGCAAAATAAGAATAATAATACTATCTACCTCACCAGACTGCTGTAAAGATCAAATTAAATAACATATCTAAAGCACTTTGTAAACCCTAAAGTGTTGTATAAATGATAACTGCTATTATTGTTATAAGCAACAATGACAGTAGCAGCATCTCTTCAAGATGTTTTTTGATCCCTCACACAATACTTTACTTTTACATCTCTAATGCACTTAACAATATATTATATTGTGTTAGAGTTATCTGCGCTATACAAACACATGTCATATATATATATAGTCTTGGTCGTACTTCCCTATTAGATTTAAAGCTTCATGAGGGGAATGACCATGTCTCAGCTGTCTTTATGTCTCTCCATTACCTAGCATGGGAGGCGGGTGCTTAATGCTGAATTGAAATCAAATGACCAGAACCCTCTCCTCTAGATCACAACCCAAAGCCCTGGTCCAAATGGACTGATACAGACACCATAGTAGGGAAAGAAGGTCACTAACTCCAGGGCAGAGTTCTGTGGTAAAGCAGGTATACACATTAGCTTCCCAAGTCTTTGTACTCTCTGAGACCTGACTCTACAAAGGTTCTCCAGCAAGGTTCTTTATTGCCAGCACAGAATGGCTTCTTATATTGGTGTTTTTAGCTGCAATTGCACTGGGGCTTCCTGATGGGTGAGGTGGTCTCTTTGTGGTGTAGCTAAAGGTCTAGGGCTTGTGCTGAGTCTCTCCTATAGCTACAGGAAGTCTTACTGCCCAATAGCTGTTTCTCTGTCCTGATGGCATACAATTGTAACATTAACATCACGGTAACATGGCTCAACCTTTTTCTGCCTCAGTTTCCTCTTCTGTAAAATAGGGATTATAATAGCACCCACTTCCTAGGGTCGTTGTGAGGATGAAGTGAGATAATATTTGGAAAGTGCTTTACAAACCTTAAAATGCTATATAAATGCTAGCTGTTATTATTGTGAGTAATATAATTTCCTGCCCTGAAGGGCTATGGGCAGATCTTCCCTAAATTCTTCGTCTACTTCTCATATAAAACTGTTCAAAAGATGCCATCATTCTGACTTGAGCAACCTTGAAATTTGAGCCATGGACCTACCCAGCCACATCCCTTAGGGACCATCCCAATGATAACTGATTTGTGTAATTCGATGTGCTGTCTGCTCCTCCCTCATTCTGACAGTAGGTAGGGCTCCATGAATGTTTACAGAACTGAACTAAATTGAATTTAAACAAATGCTCATTTATACTTTGGTATTAATGACTTAAGTAAAGTGAGGACATTTGACTTTAAAACCAAAAAATGATTAGTCATCTCAGTAGACATACAAAACATCCCAACTAACAGCAATGTTCATTTTTCTTCCCAGTTTCTTTTTTCTTTTTTAATTTTTAATATTCAATTTTTAAAATACATGTAAAAACAATTTTTAACCTTTGATTTTTACAATTTTGAGTTCCAAATTTTATCCAATCCTCCTTCCCCTCCCTTTCACTGAGAAGGCAAGCAATTTGATAAAAATTATGCAGTCATGTAAAACACATTTCTATATTAGTTGTGTTCATGTGTTAACCTAAAAAAGGTAGGATATATACCCAATGAGATAGTAAAGACATAAAATTGATTTTCATTTATGACTCATGGAGTCAGTCTTATTACTGTATAATCACACAGCACCCAAAGTGTATTCAAGAAATGGGAGTTAATTTAATTGACTTAGGAAAGCATAATTAGGAAGGCAGAAAAGAAAAATGACACGCTATATTCCCTAACCAAATTCAATTTATTTTTGGATTATCTGATGTTTTAGACTTTCTTGTGGAATTATAGACTCTCAGAACTGAAAGAGACTTCAAAGATCATCTAACTCAGCCTCTACCTAAAGCATCAGTCATCTCTGCTACATTCCTGATTAGTCGTCATCATCCGGCCTCCGCTGAAAGATTGCCCACCATCTACCAAATGTAGCCCAAAGTACTTAATCTCCCATTCAAGGCCATATACAATTTGGCACCAACTTTCCTTTCTACTGTTATCTCACACTTCTTTCCTTCACATACTCTACTTTGTCAATTACTCCCAGAACATACTTGACCCCTTCCTGGCTCCCAGACTTTGCTCTTTCTGTCCCCTTCTCCTGGAATGCCTTCCCTCTCCGCTCTACCTGCTGAAATCCTATTCATTCATACTCTGTTAGCTCAGATGATCAAGAGTGGACAGTGACCAATTCCATCTGACCTGTTCAAGTTTCCACTGTGGTGAGAGGATTGTCCCTGCCCAAGCACCACTTAATGGTTATTTTTGGGCTCTCCTGCCTCAGAGGGAATTGTTTTGTATATAACAACTGTTTCTCTTTTGGCCAGCAATTCTGAGGGTCTTCCCCTCCCTGTTTGATTTTTTTTTTTAATTAAAGGGGCCATCCCTCAACTTCTCTTTGTTTTGTTTTTGAGGGAGGAAGGTAGGGCATTTGGGGTTAAGTGACTTGCCCAAGGTCACACGGCTAGTAAGTGTGTCAAGTGTCTGAGGCTGGATTTGAACTCAGGTCCTTCTGACTCCAGGGACAATGCGCTACTCACTGCGCCACCTAGCTGCCCCCCTCGACTTACTTCTTAAAGAGTTCTATTCATTGAATGGGTGCTGCCTCACTCAAAGTAAGAACTTGAAAAGATCTTAGCTTAGAAAGGCCAAGGTCTCTCACTGCATCCTGGGCCATCTCCAGTCATCTTGATCTGTATCTGGCCACTGGACCCGGATAGTTCTAGATGAGAAAGTGAGGCTGGTGACTTTGTACAGCCCTCCCTCATTTAAATCGACATCATGTGCAAGTCATGTCATCATCTCCCTGATGTTATGATCCTCTTCAAGAGTGGACAAACCACATACGCAGAGATCGAATAGTACCGTAGTTGTAACTATGTTTCTATAGACTCTACCAACTATATTCTGTATGGCTTTCTTTGAACAAATGATCTAGAAGCTACATATATATGTAAAGTTATTTTATACATACTTCTATTTATCATTTCTTTCTCTGGATGCAGATAACATCTTTCTTCGTACATTTTTAATGAAATTTATGAACAATATCTAAGGGAACAGATAGATATACTTGTAGCCCAATACCCCCTTTCTCTGAGGAGAGCAAGGTGGCCTCTGGCCCCAAATTTCTCCTTCCCCTCCTAGAAGAAGAGATGTGTATTCTGCCTCTCTTTGAGCCACACAGTAACAGCCCCCCTCGACAAAGGTGGCCCTCACAAAACATGTGGGATCCTATACCTTCTTTGCTACAACCGGGAAAGCACTCCCTCCTCAATGCCACTTCTAAGAATCCCTAACTTCCTTCAGAGATCAGCTTGTATACCCCACCTCCTACATGAGGCCTTTCCCGATCACCTTAGCTGTTGATGTACTCTCCCTTAATTATCACACATTTACATAGGTATTTACATGTCATAACCTTCCAGTAGAATGTAAGCCCCTTGAATGCAGGCACAGTTTTCCATTTTGTCTCTACCTCCATCGCTGAACACAGTGCTTTGAACATAGCATGTATTTAATAGATGTCTGTAGAATTGGATCGGGTTGCGTGGATTTGTAAGAGAGAGGAGGTTTTTGTGGGTTTATGGAGGGTGGGAGTAATGGTTGCCTTCCCCTCCCTCCCTCCTCCCTTTCACCACAGACAGTGGATCTGCTAATTACTGAAGTCCTTAAGTCACACCAATTCTTTCTCAAAACTATCTCTCAAGTTTGTTCTTTCTCCTACATTCTCCCTGCCATCATCATCATCATCCTTATTAAATGAACTAGAATCTATGCTATAGCCTAGTGCCAGATTCACCTCCATGAAAGGGATGGGGGCACATGCTACCCACCTGACATTTCCTGGCCTCAGTTTCCTCATCTATAAAATGAGAGGATTGGCCCAGATGATCTCCAGGGTTCCTTCCGGCTCTAAACCCCGTGTTTTCCCCATGCAATTTCTTCCATTTAAAATCTTTCACCTGTAATTCAAGTTGTTCCACAGTCTAGACTAACTTACCTATCTAGCTTTCTCTCCTGTCAATACCCAACGTGAACCTTCTGATCCAATAAAGTTGGTCTCTACAATAATAATAGCTAACATTTATGCAGTGCTTTAAGGGTACAGTTCAGTGAGCATTCATTTATTGCTGTTTCTTCAGTAGTTTTCAATTATGTCCACCTTTTTGTGACCCCATATGAGGTTTTCTTGGCAAAGATACAGGAGTGATTTGCCATTTCCTTCTCCAGCTCATTTTACAGATAAGGACACTGAGGCAAACAGGGTTAAGTGACTTGCCCAGGGTCACAAGTTGGGAAATGTCCGAGGCCAGATTTCAACTCAGAAAGATGAGTCTTCCTGACTCTAAGCCCGGTGCTCTATCCACTGCACCACCTCACTGTAGTAGATGTAATCTCTATTTTACAGATGAAGGAGGTTCTTTTAATGACTTACTACATGGTGAAAAAGCAAGTGTCTGCTATAAGAGGAACTCAGGTCTCTCCTGACTCCAAGACCATCACTCTTTCTCTTACACAGTACAGGCTCTCTCCCTAGAATTAATTTCAATTCAATTACAAAAAGCTTTTATTAAGTGTCTCCTTTGTTTCATGTATTATGTTTAAAAATAGTCATTTTGGCTACAAAGATTTTTAAAAAATGGAATTGTTCTTGCCCTCCCGTATGTTGAATCCCTTAGAATTTAGAAAAGAAGCAGCCTCAGGGTCTCTTCGTTCGCACCCCCCTCCTCCCATTTTATCATAAGGATGGAGGTGAGAATTCAGGGAACCCTAAACCAAATTAAGATTTTCCCCAAACAATCCATAACCCATATAGGATTGAGAAGGATGAGGTTTTTATGGGGGAGCTGAAGGGAGGCAGGATGTGGAGGGAGGTCTGCTGTCTTCTCAGACAAGATCAAACATTCCTCTGTGCCTGGGTTGGCCTAGTTTGGATTATTTTATTCTTTCCTTTCACTGTTTAGTAAAGCTTTTGAACTCTGGCCTCCATTGAGGGTGGGAGGTTACCAGACATACCTACTTCTTTCTAGGGAGCTCGTAGGAGTGGTCAGGCTTAAGCTGGTGTCAGCTGCAGAGAAAGAGAAGGAGGTAACCTGGGTGGGAGAGCAGCTTGGGGGGTGAGCAGTCCATGGCAGAAAGCTACTGATCCCCCAGCAGCCTGGCTTCAGGGGCTGCACCAAAGGAAAATCCATGGATGAGAGATGGTCCTTCTTTCTTTTCCTTCTGCTCCCTAGCTAACATTCCGATGCCCCCAAGATATCAGCTCTTAAGGCTCACGATTTTGATGCATTTAGTGAATCTCTGCTCAGCCAATGTGTCACATTGAATGGGACAGCAGTGACAGACCCACTAATAGGTTAGAAAAGCAGCAGCTACTGGGGTCACTTTGCATATTTTCTCCCTTTTCTCTGCTCCCATCTATAGACCTCCCTGGTGTGGGAAAACCAGGAGTCAGCTGACTTCCCAAGTCCTGTGCGTGTCATCACGACTTAAAGGCCTTTCAGGTGCACAAAGCAGTTTTCACGTGCCAACCACCTTGCAAAGTAGATTGTGCAAGGATTTCTACCTGGATTTACAGATGAGGAAATTGAGGCATGGGAGATAAAGTAACTAGCCTGAGATGATCTGAGCCAGCATTGAATCCCAAGTCTTAGGATTCCAAGCACAACTCACTTTCCCCTACATTACTCACTACAGGGCTTCATATAAATATAGGAGGGAGAGGAGGGTGTGGGGGATGGGGTAGCGGGGGATGGTTTGACTTCTTGCAGTCTAGCTAGGATAGGCAGAGACAGTGGCTGCCTGAACAAAAAGCAAGCAAAACCCCTCCGAACAACCTACCTTTCACGATGCATGAAATTCTGCCATAAGTGATTCCTCTGAGTTAAAAGCAATTTCTCCCCATTAAAATGTGAATGGAAGCATGGATTCTATTAAGAACAGCTACCATTTTTACAGCGCTTAAATGTTTGCAAAATGCTTTACATATGTTTTCTCATTTGATACTCACAAGAGTCCTGTGAGATAAGTACTATATTAGCCCCAATTTGCAAATGAAGAAGCCGAGACCGAGGTTAAGTGATTTGTCCAGTGCCACACATCTAGCAAAGGTATAAGGCTTAACTGCTTTCAACTCAGGTCTTCCTGACTCCAAATATAGCATTCTATCCACCGCCTTACCTAGCTACTTCGGCTCAGCCACCGGGTAACTATTAAGTTGTTATTAGCCAGTAGCACCTTAGTGTGAATGAGTTTATCAGTTTCCTTACTGTCTCAGTTGGATGAGAACAAGTTTTAAAAAGGGAAAAGGAGTAGAATTTCCAGGAGCAAGGAGAAGCATCCTGACCAGGAAAATGGGATGGGACCCAAGACCAAATTTAGCTATTATATACAATTTGGCAAGCCCTGGCCACAGGGACCATCCCCAAGATGTTACAGGGATGCTTAAGTTGGTAAAACATCTTTGATGCACTCTCCTCTCAGCTGTGACACTGGCATCTTCTTTAGGAGAGGGGTATCAGCTTCCTCTCCTACATACTTTGAGTTCAGCCCTTGTTGAGGTCAGGATGGGCCTCTTTAGGAAGACAACTATACATTTCTCGGTGACCTGAGTGTCCCAGGGTAGAGGTAGTCTGAAGTTTTTGCAATTCTTAGGGTGAGTGAAGGGGCCCAGGCCTTTGGGAGTGTACTTAGTCTGTTTGCTCTGTCTGCTATATGGGACATACTGTAATTCATCCTGGAGAAATTGGTCTGACTCTACATTTCCAGCCACTGACCCTATTTCTCACTGAGCTTGACAAAGAGGATGTGTGGACAATGCAATGGTTAGTGGGCACCTTCCTCTGTATACACTCTGGGACTTTGTGCCAAGGCTGCTTTGCCTTTTCCAGAAGGGCACAGCCTTCCTTTACTCCAAGTAATAGTACTGATTTTTCCGTGTTGTTATAGTCACCTCTGAAGTAGAAAATGCAGGACTCCAGCAAACCTCTGAAGATTCTGTGCTTTCTTTTGTACTCACAGCATCTCAGAGCCTCAGAGCTAGGAGTCAGTGACCAACTAACACAACTCATACCTAGAAGAAGAATTTCCTTCCAACTCGGGGTCATCCAGCTTCTAGAAAAACTCTAGAAACCTCAGCAAGGGCAGTCTGGTCCACCCTTGGGCAGCTCTGCTTGCTAGAAGTGAAACTGAGGTCTACCTCTCTGCTGCTTCCTCAAGTATTATTCTTTTGCCCTCAGGGAGCATGCAGTGCAGGTGCAATCTCTTCTCTCCAAAGATAACTCCTTAAATAGGGAAAGACAACTATCACAAATCTCCAAGTATTCTTATCGCTGGGCTTAACATTCTCCCTCTACATTCTTTCCCCTGGTCCCATAAGGCATAATCTTTTTTTTTGTTTTTGAGGGGGGAAGGCAAGGCAATTGGGGCCCAGTGACTTGCCCAAGGTTACACAGTTAGTATGTCAAGTGTCCAGGGCCAGATTTGAACTCAGGTCCTCCTGACTCCAGGTTTACTCACTGAACCACCTGCTCCCCGCCCCGCCCCCCTCCCCCCAATATGGCATGATCTTGAGGCCTTTCCAGTCACCCTCCTCTGGATGCTCTGCAAATTATCACTTTAATTAGCAATGAATAATTAGAGAGCTATTGTATATGCAAGTATCCCTTGTAGGAATGCAGATTAGCATCAGCAGAGTTAGCAGTAAAGTGCCAGATTTCAGTGAATTTTCAATCAACATTTGTATTATCAAAATATTAAAAAGGGGACAAGGAGAGAGAAAGGCATAAGACTGGAATCAGCTCACTGGGGTAAAAGGCAAGGGATATGATCACTGTCTTCCAGTATTGAAGGCATGTGCTTGGTTCTAGAAGGCAGAGACACCCAAGCTCTCTATATACCAATTCATCATCTTCATCATCATTATTTAGCATTTACGTAGAGGTTTTTTTTTTTAAGTTTACATAGTGATTTACCCATGTTAACTCATTTGATCCTCATAATCACGCTATGAAGTAGGTGCCACTGTTGGCCTCATTTTACAGGTAAAGAAATTGAGGCTGAGAGAAATTAAGTACTCAGGGCCACACAGCTAAATGTATGAGGCACGATTTCAACTCAGCTCTTCCTAACTTCCAGGAATCTAGCACTCTCCACAGCCCCTAGCTGCCTCAGTGAAAAAAGAGCCAGGTAGTCAGTGGCAAAAGCTCGTGGTAAAGATTGCTTCATTTTATTTTTAAATATTGCCTTTTAAAAATATTGCCAAGTCACACCCTTCCTTGAAATGATGCCTATTTCATTCCAGGAAGGATGAGGTCTGGGGAGAGGGTATGCAGTGTAAGCCACCTCCCTCTAGGCACAGAATCCTGGGATTTAGAACTAAATGGCGCCTGGTCCAACCCACTCCTTGGTTAGATGAGTCACATTCCTACACTAGTCCTGATGGTGCCTTTTACTTAAAATGATTTCAGGCATGTGACCTAGACACATCGAGAGACACTGTCACCCTTTCAGACTTTTCACACAAGAAGAAACACAGAGAACAAATATCTTGCATCTTTTACAAGCAACTTTTCTCAATCCTCCTTAATCCTAGTGCCTTCACTCTGGGATCTGTCTGTATCTTGTTTGTACAAAGTTGTTTTCATATGGTCTTCCTCATTAGACTGAGATTCTTGAGAGCAGGGACTATTTTCAGCCTTTTTTTGTATACCTAGCACTTAGCACAGTGCCTGATATATAGTAGGGGCTTAATAAATACTAGCTGTCTGACATTTACTGGTTTTATTTGCTGAATACACCCACCCAATCCTGCCTGTTCTCTGAAGCCAAGCAGGGTCTGGTTAACTTTTGGTTGGGAGACTGGCTGGGGATTCTGGGTGCCATAGGCTTTGTACTTCATGGGGTCTTAATTGTAAAGGTGGTTGACCTGGGACAATAACTCCTCCTGCCTGTCCCTCCCCCTCCCCCATTAATTTGAACACAGTTTGATAATTCAGAGATCTGGCCTTCTAAAAGGCAAAGGTTTCCTGAGTAGTATGCTTTTTGTGGAAAGACGAAGATCACCACTAGTGTTCCTGAACAGTATCCTTCTTGGATTTTGTTCTATCATAGTTCATTAATCAGATAGAGAAAGTCTGATGGAAAGGGAGTTACTCTTCAGTGGCCCCCAAAACTTATTTACCTTGTAGGGGTAGCCTACACCGCAGGGTGGTCCTTTGAGTCTTGGAGGAAAGTTTAGGACCCTATAGGAGAAAGAGACTCACCAAAATGTCAAAGGGTTGCCCAAGTAGCAATCCTAATGTCAATTTTCCTCACAGGACAATTTATGGGTTATTGAATACTTTATACGCTTTCGTATCTGTTTATGGGCTCCTGGGAAATTGTTTCATCTGCATTTTTTGTGGAGTGAAATAAAGGATGTCTTACTCATATACTTTGCTGTCTTGTGTGCTTTATGGGACCTGAGACCATTTTACTCACATTTAAGGAACCTAGATACAAGCTATACATAAGTTATATTTAGAGGTTTTCCTGGAGTAAACTCCAAGTTGGGGCAATGAGTCAAATACAGAAAATGACCCTCTTGAGTCAGGGCCTAGAGTCATGGCCTAGGATTGAACCCAGTCCATGTACTTAGCGTCTTGGGTGGGTGGGGGAGGGGTTGGGGTGTGTGGCATGAGACATGAGTTATATAAGACTTAATGAGATAATATGTTTAAAGCGCTATATACATTTTAGTTATTATTGTTAATATTGTCATTACCATCTGAGGGGCAATGTGGTATAGTGAACAGAGAGCTGACTCAGAGTCAAGAAGACCCTGGTTTATGTCTCACTTCTGACAAACATAGGCTGTGTGACTCTGGGAAAGTCATTGAAATCTCTTCATGTCCCTTGAAACTTTCTAAGACCTAAATTTCAAAATATTTGTTGTTCTGCATTGGTAAGGAAGAATTTACTCGCTGGGATTTCTCTCTACCAATGAAATCACAGGTTCCAATAATTATTATGATTTACTCCTATTTATTTGGCCTTTATCATTTAAAGTTCTATATTTCTATATTAAGGTAATTGCTGTATTATAGCTCTCTATAAGCTGTTTTTCTCTTTCCTTGCCCACCCCCTCCCCAATCTATGTATACATTCCTTGAGGGAGGACTTATAATTCTAGCCCTTAGCATGGTGCCTCCTCTGCAGGAGATACTCAATAAAAATTCTAAAATTGATTCACTGATTAAGGAGGAAGGCAGCTAGGAAAGGATGGAGGGAGGGGGCTGGGGAAAATCGTCATTCAGGGCATCCCTGTAGGACCAGATTGGGAGGCTGAGAGAATAAACCAGCTAATGAGATGGGAAAAGGTCATCAGTGCTGTACAGGAGCACCTTGTAAAGGTCAGCTGCTGTATTAATGGCACTCAGCCAAGGGAACAGAATAACAGCTATTAGTCTCTACCTAGAAGGCAATTCTAGACTCATTGAATTTTTCTCCTCCCCTTCTGGTGATGCATTGGTGTAGCAAAGATCATTGGAAAAATTGACTACAGCTTGCAACTGAATCAAAGCTACTTTCTTCTTTTCATTTGGGAAACTCTTAATTGACTGAGACCTTAGGAGGTGATCTCCTGTATCTTCCTGCCCCTAAGCAAAAATATACAAATTATACAAAAGATGTGGCAGATGGTATAGTGGAATGAGCATAGGACTTAGAGCCAAGAGATTAGGGTGCAAATTCCCACTTTAACACTAGCTAGGTGACCCTGGGCAAGTCACCTTATCTCACCAAGCCTCAGTTTCTTCATCTGCAAAATAAGGATAATAACACTTATACTGCACATCTTGTGGGTTACCTGAACAAGGTCCAAATAGAAGAAGGATCTCTTAGTGATGGGGAGGTTCTCTAGGCGTTGTGGATGACATATACTCATTGCATTGAGCTCTAAAAGACTACCTTGTCTCTGCAACAAAATCCAGGACCACTCAAAAGGTGTAAGCCTAGTCCTCTATATTAGGAAAAATCACAACAATAAAGAAAGTATATCAGTCAGAGTATGACTTGCAACTGGATGGTCAGTTGATTGAGTTAGTTGGTGGGGCTTTGTTCCTTGCTATATAGGCCTATCTTCTTAGCATCCATGTTCTCTCCCTAATGCTCTATGGCTGTTGTGAAAACAAAACCAAAGCAAACCAAAACTAATACCCCTTTATCAATTTAATCAGTATTCACTCAGTTTGTTGTGATTTAATGGGTATTTGATTTGATTGGAATAGAGTTAATACAGTTAAGCTGTGAGTTTATGAATAGTAATGAGTTAATGTAGACTGCAATTAATTAATCTACTATGCACTGAGGGTAATATTACTTCTGATTGATTTATGAGATAGAAGGATAGTATATTAATGAAGCCTATTAAAAAGGCCTCATTATTTTATCATTATATATATGAGATATATATATATATCATTAAAAAGGCCTATTAAAAGGTCTATTAAAAAGGCATATATTAACTTGTGTAAGAACTGGTTGTGTTAGCAACTCCCTCACCCCAATGAATCACTACCATCCACTCCCAAATGACTTTCTTTGTAACTACAACTTTCTTGGTCCCCTAGGATACTGTTGGTCAAATACTAGTTTTGATAATCTAAGGAAAGCCCCTGCTGAGATGGAGGGTGGCTGATGATGTGTGAAAGATATGATAACAAAGGACATTGTGCCCTTAACCAATCATGGGAGCTCCTCCAATTCTGAAGATCAGCCAACCATAGGAGTTTCTGTGTTTCTGAAGGAACCTGCCAGAGACTAGGAGACCTTCCTGGGACTCCTCAAGTTCTGTAAAATCCCTCAGCCACTGAGCATCAGGGTCCTTGGCTGAGAGGAAGGTCTTGGATCCATTTGCTTAGGGACCACCTGTCTCTCGAATAAATTGATATCTGCTCTGAGCTCTTCCTCAGTTGCATTTTATTTCAGATTAGAATTTTTGTGGTCCATACTGTGAACCGTAGAATCCTAGGATTGTTAAAGAACTAAAATTGCAGGTGACCCATAGGGCAATAGGGGAAACACTTGGTAGGTGTAGGACGTAGCTTGTTATCAAAAATGACACGCTAAGTAGAATTCACACAATTTTTTGGAGGACATGGATAATTACCTAGATCGGAAGTGATAGATGGATGCAAGGAGCACCTACATCGGTGAGATCCCAGTTTTCCTCACAGGTTTGCAGTAAAGAAGGAACTTTATTAAGTTCTTTGTCAAGTTATCAGAGATACCATGTGACCATAAATCTAGACCTGAAAGGGACCGTAAGAGGTCATTCAGTCCAGAGGGGTCAAACTAGGGGCCTGCAATCTGCCTGCAAAACTCTGTGGCCAGAAGCAGATTGAAACATAATTGGGAGATGTTTAATAAAATAAGTAAAAATACAATATACCATCGATAGTCAATTAGTAGTTTTCTAAGTCAATATGCAGCCTTTGAGGCATCCATGTTTCTACATGAGTTTGACATCATTGATCTAGTCCAACCTTCTCCTTTTACAGTTGAAGAAAAGGAAACCCAGAGAGGGAGAAGTACTTAGCCAAGATCACAAAAGTAGTAAAAGAATTTGAACCTGGGGGCTTTGAATCCGTATCCAATGCTTCTTCCATGCCATTGTGCTGTCTACACTCCAGGTTTAAATGGTGGTCAAAAATGGGGAAGGAACTGTCTCCATTTCAAGCTCAAAGGAGGTTACTTCTTGATTCTACAGAGGGCAGACCCTCAGCAAAACTGTGGTCACCTAAGGCTTTCTTCAGCTTCTATTTGTTGTGCCTTTTTACTCCTTCTTTGTAGTCCTGGGAGGTGGCTAGGTGGAGCAGTGGATTGTGCTGGACCATGAGTTCTAATCTAACCTTCGCACACTTACTGGCTGTGTGACCCTGGGCAAGTCACTTCCTTCTATTTGCCTCAGTTTGCTCATCTGCAAAATGAAGATAATAGCACCTGCCTCTCATCTGGGATGTGAAGATCAAACAAGATAATATTTCCAAAGTGCTTAAGCCCACTTTAAAGTGCTCCATAAATGCTAGCTATTGTTATTAATAATTTTTATTTCCTGCTTAGGGGCTCATTTTTCTCTTGCTTTATTCCAGCCAAATCTATGCAAGTCATGTCATCATTTTCCTGAAGAACACAACTACAGTCCCTAGGAAAGAATCTGGTAAACTCATTTGCATTGATATGGAAATGACTGATAGGGTTGAACAATTTGTCCCTCCCACCGGTATTTCTCACTTTATCAAAAGACTAAATCTTAATATAAAGAAATGAGCTGTGGCCTGGGGAATTTCAGTTATGGGGAGGAGGGGCTCAGTCCTTAAAAATCCCACCAGGAAGGCAGCTGCTTACTCTGCAGATTGTATGATCACTTCAGAAGTAGATAGGAATCTCAAAATTTAATTTGGTCCATTCAGATCCTTTCAAACCCCCGCTTTATGAACAAAGCAACAGAAAATCAGTAGAATTGGGCACCAACAAGGAGTGTGGCTCAGTGTGCTAGGCTCGAGCCAGGAAAACCTTGGTTAAAAACCCATCTCAGATACCTAGTATTACTATGATCTTGGCCAAGTCACTCTTGGCCTCATTTTTTTTTTTTTTCAGCTAGAGGCGGCTCGGTGGAGCAATGGATAGAGCAGGGCATTGGCCTCTCAGGTCAAGAAATGAGTTCACATCCAGCCAGTCTCAGACACTTAGTGGTAGCGGTGTAACTCTGGGCCAGTCACTTCAGTTCTATGTGCCTCACCTCCCTGTCCCCTGCTCACCTGTCTGCACCTACCTCCCAGGGCTGTATCATATTTGTAAAGTGCTTAACATAGTGCCTGGCACACAGTAGGTGCTATTTACATGCTTATTGCCTTCCCCCTTCCTGTCTAAAATGGGAAAGTTGTATTAGAACACGGATTCTTTACCCTTTTTGTGCTGTGGACCCGTGGCAGTCTGGTGAAATTTAAAGATCCCCTGCTTAGAAACATGTTTTTAAAATATATAGGATTACAGAGTAAACCAATTCTATTGAAAGATTGTTATCAAAATATTTTTTAAAAACCAAGTTCACGGCCCTAAGGTTAAGAGGTCCTGGTCTGGAGATTTAAACTTTTAAAATATATAGGATTACAGAGGAAATTAATTATATTGAAATACAGTTATCAAAATATTTTTAAGAAACCAATTTCATGACCCTAGGTTAAGAAGTCCTGGTCTGGAGATTCTCTAATTAAGTTTTTAAAATATATAGGATTACAGAGGAAATTAATTCTATTGAAATAGAGTTATTACAATATTTTTTAAAAAATAAGTCCGTGGTTAAGAGGTTAAGAGGTCCTGCTCTGGAGATTCTGCAATTAAGTTTTTAAAATATGTAGGGTTACAGAAAAAATGAATTGTATTGAAATACAGTATCAAAAAAAATTTTTTTAAACCAAGTTCATTACTCTAGGTGAAGAGGTTCTGTCTGGAGATTTTCTAAGGTACCTTCCAGTTTGAACTCAATTATCCTGTGACCCAGGAAGCCTGTGAAGCCTTCAGGCCCTTGGGTGAGGGACTGCACTTGGCCACTTGTTAATACTGAGGTGGTAGGAGTCAGGAGGTGATTCCATCAAGACGGAGTCGGCAATGGGGCCGGAGAATCAAGAAAGAATCATGGCAGTTGGGATAGGACAGAGTAACAAGAGAAGGAGGGGATGGTCAATAGTGGCCATTGTAACAGAATGTGAGGGTTGTAATGCTTATTTCCTGCGTGACTTTGGGCAAGTCATTTAACCTCCTGGGCCTCAGTTTTCTCATCTAGAAAACCAGAGGGTTAGACTAGATGACCTTTAGGGTCCCTTCTTGCTCTAAATCTATGGGCCTGTGACTCAGAAAACGCCACTAAACTTAGTAATTAAGAAAATCAATAGTGATCTTGGGAAGAATAAATTCAGCTACATGCTGGGGACTGGACCCGGTTCCGGGGGGCTTGGGGGATGAGGAAGAAGTTTGGGGGTGAAGGGGAAGAGAGATGAGAAGGAGAGGCAATGATTGGATGTATAATGTCTCCAGAGAGCCTGGAGGAGAGAGCATTACGTCCAGAAGCAGAAGGGTGAGCCTTGTCAAGAAGCCAGGCCATCTCATCTTCTGAGACTGGAGGGAAGGAGTCAAGACACATGTGTAAGGGCATAAAGGGAGATGACTCGAAAGAAATCTTTTAGCTATTTGCCAATGCAAATTCCCCTCAGGGGCAGCTAGCCAGAGATGCTTGCTTATCGGAAATTTTTTTTTTTTGTTTTCCAAGTAAAGATTTTCTCCAGGAAACTGAATTCTTGCCACAGAACATCATTGGCTAAGTGGGTATGCGGCAGTGACATTCAATGTAATTGACATTAAAATGTTCCAGCATTTTTGAAGATTCCCCTTGGATGGCTGCTGGGGGATTTGATGATTGAATCCATAGAGTTTCTGGATTCATATTTCAGCAAATGCTGACATTTTAGCTTCCCAGTCTGCTAGAACAAAGGGAGGCTGCCTTATGGGAAGCCACACTCTTGAGTGCAGCCCCAACCAGGTTAAATATAATTGGGCAATATTTAACAAAATAAATAAAAAATGCAGCAGAATGTAGAAAATTTTAATATGTGGCTTTCTAAGTCAATATATGACTTGTAGAGATCCTGATGCACTGTTTAGTGGACATCTTTTGTATTTGAGGTTGACATGGCTGTCCTGGAATATATCCAAGTTTTTACTCCTTCCCTAACCCCATTCCTACCATTCTCTTAGCTCTTGCTTCCTTAGTGTATGGATTAATGGTGTGGGACAAGCCAGGCAACTGGCCACTATTCCACTGACTGTATTTTGAGATAGTTAGGTGGTGAAGTGGACAGAGTGCTAGACCTGGAATGGGGAAAACTCAACTTCCTGAGTTCGAATCTGGCCTCAGACACTTACTAGCTGTGTGATCCTAGGCAAGTCACTTAACCCTGTTTGCCTCATTTTCTTCATCTGTAATATGAGCTGTAGAAAGAAATGGCAAACCACTGTATCTTTGGCAAGAAAACCCAACATGGGGGTCATGAAATGTTAGAAACAACTGAACAACACCAACTGCAACTGCTTTGAGATGTGATCATTGGATTATAGAACCACAGATCTAGGGAGGGAAGGGATTTTACATGCAATCTAGTCCAACTCTTTTATTTTACATATTATGAAAATGAGACCTAGACATAAAATGCCTTGCTCAAAGTCACACAGGTATAAGTAGCAGTCAAGATTTGAACTCAGCTCCTGTGACTCCACATTCAATGTTCTTTCCACTGTGTGGCTTTTTATCATTGTATTCCCTAGCATTGGGAGGCAGTGCTAGAGCAAACAGAAGGTCAGCCTTAGAGTCAACAAGCCTGATTCAAGTCCTGACTCTAACATATAATAGCTATGTGACCATAGGCAAGTAACTTAACCTCTCAATGTCATAGACAGCTGTCTAAGATAATATATGTCATTCTATGCCAGTGGAGAAAATCCCTATTACTGGAGTTTCCCACAGAGATGAAATTACAGGTCTGGACCAAAAAAAAACCCTTCCAGCATCTTGTATGGGATCTTTCTTATACAGAAGAGGTGTCTAATAAACGTTAGTTGAAGTCAATTAAAAAGCCTCTAGGGAGCATGCCTGTGGGGAAAGAAATGCTTCCTTGCTGATGCTAACATCACTTTCTTTCCCTTTTTTTGCTAATAAATTCTTTTGGTCAGGAGTCCTATCAAATGGTTTATAATCATTTGGTTAATAACCAGATAAACGATTAGCAGTTTCAGAAGCACGCACAAAGAAAATATCATTTGCTCCTGGGAGAAAGGAAGAATTACTGAAGTTAAATAACAAGGCTAATCGTTGTGCCAGCTCCACTTTCAGGAGTCAAGATGGAGCTGAAGGTTAAGGAAGTGAATGCTAGGGTAGGGACTTGGTGATGGAAATTCCCCAGGAAAGCGGGGTGGCATGACCGAGCTCAGAGGGCACAGCCCAAGCCAAGTTATCTTTGCTTTGGGGGGTTCCCACTTAACGATACTTGGGACTTGGGTGATGTAGGTGGACTTAGCGATGACTTGGGCAGATCATTCCTAGGCCTTGGTTTCTTCATCGTAAAATGAGGGAGATGGATTTGATGATCCCTACCAGCTCTATGTCTATGATCCTATGAGCTTGGGGAAGGCATTTGCATTCTTCCTGAAAGGGAAGCCTAAAATTGGCTTAGTTATAGAGGGAGGAAAGAAAACATGGCGGGAAGAAACAAAGGAGGGAATAAGCATGTATTCTGCACCTTCTATGTGTCGGACACTGCGCTAAGCGCTTTACGAATGTGATCTTATTTGATCTCCACAACAACCTTTCAAAGTGGCTGTTACTATCATTCCCATTTTGTAACTGGAATTGGAATTGGAATATCCTCACTCCTCCTCTCTGCTCCTGAGACTCTTCAGCTTTTCTCGAGGTTCGGCTCAAGAGCTCCCTGTTGTTGTTATTCAGTCATGTCAACTCTTCATGATCTCCTAGGACCACAGCATACCAGTGCTGTCCACGGGCTTATTGCTCTGCCTCTTTACTCTTGGCAGAAAGTGAAATAACATTATGGTCTGGCTGGCTGATTTAAATCTTCCCCTAAGGATCTCAAAGCCCTTGCCTTTGTGCAGATTGTCATATATTTGACACCTAAAAGAAATAAGAGATGAATCTTTAGAAAAAAATCCTTAAATTAAGATCAGGGATGAATCCTTTAAAAAAAAATGTCATTGGATACTGGAGTAGTTTGCCATTTCCTTCTCTAGTGAATTAAAGTAAGCAAAAGTTAAGTGGCTTGCCCAGGGTCACACAGCTAGATTTGAACTCAACTCTTACTGTCCTCAGGCCTAGTTGTTGAGGTCCAATACTCACTCTACCCAGTATGCCACCCAGCTGCCTAGAAAGAAGCTAAAAAGGACCCTATATAGAGATCACTTAGTCACAGAATTTAGAATCAGAAGAGACTTCATTCATTCAACAAGTATTTAATAAACGCTAACTATATGCTAGGTACTCTACCAATTACTTGGGTAACCAAGACAAAAATTAAATTGTTCCTGCCCTCAAGAAGCTTATGTTCTACTAGAGAGAAACAGTAACATAAGGTAATGCAAAATATAGATGAAGTAAATGAAGCCATTTGAGAGTGGTGGTGGTGAGGAGCTCCGTGGATAGAATGCTAATCTAGGAGTCAGGAAGACCTGAGTTCAAATATGACTTTGAACACTTACAAGATGTGTGACCCTGGGCAAGTCACTTAACTTTAGTGTTCCTTAATTCACTGGAGAAAGAAATGGCAAACCGCTGCAGTATCTACCAAGGAGATCCCACGGACAGCATTGGTATGCTGAGGTCCTATGAGGTCATGAAGAGTGGGACATGACTGAATGACCACAGGAAGCTCTTAAGCTGAACCTTTAAAAAAGCTGAAGAGTCTAAGGGGCAGAGAGGAGGAGTGAGGGCATTCCAGGCATATGAGGTGATCTATTCCAGCCCCTCATTTCACAGACTAGATAAGGACACAAAGACTCAGAGGGGACAAGTGATCTTTTCTAAATCTGAACTGGAATGTGGACCCAAATCCTCAAACCCCAAATTTGGTGCTTTTAGGGCTACTCCATCAAGCCATCCTCTCTTTCTATGATGGCCCTGTCTCTATGGGTATGTGTTTAACAGGGCGCTTCCCATCCTGAAAAAGAAATGGTGAGTTTATCACAAATCTTCTAAGCCCACAATGGCATTTTTGAAAGAGGATTCATCCCTGATTTTAATTTAAGGATTTTAAGGAATTTTTTTTTAAAGGTTCGTCCCTTGTTTCTTTCAGGTGTCAAGCATATGATAATTTGCACAAAGGCAAGGGCTTTGAGATCCTTAGGGGAAGACTCTGCTAATGAGTAATTATTTAAATCAGCCAGCCAGACCATAATGTTATTTCACTTTCTGCCAAGAGTAAAGAGGCAGAGAAATAAGCCCACAGCAGGAATTCTGGGGAAGGACATTTCTTAGAAACACACTTTGTTGAGCTGCCTGACTTGGTTGTTTTTCTTAATAACGATCTGCTGTATTCTGGGTCATGTACAACAGGACTGTTTATTCAAGGGGAAGATCTACGTGGAGGACCAAGAGTTATAGAAACACATGACCCTGGAGATTGCCTGTGTAGAATGATCTGTGATCATTCAGGTTTGAAAAGCTGCTCTGATTTACTGATGGACATAGTGGCCTGGACCCCATCCAGCTTTTTTCCATCATACTGCCTACCTTGGCTGCTTCCTTTCCTCAGCCCCCTTCTTCCAATAATAACATTATCTAATTTCACAGATCACAGGCCATAGTCTAGAACAAGAAAGGACCTTAAAAGCAATTTATTTAGTTTAATCCTTTCATTATATAGATGAAGAAACTGAGGCCTAGAGAGGTTAGATGACTTGGCCTAAATTTACAAGAGTGGTAAGCATCAGAGGTAGGATTTAAACCCAGGTCCTGCTCCATAGCCAGTGTTCTTTCCAACCTATTTTTTTTTTTTTGAGGCAATTAGGGTCAAGTATCTTGCTCAGTAGCACACAACTGGTAAGTGTCTGAGGTCAAATTTGAACTCAGATCCTCCTGTCTCCAGGACTGGTACTTTATCCACTACACCACCTAGTTGCCTCCATCTAACCTTCTGTACTGCTTATCAATATCCCTGAAAGGTAAGTACTACAGATGTTATCCTGTAGTTAAGGAAACTGAGACTCAGAGTGATTAAGTATTTTGTTTTACTAGTATCAAAGGTGGATTCAAGCCCAGGAGCCTCCTGGGTCCAAGCCCTGACCTCTTCTTCTTCAAGAGATGAATATCTTAACGAGCTTGATAATAGTACCAGCTCACATTTATGCTGAATGTTTATTTTACAGAGTTTTTACATATATTATTTCATTTGATCCACCCAATGAGATTGGTAATATGAATGCTATTATACCCATTCTACAGATGTGGAAATGGAAGCATAGAGAAATGAAATGTCCCCAACCTCATAAATGACAGCACAGGGAACAATAACTGGACTTCCTCTGATATTTACTGATTGGAGGAAGCTGGAGAAGGCAGGATTTGATTTCTTTGGCATTCATAAGAGAGAGAAGCTGGAGGGAGGATAGGGGAGGGAGAGTAGGGAGAAAAAAGCAGCAGTTTGCTCTTCAACAAATCCATCAGACAAAGACTGCCAATCTGTGTTTATCACTATTAATAATAATAGCTTACAACCTATACTCTTGCATATTTTGCAAAGTTCTTTGCATGTCAGAGGTTCTTAACCTGAAGACCATGGAGCATCTGATAGATTTGGGTGGGGAGGGGGAGAGGAGGGAAAGGCCCTATGAACTTGGCTTTTAAAATATTATATCTTAATTGTCATTAACTTCTAACTAAAATTTAGCATTTCCTTCAGTTATTCTTAGAAGGGGTCCTCAGGCTTCACCAGACTGCCAAAGGTATCCATGATCCTAAAAGATTAAGGACCATTGGACTAGTTAATCTCTGAGGTTCTCTACAACAGGGGAGTCTAGCTCAAAAAGAAACCAACTCAGTAGAGTTGTGAACTGATCCAACCATTCTGGAGAGCAATTTGGAACTATGCCCAAAGGGCTATAAAAATGTTCATACCCTTTGACCCAGCAATACCACTCCTAGGGCTATACCCCAAAGAGATCACACAAGTGGGAAAGGGACCCATATGTACAAAAATATTTATAGCAGCTCTTTTTGTGGTGGCAAAGAATTGGAAATCAAGGGGATGCCCATCAGTTGGGGATTGGCTAAACAAATTGTGGTATATGAATGTAATGGAATACTATGGTGCTATAAGAAATGAGGAGCAGACGGACTTTGTAAGTACCTGGTGAGTCTTATATTATGTGATGATGAGTGAAGGGAGCAGAACCAGGAGAACATCGTACACAACCACAGACACACTGCTTCTGTGATGACTAACTTTGATAGACCTGGCTCTTCTCAACAACGCAAGGTTCTAAGACAACTGCAAAAGACTCATGATGGAAAAGGCTGTGCACATCCAGGGAAAGAATTATGGAGTCTGAATGCAGATGGAGGCAAATGATTTGCTCTCTCTTTTTATTTTATTTTATTTTAGTTTTCATTTTGTTTCATCTTGATCATGGTTCATTTCATTGCTTGTAGTTCTTCTTTACAACTTGATTATTGGGAAAATAAGTTTAATGTGAAAATGTATGTAGAACCTATATCAGATCATATGCCGTCTTGGAGGAGGAGGGGGAAAGAAGGGGGGAGAAAATTTGGAATTCAAAAACTTGTGGAACTGAGTGTTGTAAACTAAAAAAAAAATTAATTAACTTAAAAAAGAAACCAACTCCACTAAATCATACATAAGGATCACTGCCCATATTGGCTGCATATTGACTTAGAAAACCATGTTTTATATTTTTATAGGTTTATTTTTTATTTATGTTTATATATTTTCTTTTTAAAAATTAATATACCAACACATTAAAATCAGATAGAAACTACATTTTAATGTGGGTCAAGCCCCACTTAGGAGTGCTGTGAGCTGTGTGTTTAACACTTCTGCTCTACAACTCTGAGATTCTGATTCTGAGTCAGGAGGTTTGGGTTCAAGTCTTAGCTCTGATTTGCTGTGTAGGGCAGCATGACCCAAAAAACAGAGGTGTGAGGCAGTGGTGGAGGAGGGAGAACAGAGTAATGAGGTCAATCATTCTTTGTTTGTTCAGGGGGCCCAAAGAGTAAGCTAAGGTAGACCTAGGAGGCCAGTAGCCAGAGAGGAGAGCAAGAGCCCCTCAGGTCAACTCCAATCTTTACCCTAAACTCTAAAGTATTATAAAGTGAGTCACTTGAAATACATCGCTTTATTGCACACTCAAGATTTTTGCTCTGTAAAATGGGGATATGGCTATTCCACAAGAGTAATTTTTTAATGTGATTAACTAAACTATTTTGTTCATTTGCTTTAGTCATATCTGACTCTTCATGACTCATTCGGGGTTTTCTTGGCAAAGATACTGGAGTGGTTTGTCATTTCCTTCTCCAGCTCATTTTATAGATGAGGAAACTGAGGCAAACAGGGGTAAGTGACTTGCTCAGAGTCACACAGCGACTGAGGCCAGATTTGAACTCAGAAAGATGAGTCTTCCTGACTCCAGGCCTGACACTTTATCCACTGTGTCATCTGGCTGCCCCCTACCCTTATAGCAACAAATAAACACATGAAAATCCCAAACTATTGACCAAGCCAATGGAATCATAGTATTGATTTTGAATCATAGCTTTCATTGCTGTGGAGACCCTAGAGCCTTGGAATATTGCCACAGATGAGCACATTTTATGAGACACACTATTGTAAATGGGACTGCCCTGCTTTTTTCTAGGACAGAGAGGATGAAGTAAGTCATCTTGCCCTGAGTATGCTCTGGAAGGGCAGACACAATGTATGTGCTGTGGTGACCTATCTTTCTTCCACTGACCTTGATTTCCTGGACCTCCATGAGAGAGACTCAAGCAGTCACTGGTGACTGAACACATGGAGAAGCATAGGGACTATAACCAGAACCAGTCAGAAGTTGTTGGCCCATGAGAGGGAGGCAACTAATTGAAAGTTACCCAGCCAGGGTTCCTGCCCTTCAGGAGACTTAGGAACCAGCCATGAAAGGAGATTGAAAGTTGCCAAGACTATTTGTTAGCTTGTGAATTTCACTGGACTTGAGAGTTGGGGGAAGCTAATTCCCCATTTCCTTCTTTGTTTTGTTGTTTCTAGTCCACGATCAGGAGATGGGCAGCAAACACTTTTCCTTTCTCACAGCTACAGGGGATGAGGGTAAGGATTCTTCCTGGATGTAACTGAAGGTTTCAGAGGACAATCAGGAGGAAGTGTAGGAGATGGCTGGTGAGAAATGCCTCCGTATTGGAGCATTTTATCCATTTTTCCCACTTTATTTTTTCCCACTTTATTCCATATACCATAAATTGTGTGAGAATACAATAAAAAGCACAAGTCCTTAAGTCCATGAATGCAGTGGGAAGGGAAATGAGAGAGGGGAACCCAAATAGGGTAGAAACTCATGAGCAAAGTACAGACAGCAAATTTAATAGCTCAGTGTTTTGAGATATATTCCATTTCATCTTCTAACTTAATTTTAAACCTGGTTGTTGAGGGTTAATGAGGCAGTCTCAGTGGCAAGCACAGGATGGGTTTGGGCAGTGAGGGAAGTGGCCTAGGGCATTTACTGGCGGAGTGACCTCCGGTGGTCATCAGGATATGGCAGCCTCGTAAGAAGGCCATCTTACTCATGTACCAGACTGATCAAAACATTTTGCTGGTAGTTCAAGTAGCTCACCATCTGGTGGGCCTTTCCAATTTTGCATTCTCTTAATGGATAATTTGTACAGTTTTGAGCCTTAAACCCAATTCACTCTCAGGTTCATAGATTGAACAATAGGTCCCTGCCCTCCTTGCATCAGAGTGAATGTAAATACCAAATAGTAACTGTTTCTCTTTTGGCCAGGAACCCTGAGGGTCTTCCCCTCCCAGTTTGATTTTTTTTTGAGTTTTGGCTAAAGGGGCCATCCCTTGATTAACTTCTTAAAGAGCCCTATTCACCAAAAGGGTATGACCTCACTCAAAGTGAGAACCTGAAAAGACCTTAGCCTGAAAGGGCCAGGGTCTCCCAAAGCATCTTGGGCCATCTCCAGTAATCCTGGTGAATATCAGGCCCCTGGACCCAGATGGCTCTGGAGGAGAAAGTGAGGCTGGTGACTGCACAGCCCTCCCTCACTCAAGGCAAAGTCAACTGCAAGTCATGTCTTCATTTCCCTGATATTATGGTCCTATTAGAGAACGAAGGATAAATACAACAGCAACCTGTACAGTGATGGTGCTGTTTTTCCGTGTGCTTAGGGAAGGTAGCTCTTGAGCCACACAATCCAAGGATCCGGAGAGGGTGGTTGCAATAAGTGTCACATATAGATGAGGAAACCAAAGCCCAGAGGAAGTCAGTAACTTGTCCATGGCCACAAATCCTTCATTTCCCAGGAGATAATCCTCTCCTGGCCCCCCCAAACAATGCTTGATTTGCACCTGTCTAATGAATTTATATGTTATTTTGTATCATGGTTATTTGCATATGCATCCACTTGCCTATGTGTGTGTTTGTGTCCCACCAGCCTACTCCATGAGGGGAAGGACAAAGTATTGCTTAATCATTCTGGTCATCCCAGAGCCAGACTGTTGTAGAGAAAGACCAGGATTAGAGTATTGCCTTGGACATATATTGGCCATGTGACTCTGGCCAAGTTGATTAAATTATTCAGTGCCTAGGCAACTCTCCAAGTCTTATAAGTTGTGGAGAAAGTAATGACTTGCATTCCTAGTTTTCTCACCCATAAAAGCTCTCTGTACTAATGAATTCACAGGTCCAGGCCCAATTCCCCCATCTCTCCCAGTACCTAGAGACTTGTGATTTCATTAATGTAGAGAACTTCTGGTGTGGAAATCTCTTCCACCACCATAGATAGGTAACTTCTGTAATTTAGGAGAGAGTTGCCTGGGGTGCTGAGAGTTTAAATGACACACAGCCAGTAGTATGTATGTATACAAAGCTGAAACCTAAGCCTTACTGACTCCAAGGCAAACCCTCTAATAATGCCTCATTGTCTCTCATAGTGTTAACTTAATAAATGTTTGCTGAATGGTTGTTGAACATACTGAATGATTTTTGAAGGGTAGAGGTGCCCTACCAGAATGCCTTGTGGTCTTTTCCTCCTTCAAAAACTCTGTTCAAAACTCATGCCATTTTCCCAAACTAATCCATTGCTGCTGCCCTCTGGTCACTTTCTATAACCCTTCCCTTCAGTAGATCTGTGCTTATCTCTGTAGACTAATAACTGATTTTCACTGGCCTTCGTTCCTAGGAAGGTGCCCATCTCTTTCACTGCATGTGCTACTTTCCAAGGGCATATATTGTCACCTCTTTCTCCACTTGTGTCATTCAGTAATGTACTTTGTCCTCAGTGGGAGATAGATACATGTGCCATGACAGATCCTGGTTGGTAGGGCTGTGATGTGGCATATTCAGAATGAGGGTCTGGGGGGGAAAGCTGCCGAGCCTAGAGTCTCTGCCCAACCAAGTCTGTGGGTGTATTTGGATGTGTGAGAAGGCTCCCTGTGGGTATATCCTCCCTCCACCCCACAACTCCCCCACCCTCCACCATGGCTACTACCCCTCTCTTGAGCCATTGACTATAAATGGTCATCAGGTGGAAGCTGCCAGATTGCCAAGAGACAGGAGCTTGACAAAACTTGTATTTAGGTTGGCTTCATTTAAACAAATTGAGAGCAGCCCATGTTTGGATTACAAGACTAGAGACCTTTCTACCACCCCTAGTGGAGAATGTCAGGCCCACAGACCAAGTCCATAAAGCCATGCCTGGCCTGTTGATCATCTTCTCTTGGAGCTTCTGAGATCCCAGAAGTCTGGAAAAGTTTCCTATAATAACTGCTTTCAAAGAACAGCTACCTGAGGTTTGTTTTAGACTCAAGTTGATTAGTTCAGCAACCAGGGAATTGGTTTGGAGGAGGGGAAAAAGCGCTTGGCTACTCTCCTCAGTAAGGGATTGACATTCTACTGGGAGTCAGCATCCAGCTTAGCTCTATGAAATTCCGGAAAGAATGACCGACAAACCAGCCAGCAAAAGTTAGGAAGTGATAAGCTTCTTTCGTAAACAGATAAAGGTAGTATCAGTTACTAAGGGAGGCCGGAGAAGAGGATGAAGTCTGTTTTTCCTAAAAGGGCAGGCAGATTGCTGAAAATGTGCCACCATTGTTCCTTCTTCCTACTTTAATCTCCTTCCCTGACTGGGCAAAGAAAAGATGCTTCCACAGGATTAGACCCCCAGGCAGTGCCCTAGATTCCCCTTTCAGGCCACCTAGCTCTGATGTGCCTCCTATATAGCAGATACTTAATAGATAACTTGCTCAATGAGTGAATGAATGAATGAATGGGCAGTCACTTCAGTTCCTCCTTTTATAAGTCTTTTTGGGTGTGTTTATATCTTTTTTTCCTTGATCTCTTCCATTAGACAACAAGTTGACTACAAGTACAGAAATGTGTTCCTTCCTCCCACTATGGTCCTCTCCCCAATCTCCCACAGCACTCGTTACAGGACTTTTTGAAAAGGGTGGGGGGCCTTTGCCAGTCATCCTGACCTATGTCTTGCCTTTGGACTCAGATGACTCTGGAGGAGAGGGTAGGGCTAATGACTTTACCCAGCCCTGCCTCACTTAAATCCAATTCACTTGCAAGTCAAGACATCACCCTCCTGATGTCTTTGGTCCATGTCGAGAATGAAAGATGAACAGCAATTTTGAATAGGGTATGCCAAGGTTAGTGAATGAGGCGATATGTGTGCATAAAACATCACTGACTGTTCTAAATGGCAGGTAAACTTACTGGCCAATATTGTCAAGTCTGAGTGACACTCTTCTATTTGACATTTTAATTCTCATCCTGGTTTTGAAATCCTTAGATTCTCCCTACTGGCATGGCTGTGATTGCCTTCTCACCACATTTCCTTGGTGCTGGTTCTTAGAACACACTCATCATGCCGCCCCTTTCCCTGAAACCCTTCTGGACAGAATTCCCTATACACTGGCCATGTGTTGGACTCAGTCCAGGCTATGTTGCTGACTTGCCCACCAGGGTTGCACAGCTAGTAAGTGTCTGAGGCAGGATTCAAACTCAGGTCTTCTTGACTTCATCTACTACTTAGCTAGCTTAATACGAATCTCCTTGGCACTGCACTGAGGAGTAGTCCTCTTCTTTAAATCGCCTCCCGCTGGTTAAGTCCCACATTTTCTCTGCACCTCCCTAGTCTAGTTTTCAGGAAGAGAAGATTCCTTTTTCCTTTGCCTTTAAAAAATAATTCCATGTTAGGCTGGCATCAGGGAAAAGAAGAAAGGCTTGGGATTTGCTTAGAATTGCTTGGGTGGGTGAGCTAAGTGCTGACCTCAGACATTATACAAACAATGCATAACATGACTGTGGGGGCTGCTTTCTTAATATCTCCCATGGCCTGTACTGTCTTGGGTAACTCTTTGGTCTTGGGTGGTCTAGACGTGCTAAGGGCTTCAGGGAGCTCTGCATGGGTGATGGCTACTGGAATACACAGATTGGTCTCTATTCTCCCAGAATCCTTGCTATTTATAAGTCACATATCTTGAGGAAGGGCATTAATTCCTTTAAATTATGCAGTATTCTTGTGCATGTAATCAGGTCAACAGTGGACTACAGGGTGGGAGTAGCTGCCTGAAGTGGGGAGAGAATGCTAGCAAACTCTAGAAAAAGAGGCAAACTGTAGTCATAACACAAACGGCTTCTGAGAAACTGCATCGGCATCCTGGTGTGAGGCCCTGAAACCCAGTGGTCAAGCTTCTTATTAATTTCCTATGTGGTTGGGGGGGGGGGTGGGGATAGAGGTGGGGGAGGAAGGATGGGAAGATGGGAGAATGATCTCAGAAGTTGTGAAGCAGGGCCACAGACTTTGTTGACCCCTGTGTGTTACCATAAGGCAGGTCAATTCATTTATGGGACAGGAAGGTAGCAATTGTTGCCAGTAGTCCTAATGACACTAGCTTCCATCAGACTGTGAGCTCCTTAAGATCAGGGACTACCTTTTGTTTTTGTATTCCTAGGACTCAGCACAGTGCCTACACTTGTTGTTTGGTCATTTGATCATATCTAAGACCCCGTGGACCATACTGTCCGTGGGGTTTTCTTGGCAAAGATACTGGAGCGGTTTGCCATTTCCTTCTCCAGTAGATTAAGGCAAACAGAAGTTAAGTGACTTGTCCAGGGTCACACAGCTAGTAGGTATCTCAGGTTAGATTTGAATTCAGGCCATCCTGACTCCAGGCCCAGTGCTCTAACCACTGTGCCATCTAGCTGCCTCTTCCACAGTAGGAGCATAATTAAATGCATATTGATTAATTTTTTTTAAGAATTAAATTATATTCTTTTCAAAGAACAAAAAATTGATTTTTTTTTTCCTTCCAACTACCCTACTATTGGGGCAAAAAAAGGAGAAAGCCTTTGTATATAAATATGCATAGTCAAGCAAAGCAAATTCTTGCATTGGCCATATCCAAACAATTGATATCTTACTCTGTACTCTGATACCCTATGTCTGTCACCTTTCTGGAAGGGAGTGGGTAGCATGCTTCACAGCTCCTCTAGAATCATGGTTGTTCATTATATTGGTCACAGTTCTTAAGTCTTTCATAGTCTTTTTAAAAAATTTTCTTAGCAACGCTGTTGTTTTTGTATAAATCATTCTCCTGGTTCTGCTCACTTTACTCTTCATCCGTTTATATATGTCTTCTGAGGTTTCACCGAAACCATCCCTCTCATCATTGTGGCAAAATAGTATTCCGTTACATCCACATGCCATAGCTTGTTCAGCCATTTACCAATTGATGGGCACCCCTATAGCTTCCAGCTCTTTTCTACTACACAAAGAATCAGCCTTTTCCCCAATGCTGAAGCTGCTGTGTAACCAACCACATTATGAAATCAGGGAGAGTGAAAGATTCTAAGCTGGTTCTTATAAGGCTCAGTTGTGTTATTGATTAGCCAAGAGAGCAAGCGAGGCACGTGGGACCTCTTGGCAGCAGAACTGAATCAAGTCGATATTGACATTTAAACTATAAATGAAATACACAATACCTAGCAACAACAAAAAACAAATTAGATGATCTGGAAAAACCACTCTGGTAATTAGATTCTCTAGACGTGGGCTGCTTTGCTACAACGTATCTTACCGGGCTCTCTTGCTTTAATCTCCTCTCAATACATTCGGTTTTATGGGCCAGTTTAGGAGCATCAGCTCTGAGGCATGGGTTCTCTATGCTTTTATCTGCTGCCTGTAGGCAGCTTCAGAAAGAGGTCGATGCCCTCACTGGGATTGTTGGCAGCAAGTGCTACCTTCTTGCTTTCACAGTTCAACCGTCCTATTTCCTTTACTGTGATAACACAAAGGAATCTTACTATTCAATATAAGGAGAAAAAAAACCACTGGAAATACATGCCCCAGCAGAAGTGTTGCCCTGCTGTAATAGGGATCTATCTGTCGGTCTCCCTACCCTCACCAAGGACTAACTAGTTTGTGCACAAGTTGTGAGGGCCAGTTTCCAAACATCAGTGGTGGAAGCCTATTCCTGATTATACGTCCTGGCTGAAGGTGGTTCTAATGTGGGAGGGGATCTGGAAAACGCCATGAGGGTATTGGTTCTAGCTACTCTTTTCCACTTGGACCTAAGAGGTAGGCTCAAACCATTCAATAAATCAATTAATCAATATTTATTAAGCTCCTACTAGGTGTCAGGCACTGTGCTAAGCTCTGGGGATACAAAAAGAGGCAAAAGATATCCCTGCCTGTGAGGAGCTTGACAATGCGTAATTAGTCCAAGCTTCCTTATATTTGGGCCAGTTACTTGACTTTTCTGGTCCTCAGTTTCCAGTAAAATGAAGTGATAGTACGAACTTCCTTCAATTTCATTCCTCATGCCTGAAATGCAAAGTCTCCTTATGTCTCCATCCTTTATTCTTTTGAGGCACAGCTGAGCTGCCAGAATCTCCATGAAACCTCTCCAGATTGTCCTGTGATAGAAGCATCCCCTCCCTTTAATTGTACACCTGAGCTGGCTCATCCCTAAAGCCTGATTGTTAAATTTTCAGTGTGAGCATTTACACCTCAGAAATCAGCAAGAAAACACATCATTTATTGTCTTGTTGATTTCTAGACTTAAGCGAGTGATGGAGAAAATGTTAAGAATGCAAATTAAACTTAAAAGTGTTTTGTGCATTTTTGTCATTGGTAAGTTGTTTTTTAGTCATTTCCAATTCTCTGTAACCCCATTTGGGGTTTTCTTGGCAAAGATACTGGAGTGATTTGCCTTTTCCTTCACATTTTACATATGAGGAAACTGAAGCAACCAGGGTTAAGTGACTTGCTCAGGGTCACACAGCTAGTAAGTATCCGAGACCAGATTTGAACTCAGGAAGATGAGTCTTCCTGACTTCAGACCCAGTATTCTATCCACTGTGCCCCCTAGCTGCCCTTTTGTGCATACTTTTTTTTGGAGAGCCAATTGTTAAACATTTACCGACAC
Source organism: Phalanger gymnotis (assembly GCA_028646595.1). NCBI lineage: Eukaryota > Metazoa > Chordata > Mammalia > Diprotodontia > Phalangeridae > Phalanger > Phalanger gymnotis. The sequence continues at coordinate 600,811,074 of CM053622.1, forward strand.
ACCAACGCCTCCCTCCTTGAATCTCCCTTGCCAATTTGTCAGATGTTTCATATCCATTCAATCACTTTCTAATTGAAAACTAATTATTTCTAATTGAAAACTAATGTTCTAATGTTCATTAAAGGTATTTTTGTACATATCTGTTCTACTAGATTTTAAATTCTTTGAGGGCAGGGACTGGGTTGTTTTTTCACCTCTGTCTAACCAGCTTTTAAATCATGAAGGTGTGGTACAGAGAAAAGAGCACTGATTCTAGAGTGAGAAGAACTGGGTTCAGATCCCACTTCTTATGCTTACTACCTGTGTGACCTTGGGTAAGTCATATACCTTTTCTGTACCTCAGTTTCCTCATCCGTAAAAGGAAGGTCTTAGACTAGAAGGCCTCTGAGATCTCTTTCAGTCCAGATCTATCATAATAGATGTTTAATACAGGTCCAAGGCCCGTGTGTACCACATGTACACGTATGTTCACATGCAACTGTCCACCTCTACTCCAACTACTGACCTCCCTGGCTACCTTTAAGTCACAGTTAAAATCCCATGTCCTATAGGAAGAGTTCCCCAACCTCCCTTAATTCTGGTGTCTTCCCTCTGTTAATTATTTCCTATTTATCCTGTGTATTTGTTGTTTCAGCTGTGTCTAACACTTTGTGACTTTATTTGGCATTTCTTTGGTAAAGATACTGGAATGCTTTGCCATTTTATTTTATAGATGAGGAAACTGAGGCAAACAGGGTTAAGTGACTTGTCCAGGGTCACACAGCTAGTAAATGTCTGAGGCCTGATTTGAAGTTAGGAAAATGAGTCTACTTGACCCCAGGCCCATCATTCTATCCACTGCACCACCTAGCTATCCCATATATAGTTCACCTTATAAATATTTGTTTGCATGTTGCCCTCTCCCATTAGATTGCCAGCTCCTTGAGGGCAGAGACTGTCTTTTGCCTCTTTTTGTATCCCTAGTGTTTAGCACAGTGTCTGACATTTAGTAGGCATTTAATAAATCTTTATCAAATTGAATTGAAATGTAGACATTTGGGTATAGGTCTCTCTGTGCATTTACACATTATGTCCCATCATCATAAATACCATACATATATAATACAGACTTATATGTTTGGATATTCTCTTCTAATTGGGGGCCAGACGCACGTATCATTACCCTATTCAGTGTCTAGTTCTGATGAGAAAAACAAAATAGATTGAAAAATCCCTATTGCCTCTGGAGCAGATGGTGCCACTTCTTTGAGCCTTGCTTTCCCTTTGTGTAAAATGGGTGTGTTGCATTGATGATTTCTGATGGTCCTTCTGGCTCTAACATATTGAATTCAGAAGCTGCAATTCTTTCCCTCTTCCTTATTTTAGAAAACAAGATGTTTAATCAAGGAGACACAAGTAGAGAAAGGACCATCTGGACTATGCCACGTTCTGTCCTAAACATGACCCCTTTTTACATCTGGACGCTATGAAAATATCTCTCAAAGTATAATATTTCACATGTGGGTCCAATAGTAGGTCTCCTTGTGCTCTTTAGGCGAAGTATGAAAAAAGAAAAATGTTAGATCCTCCCATTTGCCACTTCCTGACTCTTCGAAGAGATAGATGTGTTTGGATTGTGTTGGTTGTGAAATATGATGATGAGATATTAAGCTTTTGAAAGTATGGAGGGGGGAGAAAGAGTCCCTATATTGCATGATTATTTGCTATTTCTCCTCCTCCTCCGCTCTAGGGGAAAAAATGTAGTCTGTAGCTTTTCAGCTTTGGTTGGATAAAGATGTATTTGATAATGTAATAAATATAGAGTTAGAACTGCCAATTTGGACGACTGAATTTAGTGATGGAAGTTGGAAGCCGTTGCATCCCCCAGCTGCTAGCTAGGATAGGCCTCCAGGAAATGTTCAGATCACAGAAAGGATCTTCAAATTTATCTCATCCAACTTATTCATTTTCAGATGGAGAAAGTAATACCTTGAAAGGGAAGTGGCTAAGAACAAGGAGAGCTCCAGAGGAGGATGCTTCTGAATCAGAGGCTTATTGCTCTGCAGGAGGACAACCTTCCCTCCATCTCGAAGGGATCCAGGAAAAGGTTGAGGTTTATAGAATCTGAGACATCTTGGACTAGAAGGATTCCTGAGGGATCAATCACTCCTTCCCTCCACCCCACCACCCCCTCCATCTCTAGGCAGCAAATCAGACTCAAGAAGGATTGGCCTGACTGATTCTTTAAAAAAAAAATTCCAGGATTGGCCTTGCCCACAAAATACCAGGTCTCCTAAAGGTCTTGGTGCCATTTTAAAGCTTAAAAGAGCACTGAGACTTTTGGGACACCCTGTCTTATTCTGCTCCCTGAATCTATTTTGTCTCTATCAGCAGCATGTTTCATCATAGGTTCTCTGGAATCATGGATGGTCATTGCTTTGAACCTGATGTGTTCTTCAAACAAAAACATAACTATTTGGCTTTTTCAACATAAAAAAAGAAGCTCAGGCTGGGCCTTTTCAGAAGTAGGCATTAGTCGTGTAGCAGGTGCGAAAACACCATCCACCCTTTTCCACAGTGGGAGGGAAATCTGTTCTGTCTCTCCTTCACATCTTTGGCCATGTCATCTGTCCAATGAACTGCTCTGTGGGTTCATTCCTCGGCACATGTTACTCATCTGCCTAGAAATATTTCACAGCTCCTGGTTGCCCACAAAATAAAGTACGCCTTTCTGATCATGGCATTCTAGGCCTTCCACAATATGACTTTAATCTTCCATTATCATCTCTCACTTTAAGGCCCAACTTAGGTGCCACCTCCTACCTGAAGCCTTTCCGGACTCCACCAAGTGAAAATGATTTCTCATTCTTCAAATTTCACGTTGTCCTTTGCCTAGACTTCACTTCCACACTTATTTTTGTCTCCATTGTATCATAGTTCACAAGATCATGGGTTCCTATCTGTAGACATGTATTTCTTCTTTTTTCTTTTCTTTTGAGGCAATTGGGGTTAAGTGACTTGCCCAGGGCCACACAATTAGTAAGGGTCTGAGGTCAAAACTGAACTCAGATCTTCCTGACTCCAGGACTGGGGTTCTGTCTGCAGTGCTGCCTAGCTGTACCCTGTGGACATATATTTTTTTTCTATTACTCCTTACAAAATCTTTGAGAGGAGGGTGTGTGTCATCTCTATCTTTGTATCACCAGAGTCCAGAATAATGGTTTGTACCTAATTGATACCTATAGACTCATAGATACAGAGCTAGTGAGGACCTTAGAAGCCACTGAGTTCAACCCCTTCTTTTCACAGATGAGGAAGCAGGTTAGAACAGCTAAGTGATTTGGCCATAGGCCCAGAGCTAATAGGTGTCTGAAGTGGAATTTAAACCTGTGTCTTTCTGACTTTATCCACTAAACCATGCCCTATCTTTTATTGTTCATTGATTCTGATTTATTGTGACTCCACTTGGGGGTTTTCTTGGCAAAGATACTGGGGCGGTTTGCTATTTCCTTCTCCAGCTCCTTTTACAGATGAGGAAACTGAGGCAAATAGGGTTAAGTGACTTGTTCCGGGTCACACAGTTAGTAAGTGTCTGAGGATGGATTCAAACTCAGGAAGATGAGTCTTCCTGACTCCAAGACTGGTATTCTATCCACTGTATCACCTAGATGCCCCTAGCTACTAATTAATAAACGATTGTGGAATTGAACTGAAATTAGCAGTGACTTGAGATGTTGTATTCTCTAGCCTGATTGGGAAGATGATCTTGTCTTGATGAATTCTTTTTTCCTGCTGCTTCCAATTTCTTTTCCGTCTTTTGACTCATTAATCCAAGTAGAAAACATCAACATCTAAGACTCATCAGCCGGCACTGACTGGTTTATCTCAGCAGGCCCTGTCTCCCATGCCTCACTTTTGCTGTGTATTTACAGCCCATATAAAAGAGACATTAGACATTTCCCCTTGACTATTTATAAGAGTGTGAAAAACAGTGCCAGGATGGAATATGCTAATGCTTTGTGCCCGGCATGAGAAAAATCTACCGTGCTGTGTAGGAAAATGAAGGGCCTCTTCTATATCAGGGTTGCCCTTCCCAGACTCCCAGGGTTATAAGATTAAGGGAACTTGAGGGCTCGTGGGATCATAGATAGAGTCGGAAGGTGCAGCAGAGGTCATCTATTCCTCATTTTGCAGATGAAGAAACTGAGGTTTGACGAGGATGTGTGACTTGCTTAAGGTTACAAATAGTAAGTGACAGAGAGGGCTAGGACTCTGGTCTGGATCTTCTGATTCCAAATCCCAGGCTCTTCTAATCAAACCCCTGCCTCCAGGCAAGAAAGCCAGAAAACCAGCTCTCTGTTCATTTCTCAAAAGTTTCCAGAATAGGAAATTCCAACATCTCTCTTGATTACATAATCTAGTCTTTTTAAATTTCTTGCAACTATTGATTGCACATGTGCAATCTATATAAAATTGCTCGACTTCTCAAAGGAGAAGGGCAAGGAGGAAAGGAGAGAATTTGGAACTCAAAATTTTAAAAAACAAATGTTAAAAATAGTTTTAAAGAATTGTTTTGAAAATAAAATATTAAAAATTTAAAAAATCCTTGCCACTTTTTGCATTCAGTTTCTCTATATCTAACCTAAATCCTTACTGCTGTATTATATTTATATAATGGACTTTTGCTTATGTGTGCTGCCCCAGTGTTTCCTTTCTCCTTTTAGCAGCTCAATGAAGTAGGTGTTGAAAATATAATTAGCCTTATTTCGCAATGAGGAAATAGACAAAAGGAAGTGGGTGATTTTATCCATTTACATAGCCAGGAAATTGGGAGAGCTGGGACCCAAACCCAGGACCACAAACACACACACAACACACACACACACACAGACACGTACAATACACACACAGTCACACAGAGACACACACAATATACACACAGACACAGACACACATAGACACACAATACACACACAGTCACACAGAGACACATACAATATATGCACAGACACATATAGACACACACAATATACACACAGACACAGACACACATAGACACATACAATACACACACATTCACACATAGACACACACAATATACACACAGACAGACACACATAGACACACACAATACACACACAGATACAGACACACACAGACACAGATACACATAGGTATAGATCAAGGACTAAGTCTGTAACTCAGAATCTAGAATGGTCCTTCTTAACTTTGGTGCCCTCAGTCTCTTGATTACCTTCAGTCTCTCCTGTACCTGCTGTTTGTACAGAGCTCATTGTGTATTGTCTCTCCCATAGGCTGTTAGCTCCTTGAGATCAGGGACTGGGCTGTTTTTTTTTCCACCTCTTTTTGTTTCCTAGCTCTAAGTACAGCCCTTGGCATATAGTAGGTGCTAATAGATGCTAGTTGACCAACTGACTTGCCTAGGACAATGAGAAGTTAAGTGACTTCCTCATGGTTTGTGGTTGTTGTTGAGTCATGTTTGTGACCCCATCCAAAGATACTGGAGTGGTTTGTCATTTCCTTCTCCAGTTCTTTTTTTTTTTACAGATGAAAAACTGAATGACTTGCCCAAGGTCATGCAGCTAGTAAGTGTCTGAGGCTGAATTTGAACTCAGATCTTCCTGATTCCAGGGCCAAAGCTCTATGTGCCATGCCACCTGGCTGCCTATGGTTATAGAGCTGGTATTTGGCAGACGGGACTGAAACTGAAGTCTTCCTGACTCCAAGACTGGTGGTTCTCTTCACACCACCAATACTGGCTCCCACTATTAGTCATTAATTAGAATAGTTACTTAGAGGAGATGTCCCAAAAGTCTTAGTGCAATTTTAAGCCTTAATAGCTTAAAACTTCACTAATTCTTTTGGGACACCCTATTACAAAGTACATTACATACGTTATTTCATTTGATTCATATAGCTACCATCCCCATATGAAGCAGGAACTGTAGTGATTATTATCTTCATTTTACAGATCAAGAAACTGACCGAGAAGTTTTTATTTGTCCAGGGTCACATAGCTTGTGAGTGCCAGGGGAGAAATTTAATCCCAGGTCTGTTGGATTCCCATGCTTTTTTCCCACACAAGTTGGCTACCCGCTGCACTGTATTGCCTTGGTTGTTTAACCTGGAGAGGAGGAGAGTTAAGGGAGACATTCAAGCTGTTTTCAAATATTTGAAGAGCTATCACATCAGAGAAGGGTTAGAGGCTTGTTTTATGTAGCTCACATGGGCAGAATTAGAATCAACGTGTGCAGGTTAACTCGGAACTGGTTCTGGTTCAGCAAGTGCTAACTTTAACTATGTAAGCTGTTCAGCAACGAACAGGCTGCTTTAATAGATAGGCAATGGGAAGCTTCATTAGAGCCAGAGGGAACTTGGCGAGGTTAAGATGAAGGCGTTGCCTGTTCACTGGGCTGTAAGGGAGCAGCGGTGGTGGCGGTGATGGTCAGGGGGCATGGTGACTGCACACCTGGGATGGGCCACAGAGCATTTGTCTTGTGACAGGATGTCAAAACCCTTGAGGAAGAAATTCCCACCTTGTCACAACCACAGTAAACTTGCATTCCTAGAGAAAAGACAGCCTGAAGGGACTAGAGCACTGGAATGTCTGTGCTGCTCAACACAACATATATATATGTATATATGCATATATATACATATATATATATATATATATATATAATATGGAGTGTATTGTACTAACATTTAATTTACCAAATTAAACCCATATGCCATGGATGTTTTTTTAAGAGAAAGGACAATTTAAACAGTTTGGGTGATTTCATTTATCATTTTACCCAGTGAGGGTACATGCCCTCAGAGAACTTGAGATGAAGGATATGGATCTGCTGTGGATCAGCATTCCCGGTCAACTAGAAACCTCCAATGGACTTTGTATCCTCTTTCGACTCGTAGGAAGAAGAAACAGTGATATGAGGGTGTGATGATCACCCTTTAATAAGATTATGCTTCTGTAGAGCTCATTTTTAGGGTATTTCCCCCTTAATCTGTTTTTGTTTTCCTCTTTTTGCAGGAAAGTCCTGGTTTCTCCTCTCTAACTTAGTGAGGTGGTGTGAAAAATTAAATTTACATTCAATTGTTTTTATAGTTACTGTCCCACATCCATAAGCTCTCTGATATAGATTGCCTCTTTTAAAGAGAGCCTAGCTGGGAAAATTTTTAATCAAACAACAGATGGAAGCATTACAAAAGCTAAAATAGATAATTTTTGTTATACAAAATCGAAAAGCGTTTGCATGAACAAAATCAATGCAACTAGGATAAGAAGGAAAGCTATTAATGGGAGAAAAAAATCATTGTATCTAATAGATCTGATAAGAACCTGATATCCAAAATGTGGAGGGAAGTACTACAAATATGGAAGATCAAGGGTCATTCCTGAATGGATATGAACAAACACTTCTAAAAAGAAGACTTGCAAATTATCAACAAACATATGGCAGGTTGCTCCAGATCACCAATAATAAGAAAAATACAAATTGAAATCACCTTGAGGTTTCATGTCACATCTAACACATTGGAAAAGATGACAAAAGATGGGAATGCACTAGTCAATGTTGGAGGGGTTTTGTAAAGGCAGGCATACTAATACATTGCTGATGGAATTGAGAATAGATCCAACCATTCTGGAAAGCACTTTGAAATTATGCTAAGAAAGGGACTAAAGGGTCCATACCCTTTGACCTAGAGATCTCATCATTAAGCAGATACCTCAAGTAGGTCAAAGATAGAAAGAAAGATTCCAAACACACCAAAATAATTATAGTAGCACTTTTTTATAGCAAAGAACTGGAAACAGTAGATACTCATTGGCTGGGGAATGGCTGAACAAACCGTGATGTACTAATGTAACAGAATTTTAAGAAATTTAAGAAATGATCGATATGAAGAATGTAGACACGCGTAAGGGAGAGGAAAGAAAAAAAAAACACTTGTACTATGTGCCAGGCACTGCGCTAAGCGCTTTACAAATATTATTTCATTTGATCCTCACAACTCTGGAAGTCGGTGTCATTATTGTCCCCATTTTTCAGTCGAGGAAACTGAGGCAAACAGAGGTTTTAAGTGACTTGCCCAGAGTCACACAGTAAGTATCTGAGACTGAATCTGAACTTACATCTTCCTGTCCCCACGCCCAAGCACTCTATCCACTATACTACCTAGTATGATGAGTATGATAAGACTTTTGTGAACTTGTGTGAAATTAAGTAAGCCAAACCACGAAAACTATACATAATGATTGCAAAAATATAAATGAAAACCACAACAATAAAAATTGAAACAATACTGGTGATTATTATAATTGGAATTATAATAATCAGATTTGGCCCAAAGAATATAGAAGAAAATCTGCCTCAATCTCATCTTTGTGGAGGTGGGGGACCGTGGGTGCAGAACATTACACATATTATCAGACTTAGCTTATGTGTTACCTTGTTTTGCTAAGCTGCTCCTCTCCTTTATTTTTTATTCTTTGTAATAACAGATGGGAGAAGGTCAAGGCATATGTCTGGAAATGAAGGTGATGTGAAAACAAGAAATAGCAATAAAATTTATTTTTAAAAAAAGAGACCATTGTCATTTTCCAGTTACAACCCCTAAAAAAAATTCCATTATACTTTACAGGGAATTTGAGGGATTTTCAAAAGCAGTTTTGACTGTAATTCTCACCCCTACATGTTGACTTTATTTTAAAATATATTTTATTTATATTTTCAGATTTCAATTACATGTTGACTTTAGAACTTAACCCCTGAGTAAGATGAGATTACACCATGATAAAAGGAGCACAGAACAGGGAATCCAGAGATTTCAATCAATCAATGAATTATAACGAGGTAAGTGCTTTGAAAAACTCTTAATTCGAGTTGACAGAAGTTTCCTTGGGACATTGGAGACACATATTTCCAAACTATTTTTGGAGTCACGTAGGTGACAGCAGCCCCATGCTGAGCTACTGAGTCAAAACTCAAAGGGACTGGCTCTGCTATTGATGGCTGAAGCAGTCCAGGTGGGTACCTAAGGTGAAAGGGATTGTGGGTCCTCTTTGGCTGTACCTCCTGGGGAACAGAGAGCAGCCAATGTTAGGCACATCACCTGAGACTGAACAGGAGCCGTTTCGGCCTGTACTGAGACGAACAATGAATTTGCAGATTTAACACCTGGTAACCTACAATTCTAGGGTACAGAAAGTCATTAATTAGCCTAATCAAGGTCCTAGACCTTGATGAACTTTTCCAATCACAAGGAAATCTCCCTTTCCCCACCTTCCGCTGTGTTGGGAACACTCTCTCCTAACCCCACGTATCATTCCAACCCCCACACATATCATGGCGATATTATTTTGTATGGCTTTTTAATAGTTTCAAGTGTGGACCACTCCTCCTATGCCTGGAGCCCATTTTTTTGGGGGGGCAATCAGGGTAAAGTGATTTACCCAGGGGCACTCAGCTAGTACTTGTCTGAGGCTGGGATTTTGAATGCAGATCCTTCTGACTTCAGGGACTGTACTCTGTGACACCTAGCTTCTCCCTCTGCTCCCAGCTCATTAATTAAGCACCAGTGGTGTTGAGCACTGCTGGAGGGTAGCCAAAGTTGAGGCAAATTCCTGCCTTCTTGGAACTTACACTTTAGTAGGTGGGATATAAAACACACACAAATAACTACTGTAAAAATAGTGTGTAAGGGAAACACAAGCAAAATATTACAAAATGTTCTCTTCCTCTGCCTCTCTGCCCTTCACATCCTGCGTATTCTTCAAGACCCAGGTCAAATGGCACCCACCTCCTCCAGAGAGTCTTCTCTGATTTCTACACCCTTGGACATGAATAATCTTTCTTTCCTCAGTCTTAAATAGACCTTTGTTATCCCCAACTCCTAAATTTGTAACATAATTCATGTTTCATTAGGTTTATTTTACCTGGTCTCTCTCCTCAAACAGATTGTGAATTTGGGGTGGGGGGTGCCACCCACTGTACCTTATTCATCTTTTCATTCTTTTCATTACTTGGCCTAACACGCACCTTGCTTATTGTCAAGCTTACTATGTGGTTGATGAACTGAATAGAAGGCAACATTTGTCTCATAGACTTTTTTTTTTTAAATCCCTCAGAGTAGGCAAGCTCCTTGCTGGGCATAGGGTAGGTGCTTAACAATGCTCTCTGAATGAAATGTATGTATTTCACACCTTCTTGTGAAGTTTATGCACCTTTTTTCCATTCACTGTGAACCTAATTAGGTCCTAAGCTTTGAGATGTGGGGAAGTGAATTTTTGAACAGAAAGCATCTGTAAATCCTCGGTCAGAAGGGCCTCTTCTTACCTGGAGAGCAGAAGGAGTTTAATAGGGCCCCCTGCTGATACTGAAATTCCTTTAATCCTGTCATTTCAACTTTTTTCTCCTTGTGCCTTCCCCTCCTCCAGCTCCCTCGCTCCAATACATCAGACAAGAACCTCTCAGGGCCTGGCTGCTGCTGTGTATTGGGGGAGTGGGAAATCTGTGAACGTAGAGGACATGTGGGTTGGCTTTGTTCTGGCAGTCCAAGGCTGCTCTCTGTGGTTCCAGAAAGATGAAATTTCTCTTCCTTCTCAATGCTTTTTATCTCAGAATTTCATAAACCTATAGTATAACCAGAAGGGGACAAAGGGAAAGAAATCCTGAAGCCTTTCAAAAGAACAGGGGGTAGCTACTGTGATGCCATTTTCACTCAGGAGTAAACAGGGACCCGGTGAGACGAACAATGATAATGACAGACATTTCTGTAACTCTGAGGTTTGCAAAGTGCCTAACATTTGTTTGATTCTCATAATATCTTGTGAAATAAGTACCAGGGTTATAATTTCCATTTTAAAGATAAATAAACTGAGGGAAATTAAAGGACTTACACAGGTCCCGCAAATAGTAAGTGTCCAAGGTGGGATTTGAACCCAAGTCCTCTGACTCCAAAGTCAGTGATCTTTCCTCTGTGTGTTGTTATTGTTTGGTTGTGTATGACAATCTTTGTGACCCTGGTCTATACCGTCTGTGGGGTTTTCTTATGTAACAGCAAACAAACACCCTGCCACTCCAGGATGGCCTGCGAGCGCAGGTTCTTTGATCTGCTTTTAAAGGAAAGGCAACTTTTTAAAGGGGTCAACAATCCTACTTTAACTAAATTCACTAGTTCAGGGGAAAGATCAGCACCCTGAATGTGGAGAAAATACAAACAGAAAATACAAGCAGAGAAATTAGCTCAAAGATCAACAGACAGGGCTCCCATTGTCTGAACAACATAATACAGCCACCTACATATACCACCAGAATGGGGGAGCACAGACACATCTTAGTAGTTGGAGGCTCTGAACAAATGGCTACCCAGAGTCTGTCCAGGGAATCAAAAGGTCCTTCTCATAAGCAAACCCCGCCCCCCAAAGCAAAATATCACCTCAGAGTATATGTACACTTCTCAGAGCCAGAAGGCATCACAGCCCTTGTGACTCAGTGCCTAATTAGCTTAGTACCAAAAGGTGTGAAAGGTTTTCTACAAGTAAGCCTCCCCTAAGCAAGCCACCTCCTAAGCAAGCCTCCCCCTAAGCAAGCACCTCCTTAGGCAGGTTCCTCCCCCAATGGGCTCTATGTGACTCAGGATGTATCATGGCTGTGATTGAACACATGTGGTCACATAGGCCTAATGGACGGGGAAGATCTTCCTATTCCATTAACATTACATCTTGGCAGATACGGAGGGGGTTTGCTTTTTTCTTCTCCATCGGATTAAGGCGAACAGATATTATGTGACTTGCACACAGTCACACAGCTAATGAGTGTCTGAGGCCAGATTTAAACTCAGGTCTTCTAAACTCTAGACCCAGCACTCTACCCACTGAGCCACCTAGCTGCCTCCTTCCTCTGTATAGTTGATCATTTTCAGAAATAAACAAGTGTGTTATACTGGAATGAGTGTTGACCCTGGAGTTGAGAGAGAAGGCACTTAACTTTTCTAACTTCAAGATTCTCATCTCTAAAACAAGGGGATTGGACTAGGAGACCTCTAAGGCACCTTTCACCTTTACATCTGAGCCTATGATCTTCCGTACTTGGGGGCATTGGTTGCCTTAATTTTACTAGCAGCTCAAATAGTGGAATCCCTATGGGAAAGGGCAGGCTGGGAAATCATGGTTCTTGGTTTGCCAGGTTGGGTTAAGGTGAGGTAACAGAATTTGGGGCAAGTTTACGACACAGGCAGAAGTAGAAGCCACATCCCAGAAATCTCTGTCAGCATCCTTGGAAGGGATTTGTGGGCTAGAAATGTCTACTTAGCATTCTTCCACAATTTCCAGGACCGCCACCCTTAACCCTTTGTGTACTAGTCATAACTTTGCTTCAAGGCCAAGTCCCTAAGGGCCCTTGTGGGATTGTCTGCTGCAGTCTGGGTCACCCTTCAGTCTGGAAAGCACCAGGGATAGCCAAAGTTTCACATGTTCACAGCACAAATCTGGTTATCAGGTACTTTCTCCAGTTAAAGAGCAAAAGCTAATAATGTTTCAGTGAAACCATAAAGCCTTCCAGGGAAGGTGGATACTGATATCAAAGGATCTGTGATCTCATACCTCCACCAACATGAGTAGGTAAGTTTGAGGGAGGTGCGCGAGCCACATAGAGGCTAAGACATAAGTGTGGTGGGAGGAACCCTGAATTTAGCATCAGTTTGGCGTTCGAACTTGGCTGACAGTTACAATCTATGTGACCTTGGAAGTCACTTAACCCTCTCCAGGCCTCAGTTTTCTCATTTGTAAAATGGGGCTCTTGACTATCTAGCCTTGGGCTTCCGGGGCCCCTTAAAGCTGCAATTCTATGATCCTATGATCCTGATTTGAGTTGGAGTCTGACTGCCAGTTACTATATGTGTGACCCCAAACCTCTCTGGGCCTCAGTCTCTTCATCTGTAAAATGAAGTTAGAATAGATGACCTTAGAGTTCCCTTCTAGCTCTTAGTCTGTGGCCCTATAACTTGCCCCAGGGACACAGCTAGTAAGTAGAGGCAGGGTCTGATCCAAGCCTTCCTGACTCCAAGCCCAGGATTGGGCTTACTAGACTAGCAGTTCTCAAAGAAGGCCCCCAGGACCCCTGGGAGTCTCTAGGTCCTCTCAGGGAGTCTGTGAGGTCAAAATGATTTTTCATTATACTAAGATGATTTCATTTCTAATATGGTAAATGTTGAGAGAAATAACCTAAATAAATAAAAGAAGTCTTTGGAGTCCTCAATAATTTTTAAGAGTGTAAAGAGGTTCTTTACCAAAAAGTTTGAAAACTTTTGCACTGGGGCATCCTGTCTCTATAAAAGATGATCTTTTTTTTTAGGCTGGAGACATATCACATTAACCCCCCAGAGTTTGTGCATTATCAAAATGCCCTCCAGCTTAATGCTTATCACCTAAGACTGAATCAGAATGGACTAGGTTTAAATTTTGACTCCAACATTTAACAGCTGTATGACCATGGGTAAATCTCTCTGAGGTCCCTTGCCTTTGAATTATTAATAATAATAACAACAACTGTATGTTAAAAGGAAATAAATTCCATATATACTATATAATTTTAATATAATAATATTTAATATTATTAATTTTAACGTATAGTATTTATTTACAGATATAAATACTATATATAGTACTATATATATGCAGCTAGAAGGTGCAGTGGATAAAATGCTGGGCCTGGAGTCAGGAAGATTCATCTGCCTGAGTGCAAATCTGCCCTCAAATGCTCACTAGCTATGTGACCCTGGGCAAGTCACTTAACCCTGTTTGCCTCAGTTTCCTCATCAGCAAAAAATGAGCTGGAGAAGGAAATGGCAAACCACTCCAGCACTTTTGCCAAGAAAACCCCAAATGGGGTCACAAGGAGTTCAGGATACAACTGAAAAATGACTGAACAAATCATTTACATGGAACTTTAAGTTTTGCAAAGAGGTTAATTTAGTTATTACCTACCTCACATGATTGCTGTGAGGATTGAAAATGCATCAAGGTTTTCAAAGGGCAATAAGGCTGTTTATAAATGTCAGTTATTGCTATTACTATTAAATTCATTTAACTTATTTAATTTTAATTAATCAAATTAATTTCCTTTAATCTCCCCACTTTTTTCCTAACCTTTCATCAGTCTTGCTGACGTGCTCTTCTGAGATCAGTTAGATGAAATGTCTGTACCTGACACTTGTTTTCACTTTCCTACCTCTACCTGCAATGCTCTAAGCTCATCCACTCATGAAATCAAAGGGAGAAACTAGAACAGAAAACCAGGAAACAGAAATTCCCCAAGGCTAAAGGAGACCTAGGCTTTCTGCTAATACTTGTAGGCAGGGCTGCTACATGAGGTCTTAGAATGGCAACCTCAAGAGGACAGGGCCTAGATGTTTTGAATTCCCTGCACAAGATCTAGCACAGAAGAGGTGCCCAAACAATGTATAACACTAAGGAGGGACTGGAGACATATTTTTCATCTAGAGGAGGATGGAGTTGCTCCTTAAGTTTTTGAAGCAGTAAAGTCTGACATGGCTGGAGGGTCTGACTTCTTTTTGTGGAATTGAACTCTGAAGTGAAGTCAACTCGTTGTTGGGTTGTTTCCAACTTGTCCCACTCTTTGTGACCCCATGTGGTGCTAATGTGATCAAAGATCTTCCCCACCCATTTAATAGGCCTCAGGTGGAGCTAGTTAAGGGAAGCTTGATTAGAGGAGGCCTGTTTGTAGGAAGGCCCATTTGCTAAGTAGGTGCTAAGCCTTGGGCCTACACAGGGTATATGTACCCAGTGGGTAGCAAAGGAGCTCAGACTAGAGAGCTTCAGAAATTGGAGACAAGAAGAAGAAGAAGAAGAAGAAGACAACTCAGAGTAGAGAGAGAGCTGTAAGAGATGGAGAACTGGAAGAGATGCAGATATGGAGAGACAGAGAGACAAATGCAAGGGCTTTCAGAACTGCAGGAGGAGAGGACACAGGCAAGCAGACAGTTAGGATTTGTGAGCGAATGTTTACAGGAAGGCCTTAGCAGAAGGGAAGGTTACAGGATGACTTGGCGCTTTTCTGTAATACCGTTTTAATCTCCATGATGTTACATTGAGGTAGACTTACTGGTTTTGGAATACAATTACTGCTATGTTGAGTTGGGGTCATTGGTTCTGGGATTTGATCCTCTAGTGTGTAGAATAAATGTTTTACTTCTTCTGCCTTCTATATAGAGAGTCTCTTGTACTTTGCAATTCCCAGCTATACAGGCATATTCATGGTCACTATCGATATCATGAATCTTGCCTTACTGATACACCCCAATTGGGGTTTTCTTGGCAAAGATACCAGAGTGACTGGTTCATAATTTCCTTCTCCAGCTCATTTTACAGATAAGGAAACTAAGGCAAATGGGGTTAAGTGACTTACCCAGGGTCACAAAGTTAGTAAGTGTCTGAGGTCAGATTTGAACTCAGGAAGATGAGACTTCCTTATCTCAAACCCAATGCTCTATCCACTGCACCACCTAGATGCCCAAGTCACCTTGAAGTCAACTCTAGGATTGATTTTTCTTACTTAAGCTTAGATTATGCCCTACAGTCTGGAATCCAGACACCATATCTCTAGGATCTGTGATTTTGCTAAGTGTAACACAGATTTTAATTCCTCTCTACCTTTTTAAATGATCTTGAAGTACTGATATGCAGCATCGTAGGATCTGGAGCGGCCAAGGAGCTTAGAGATCTTGCCTGATGCCCTCATTTTGCCAAGTAGGAAACCGTTGCCTAAGGTGACACAGCTACTAAGTGATGGTGCTGAGATCAGAACCCGGACACGCATTACCAGTTCCCCGCTCTTTCCATTCCACTGTATTTCCTTCTCCTGTAGCCTCTGTGGCCGAAAATATTGATCACAGTCATTAACTTTCTGGTGACCATCAGTGACGAATGATGCGTTTCTCCAAAGTTAGCTGGACGAATCCTGGAATGCCAGACACACAGACTGAGCCCGTATTTAAAGCATTTCCAGCTTCATAGGACTTGCTAGACTTGTGGTTCACTTCCTTAGGGAAGCCAGGGTCGATCCTACTCCAGGAGGAGGCAACAGGGTGACTAGGTAGCTAGCGACATTAATGTAGTGCTTTAAGGTTTGCGATGCCCTTTATATAACCTAATAACACAATCATCTGATCCTTACAACAAGCCTGTTAAGGTAGGTGATATCATCGCCCCCATTTTACAGATGAGGAAACTGAGGCTGAAAGGTTAAATGACTTGCCCAAGGTTATACAGCTAGTGAAAAAGTCTGAGGCAGGATTTGAAATGAGGTCTTCCTAATTTTGATAGTGAATAGAGTGTCCAGCCTGTAATCAGGAAGACTTCTCTTCCTGAGTGCAAATCTGGCCTCAGATACTTGGCTGTGTGACCCTGGGCAAGTCACTTCACCTTGTTTGCCTTAGTCTCTTCATCTGTAAAATAAACTGGAGAAGGAAATGGCCAATCACTCCTGATATCTCTACCAAGGAAGGGTCAGACACGACTAAAAAATGACTGATTAACATCGATCTCCTAACTTTACGCTGACCTACCCCCTCCCTCAGAAAGGCGCTTTACAGCATGTTAGCAGCAGAAGGGATCTTTAGATCATCAGGACAACCCACCCCCTTGCCTTACTAACAAGGGAACTGAAGCCCAGAGAAATGAAGTGATTGGTCTAAGATAAAAGAGCTGATCATTTTGTCTAAAATAAACGAACAAGTCAGGATTCTGACCCAGTCTGATACTAAATTCAGAGCTATTTCCATTATGCTACTGCCTCTCTCACATCTAGAACATGTAGGAGCAACTTCATGACTAGACAAGTGCCCCATGAGTTTTGATGTGATTGTGTGCATATATCATTTATTAATTATTTATTAATTTATTACACATACACACATATGTATATATATATATAATATATTGTATTATAATTTATTAATCATATGACCCTGGGGCAAGTCACTTACTTTTGTCTGCCTCAGTTTCCTCTTTTGTGAAATTGGGATAAAAATAGCCCCTACCACTGAGGGGCAGGAAAATAAAATAAGACACTATTTGTAAAGTGCTTTGCAAACCTTAGAGCTCTATATAAATGCTAGCTGTTTTTTGTTATATTTCCCTTGACACCTGTCAGGGGGCCTGAATTTCTACCATTAGAAATTCATTCTTTTGGGTTTCAAGAGTCAACTGATATCTTAGGACAGATTAGTACATCAGTAGCACGGAACATTCGTTGAAATCTAGCACGTGGGCCAGGTACTGGGCTAAATCCTGGGAAGCTGATAATTATCTGAGAACAAAACTGTTCAAGGATACTACCACTTGGGGGCAGCTAGGTGATGCAGTAATAGAGCATCTGCCCTGGAGTCAGGAGGACCCGAGTTCAAATTTGGCCTCAGACACTTGACACACTTACTAGCTATGTAACCTTGGGCAAGTCACTTAACCCCAATTGCCCTGCCTTCCCCCCTCAGAAAAAATACTACCACCTTCTATTGGTATGGACTTTTTACAAAGCCCTTTTATACTCATTCTTTTATTAATCTTGCAATAGCCCTCTTAGATAAAACTCCCATTTTACAGATGGAGAAACTGAAGCCCAAAGAAATGAAGTGATCTGGCCATGGCTGCACAGCTAGTAAATGGCAGAGATGGAATTAGAACCCAGGGCTCTTGATTCGAGGCCTAATGTACGCTCCACAGAAGGAAGATAAGAGGCAAAGTGGTCCTGGTTAGGAGTGGTGCTGAAAGAGAGGATGTGAGTGAAGATGGAAAGACCAACTTCATCTCCTTTACAATTCTCCTTGGCTCCATCCCGAAAAGATGCTGGTTTGTCCCAGAAGGAAAGAAATCTGAACTGAAGGTCAAGATGAAGAAGCTGGGCTGAAAGGGAAGATTGCCTGGGGCTTTGGAGACTGAGAACCCTAGGGATGTGGTGTAGGAGGTAGGAAGGTCATCCTAGAGCTCTGGGACTCCATTTTTTTTTAATCTGTTAAATGTTAGAATTTAACCAATCGTGATTATGCGATATCTCTTTGGTCCTTTCCAGCTCTGCCATTCTATTTGGTGAATCTATGGACCTATGATGACCTTTATACCCACTTCACTGAAGGCATAGGAAATGATGGGGTGATAGCTCTCTCTGAGCTCAGACTACCCTGGGGAGTATCAGATGCAGACGTGACCAGAGTTAAAACTAGATTCCTGAGGCTTCTTGGGCCAATGAGCCACTCTAGATAAGAATTCTAGGTCCTTTAAAATCTGGGACTTGGCCCACGTGAAAGGGAGTACAAAAAAAAAATCACAGCCTTTAGCCTTCAGGCTGGTGGGAAATATGCAGTCATTTTACTTTTCACCTTGAGGTTTTCTATTCCCCCCAAAGCTGAAAAGGATACTGAATTCCACCTATTTTCCATGTTGGTGTGGGTTTGTTAGAGAAGCACAAGTGACTGGAAAGATGGCTGTTTTAGGAAATATCTTTTTTTCAACCTTCACAAGATGACACATCAGAATTTGTGCAATGGGAATAGGGAGCTGGGTCACCCTTTATAGACCACACCAATCTCTTCCATGTGGCCCAGGCTTCTACATTTTCTGTCCTTGTCTCTGGGGCTGCATTTGGGATTGGGTGCAAGTAGGCAGAGTCCAATCAGTCATTTTCTCCAGGTAGACCAGGCCAATTTGACACTTAAGCCGACAAGTATTGTAAAGTGTAAGGGCCTCAAGCCTGACTTCATGGTGCAGCCCATCTGAATATTTTTTAGTCAAAAAATATTTTTCTTCATTAGGTAGTACTCATAAAGTAGAACAGTAAGGTCTAAACACTCTCTGGCCCACGTAACTGATTGGCTTGCTGGCTTCTATCAATTAGTAATTATTTTTAAAAATACTTCTTGGGACCTCACATATGTCTATTTCTGGTCATGTGGCCAACTTTTGAAAAACAAAACCAAAAACTTACATGTGTTTGCCCTGGGTACATTTTGAAAATCTTGAACAAGTGTAAATGAGATGCAAACAGCCTGCCAATGAGCACATTGAATAGCGGGTGCCTACCTGTATTGGGGCTCCAGAGCTACTTTCTTATAGAGAGAGCCCTGAGTGTGAAAGAGCCCCAGGAAGTCAAGTGATACTTCTGGCGGATGGGAAGGCTGTTTGGGCAATGTTTGATCCCTTTCTACAAACTGGGTAATAGTAGTGACCTAAAACATGGCCCCTTGCGGCTTAATATCACTTGCTGTCTGCTTTGGGGAGTCTACCCTTCCTTCTCCTCGATGCCTCTCTGAGTGACTATTGGTGAATCAGGTAGTTTATGCATCTCAACAGGAAGACTAGGGTGGGGAGGCAGCACAGCCTAATGGAAAGACCGCTGGACCAAGAAACAGAAGAGTGGGAGTCTAGCCTTATCTTCACGAGGCTGGGTGATTGGGGGCAAATAATTAACCTCCCCGAATCTGCCTCTCCTCATTTGTAAGATGAGAGCAATAAAACCCACCTTGCCTACCTTACCCCAGAGGATTTTTGTGAAGACTATGAAATGAAGTCGTGTATACTGAGAGCTATGAAACCCCCAAAGTGTTGTCATAAAAACATAAAGCAGTATTATTTATAGTGACTGGTCCACCGAGAAGGGCCCTGTGCTGGAGCATCTGACTTATTCTCCATCCTATGCCTGGAATGATGATTGGAAATAATTGAAACTGTCACTGGAAATAATGAGGAGTGACAGAGCCTGGGTTATAAGGGCTATTGCTTCCAGTCTTAACGATCCCTACAAACTCAAAAACTAAATTTAAACAATGAAGTCACCAAGCAATTTGCCTTCTAGGGACCTGAAAAAAAATTTTTTGGTCATAAACAGGAATAAAGACATGTCTAGAGCTGTCTCAGTTCAATATGTGTTTTTCTCCTGGTTCAGGAAATCCATTCTGCCTGGCTTATTATTACCCTCCTTCTACCTAGTCCTAGAGTATAATGATAACACCTTGCTCCTCTGGGCTCCAGCTTCTCCTCGATAGAAGGAGGACGTTGAAGCTGCCCCTAACTTGATGCAGAGTGAAGTAAACACAACTCAGGACCAGAGAGCTCTTTATGTTTCCTTCAAACCCTGCCCTCTTCCAAATTTCTCAGTTTCTGCAGAGTGCGCTTCTGTCCTTCTAGTCACTGAGACCAGAAACCTTGAGTGTCGCCATCGATTTCCCTCATATACTCCCTCCAATGTCAATCTGTTGCCAAATATTGTCATGTCTCTCTTTACATTATCTCTTTTACATGTCCTTTCTTCTCTGCCCACATAGCCTCCACCTGGGCTGGGTTCTCATCCTCTCACACCTGAACCATTGCAATGGCCTTCTGGTTGGTCTCCCTACTCCAATCCATCCTTCATTATGCGATTTTCTTAAAGCACAGGTCTGTCTACATCACCATCCTATTCAGTAAACCCCAATGTCTCCCTATTATTGCCAATATCAAATGCAAAATGCCCTTTTGGGGGGCATTTATTTTTTTAAGTGTTATTTATTTATAACATTTTTTTCTTTTTAAATTGAGTTTCAAATTCTGTCCCTCCTCCACCCCCACTGAGAAGGCAAGATTTTGTTTGGTTTGTTTTTTGGGAGTCATTTAAAGCCCTGATTCCCAACTTATCTCCTTCCTACTTTTTCTTCCTTCCTTCCTTCCTACCTTCCTACCTTCCTACCTTCCTTCCTTCCTTCCTTCCTTCCTTCCTTCCTTCCTTCCTTCCTCCCTCCCTCCCTTCCTTCCTTCCTTCCTTTCTACTTTTCCTTCCTTCTTTCCTCCTTCTCTCCCTCCCTTCTCCCTCCTCCCTCCCTCCCTTCTCCCTCCTCCCTCCCTCCCTTCCTCCCTTCCTTCCTTCCTTCCTTCCTTCCTTCCTTCCTTCCTTCCTTCCTTCCTTCCTTCCTTCTTTCCTTCCTGTGACCCTGAGACACAGGCCTTCTCTGTCCCTTGAATTCCTGTGCCTTTTCCAGGGCTCTCCTTCAAACCTGGAATGCTCTCTCTCCTCACCTCTGCTTCCCGGCTTCCCTGGCTTTCTTCACTTTAAATCTCAGGAGATTTTCTCCAATCTGTCTCCTTCCCACACCACCTTATCCACCTCCCCATCTCCAGCGCCTTCCTTTTGAGATTACCTGCCATTAACACTCTGCAGAGTTTCTATTTACATAGTTCTTTGAACGTTATCTTCCTTAGAATCTTAGTTTTTTAAGGATAGGGGCCATTTTGGGGGTCCCTTTTTTGTACCCCTTTTGCTTAGCATAATGCCTGGCAGCTTAGGTGCTATAATGGATAGAGTGCCTGACAGGGTGCCAGGGCTGGAGTTCAAAAATGACTTTAGACAGTTACAGGCTGCATGACCCTGGGCAAGTCACTTGACCCTGTTTGCCTCTGTTCCTCATCTGTAAAATGAGCTGGAGAAAGAAATGGCAAACCACTCCATTGTCTCTGCCAAGAAAACCTGGGATGGAGTCACGAGGAGTTGAACATGACTGAACAACAGCAGATAACCTGACACAGAATAAGCCCTTAATAAATTCTTCTTGATTGAATGGAGAATATTATCCAACCATCCATCCATCCATCCATTCCTCCATCCATCACATATATATGTGATATGTATTATGCGTAGTGAGTGCTTATAATACACACACATATATATATACATACACATATATGTATGTGTGTGTACATATATATATATAGCCTTTATATATACCTATCCTGTATATACCTTTATATATATATATGCTATACTTTATATATACCTATATTGTATATTTATGACTATATGTGGCAGCTAGGTGGCATGGTGGATAGATTACCAGGCTAGAGTCAGGAAGACTCTTGAGTTCAAATCTGACCTCAGACACTTCTTAGCTGTGTGAGCTTGGGCAAGTTGCTTAACTCTGCCTCAGTTTCCTCACCTGTAAAATAAGCTGGAGAAGGAAATGGCAAACCTCTCTAGTACCTTTGCCAAGAAAACCCCAAAACGGGTCATCAAGAGTTGGACGTGCCTGAAACAACAGAACAGCAACTGTATGTAATATGTGTGTGTGTGTGTAGTTCTCTACCAGTCAGTCAAAATTTTAAGTGCTCATTATTTATATATGTGTGTGTTTGTGTATAACTAAATAATGTAAATGAAAAGCACACTAAATGGAAGGCAAATCTGCAGAGAGTAGATAATGGCAAATATTTGCCTCTTCTAGGCAGAGGTGGTGGACCTTCGGGGCAGGATGTTGCATACATTGTCAGTTACTTTTGTTGCATTGCTTTTCTTCATTATAATTAAGGATTTAACGGGCAGAGGTGGCATTTCTGGATTTTTGCAGAAGTGATTGTCTTATAAAAACAAAAATCATCAATACAACTTTAAAGTAAAATTAGAAGTTTGCCTTGGATGATCAATCAACCAATGATTAACGTCTTCAGTGTCTGGTATTCTCTAGACACTGGGGAGATGCGATCTTTAAGGTCCCTTCTGGTTCTGACATTCTGCAACCCTCTGACGTTGAATGTCCTTAGAGAAACCTTCAAATATATTCTCATTCGGAAGGTGCTGCGGTGCAGTAGAAAGCGCACTGCTTTTATGGTCAGTGGATCTGAGTTCATACCCCACCTCTCCTACTTAGAATCTGTGTGACCTTGGCAGAGTCACTTAACCTCTTGTGCATTCTACAGATATGCTACACTCAGTTTCATCTGTACAATTAGGAGTTTAGGGCAGATCTCCTCCAGGGCCCCTCCCAGATCTAAACCTACGGTTATGTGATCTTTGCTGTGTTTCTGTGAGGCTTGAAAGATTGCTCTCCATTTCTCAAATGGGAAGAATGAAGCAGCTGCGTCACTGGCATGTTATAACGACATGGGGCCCCCAGAGGACTTAATCATGACCTTTTTGGGACTGAACAATCAGACGAGAACTTAATAAGGGTCTCATTTGTGTGAGGATCTCAGGGAGAAGAAGAATACAGAATACCAACAGTGATAATGACTGCTGACCCTCTCTGTTTAGTGCTTCAGGGTTGCGAAGTAGTTTGTTTGCATAGATATTTAGATTTCTTAAAAAAACTCCGGGAGGTAATTGTATCCATATTATCCCCATTTTACAGATGAGAAAACAGGCCTTAGGCAGTTAAGTAAGTGACTTGCCTAAAGTCAAAGATCTAATAAATATTAGACCTAGAACTGAACTCAAGGCTTCTCTAACCCCAAACAGTCTCATTCCCCCTCTATTCCACCTCCGGCTGTTTGCAAGAGCTAAGAAAGCCCCACCCCCACCCCATGAGACAACCAACAACAGTCTCTAAGATGGTCTAGAGTCCAGCTGGAGAGACCTCGTAGTACCAAGGACTTCAGACCAGGGGAAGATCTGGGGGGGCTGTGCTGCCTGCTACTTCATCCGCTATTCTACCTTAGGTCTTTACTGATGTATGCTACGGAAATCCCAGGAGGCTCTTTTAACTTGTCTCCTCATCCTCCAAGTGTCTGCTGTCTGCCCCATCTCTTATTTGACCCGGGATGACCCCGTCTTCGCTATTACATCGCTTTTGAAAACTGCCAATTTTCTATACCAACTATGGAGCAACTCTGAAGCTAGCCATTCATTTTCTATTCCCAGTGTGGGCAAAACCAAAACAAAACATCTCTCCACTCCCCGCTTTTGTCCCATTGAAACCAAGTAGCTCTCAGACTTAATGTCGTCTACACACACTAAATAGTGTGATTGCATTCATTTTATGGTGGGAGGAGAGGGGAGATAGGAGTCAAATATAAAAAAAATTCAATCACCCCCTTTTTTGGTCTACATGATGCCAAACCCAAAAATCTTTATTTATCCACAGTACAAACTAGCATAACTCTGAAATAAGAAAGTTGTTTTTCACACATTTAGCACAGTTTTTGGAGAAAGACACAAATGGTAAGTACACAAGCTGATATCATCCATTTACTCAAAAAAGTAACATCTGGAGCAAGTCAAAGGTTGGTACAAGAGGCAGCCCAATCCCCTGGACCTTCTACAAATACATCCACACATCTCTTCCATGATCACTGCTATGCAAACTCATGTCCCGAAAGCATTTTGAGATTCTACCCGGACTTTGGAGTTATCGAAGGGTAAATATTTTTCAGAAAGATGAACCAAGATCCTGAAATGTCTTTGAGGCAGGAAATGGGTCATCTGTGAATAACATATGTGGTTGCTCAGTTAACCAGAACAGTTATTTTATTTTATTTGGCAGGGGAAGGAAGGTCCAGAGTTCTGATTTTACTGCATGGAGAACTCCCAGTGTGGAAGCTTTCTTCACCAGTGAAGATCGGCAACCTGCTTAGACAGTTTCTTGGGGGTATGAAGAGGCTAAATGACTTTGCACATGGTGACATAGCCAGCATGTGTCAAAGGCACAATTCGAATCCAGGTCTTCCTAAAAGCAAGGCTGGCCTCTCTATCCACTACAACTACACAGATAATAAAATCAACAGTTTACATGTTTATAGCTTTTCAAGGCTTGTAAAATGCTTACCTCACACCAACCTTTGTGAAGTGGATGGTATGGGAGGAAGGACAAGAACTGTGATTTCATCAGAGTAGGGAGGTTCTGATGAGGAACTTCTTGCAATGCTCATCAGTACTTTTCTGCAACTTACTGTCTTCTAGAGTTACCTGGAGCACTGGACATTAAGTGACCCTTACCCAGGGTCACACAGTTAGTGTGTGTCAGAGGCAGGATTTGAACCTAGGTCTTCCTGTCAGTTCTCTATCCATTGTGCTATACTACCTCCTTATGAGCGCAAGCATTACTATTTCCATTTTATGTATGAAGAAATTGAAGCTCAGAGCGACTTACTCATGCTCCCACAGCTAGTAAAGACTGGATTCAAATGCAGATACCCCAGCTCTGAGTCCTTCGCTCTTCCTGTTACATTATTCAACTTAACTACAACACCTAGGTTCCCCTTCTTTAGGGGGACTTTCTAACTTCTCTAAACCTTAGTTTCTTAATTTGTAAAATGGGAGTAGTAACGTGTACACTTGGGCAGCTAAGTGGTGCAGTGGATAGAGCATGGGACTATGTGACTCTCACCCTGTGTGCCTCAGTTTCCTCATCTATTAAATGAACTGGAGAAGGAGATGGCAAACTGCCCAGTATTTTTGCTGAGAAAAGCCCAAACGGGGTCACGAAGAGTCAGACACGACTGAAGTGACTGAACAGCAGCCACAATGTGTATTAATCTACCTCACCACGATGAGTAAATGAAGGCTTTCAGCCCTTTCTCTATATAAACTATTCATAGAATTCCCAGTGGGTACAAAGAACCCTCTACACTGGAACCCTAACAGAGTGCCTGTACCCAGGCCATAGCACTGACTGCCTTTAACCTTGCCTCTAGGCAAAATCAAACTTATAATACCGTTCTTTTGGCGCTTGAGGGTAACTGAGTTTCCTGAACTGGGGGCTGGTCACGAGGCTGAGCAGCCACAACACAGCAACCATGTGTAGGACTGAATTGTGCTAGACAGTGGATACAGTGACAGGGACATCCCAGAGTATTTATGGCAGCCACATTGTCCAGGTCCACAATAGGAGCATCATTCTGACACAGGCTTCTCCTTTCAGGAAGCCTTATTAAAAATATATTTTCTGACTCAGAGATCTCCCTGCTAGGCATACGTCTCAAGGAGGTCAATGGAAGAAAGAAAGGTCCTTTATATACCAAAATATTTACAGCAGCACTTTAGTGGTAGCAAAGAACTGGAGACAAAATAGATGCCCATTGATAGGGGAATGACTAAACAGACTGAAGTACATGCACAGATGGAATATTACTAATATGCTCTAAGAAATATTAAATATAAAGTAATCAGAGAAACATGGGAATGCGTATTTGTACGAAACATTTTAAATTTAATGTAATTGAAATGATCCATTTTACACTTAATGTTGCTTTCTAACTCTTGTTTATTCATAAATTATTCACCTGTCTATAAGTCTGATAAGTGATATGTTCTATCTTTTTTAATTTTCATGTAAAATATCTCTTTGTAATCTAGGTCATGTATTCATTTTGACTTTATCTTGGTAAATGGTATGAGATACTGTTCCATGCCCAGTTTCTGCCATACTGCGTTTCAGTTTTTCCAAAATTTTTTTTTTTACCAAATAATGAATTCTTATCCCCAAATTTTAAGTCTTTATACCTGTCAAATACAAGGTTATTATGTTTATTGGCTGCTGAAAATTGCACGTCTATTCTATTCCATCGATCTACCTTTCTGTTTCTTAGCCAGAACCAGATAGTTTTAATAATTATGGGAATATTTATAAACAGACTCAGAGTAAAACAAGCAAAATTAGGAAAACAATATACTGATATAAATAGAAAGAACAACGGCCCCCTTCCTGTCCCACCCACAAAAATGTAATTCTAATGACCAACCTTATCCTGAAGAAGAAAAAAATATACCTCCTTCCTTGGAGAAATGGAGAACTATGGGCGTGCAACATTGCCTGTGCTGTCATATTCAGTTGATGTGTTGGTTAGTATTGCTAAACTGATTTCCTTTTTTTTTCCTTCTCTTTCTTTTTTATTTTTATTGTTTTTGTGTTATGAAAGATGTCTCATGGGTAGAGGAAGAGGAGAGGAATTATGTCATATTCACGAATGAAGGTGTTATAAAAACAAAAGATAGCAAGAAACTATTTTTAAAATATTTTTTATCTTGAAATTGGCACTGCCCTGGAAAGGAAATGATGGGCCTCAATATATTATGCATCACTTCAGACTTACAGCTGTGCATTCTTCTCACTTGTTCTTAACCATCTCCACAATCTTGAACAGCCTCGCCAAGCATGAGCAAGCCTATGTGAATCAAATCACATATACCTTGTTCACACACATACGTGTCTTCAGGCTTGATTACTCAGTTCCTTTCTTCCACGACCTCACCTTCCATACCTCACTTACTGTTAGAAACTCATGAGTTTCCAGGTACACCAGATATCTTTGAAAATTACAACATCCATGCTTGAAAAGTCAACCTTGTTTTGTAAAAACAGCTCAAGAATCAAACTGGTGCCCAGTTTTTAGAGAGCTTTATTTCGTGGAATTGAACGATCAGAGAAACAACTGAGATCTTGAAGAACAAAATCACTGAAAGAGAAAGCCAAGAGTGACTTCTCTGTGGAAAGAATCTGTCATGCCAGGTAGGACTGGTAAAAGAGTTGGGTCTGGGGGTCGAGTCCTAGCCTTTGTTCTGTCACTTTGGGCAGATAACTTCATCTTTGCGGGCCTCGGTTGCCTTATCTGTAAAATGAAGGGGTTGGACCAGATGGGCCTCTAACGATGCTATAAGCATATCTTTCCTAGAGGTTCATTTCATCATTATCGAGTAGTATTTTTGAATTTCAGTCACATGAATAACCCAGTGCTGAGTACAATAATAATGATACTACAATTACAATTATTACAGTTTTCACTTATACAGTACTTTAGGTTTTCAGAAGTGGTATTAAAGATATCAATCAAGAAGTGTATGATTATAAAATGAGGTGGAGCCAATCATGCAGCCGGAATGAGTGATAAGTGATGGACAGCCTGAGTACTAAGCTGGCACCCGTGGAATGAGGATCTAGACTAGCTTGTGGGTTGGACCCTCCACGGAGGGTTCATGGGAGGGAGTGGACAAGAATCACACAGGATGAGAAGGCGGTGAAGAGATCGAAGATTTAGAACTAGAAGGACCCTTAGAGGTCATCTAGATCAACCTCCTTATTTTGAAGATGAGTAAAGTCCATTGAAGTTAAGTGACTTGCTCATGGTCACGCAGAAAATGACACAGTCAGCATTCAAACCCAGGTCAGGTAGTTTTCAATTCACCGTACTTTCCATAGCACCACACTGCCTCCTAATGGCTCCGTATCAGTACATTCAGAGAGAATGCCCACATCACCGAGATCATATCTTTTGACTTAATAATGTATTTAAAGTTTATAAAGCACTTTCCTCACAATAAAACCATCGGCAAGTTCCAGGGGAAAAGAATACTGGATTAGAGTCAGACAATGTGGGTTCAAATTCGGATTCTGCTATTTATCAGCTAAATGACCCCTGACAAGTCACGGAACCTTGGAGCTTTAGTTTCCTCATCTATAAAATGATGAGGGTAGGACTAGATGACCTCTGAGGTCATTTCTGGTTCTCAATCTATGATTCCGGGAAGGTAAATAGGACCTGAACTAGATTGTTAGAATTTTACATATTGAGAATCTGAGGCATAGAGAGATTGAGTGATTTGTTCTCAGTATTATTCAGGCTAAGTGTCAGAGCTGGGACTTGGATTCAATTCTTCCAAGAGCCTAGAGACAATGTAAAAACATCTCTCAGTTTCCAAAGCATCTTCTGAATTACAAATCATATTCCTTAGATCAGGAATTTTTAACCTTTTTGGTGTGGATGGACCCCTTTGGCAGTCTCATGAGACCTATGGACTCCTCAGGATAATGTTTTTAAATGCATAAAATAAAATACATCAGATTGCAAAGGAAGTCAATTATATTGAAATACAGTTCTGTCTGTCTCTGTCTCTGTCTCTGTCTCTGTCTCTGTCTCTGTCTCTCTCTCTCTCTCCTCTCCTCTCCTCTCCTCTCCCCTCCCCTCCCCTCCCCTCCTCTCCTCTCCCCTCTCCTCTCCTCTCCTCTCCTCTCTCTCTCTCTCTCTCTCTCTCTCTCTCTCTCTCTCTCTCTCTTTCCCTCTCCCTCTCCCTCTCTCCCCTCCCCCACTGCTCCTCTTCTCCCCTCTCTCCCCATGCCCATGGCCCCAAAATAAGAACCTGGCCTTAGAGTGAAAAGTATTTCAAAGAAGGGCTCTATGTGACAAAGCTTCTTCCCCATTCTGACAAACAGACCTTGGAGCAACAGGGTTTTGTTGATTTCTTTACAAGAAATTCTTTACAGCAAATAATTTTGTCTGCCAAATGTGCTCTCTGGTCTTAGTGCAATAATTTCTACCATAGCTGTGGTCCAGAGGAAGATAAATACTGGACCTCAAGTTAATCAAGTTAGGTTAATGAACATTAATTAAGGCACTGTGCTAAGTGCTGGAGATGAGATTTGGGTTCAAGTGTTAACTGTAATATTTCTTAGTTCTGTGACTCTGGGGACAATCACTGAGTTTCAATTTCCTCATCTATAAAATGTGAATAAAACTGTTTTTTACCACCAATCACACAGGGAGACTATGAGACCACGCTGAGTAAAACTAAAGGTGCTATAGAAATGTGCTATTTTTATTATGTAATTTCATTTATCCTGTATGCATTATAGTGGAGGAGAACCCAGATGAATCTGAATTCTTCACAGTTTTTTTTGTTGCTTTGCCTGAGGCTCACTGTGGCATGGCAGATCCTCATCTCTGGAGAGGTGTCAAGGACAGGCCTAGCAATAGATTAAGCTGCTATCATCTGTGGACCATCCCAGCCAAGAGTGAAGGAGTTCTCTTCCAGAAGGCTGGCCACCAGGTGATGAATTTTTTAGCCACAGTAACTCATGGAATGTGGACATGTTTCAGTCTGCTATTGTGGGAGAAATATTCACATTGATGAAAGCATAGTTCTTTGAAAATATCAGAGAGTCACCCTACCCACCTCAAACATCCCAGCTATCCTCATTGAAAAAAAAAAGTTACCTTAACTCTGTAAGGCGAGATGAGAGCATACGGGTCATCTACTGAGCTGCAGGGACAGCTAGCTGGCATACTGGAGAGAGCACTGGGCTTGAAATCAGGAAGACTCACGTTCACGATTTCAAATCTAGTCTCAGACACTAGCTGTGTGAACCTGGGCAAGTCACTTAACCCTGTTTGGTCTCAGTTTTCTTATCTGTAAAATGAGTGGGAGGAGGAAATGGCAAATCACACTTGGCAAATCTTTGCCAAGAAAACCCCAAATAGGGTCACAAAGAGTCAGACATGACTGAAAAATGACTGAGCAACAAGAGCTGCACATCATAGTCTCTAAATCAATATTGTTGAATGAACGAATGAATCAGCGAGATGTTGTGCCCAGAACGCTCAGTCCATTGAGAGGTTCGTAGAATTTAGAACTTGAAAGGACGTTAGAGGAATCCTAGAAGGCAACTAGATGGCATTAGAGCACTGAGCCTGGAGGTGGGAAGACCTGAGCTCAAATCTGGCCTCAGATACTTACTAAATCTGTATGAACCTGTTAAAGTCACTTAACCTTAGTTACCTCAACTCCAAAATGGAGATAACAGTACCTACCTCCCAGTGTTGTTGTGAGGGTCAAATGAGATAGTATTTATAAATTACTTAGCACAACACCTGTCACCACATAGTAGGTTCTGTATAACTCTTATTCCCTTCCCCCTAGAGCTGGAAGGAACTTCAGAGATCATTGACTTTAATCTCATTTTCCAAATGAGGAAGCCGAGGTCCATGGAAGATGTGACTTCTCAAGGTCACAAAGTCATCTGTGTATCAGGTTCTTTGACTCCAGAACCAATACTGTTTTCATCACATCTTGTCTAGTCTCATTGTGTTATAAATAAAATAGTATCTACAGAGGCAAAATGACTTGGCCAGGATTGGAATTTGAACCCAGTCTGTGGGTGAATCATGAGTATCGTGGTTTTAGAACTGGAAGGGACCATGGGGGTCACCTAGTTCAACCTCCTCAGTGTGCAGATAAGGAAACTGAGGCCCACAGAGGTTAAGCAACTCCAAGTCCTTTGTCTCCAAATCTAGACCTCTTTCTACTGCACCACACTGCCTCATCAAATGCAGTCATCCATGCTCATGAACTCCGATGTTGCATGTACCTTTAATGCACATAGTTTAGAATATTCTAGCTGATTTTCATAAATACGAGCAGGTTTTAAAATCTTTCTTATCTTATATGAATCTCCTCCATGTAATTGATGCTTTAGCATACTTGGTCTGCTCACCATTCCCAGTACATGCCTCCCGCTTTCCCATTTCTATACCTTTGCTCATGCTCATTTCTGTGCCTAGAATGTCCTTTTCCCCAGCTCTCTCTCCCTTCCCCCCATTGAATACCTACCTATCCTTTTAGTCCAACTCAAATGTGACCTATTCCATGAAGTCTTCTCTAATTCTGCCTTTTAGTAATGATGCTCTCTCATCTTATCTAGCCCTTTACTCACACCTCTCATTCCCTTTGCAGGTATTATTTGTGTTCTGCTCATTTGGATAGATGTCAGGCCCTTCTAGTAGTGTCTGAACTCTATGAGGCCAGGGACTGGTTCTTATAGAAATTTTCTGACAACCTCACATGTACAGGTTTCAGAGAATTAGCCATAGGAAGTCTCCTGGATAATGTGACTTTGGAGTTGAAATGTTTTAAATACCTTCTGGTTTAAAGGGTAGCCAAGATGGTGTGTACATGATGAAAGGAACACCCAGATGTGCTGAATAGCTTACCACAGCAAAACCTAGCCTCTCTCTCACAGACATAGGACATCAGATATAGAATCCTTTAGCTACTGTCCTAGGTAAGCAGCAATGTTACCTGGGAGAATGATGAAAAGTGGTCATTTTATTTTGGGTCTTCTGGTTATGTGTGTGCTTGCATGCCTGTGTGTGTGTGTACATGCATGTGGGAGGGAGGAGGGCTCAATTTCAAGTTCACTTTGACGTATGACAGAAACTTCCACCCTCTGTCTTAGAGAATTGCCCTTCTCGCTACGTTCTTGAACCCTTTTGACCTCTAGCTAGTCCTGGATCTTCGATTTTCTCAACTCGGTCCTCTGGAGGATTTGTTGTCCAGATTCCTTCTGACCTCCCTGACCCTGCAGCAGTGGTGGCCAGGACCCCTTCCTCATGTGTGGGTCTATCCATCAGTTCTCCTGGGACCCCGAGCTCCCACCCTGCCTCTCTGGCTGCTTCCCCAGGCCATCCCAGCCTCATCCTGCCTGTTCTTGCCCACACACATTCCTGATTGGTATTCTTTCGCAAACCTGTCTGCTGTCAGCTCAATCTGGGGAGTGGAATGGAGGGAGAGATCTGACTGAGGCTTATGGGCTCACAAATTCCTTGTGACCAAAGTTAGTTACACCCAAATGGATGACCAGGAGAGCTTCTGCCTTCCTCTCTCAAGTCTTTCCTTCATTTAAACAAACACACTCCCCAAAACAAAACTAAAAAGCAAAAATACAAACACACACAAAGCAGAACAAAACATCAATTCCCCCAAATGTTACTTGGTTCATCTTCCTTTGTCCTTCTCTCCCCTTCCCCCCAACCTATTCTCAGACTCTCTCTTCCTGGTTGTTCTCTTTCTCCCTTTCCTGCTCCCCATCTTTTCTTCTTTCTCTTTGCCCTTTCTCAGTTTTCCCTCTCTTCTTTTCCACTCCCTTTGGTCACATTTCAGGGTCTCTACCTTCTCGCCTCTCCTTTTTATGGCCCATTTTTATTCTTCCTTTATCTTTTCAGTCTCCTATCCCTTCACTACACCCTCTTTTTCTCGCTTGCACTTTAACACATCTGTTTCTAATCCGAGTTGTTTGAAACGCCTGTTGGAAACAAAAAAAAGCCCCTTCCCCCACCTTAGGGACCTGGAAAGAACATTCCTAGATCAAAGCCAAAGCTCATTTGCCTAGTTTTCCTCCCCAAACGTCCCCCAAAACAAATGCCACCACAAAGGGGGTCCCAACTTTCTGATGTTTTATGGCCAAGAGGCCAACATTGCACCTTGAAAATGCTGCCACCAACAAGAACTAAAAAATGCTTTTATGTGACTCCATTCAAGAGAACAGATGTTTCCAACACTGTGCATGGCAGAATTTACAATCTTCTCCTGCCCAGATGTGCTGCCCATTTGCCCCGAGGCAGAAAGAGATGGCCTTTCTTCAACTAAGGGGTTGAGGGGAAATGGTTTAATTAGCAAGTTAGTCTCCCCTCCTTCAACCGCTCCTGCTCCTCCTGACAATACATCTCTTTGGAGACATCGAAACTACCGATATGCCGCCCGAAACACTCACCGAGGAAGAGGATGGACAGGAAAGACATTCCGTTTTCAGGACTCAGACACTTTTCCCCTCTGTTGCTCCCCAAGTCCCAGGCACGTCAGACAGACAGAGAAGACCTGCATGGAATGGAAAGCAACGTCTCTGGCATGCGCTCCGTATAATTGCATCCATGTGCCAGCAAAGGAACCCAACTTCTTCCCTCCCTCTTCCCCCTCGCCTACTTCTCTTCTGCCTTTGCCTCTTCTGACTCTACAGCCCCCAGGGAGGGGCCTGGAGCGCACCCTTCTCCTTTTGGGTGGGAGTGGGAGGAGAGAGATCAGGGATTAGGCTCTTCGCTAGAGGAGAGATTGTGACAGAGTAGCTCTCCAGCCGCATGGAAACACTTTTCCCTGTTTGGAAAGAAAAAGGAATGAAGAAGGAGAAAAAAAAAATCATGCTGAGCAGTAACCACATGGCTGCCTCCTCCTGCCAGCCCCTCCCCACCATCATCTGGGATTAGCGGGGAACACCAATCGGTGGCCTGGCTGCGGAGCTGGCAGCCAGAAAGGGGCTTTTCTTTCCGAGGAGAAATGCATGGGGGTTTTCAGTGCAAAGCGGGGAAATCTAGCGCAACTTAGTATATACATAAGGGACTGGGAGGGGAGGGGAAAGCGATTCGTCTCTCTTCATTGCGGAGCCAGGGCCCGAGAGCGCAGAGGAACGCAATAAGACCTCTTTTACAGATGTGGAAACTGAGGCCAAGTGTGGTGAAGAGGAGTGACCAACGTCATCCAAAACGGTATAAAAAGCCAGATGACCCACGTCTAGTCTTCCCAAGTCACACAGTCAGGAGGCAAGCTCGAAGCTAAATATTTTCTCCTTTCTCATTTTATCTGGTCGTGTGGACATTAGAGCTGGTGGTTGGACCATTTGGAATGAGAGACTGAATAGTGTAGTGGACAGAATCTTAGATCTGGAGTCAGGAAGATGTGTTTTCAATTGACTGTATGACCCATTTAGCATTTCTGTGCCTTTCCTCATTTGTAAGACAAAGGGGATAGACTTGCTGGCCGCTTAGGGTGCTTTCCAGATCCTAAATCTGTGACCCTGTCTATGATGGAATAGGTCAGTTAATTCAGTCAAACAAGCGGTTTAATTTGTTTCCGTGGTATTGAATGCCACGTCATTGGATGGTCAATTCTCACATTCTGCAGATACAAGCTCAGACTCTTTCTTTTGGCCTCTCCTTCTCTCTCTGCTCCTTTCTCCCTCTTTTTGTCAAAGTAGGTGGCAAAATGAATTGAGGGAAGAATAAAAGAAAGGAAGTTATGTGGAGTCATCTTGCTATTGAGTGGTATGGACATCCAGAAGCCAGATTATGTGGGGCTAAGAAGTATTTTAGCTAAAACCAAAAACAAACAAACAAACAAACAAAACTTGCTGCTTTGCCCAGAACAGAACACTAACCCTTTGCAGAGAGCAAAGGAGGAAAAGCAGATGAAGCTCTCTTCTTGCAATGGAGGGCCCCAAATGGACTGCAGGACCTCAGCCAAAGGAGGCCAGCAGAAGGACGAAGGGAGGGCCAGATAGGTCAGCATGAAGGGAGAGCTGAGATCAGCCTTGCTGGCATTCATCTACTCTCCACAGGCTGGGGAAGTAGAAGCCTGTCATTCAGGGGACTATAGCATGGAGGCAGCTGGAGGAGGCTGGACCTGCAGCTCTGGGAACAGAGCAAGAGAAATCTGCCTGAGTCAGGCTCTAGGCAGGGGGTGCTAGGCGAGCCTGCTCCTTCTACCCTCTGCCAATTTCTGGCACATGCTTCCTGTGACTCTGCTGGAACTCTGGACCTGTACAGTCCTCTGCTCTCCAACTTTGAGGGTGTCTCTGGAATAGGGGCAGCCCGCTGAGGCTCCCTGGGCTGTGATTATATGAAGCTGACAAAAAGGCAAGGGGGTGAAAATGCCCCCACTCAGTCTCATTGCTGACCTACATTGGGAGTGCAGGGATGCCTGGTCCCCTGACCCATATAAATACAAAATCCTCTTTTCAGAGCCCTTCAAAAGATAATCAAGCTATCTCCCATCCATCTATCTTTCCAGTTTTCTTACTCCTTGTACCATTCCCACCCTCCCACATACTCTTAGATCCATTAACGCCAGCCTCCTTTGATGTTCCTCAAAAACTGGCCGTGGAATCCTCTCTCTTCTCATCTCCACCTCCCTACTTCCTTGACTTTGTTCAAGCCCTGCCTAAAATCCCACCTTCTACAGAAAGCCTTTCCCAACCTCCCTTAATTCTAGTGGCCTCCCTCTGCTGATTATTTCCTATTTATCCGGTATATGGCTTGTTTGCATGTTGTCTTCCCATTAGATAGTGAGCTCCTCGAGGGTAGGGACAGTCTTTTGCCTTTCTTTGTATCTTCCATGCTTAGCATAGTGCCTGGCACATGGTGGGCACTTAATGAATGTTTATTGACTGACTGACTGAGGACTGGAGGGAGTCATTTAACTCCCTCAGAGCCAGAAGACCTGAGGTGGACAATCCCACTGCCGTTCACACATCCTATCATTTGTTCATAGGATCTTAGATTAAGGGCTGGTGGGGACATTAGGTGCTATGTAGTCCAGCTCTCTCATTTTATGGTTAAGGTCCACAGAACTTAAATCATTTGTTCCCAGTTCCATAGTGTGTGATTTGAACCCAGGGTCTCTGACTTCAGTTACTCCACACTTTCAGCTGTACCATGCTGCATCCAATTATCTCTGCTTGAATCGTCTCTCCATTAGTCTTATTACCCAGTGGCTTTAGACTCATTTATTACTTCATACTCGTACAACAGAGCAGCTCCATTGCACAGAGGCAGGTGCCACAGTGGATAGAGTGCCAGGTCTGGACTCGAGAAGACACATCTTCCTGAGATCAAATCTGGCCTCAGACACTTACCAGTTGTGTGACCCTGAGTGAGTCACTTAACCCTGTTTGCCTCAGTTTCTTCATCTGTAAAATGAGCCAGAGAAGGCAATGGCAAATCACTCCAGTATCTTTGCCAAGAAAACCCCAAATGGGGTCACGAAGAATCGGACATGACTGAAAAAGGACTGAACAATAA
Source organism: Phalanger gymnotis (assembly GCA_028646595.1). NCBI lineage: Eukaryota > Metazoa > Chordata > Mammalia > Diprotodontia > Phalangeridae > Phalanger > Phalanger gymnotis. The sequence goes on from CM053622.1 coordinate 600,847,225, forward strand.
AAATGGTACAGAGGAGGAAAACAGAAGCCCAGAGAGGGAACAAGCTTCTGGACCACATAGAAAGTTTCTGGCAGAGGCAGGAGTTGTACTCAGATTACCCTGTGCGAATCATAAAAACCTACAATTTGGAAGTATAAGCTACTTTGGAGATTATTTAGGTCAAGTTTATTTTATAAAAGAAGACTGTAACGCCCAGAGAAGTGATTGGCCTAGGGTCCTATGGATAACAAGTATCAGGTAGAATTTGAACTCAGGTTTTTTGGCTCCAAATCCAGTTCTATCGCCTCAATTCCAGTGTAGACTTTCTGTCTAAATTGGAAAGGAACCTGGAAGTCAGGCTGAGAGCTTTCCTTTACTTATAACCACCTAATAGAGAGACATTTTTCAGGCCAGTGGCTCTGGAGCTGCAGAGTAAACAGCACTTAATCTTCCTAAAACATCTCAAAGCCTCCTCCTCCACAGCCTCGCTCCTTTCTCCCAGATCTGCCAATGACAACACAGTTAACTCATGTGTGTTGCTATAGACAGATGTGGGTAGGTGTGTAGGCAGATTGGTGTTTATAGCTGCATTTCTCAAGAGGAAGGGAACACGATGCCTTCAGGTCCGAGTCACCGGAGTACAGGCGAATGAGATGGGGGAAGGACGTGATAGTGGACCACTGCATTTGCAATCATGCAAAACATATTTTCATATTTGTTACATTATATATGAAAGAAGACACGGTCAATTCTCACATCCTACAGATACAAGCTCAGACTCTTTTTCTTTTGGCCTCTACTTCTCTCTCTGTTCCTGTTTCCTTCTTTTTGTCAAATTATGTGGCAAAATGTGTGGAGCGAAGAGCAAAAGAAAAAAGAAAGGAAGTGATACCGAGTTATCTTTCTAGTGAGCGGTATGGATATCCAGAAGCCAGATTATGTGGGGCTAAGGGTAGGGTTCTGTTCTGTAGTTTGTAGGAATTACTCAGGAAGAGCCGGGCCGATTAGGTGGACAGTGGAAAGGCCCCCAAGCTGGGCAGCACTGCCAATTGTTCAAAGCTTTGCTTCAGCTTTGGGTGCCATCATCAGTCGGCAGCTAAAACAGAGTGAGTGGGGCAGATCATAACAAATGGAGGTTGTGCCAGGATAAAGTTCTCTCCGAGTAGCCAGTGATCAGAAAGAGAAACATTCTGCCTGATAGAAAAGATAAGTACAATGCTCAGCAAGCTGAACCAGAAGTATAATAACTAGGACAGGGCAACTGGAGCTTTTCTCCAGGGCACTGGAATCTAAAGAGTGGGCTTTCTTGCCTTGGTGGTCCTCCAAACCACTCTTGCTTTGCCTTGCTGCCTCTGATCCTTTCCTTGGCCCTCGGCTACCACCTCCAGGTTCCTGTTATTTTAGCACCTTTCTCTCAAGGTCCTCTTTGGTGTCCTCCCACACATACTTGCTGCTTCCTCCACTCCCCACCTTGACCATCTCCTTTGAAAGTCAGGAATCAGGGGCTATCAGCCATGCTATAGGGGCAACTCTGGGACAGGCTGCTCCCTTTCTCAGCCCTTTTGAACCACAGTTATTTCCCAATATAACCTCCTTATACACTGATTGAACTCTCTGTAGTAACAAATGAAAACAGTTAAGCAAACCAACTGATGTAGTAATATCATCATTGTGTTTTATGGAGTATGCCATAATGCATGCCCATAGTCCCTCACCTCTCAAATGAGATGAAGGAGGTGGGGGTTCCATCATTTGTTCTCTGGGATTGAGATTGGTAATTCTTAGCAAAATGTATATAAGCTTTTTTTTAAAAAGTAATTATTTTATTTTTCATTTTCAACATTTACTTTTATAAGATTTTGAGTTCTAAATTTTCCCCCTCCTTGCCCTCCCCAAGATGGCATACAATCTGATATAGGCTATACGTGTACAATCGTATTAAACATATTTTCACATTAATCATGTTGTAATGAAGAATCAGAACCAAAGAGAAAAGCCACAAGAAAGAAAAAAAAGAGAAAATAGTATTAAGCTTTTTTTTAACCTACTACACAAGAAAGACCTTTCTCAAATCATATTTCAGTTTAATCTAGGACCATATCATCTCAATTATCTTTATATTTCTCCAGGTCTCTGCACCTCTGTGGATAGTCTGTGTGTTGGGGAAGATAAACATGGATAATGTGTATAGACAAAATGTATGTTTGTAGCTATAGGGGCACTTAGTCATTCAGCTCAAACTTGACAGATAGAGCTCTGAGATACTGAACTTAAAAAAGAGACATTCTCTGCTCTCAGGGAACTCAGTATGTATGTGTATGTGTGTTCGTGTATATATATATGTGTGTGTGTGTGTATGATTGTGTGTGCATGTGTGTGTATATATGTATATATATTAGTAGAGAAATATGAGACAAACACAAAACTATAATACAAATTTTGTTGTTGCTGTTTAATTGTTTCGCTCCTGTCCAACTCTTTGTGACTCCATTTGGGGTTTTCTTGGCAAAGATGCTAGAATGGTTGTCCATTTCCTTCTCCAATAATACAAAATATTACATGACTAAAAGTGCTTTAGAGAGATACTCTGTGAGGCCTAAAGGAAACCAGTCTCTTGAAAACCATCTTTTTTTCCCCTAAGAAAAGGCCTATCTTAGGATTTACACTTTGTGAAGTCAGATCTGACACATGGAAGAGAATAAGAATGGAACCCTAAAGCTATTGGTGCTGAGGTCTGATTGGACTTCATACAGGACGGAATATAGATTGCTCACCCCACAGGCCTCAGCATCACAAATTAAACTCTGGGGTCCTGGTTAGTGTCAGGGTAAGGGTTGGGTGATTGATAAAGGTTGTCATTTACAGATGGATGGTCACGCCATAGATCTCTCCATTATTTATAAGTATTATACTTTATTTAAAAACAAAACAAAACAAAAAACCTTTAGAATTTTTGTTGGCTGCTTGGACGGTCCCATTGGACCTAAAATAGCTATTAATTTGTATTGTATTTCATAGGAATCTATGTATGTCTTATATATTTAGGGCTATTGTTAGTTATATTCACAAATTGTCACACTCATTTTGATGGGTTTGTGTGTTCATTATTGAACTAGAAATTTCCTTAATATTCTTTGTGCTCAATCTTCTCAAGCCAAAGATAAAATAATAATATCTGACACATTTTTATGTGTTTTACTTTGCAACATGACTAATATGGAAACATTTTTTACATGACTTCACATGGATAATCAATATTGCCTTCTCAAGGGGTGGAAGAGGGGTAGGAGGCAGGAAGAGAATTTGGAACTCAAATTTTTTTTCTGTTTAATAATATTTTATTTTGTCCCCAACTGCACGTAAAGGCAATTTTTAACAGTCATTTAAAAAATTGAACCCCCAATTCTATCCTTCCCTCTTCTCCTTTCCAAGTCACTGAGATGATAAGCAGTTTAATATAGGTTAATACATGCACAATGATTTAAAACATATTTTCGTATTTGTCATGTTATGAAAGAAGACACAGACCAAAAAAACCCACAAAAGTAAAGAAAGTGCAAAAGAGCATGCTTCCATCTGCATCTAGGCTCCATCCATTCTTTCTCTAGAGATGGAAAGCATTTTCCATCATAAGTCCTCCAGAATTGTCTTCAATCATTGTATTGCTAAGAATAGCAAAGCCACTCACTGAGGATGAACAAAGTTAAAGTTGATCATCATACAATATTGCTGTTGCTGTGTACAATGTTTTTTTTCTGATTCTGACCCCTTCACGTTGCATCAGTTCATGTAAGTCTTTTCTAAGACTATTCTGCTTGCCATTTCTTATAGCACAATACTATTCCATCACAATTGTATACCACACCTTGTTCATTCATTCCTCAATGGATGGGCATCCCCTCAGTTTCTAGTTCTTTGCCACAACAGAAAAGCTACTATAAATATTTTTGTGTAAATAGATCTTTTCCCTTTTTTTTTTGGCTCTCTTTGGGATATAGACCTAGTAAGTGGCATTGCTGGGTCTACGCGTGTGCACAGTTTTATAGCCCTTTAGGCATGGAACTCGAAAATTTAAAAAAAATGAATGTTAAAATTTTTATGTAATTGGGAAATATTTAATGAAATAAATAGAATGTATTTTTAAATAATAATAATGGACATTTATACAAGGCTTTCAAGTTTTCAAAGTGCTATCTCATTGAGATCATTGGACCAATAGAGAAAGAGTCGAGATATATCTGTGACTATGTGAAAAGCCTGGAGTTTTATCGAGTCCACATGTCCCATTTTTAGAACATTGTGCTGTGTGCTACCCTTCTGGTCCTTTTGAAACTCCATCTATCCATAGCCCTCTCCTCCTCCAGGGATCATCATGCAGAATGACCCCCAAGCCAGGAGCTGATAGACTCATTTCTAAACCAATAAGGCTTAGAGAGTTGTTGAATGAATGAATGAATGATTAAGTGATATTCACAGGTGCGGAACTGGACACAGCTGGAAAATCTCACTAAAATCACCAGACTGAAAAACAAATAGAATAGGTTGGGTCTATTGCTTTTGATTGAAGGTCTTGGTACCCTTACCGCTTCCACTGCCTCAGACATATCTTTCTTTCACTTGTACAATTTAAATAAGTTAGTTTGATTAAAAAATAATCCTTTAAGCCCCTCAGAGTTTGTGTGTAAATGTGGATTTGTGGCATTTAGGAATGTATGTCTGGACATTTTATATTTTTATCTATATCCAGCGCATAGTAGACAATAAATGATTATTGTTTGGCTAGTTAATGGGACACACATGTGGGAGCTTAAGTTTTGAACCAATGTATGTGGATGGATGGGGTTAATTTGCTCTTGGAAATTTCCTGTTTTTCTTTTAATAGTAGAATGGTAAAATTGGAGTCATCTTACTCCTAAAATCATGTTATTTCTTCTACTGGCTTGAAGAAGTTATACTGCATTCCAAATTCTGGCACTATTCTATTTAATTCAACAAACATTAGTTAGGGGTTCTTTAGGTGCTGGCACTGTGGTAGTTATTAGGCATGAATAAAGGCAGACAGAACCTTGGGGAAGCTGCCTTCTCATCTGTGGGTCCCCAGAAAAGGTACTCTAGGTTACAGGTATGGTGGGTTAATACTCACTCAAAATTCTATCTCATGAGCCTTCACTGATACATTTACTTTTATTGACAAGCCAGGGGACACATTTCTTCAAAACAAAAGACGTAATCTTAGCAAATTAAGTGAAAAGAAAAGGCTACTCTATCATGTACTTTCCCCCAGTTACCATATCATTAGTTAGAAAGGATTCACATGAAAGAACATGTATGATCACAGGAAATGTATTCAGGGAACATACACCAGAAGATTATGTAGCCAGGATGTCCTCAGGGGAGACATATAATGTTAGGGAACTGTGTGATTAGGGAACACACAGAAAGTGTTCCTTTATTCATACATGGACAATTCTATCCAGGACCGATGTGTGGATAGTATTCATGAAGTCATGAATCACTTCAAAATTGCAAAACTGCCTATTTCCTCTGTCAGTACTTGGCACAGTTCCTTGTTATGTTGTCATGTTGCTTTCTGCTGCTTTCTCTTGGACACCATATCTCTATTCTCTGCCATCTCCCCATCAGGTTTTGTGGTTGTCAAGTTGTTCTCTGCTACCATCTTTTGGGGTTCAGCTCTTCAGTACTGTCTTCTGCTTTTTGCTTCTAATAAAGTGCAGTAGCTAGGAAGCCTCTCACCGACAAGGCTATGAGACCAAACCAAAGGGCACTTCTCCCCACCCAAAACTCTCCAACAATGACAGAATCCTATAGATCAAGATTATGTTCATTCTTTTTGCTTCCTTTTTCTGGTACCAATTTGAGGACCATGATATCAGGCTTGGGGTAAAATTAATTCCTTGTAAATTCTATTAAATTCCTTATTTGGATCCTATGTCCTCAAAATCTATATGAGAAATTCTGCTTAAAAAACACCACGGAAATTATGTGGTGACAAGTACTATGAGGTGAAACAAGATCTTCTTTGATTGACATAAAAATGAGGTCAGGTGAAGCAGGCATAGGCTTCATTTTTGCCTTTATTATTCATCACTGACAACAACAAAATCTTTGATTTTTGCACTATATTTCTTGTAGTATAAAATCTTGCTGGTCTCCCTAAATATATACTAGACAGACTGCTCTCAAGGAGCTTACAATATAGGGGGTTGTTGTGTTTTTGTATTGTGTATATCTCTGAGTGTAAACATACACTAAATAACTCTAAAACTCATTAGATTGAGGCATTTGAATAGAAATCAAGAAGCAAGGAATGAGAGATTGGGGAGGGATCACCTCTAGCTGTAAATATCTGATTGGATGTGAGGGTGAGAAGAGATAAAAAAAAGAATACATGTTTTTGTTGTTTAAATAGTATTTTTTTCCGATTACATGTAAAGATAATTTTTAACATTCATTTTTTTAAAATAAAAATTTGAGTGCCAAATTTTCTCTCTCCCTCCCTTCTCTCCCTTCTCCCTCATATGGTAAACAATTTGATATCGGTTAGAATTGTGTGTGTGTGTGTGCGTGTGTGCACATGAGTGTGTGTGCATGCACTAAATCCCTAAAAATGACTTAAAGGTTTGGAGCTTGAGGATGATTTTAGAAAAACCTGAAAAGACTTACATGAACTGATGCAAAGTGAAGTGGGCAGAAACAGGAGAGTGTTGTACACAGTACCAACAATATTGTAAAATGAAGAATTGTGAATGACTTGGCTATTCTCAGCAATACAATGATCCAAGACAATCTCACAGGATTCATGATGAAAAATGCTGTCTGCCTCCAGAGAAAGAACTAATGTTGTCTGAATACAGACTAAGCATACTATTTTTTACTTTCTTTCTTTTCTTTCTTTTTTTTGTTTTTGTTTGAGGCTTCTTGCACAAAATGACTAATATGGAAATGTTTTACATGACTACACATGTATGACCTATATCAGATTGCTTACCATCTTCTGGAGTGGGAAGGGGAAGGAGGGAGGGATAGAATTTGGAACTCAAAACTTAAAAAAATGTTAAAAATTGTTTTTATATGTAATGGGGAAAATAAAATACTATTTTAAAAGATGGATTTTGAGCTAGGGTGAATGAGAGAATTATAGTTTTATGAAGAGAAATAGGAAAGTTAGGAGGAGGGGTCAGTTTTCAAAGGAAGATGATGAATCTTGCATTAGATATTTAATTTTGAAGTTGAATTTTCAGTATCCTTGAGACAGTTAGGTGACATTCAATTTTATGCCATTAGATTGTAAAATCCTTGAGGGCAGAGATTATCTTTTGCCTCTTTTTGTATCCTGCTTAATGCAGTACTTGACAAATAGTAGGCAATTTAGTAAATATTGATTAATTGATTCAATCGGCAATTTGAAGATTAGATCCCAGGGGAGAGGTTGGGTCTAGAAATATAGATTTGGGAGTTTTCCATGTAGAGGTGCTAATTGAAGTCTTAAAGAGAGATTTGAGGTTGTTTGGGGGAAGGAGAATAAATCCCTTTACTGCACACTAAGTATGTGGGGAAAAGGACCCAGTCTAGAGAAGGGAGGTGGTGAGAGCTAGAAACCAGTCGAAAATTCCAAGAGCTGAGTTCTAAAGATTTGTAATGGAAGAAAGTCTAGGATCATGGGGGACCTGGAAAGTGATTTCTCAGCATCTCATCTATGTCATGCCATAAACATCCCTAAGCCCCTGGCTTGGAAATCTTGAAGCTTTGTGCCAAGGAGTTTAGGAAAAGTACTGGTGACATGGCTCCCAAGGGCATCTCTTCACGCTAGAGATTCTCCACCAGCCCAAAGTTTGATCGTAGCTGGAACACACCATATTGTTGTAGTACTTGCTCAGCCAGACCAAAGCCAGGTGCAGCTGGAACATGACCTCCAAACTCTTCCCCAACCTGTTTGCTGAACCTTTGTTCTTCTACTGGGCCACTGTCAGCCCAATAGTCAGAGCCGTGATGAAGGAAAGCCTGCCAAATTTATAGAGTGCTGAAGTTAGAGGGGACAGAAAATGCTTGCTTTTCAGCATCATAGAAACAACAAAGCTTAGAAATTAGCAAGAATAATTGCTAAAATTAGAAATAAAAGAAATAAAAAAGAAAAGAAAGGTCAAACTAGAAAACTATCAGAAGGCATGCTGGGGTGAGTATCTCTGTCTCTCCACCCTACCCTTTATGCCATGGCCTTCCCAGAAGCAGTCTTAAACAAGTATCTTTGGGGGGAAGGAGTTTTTCTATTCTCTCTTACCCTAGAGGATTCCTAAACCAGAACAGACTCTTTAAACCAATTAACAGGCATTAATTAAACACCTGTTATGTTGCAAGCATTGGAGATATGAATGCAAAGAATGAAACGATCCATACTCTCAAGGAGTTTGCATTTGATCTTTCAGCCACTTTCTCTGAGCCCAATTGTGGTACTTGCCTTGGGCTCAAGAATTCCTGGTTATGGCTCCGCCCACAGCTGCTGCCACCATTTACTCCCCAACTCCATATAGGGATTACTACTGCTGCAGAATGGCATAATTTAAGTTGGGAAACTGTTATTTTGGGGGGATTTTGAGCAACCAAACTGCTCACGTGGCAGTAATTCTCACCGGTATATCCACCATTTCCTTCTGACCAGAGTAAACGTGACCATACTCAGTTCCACTCAGGATGAGGTAATCTGGGTTTTGGGAAATATTAATCTTACTATGTTCTTTGAATTTCCTACCAAAAAAATCCTTTTCACAATCACATGTATGAAGCTTCTAAGATGGACTGTGCTTGTGTTTTATACTTTAGACTTAATCATCTTGAAATGCGAGAAGAATTTAATTACACATGGAATTGAATCCATTTAAACTTTACAGAATTAAAAGTAAGGTGCTTTGGGCCTCACCCAAAATTTCACTGTTCTGTAATTAATTTGTTTGCTGATGTTATTTGTGTGGATAGAAATTGTTCATAGTGAATCTGGTGACTATCATTGCATTTTACAGTGTCCTAGAAATGGCAATATGTTAGATTTCAAAGAGAGCTCAGAGATTGTCTTTGTCTCATCTTTATTTTACAGTCTAGGGACCCTAAAATACAGTTTTCTTGCAAATCAGTAATTTGTCTTGTGGAGGCATCATGGTAGCCTGTTTCAAGCCTTGGACTAGTGGTAATCAAGAGATTGAGGGTTAAATTGAATTCAACATGCATTTATTAAGTGTTTATTGTATGTAACACACAGGATACAAAGCTAAAAATGACAAAACAGCCTCTTCCCTCAAGGAGCTATAGTAATGATAATAACAATAATTAACATTTATCTAGCTCTTACTCTGTGCAGGGCACTGGGCTTAATACTTTGTTATTATCTCATTTGATCCTCAGGACCAGCTTGGGAGGTAAATGCTAGGATTATCCCCATTTAACAGATGAAGAAACTGAGGCAAACAGAGGGTGAAGTAATTTGCCCAGATGTGTACTGCTAGTATGTATCTGAGGCCCAATTTGAACTCAGGTCCTCCTGGCTCCAGGCCCTGCTATGAAGTAGTTATAGTCAGTGTCCCAGGGTCTCTGGGCCCCAGGTTTCTCATTTGTAAAATAATAAAAGGACTTCTACTAAATCATCTCAGGCCCCTCCCAGCTCTAAAATTCTCTGGTTCAGTATAATGTGACCACTGGTTCCTGGCTAAACAAATTTTCTGGTCTGGGCCAAGTTGATCTGGGGGAATTGCTTTTAGGCAAAACTAGAATTCTCCGTTGAGGCCAAATGCTTTTCTCTTGTTGCTCCTGGCTTTTGCCACTACAGGGTGGGGAAGGCACCCAGAATTTCCCCTCACTGGAGACCCAGTTCTCATTAGTTTACAGCTCGAGTCATGAAGCGACAGTCTAGGGACTTTCTTTCACTGAGGATTCTGTCCCTATTTGGTCCCATAAGAGCTTGCCCTGGGAGCAGGGTTCTCTTGTCCCCGAATTTCCAGGGCATTGCTGTCCTGATCCCAGATTCAGACAGAGGGTACAAATCTCGATGTCCTTTTATCCCTCCACACTTCAGAGGAATGCTCCTCACTCGTTCAGGAGGAACCCCTCCCCCCATTAAAGCGACACCTCCTCCATCCCCCCCCCCCTTTCCCTAATTAGCATCAAACGCTAAAGATGCAGACTGGGTAGAATTCTTCAAATTAGTATCACGGGTCCCTTTGGCAGACTGGTGAAGGCTACAGACCCCTTCTCAGAATAATGTATTTGAATGCATCAAGTAAAATACATAGGATGACAAAGGAAACCAATTTTATTGAAATATCGTCATCGAAGTACCAGAAAAAAATTAAACAAAAACCCAACCAAGTTTGTGGATCTTACGTTAAAAACCCTTCCTTGTCTTGGTGGGTAGTTGGGGAAAATTGGGTTTTCTCCAAGTTTCTAGCTCAGAGGTATATTAGAGCAACCTTGAATTAGCCATCTAACTACCATTGTTAAATGTTCAGTGTGAGCATGACACCTCAGAAAACAGGGCCTGGTTTATCATTGTTTTCATTGTCGACTCCAGACTTAAGAAAATGATAGAGAAAACAGTAATAATGCAGATTAAACTTAAAAAACGTGTCCTTCCTCCAGCCCCCCCCACCTGGTTGTTAAACATTTACCAATATACTTCCGACTGTTCATTTTGGGAAGAGATGAAGGAGGAGGGGGAAAAATCTCAGCATCAGCTATAAAGATTCAACATATATTTATTAAGTGCCTATGATGTGTAAAGCACCACACTAGCTGCTAGGGGACATGAAATTTATATGATACATTGTCTCTGTCCTTATTAAGTATATCAAGTAAGTTACAGTGACTATACAGAACCCTACTGCCTGAAAGCCAGGCATATGGCATTTCACCCCTCCTCCAGTGTTCTCTGGTACCTTTAAGGGGGTTTGGAGTATCCAGGCTCTGCTCCTGGCTCTAGCCACCACAGATGTTATTTCCTCAACTTTAAGGGTCCCCTGCGCCTGAGTTACATTTAACCACTTAAAGGTGGATTAACTATTAAAAAGGAATATTTACTTCGAAGGTACAGCAAGATGAAACATGCAAACATTCCCTCCCCTCACACACCTGTGGGGCATGAACCCCTCTTCCACCAGTTCAATCTCTGAGGAGGATAATTGGATTAGATTCACAGTTTAGTGCAGTTCCTATATAGCATCATTCCCCCTAAGTTCTAAGTCCAAAGCCCTCTCTTAGACTCAAATCTTAGGCTTCCTGGCTTCTCAGAACTTCCCTGCTGGCCTGGAATCCTGACTCCAATGTCACCAGGACTCCATTCTGGGGTCTGAGAATTCCACAACCTGTGCCTAGAACTGAAAAGGATGAATGAAACAGACAGACACAAATCCCAAGCTTGTTTTGGGAACCCGGGAAGGAAGAGCGTCAGTCAGTTCATGGAATCCTTGCTGTAGTGAACATGACCTTCATCCTGTCTCCAAAGATAGGTTGGGGGCAAGGTTGTGAAGGGCAGATTTTCTAACAGGTGAAAAGGGGGGGATGGAAGGTCATTCCAGGTGTAGGGAACAACATGAGCCATAGTATGGAGGTGGTAAAGTACAGGGAGCTTTGGGAAGTGCTGAATTTAGTTAGCAGATGTGGGAAGTCGGAGGACAGAATGTGTGAATGGGACATGAGACATGGCTGCAAAGTTAGAGTAGAACCTAATTATAGAGGTTATTAAATACTAGGTAAAGGCATTTAAACATTGTTCAATACATAATAGGAAACCACTTTGATTTATGAACTGAGGCATGTCATAGACAAAAAAGATAATTCTTAAACCAGTACAAAGGATGGATGGAGAGGGAGAAAATAGAAGTGGGGAGTCTTGTGAAGAAGCTATTGCCACAGTCCAGGTGGGCTATAATGAGGGTTAATACTAGGATAGTGGTGATGGAGAAAACTCAAGGGGAAGACCTTGCAGGGTTGGAATGGACAGGACTTTAGCAACTAATTGGATATGAAAGGTGAACAAAAGGAAAAAGTCAAAGATAACAGTATCAAGGCTTCTGATGCGAAAGGCCAACTTAGTGGGGATTCCACAGATAAATATAGTTGGGTCAGAGGAGGGGCAGAGTTAGAGGGGAAGAAGATAAGCTAAGTTCGAATTATGTTGAATTTGAGGTGTTAGGAAAACATCTGTTGTAAATATGAGTCTAGAAGCAAAGATCTAGAAGGAAAGTGGGTGTCCATCATTTGGCTAATGGCTGAACAACTTGTGACATATGAATATAAAGGGATATTATTGTGCCATAAGAAATGATGACTATGAAGAATTCAGAAAAAACTGAGTAAGATTTGTATCAACTGATAAAGAGTGAAGCAAACAGAAGCAGGAGAATAATTTACAAGATGAGTGCAAAAAATGTGAAAACAAAACATTGAAAGATTCTAGAATTCTTACCAATGAGGTATCAATTCATGTGCTGATCAATTACAAACATAGCAAATATTTAATAAGTATTTGGTATTTGAGTGACTTCAGAGAACTGAGGACTGATGGTGAAATGAGCCTTGCACGTCTTGTCAGAGAGATGATGAATGATAGGTTCGGAATTTTAGATATGGCCAATGTGTTGATTATTTTTGCTTGTTTGAACTTATTTGTTAAAAGGATGAATTCTATTGCGGGAGAGTCAAGGAAGTCATCTGGAAGATGTTGTCCCGCTGTTTCAGTCATGTCTGACTCTTTGTGACCTGTTTTGGGGTTTTCTTGACGAGATACTGGAATGATTTGCCATTTCCACGTCCAGCTCATTTTGCAGATGAGGAACTGAGGCAAACAGGGTTAAGTGACTTGCTCAGGGTCGCACAGCTTTGTCTGAAGCCAGATTTGAACTCAGGAAGATGAGTCTTCCTGATTCCAGGCCTGGTGTGCTATCTACTCTGCCATCTAGCTGCCACCATTTGGAAGTTAGAGTGATGTTTAAAAAAAAAAGAGCTTTAAGAGATGGGAGATCCCTGGGAAGCTATAGTATTGTCCCAAGGGACTCATCCATGCATATGTGCACCAAGCTCTGTCATTTTAATTATTTTATTTATTTATGTGTTAGAATCTGTGCTTTTCATTAGTGTTGAGAACTCCAGGTGACCAATGCAGATCTGCAACTGCTGTTCAATTTATAATTCTAGAGCAAGGGTTGTTCATCTGGGGATCCCTTGAGGGTTCATGGATAGATTTAAAGGAGTCTGTGAACTTAGATGAGAAAAAATTACATCTTTATTTTGATTGCACTGGTTTCCTTTGAAATCTCATGTATTTTATTTTATTTTATGCATTTAAAAATATTATTCTGAGGGGCAGCTAGGTGGTGCATTGAGTAGAGCACCAGCCCTGGAGCCAGGAGGACCTGAGTTCAAATCCAACCTCAGACACTTGACACACCAACTGTGTGACCTTGGGCAGACCACTTAACCTCAATTGCCCAGCCTTCCCCCCTGCAAAAAAACAAACAAAAATATTATTCTGAGAACATAGGCTTCATCAGATTGCCAAAGGGCTCCATGATACCAAAAAGCCCCCAAAAACCCAAAACTAAGAATTGCTGCTCTAGAGATGCCTTGGGGCTATGAGAGGTGAAATAATTTGCTTAGGCTCCCATATTCACTATCCAGATTCCCCTGTCTCTGAGGCTGGCTAGCTCTTTTACTTCAACAAAATATGCAGGGTCAGTCAATAAAAATAATCAAATAGACCTTAAATACTAGGTCTTGCATGTATATGCAGGATTGTTTTTCAAATGTGTATAGTGCTGACACAGTAAAAGTATAAATTCATTTATAGTCATTCCTGAATTCATAGTAGCTTTTTGTCATATATTTTCTTGATCAATGGATACTAATACAATTATGATCATGTGGGAGATCTGAGAAAGGTTTTTATGTTAAGGTTTTTTTTTAATTATTTAAAAAACTTTTTTTTTTACATTATGTTCCTCACTCTTAAAAAATGTTGTGAGCCACTGAAAACTACAAAATAGGAAATGAAACACTGGGATGGCTTTTCAAAGGCAGGTCTTAGAACATGGGTAGGATTCGAATAGAGAGGACAGGAGAGATCTGATGGTAGACATTTAACAATGGCTCTCTGAGTATGATAAGCTTTTAAGTTTAATCTGCATTATTAACATTTTCTCTGCCATTTTCTTAAGTCTAGGTAATCAACAAATCAACCAATCGAGCTCTGATTTGTAGCATTTGCTGATTTCTGAAGTGTAATTGGGGGCCAGTAGGTGGTGTAGTTGATAGAGTGTGGGATCCGGAGTCAGGAAGACTTGGGTTCAAATTTGGCCTCAGACACTTACCAGCTGTGTGACCTTGGGTAAGTCACTGAATGCTGCCTCAGTTTCCTCATCTGTAACATGAGCTGGAGAAGGAAATGGCAAACCACTTTAGTATCTTTGCCAAGAAAACCTCAAAAGGGGTCATGAAGAGTCAGACACAACTGAAAACGACCGAACAACAGCAGAAGTGTAAATGCTCACGCTGAGAATCTGACAACTGGATTCTCAAAAGCTGGTATGAGCTGGCTTCAGCACACCCTTGCCTGTTACTGTCTCATGTAGTGGGGGAGGGCACAGCATGCCAATGTACAGATGTGGTATGTGTCGAGTTAACTATGTTCATGTTGGGGAATCTGATAGAACAGTAGAACAGATTTTTAAAGGTAAATTCTATAGGATCGAGTGACTGGTCGAATATTGAAATTGAGAGGAGTCAAAAATACCTCTAAGGTTTCTAATTTGAAGATCTTGGTGACAGTGGGGAAAAAACTAAAAAATCAGTTAGGCCAGTTCATTTTTTAAGGGAAAGATGATAAGTTTGATTTTGGACATATTGAGTTTGAAAGGATTATGGGACCCTCAAGTATGGATAGCAATTGGAGCTACAGGTCTGGAGTGCAAGCGATCATTCAAAACTCCAAAAGCTGGTTTTAGGTTCATCCATCATACAGAGGTAATAAAAACTGTGAAAATGGGTAAGAGAGAGAGTATAGAGAAAAAGAAAAGAGGGCTGAGGACCTGGCCTTAGGAAATGTGGGAATTCAGGTATCAGAGAAGGAGGAGTCTTAGAAGGAGACAGAATGGGGGCAGCTAGGTGGCACAGCGCACAGCGAGAAGAGCACCGGCCCTGGAGTCAGAAGGACTTGGGTTCTAATCCGACCTCAGACACTTGGACACACTTACTAGCTGTGTGACCTTGGACAAGTCACTTAACCCCAATTGCCCTGCCTTCCCCTCTCAAAAAAAAAAAAAGAGGAGACAGAACAGGAAGAGTAAGAGTCATGAAGGTAACTAGAACAGTCTTTTCTCCTTGTCCCCCAGAACTTTCCAACAGTTTTAGACAAACAAAAAAGCAAGGTAACACAGTGGGAGATGCGTGGGTCTGTGTGCTGAGGTGACCTCTGTCACAAGCCCAGTTCTCCCACAGAATGGCTTTTACTGTGTGACTCTGGACAAGTCACTTAATCACACACTCCCCTTCCCCCCTCCCCGTTCGTCCTAGATGAAGATTCTTTGAAGGAACATCCACTTTGATTCTATTTTTTAAAATTAAAAACAAAGCTGTATTTATACGCTTGTTCCTATCCTGGAAGGATGTTTCAGAATTTGGCTCCTTCACTGTGGCTTTCTATATTTATGACTGGACAGGAAACATCTCCATCTGGCTTTTGGGTTCTCAGCCAGACCTGAGCTTTGTTTTGTTTTGTGTCTTTCAGAGCGATGGGACGCTGGTGGCTGCTAAAGAGTTCCATTCAAATCAATTCAGCAAAGAGTTATGCGTACCTACTATGTGCGGAGCCCCATGCTAGCTCTGGAGGAAGTACAGGGTTCAGACAAAACTAAACTTCTGCCCTCATGGAGCTTATATTCTGTCAGGAGTATGACGTAGTCCCAAGTAACTATAAATACAAAATAATGCCTAAGTACCTTTGAGACAAGGGATTCTCTTTCTCTTTGTTCCATTCTTCCTTTCTCTCTTCCTCTTTTTCCTCCTTTTAGAAATGACTAGGTGGCTCAGTGGATAGAGCATTGGGCCCGGAATCAGGAAGACCTGAGTTCAAATCCAGCCTTAATAGATGTGTGACCTTAGGCAAGTCACTTAACCTCTGCCTCAATATCTTCAATTGTAAAATAAGAATATTAATAGCAATTACCTCCCAAGATTGTTGTGAGGCCAAATGAGGTTAATATTTATATTGGCACTTAGCAAACGTCTGTTCCTTTTTTCCTCTTCTCTTTGCTGCTTTTGTTCTTCCTCTTCTTCCTTCTGCTCTTCTTCACCTTCCTCCTTTCCACAAAGGCACCAAGCGTCATAGGGGTGGCGGCCATCATTCACAAGAAGGCAGCTGTCCCCTTGAGGGGTCAGTCCCCCGCTTTGATCCTTGGCGTGAGCTAACAGGCTGATAATCTAAAGCTCAGCTTTGCAGTGGAGGGGATATACCAATGAGGCAAAGGGCAGCTGGATCTCTGCTGGGACCCAGGGAGCTCCCAGTCTGTCGGTCTGCATTAGGGTTCAGAGGCAGATTAGGTCAATGTCTGCCCCTGTTTCCCAGTGCAATACACACGCAGCTCCTCTATCCTTCACACCACTGTCAGGATAATTTTCCTTACACAGAGATCCGGTCAAGTCACTTTTCTGTTCGAAAATCTTCAACAGCTCCTTATTACCTATGGAGCAAATATCAGATTCTTTTGCTTTGAAAGAGACCGTAGAGGTGATTGAGTTCAACTCTCTCATTTTACAGATTAAAAAAAAATGAGACAGAGAGATAAAGAGACTTACCCAGGGTCATACAGATAATAACTCTAAGGGTAAAATTTGAACCCAGATCTCCATGACTTGAAATTTAATCCCTCGTCCACTACACTGTGCTATCTCTCCTAGAATTCGAGGGCTACCACAATCTGGTGCCACCCTACCTAATCTTATATTATTTATATTTCCAGCATTAACTACAGTCTGCCTCAGTTTCCTCGACTGTAAAATAGGGATAATAATAGATGTATTGTTCCCTCTCATTCCCAGATAACATGACGGTCATCTGGGGAGATGTCTTCTATGGAGAAGGAGCTAGCCTGCTCCACCAAGTGCCATTTCCAGGGCAGGCAAGCCAGCCTAGCTAAAGCAGTTAACCCCCTGAGACAGATGGGAGACAGCGTGCATCATACATAGGGTCAAACCACTACCAGTCCAACTTGACCAAGCTCTCCCTCCGACCCTGATGAAGACAGCCCAGGACCATTAAACCAAGAGTCTTTGCTTCCAGCCCAGTGTCAAATGGTTCAACCTCAAACTGATGTGATTTTGTCAGTGGAAATGTCATTAAAGA
>CM053622.1:600865101-600888004 GCA_028646595.1 Phalanger gymnotis
GACAGATGGGAGACAGCGTGCATCATACATAGGGTCAAACCACTACCAGTCCAACTTGACCAAGCTCTCCCTCCGACCCTGATGAAGACAGCCCAGGACCATTAAACCAAGAGTCTTTGCTTCCAGCCCAGTGTCAAATGGTTCAACCTCAAACTGATGTGATTTTGTCAGTGGAAATGTCATTAAAGAAGTATTAACATCTGCTTTGTTGCTTTATGTAAGTCACCATGGGACCATTCCATCTGACTTACAGCTGAAACCTTCCATAAGTATTTTCTCCCCCATTAGAATGTCAGCTCCTTGAGATTAGGGACTGTCTGACTTTTCTATTAGTACCCCTTTGCTTAGCACAGTGCTTTGCACATAGTAAGTACTTAGTGAATACTTCATTCGTTCATTCATTCATTCATTCATTCATTCATTCATGGAGCACTTTGTACTCCAGACAAACTGGGCCACTTTCTGTTTCCTGAACACTCTTTTTCCTCTCTTGCCTCTCTGTCTTTGCTCACATGATTTCCTCTATCTGGAACACCCACTTTACCTCCTTTACTACCCATCAGATTACTGCACATACTTTAAAGTCAAACTTGAATATTATTTCCCTTTTGAAGACTCTGTTGATTTCCCTAGTCACTAAACCCCACCCCTACCACCAGACCTCATATAACATGTTATTTTACACCTCTCAAATCTACTTGTAATGTGGCAAATTATAATAATCTGCATATATGTTTTATTGTCCTGTCAGCTTGTAAGTTCCATGGGAGAAGGAAGAAAGGAAGGAAGAAAAGAAGGGAGGAAGGAAACGAGCATTTTCAAAGTGCCTACTACATATCAGGCACTTTACAAATATTATCTCATTTGATTTTCACAACAAACCTGGGAGGTGGTTGCTATTTTAAAAAATTTAATATTTTATTTTTCCTCCAATTTCATGTAAAATATTTTTTAGCATTCCGTTAAGAAATTTTATGAGTCCCAAATTCTCTCCTTCCTTCCTTCCCCTCTCCACCTCATTGAGAAGGCAAGCAATTTGATATAGGTTATACATGTACACTCATGCAAAACATAGTTTCTTGTTAGTCATGTTGTGAAAGAAAACAGACAAAAAGAGCCCCCAAGAAAAATAAAGAAAAAGTATGCTTCAATCTGCATTCAGACTCCATCAGTTCTTTCTCTGGATTCGGACAGCATTTTCATTGTAAGTCCTTCAGAATTGTCTTGGATCATTGTATTGCTGAGAATAGCTGTCATTCACAGTTGATCATCATACAGGGTGATCCTAAAGTCTGGACACATAGGTAAAAATGTGTATTTTCAAGAAATGATATGAACAAATTTTCAACAACATTTTATTTAATTGGAATATTAACAAATAACATCTTCAATATGATTTCCATCATTTGTGATGCAAAGGTTGATACGCTTTGCAAGATTCACATGAACTCGATGCAATAATTCCACATTGCCATCAATTTTAGCACATTCACTCTTTATGTGTTCAATCAAGTGTGTTGCATCTGTGATTTTCATTGAGTATACTTTCTCCTTTAGCATACCCCAGAAAAAAAAGTCAAGGGGGCTAAGGTCTGTTAACATTCCAAATATTTCAAAATACGCACTTTTGCCTATGTGTCTTTAGGGACACCTCGTATAACATTGTTGTTACAGTATTCAATGTTCTCCTGGTTATGCCCATTTTGCTTTGCATCAGTTCATGTAACTTTCTCCAGGTTTTTCTGAGAGCATCCTGCCTGTCATTTTTAATAGCACAATAGTATTCCATTACAATATATGCCATTTGTTCAGCCATTCCTCAATTGATGGACATCCCCCCAATTTCTAAGTCTTTGCCACTACTATGAGAGTTGCTATAAATATTTTTGTGCATTAGTCCTTTTTTTTCTGTTTTTTTTTAATCTCTTTGGGATATAGACCTAGTAGTGGTATTGCTTGGTTGAAAGGTATTGATGGTTTTAGAGCCCTTTGGCAATAGTTCCACATTTCTCTACAGAATGATTGAATCAGTATACAACTTCACCAATAGTGCATTAGTGTCTCAATTTTCTCACATCTTCTCCAAAATTTGCCATTTTTCTTTTCTGCCATATTAGCCAATCTGATAGGTGTGGGGGTGGGTGCTAGAATTATTTATTTTTATCATCTCCATTTTACAGTTGAGGAAACAGGCAAACAGCAACTAAGTGACTTGCCCAGGGTCACACAGCTAGTCAGTGTCTCAGGTCTTCCTGACTCCAGGCCAGCATTCCTTCTATTGTACCATCTGGCTGCCTCTAGACACTGTACTCTCTAAATATGAATCTCCCCTAGCACTGTGCTCTGCACACATTAAGCACCCAACAAACATTTGTTGAAAGTTGAAGAGAAAAAAACCAAACTGAAACAAAAACAAAACTGTGATTCAAAGAATAGAGAAGGTCTACAGAGATTTGATGATATAATGGAAAGCACTGTGCTCTAGGGTTCCCCTTCTTTCCCTAAGCTTCCTAGCAGAAGACATGTTTTCCAAGTCCTGGCCTGAAACATTACCTCGTATGGAAGGTAAAATCACAAGGACAGTCACCTTGAGTCTGAGATAGAATTAATTCTGACTTACCACCTCTTAAGGAACCCTAAGTCTTCTTTTCATGGCAGGAAAAAAAGACCCAGAGTGAGGAAATGACTTTCCTAAGAACCCGTGGTCAAAAAAAAAGTAGATAAACAGAACCCTCAACCACTTCTTATCAGAATTTTCTTTAGCCAGCACAGTTGGAGTTACCTCCAAAGACCCAAGTTCCTATGAAAAACACAAGGCAAAGAGAATAGAAATGAGATGCTGAGTTTAATCCCATTTATTTTAGGTCTGCTGCTTGATTTATTTAGGTCTCGAACCTGTTTAACCTCAGCAAAGCAGGCTGGGCACATCTTCATGTTGTCTGCCAGAACCTGTGGCAGAGTAGACAGGGGCTCAAGGCCCCGTTGCTACTCCATTCTCTGAAAAACTTGACCCATAGGTTGCTGGGCATGCCCAATAGCCCTTTAGTGGTGTCCAGTCAGTACTAAGCCCTTGTACAGATTCAGACTACTCTTGTCTCCCAAGTGGCAATCAGAACAAATTTCTGTGGTTTCAAGGCTACTTGAGAGGAAGCTCTCAGGAGTAAAACTTCCATCAGTTAGTGACACCATGCTATCATCACTGGAGATGGAGGAAGAAGAAAAGAGGAGAGAGAACAGAGTTGGGAACAGAATGGAGGCAACCCTCGGAAACATAGCGTGTTAAATATGGAAAGGAACTTAGAGGTCATCAACCTCACACACTTTCCAAATGAGGAAATGGACCCAGAGAAATGAAATCACTTGAAGTCAGGTCAGTAAGCATTTATTAAATGCTTAAAATGTGCCAGGCACTGTGTTAAGCACTGGCAGATACAAATGCAGGTGGGAAGGCCTTCCCTGCCCTCAAAGGGCTCATATTCTAATAAGGGAAGATGGCATAGAAAAGGAGATTGAAAAAGGTGGGAAGAAACAGAGAGAGAGAGAGAGAGAGAGAGAGAGAGAGAGAGAGAGAGAGAGAGAGAGAGAGAGGAAGGTATATGGGGTAGCAGCATGGTAGAGAAAGTCAGAGAGTCGGGAGAGTCTGCAGAGGAATGAAAACATGGCTGGGGCTTACCTAGGTATCCTCCTTAAACTGGAGGTTTGGATAGGACCAGCCAAACGGAGGGAGAGGCTGAAGGAATGGATGCTTACTTCCAATTTGAGAAGTAGCCCAGGTCTGGAGTGAGCTTCTAGGGTGAGGAGATTTCTGGAACATTATAGAGAAAGTCCAGGAGAATCAGGAATATAGCCCGGAGAGGAATGTAGACATGGAAGGTTACAGAAAGTCAAAGGGCTTGTCAGTGGTAGAGCTGACCCTAACCCCTGAGGG
This sequence comes from Phalanger gymnotis, assembly GCA_028646595.1. NCBI lineage: Eukaryota > Metazoa > Chordata > Mammalia > Diprotodontia > Phalangeridae > Phalanger > Phalanger gymnotis. Next base: position 600,869,030 of record CM053622.1, read on the forward strand.
TCCTGACTCTCAGACTAGGCTTTTTCCCAACATACCTGGCTATCAGTACATTTTGTCTCCCTCTTCCCAGTATCATAGAGGTACCTCACAGACCACCAGGGTAAGGTCTATCCTTCCTAAGAAGTAGCCCCATCCTGAGGATGGGTCAGAGAAAGAAATATTATTTTCAACCTCCTTCTCATCATCATAACAGGTAAGTTTTCCAGCATTCAGACAGTACCATATGTTTTCTCTTGTTGACAAAGAAACCTGTGATCAGGAGCTGGAAACTGCCCTCAAAATCAGCTCTTCCCAGCTGAGGAAGGCCAGTTTGCTGTCCCCAGTCAGCATGGGTTCCCTTGCACTTTTCATTTATTCAGGTTCAGTTGGAAAGGAAAAAAAGGAAACTCCAGATGGTAACTCAACATTAGTTCTACTTCCAGCCAGCTGTGGTACCCACCACTTGAGGGCTGCTGAGCAGAGAAGAAGGAGGGCAGGTGGTTGCAGATGGAGGACCTGCCATGATAAAGGTCTCTCTCTCCCTCAACAGCCAAGAATCAGGGAGGGAAGCTTGCAACCTGATGGAAAAGGCAGTCTACAATAAGGCAACAGAAGGAGCTGGCTCTGGTTCTCTGGCATTGGGGCTCAGGGACTCTAGGTCACCACACGGACCACAACAGGGGCCATCTGTCCAGTCCTCATGGTGACATTGATAGCCTGGGGGAAGTACATTTTCTGCAGTTGGCACCTCGGGATTCTCAGTTACTTTCCAAGACTGCTCAGTAGAGGGGCAAGATTTCTGGTGGCAGCTTGACTAGGGAAAACTCTCAGGGAGTAATGGGTATTTGGATTCTGCATGGGAGAATCAATATGGATTTACACTTTTCTAGGAGGGAAAGGGCGAAAGTTATGAGCTGGGTCCTTGGACACTCCTACCGAGGTTTGTTGGAACTGCTTCAGGAATCTTATTTTATTCTGGGCTCTGGGTGGATTGGAGAATCAGTTCATCACCAGGTATTTACTGGGTGATGGCCATGTGCCCAGACTAAGGCAGGCTCTCTGAGGGATTTGAGAAATACAGAACACAAGATTGAGATAGATGGAAACTTTTCTCTTCTCTGAGGTCACAGAAATTATGTTGTTTTGCTCCTTCTGAGTTCAAAGGATGATTGTAAAATAATTCCTGGGCCTGAATGGGACTGGTCAAAAGTTTGGGATGGAGTCTCCCCCGTGTCTCAGGCTGGAGCTTTTCAAACCAGGGACAAGGAAAGAAAGAAGGTCTTGAATCACTGGGTCAGGGAGAAGCACAGGTTGGTTTCCAAATTTATGGATTGCTAGGCAGAGGGGCAAAGGAGAAAGGGTAACTGAAGATTTGGGGGATCCAGAGTCAGAGCTATGATTTGATTATCAAAATTCGGAAGGCAAGTGAAGGGATGTGTTCTGGGATAGTCAGAAGGTCCAGCTACCAAGAGATTTAGAGTTGGGGTTTCATATCTTGGAACATTTGTAGCACTCCATGTTCTGTGGGCACCTCTGTGTGTTTATATTGGGACATAAGTGGACATTTCTCTCTCTCCTCTGACACATATGGGCAGTTCCTTGCTACCACTGGTCTGAATGTCCCCTATCCTCCATCCTCTGTATGAAGCAGGAAATTCCATGGAAGTGAATGAGAGTTTCTATGGCATGGGAACTCTTAAGCTGAATCAATTCAGGGAAGCTAGAGCCTGGACACACTCTTTTACACTATTGACTATGATGACCTTGGATTTACCTGGTCTACTCTATGCTCAATCGTCTATTGCTTATCTACCAACCAAACCATTGATTCTTAAACTTCTGGCTGCTCCTTTTAGACCCTTTGGCCTGCATTCTGCTTTTGGTCTGATCCATGGATACTGCCTCAGGATGATCAAATTTGACAGCCAGTGTGGGCTTATCCTTCAGTACTCTTGCCCTATATCGCTGACCACCAGCTTCTATTTATTCATAATAGGATTCTTTCCTCACTCCTGACTTTACTCGTGTTGGCTTGTCTTGGCTAAAGCAGTGGAGGACAGGGGAGCGTGCATTGGGCTTGATGTCAGAAACCTGGGTTTGATTCTGGCTGTGACTCTCCTTAAACTCTAAGTTTCAGTTTCTTCATCAGAAAACGTGGATCCTATTTGAACCATCTGCCTCAAAGGGCTGTTGTGAGGAAACTATTTTGTAAGTCTTCCAGTGTACTATGCAAATGTTTTAGTGCCATAGTGTGATTGTTTTAGAACGAGACAAGGCCTTAGAGGTCATCTGGTCTAAACTCCTTGTTTTACAGATAAGGAAACTGAGGCCTCAAGAAGATTTTCTGAGAGTCGTCATCATCATCACCATCATCATCATCACCTGGATCATCATCATGACTGCTACATTTACAATTTTGAATGAACAGCTTATGTCACACTATTTACTTCTGGTTAAGTGACTTGCCCGAGGTCAGACAGTAAATGGCAGAGCCAGGATTCAAACCCCGGCCTTGATTCCAAATCCAGCGCTCCTTCTACTATATTGATATATAATAAATAATGATAAAATATGTTCTATATAATAATGTATATTATGTTACAGTAATATAATATATAATATAATGAATAATAATATATCACCATCACCATCTAATGTTTATTATTTATGGAGATGATAACTTTTTCCCTTGCTTCCTCCTGCCAGAAGGGACTTATATAAGCACCATCTAATCCCTACTGGTCCCAAACTTGGGCAGGCCCTGAGGCAGGACCAATGCGAATGGTACAATCAAAGGTAAAGATACACTTCCAGAGTTGGAGAGAAAACAATGGAAGCCCAGCGTGATTACGTGAATTACCCAATGTCACTTAATCAAACAATCAAATGTGAGGCTGAGTCCAGGTCCCGATGCCAAGATGAAGTCACTAGGGACCCTGCCCAAACCGTTGAGAGGCCTCAGCTGGAGCCATGCAGAACTGCTCCCTGTGTGTCCCCAGGGCACTGCCCCTTGGACTTCTGGCTAAATTTCAACTCATCACGGTTTCTTTAATCATCTCCACCCATCCTGTCCACTCTTCTCCCTTCAGCCTGGGGAAAACTCCAATGTGCTTTAGCTTTTAAAGGAACACAGAAACGGAGAGGAAAGAAAGGCAGAGTGAAAGTAGTAGAGCCTGAGAGGATGTCTCTGGCTAGGTAGTGTAATTATATTCTTGGCCCACAAAATAGATATAATTACATCTTCTGTTTATATAGCACTTTCTTCCAAAGCTCTTTATAGATGCTATCTAACTCATCCCTCCGGAGTGGGTGGGGAATTGGAGATTTTAGAGAAATGTGCTCACAGGGAAGTGAAGGGACTTAGTGCAATCAAACAACATTATCAGAAAGAGAGGCTGCTGATTCCCAGGCCAGTATTACACCTCTTAGAATGCGCAGCCCACAAAATCTCAGACAGATATGGCAGGACATGGGAGCAGGCTCATACCCATACTCACTCATGTATAAAAGAATTCATCTGGGGGCAGCTAGGTGGTACAGTGAGTAGAACACTGGCCCTGGAGTCGGGAGGACCTGAGTTCAAATCTGGCCTCAGACACTTGACATACTTACTAGCTGTGTGACCTTGGGCAAGTCACTTAACCCCAATTCCTTCCCCCTTCCAAAAAAAAAATAAAGAATTCATCTAAACATCTGAATGTAAGAGTGGCCTCCTCTCATTTACATATGAAGATAATGAGTTTTGAGTTGTAGTTTTCCTTAATGGTGAAGGATTTATAGAGAGACATTCAGCCTCTTGGCTAGTCCTCATGGTGTCCAATGGAAAGCATTTGTGAGATGGCCAGTGAGAGGATAAACACTATTGTTGGAGAGCAAAGATGATTTTCTCCCATGGGAAATGAGTTGATTTGTAAGTGAATTCAACCTGTTGTAGCATGGTGTAGTGTAGAGTGTTGGGTCTAGAATCAAAGGACCTGGGTTCAAATGCTGGCTCACCTGCTTACTACAGTACCAGTGGCACCTTGGGCAAGTCACAACCTCTCTGGGCTTCAGTTTCCTCACTTGTAAAGGAAGAGAATTGAGAGAGATAGTGTGGTAGAGTAGCTAGGGCACCAGACTTGAAATCAGGAAGATCTGAATTCAAACCTCACCTAAGACATTTACTAGCTGTGTGACTCTGGGCAAGTCACTTAGTCTCTGTCTGCTTTAGTTTCCTCACCTGTAAGATGCAGATAATAATATCCTTTCCCTCCTAGAGTTGTTGTGAGGATCAAATGAGAAAATATTTGAAAAGCACTTTTGTTGGTAACTGTGTGGCGAAGTGGGCCTGGAGTCAGAAAGACTCGAGTTCAAATTCAGTCTTGGACACTTACTGGCTGTGTGACCTTGGGCAAAATTTCTGTCTACTTCATTTTCCTTAACTGTAAAACGGAGACGATAATAGAAACTATCTCCCAGGGTTGTTGTGAAGATCAAATGAGATATTTATAAAACACTTAGCCCAGCATCTGACAAATAGTAGGCATTTGATAAATACTTGTTTCCTTCTTTCCTATGACCATATTACCTTTAAGATCCTTCCCTGGCTCTAGGATTCTATGTTTTGGGGCCTATTTAGGGGCCTTTTGGGGACCTCTTATTAAAGGTGACAGCATGGTATAGAAGAAAGATGACCAAATTTCAAATGTAAAGCTCTAAGTCTTTATTCTATCTCCTCCACTTGTCTCTGTAATCTTGGGTAAATTATTTACTTTCTCTGGGTCTCTATTTAATTTTTTCTTTTCTTTCTTTTCCTTCCTTCCTTCTTTCTTTCTTTCTTTCTTTCTTTCTTTCTTTCTTTCTTTCTTTCTTTCTTTCTTTCTTTCTTTCTTTCTTTCTCTATTTCTCTCTTTCTTTTTCTTTTCTTTCTTCTTTCTCTCTTTTTCTTTTCTCTTTCTTTCTTTCTTTCTTTCTTTCTTTCTTTCTTTCTTTCTTTCTTTCTTTCTTTCTTTCTTTCTGTACCTATTTTCTTACCAGCAAAACAGAAGTAATACTTGTAGCACCTAGTGGAGAGTCAAAAAGAGATAATGCAGGTAGAATACTTTATAAAGAACTATAGAAAAGTAAGATATTATCATCTGTGTATTTTGCTGTAAGCATCTAAGCTGACAGATCCAGATGGCCACACCACAGAAATGACAAGACCATCCCCGGTCTTGGTAGAACCCATTCATTTGGCAACAAATCCCTACCCTCACTTTCAGGCAGGTCTTTTTCTATAACCCTGCCACCTTCTTCACTCTCCTTTGAAAGAGGATGAAGTGTCCACAAATTCTCCTGTGTAATATTGGGCTAGATGCTGATCCTCTCTGGGCCTCAGTTTCCTCCCTTGTAAAATAAGGAGATTGGATTAAATCAGAGATTCATGTCTTTTTTGTGTCCTGGAGTCAGGCAGTTTGGTGAAGCTATGAAACCTCTCCTCAGAGTAATGTTTTTAAGTGCATAAAATAAACTGTATAAGATTCCAAAAGAAACCCAATTATGGATTTGTTGTGAAATAGTTTTCACAATAAAAAAAAACCCAAGTTCATGGACCCCAGGCTGAGAACTCCTGAACTAGATGGCCCTTTTCAGCCCCAATACCCTAGGAGTCCCAGTCATCTATTCAGAAGTTTTCTAGTTTTCCCTGCCTTCTTTCTATCTAACCTAAATTCTTCCAGGCACAGTTCAGCATGATTAGAAGTGGCTAATCGTGACTTTATCATGATTTTATCAGACCTTATCATGGGTTTATCAGACTTCAAGTAAAAAAATTCTTCCCCATCAGGCAGGTGTTAGACATGAAGGCAGAACCATTTGGACCCACTCACTTGCTGAACTAAAGTATGTAATTCCTTTCAGGGTCTAGCAGTTTGGATTAGAAATTCCTGGCTGTCATAGCAACACAAAAGGCAAGAACATTAATGTGTCCTCCGCAGGACTGTTTAATGTCTTCTTTGAAGGCATCCTCAGTTCTGGCTCCACTTAGGTTGGCCCAGAACTGACCTGACCTTCTCATGATGGGCTGAGACAAGGAGTGGGGGAGGCAGGGAGCAAGAGCCAAGATGGTTTGCTGTACATCTCAGCGCTTGGTGTCTCTCCAGCTCTCCATCTGCTGCTCCATCACTCGGAGGGCTCTGCCAGCATCAAAGCGGAGAGGGTGGATATATACCAGGAAGGAAGGGAGGGAAGAAGGGAAAGAGGGAGAAAGGGAGGGAAAAAGTAAGGGAGGAAAGAAGGAAGGAAGGGAGGGGGAGAGAGAAAGGAACGAATGAATGAAGGAAGGAAGGAAGATCTATAGACCAGTAGATATATGCAAGATAAAAATTAGGGCAGAGGTAAAAATGAATGGGTGGGTGCTACATAGAGGCTGGTTGGGTAGGGGTAGCCACAGACAAGCGCATCAAAGCTTGAATATTTCGTATGCTGCTAAACTGCCCATATGATTCAGAACCGAATTTTTCCTTTTTTTCCTTTTTTTCCACTTAATGATACAGAGGAGAGAGCATTTCCAGATATGGATAGTTTTAAAATGTTGATACAAAGTTTTGATAAGATATCACACACCTGCTTTGATGGAGGTAACAGTCTAGTAAGAGGATATGATAAATGTATAAATAAATGTAACATATGATAGAGAAATAGGAAATGAATCTGTGATTTCTTTAACATAGGGGACTCTCAGATGGAAAGGGAATAAGCATTTGTATAGCCCCTTGTACTAAGGAATTTTCACAGATATTATCTCATTTGGTCCTCACACCAAGTCTGGAAGTAGGTGCTATTATTGTCCACATTTTACAGATTAGGAAACTGAGGCAAAATAACTTAGGCTTACACAGCTAGTAAGTGTCTGAGGGTGGATTTGAACTCAGGTCTTCCTAATTCCAGGCCTGGTGCTCTACCCGTTGTGCTAGCTAGTTGCCACCTAGTGGAAGAGGAATCAGACATTGACGGTCTGGGTGTCCTCCTTAAATAGAAGTGCTGGAAAGAACTATTCCATCAGAAGGAAAGGCTACAAGGACAGAGGGTACTTCCAATGTGTGAATTCCAGCATTGGAGTAGGGCTTCAAGATGAAGAGCTGGGGCATGGGAGAGGACGTTCAGAGTGCAGACTGGAGAGCAATGAGATATGGCTAAGAGAGAGTTTTCAATGATCCCTAACTGCTAATAATTGCAAAAGCCCATCTTTCAAATCTCCTAGTGATGTCCTATTACTGCAAGTCAGGGAACATTATAATCTTCAAAGATTCAGAATTGCAGATCAGCAGAAAGGCAATGGAAAGATATGTAACAGAAATTGCATTACACATAATGATTTAAATGTGAGAAATGACAGAAATAACAAAAAGATATATACAACTGGACAAGAAGATATTGTAAGGACAACAGAGGAACAGTCTGAGGGCTGCCCTGGTATCCATGAAATATTTATTCTTTTTTCATTAAAAATTTTCAGTTATCAAGTATATATATTTCCCTACTCCAAAAAAAAGGGAAAAAAAACCCCTTGTAATATATATAGTCAACCAAAACAAATCCCTATATTAGCCATGTCCGAGAATATGTGTTTCATTCTGCAAATTTAGTCTGTCATTTCTCTGTTGGAAGGTTGAGTAGCATTCTTCATCATTTGTCCTCAAAAATCAATACACATACACACGTATTCCATGTACCAGAAATACTTATGGCTGAGACAGGGAAAATTTTCTCTGTTGAATCTCCCAGAAGCCTCTGCATGAGTTCCACAGTGTGGTGATGGCACACATTGTGTACACTGATTAGATGGGAGCACTTCCAAGTTGTCAGTTAAAAAAAAAGCTGCAAGAATTAGATAGAAGTTAATAAAATGAGAGTTATTAAGCAAAAGTCACAAGAGACAGGAATAAGTGTTAGCCACATTTACCAGGTTAAGGGTACAGATGGAGGCTTTGAAAGCCAAGCTGGTGCCACAGAGATGACAGTGACACAGACAGAATCTGTGTTGTGAGAGACCTGCTTTAGACATCTGTGGTTCCCAAGAAGTCAGTTCTCAGTAGCTGCAGTCCTGAGACCAAAAGGGAAGTGCCTAACCTGGGAAAACTAAAGATGTTGACCTTGAATACCTGTGCCTTTAGTTTAAACTGATATGTCCTTCTCTTTCTCTATTGGGGAGAATGATTAATTGGGGAAAGTGTTTCAATTTCCTGTCATTTACCTTGCATTTTGTTTTAATTAACAGATTTTTTAAAAAATCTTGCTCTGACTTGATGTGTCATTTGGCAAAGAGTCATTGGGTGGAGACTTGGAAATGTGTATTTGAAAAGGCAATGATCTAAGACAGCACTGGAAACCTGGGAAACAGCAAGCCACCCCAGAGTTATAGGGAGGCTCAGAGCCATGGCACTTAAGATATAAGCACCAATTATCTCACTGAAGGGGAGTATTTTTGTTTTTGTTTTGTTTGTTTGTTTTACCAGATCTGTGATTTTATTTGTATATGGAAATATTGGTTTATCGGTATTTTCTCTATAGTTTTCACTTTTAGAGAATTGTGTGAGTCACTGAGACTTTAAATGACTTGCCCAGGGTCATACAGCCAATAGGTAAGAGATGGGATTTGAACTCAGCTCTTCTGGTGCCAATGCTAATTCCTTGTCTACCTTACCAGGGATCCTGATTTTACCAAGGGGAGGAAACTGAGTGTTGGGAATGAGAAGGGAAGCTTCAATTAGTTGCTCAGTCATTCAGTGGTATCCAACTCTTCATTACCTCATATGGGGTTTTCTTGGCAAAGATACTAGAGTGGTTTGTCATTTCTTTCTCCAGTGGATTAAGGCAAACAGAGGTTAAGTGATTTGCCCAAGGTCACACAGCTAGTGAATATCTGAGGCTGGATTTGAACTCAGCTCTTCCTGACTCCAGGCCCAGTGCTCTATCCACTGAGTCACCTAGCTACAAGTAGGGATTTTCAAAATCGAATAATCTGCAAGAAGAAAACCCACTAAGGCAGAGCTCTGAGCCAATGGCACTTTATTAAATGATCCATGGTTCCCTCTAATGAAGTGGACCAAGGCTTTAGTTTTATAGTGTTTTTACATGGACAATATAGATGGGGCAGGCCAAAAAAAAATACAGTCTGATTGGTGGACAGATCTTGCCCTTACCCCTCCAGCAGCATCTACATAAAGCACAGAATCCTATTCGTTGACAAATGGGCTATTAAGCAGACTTATTTCAACAGCCCTATCTTGACCTTTTAGGATGTCCTACCAAAGCTGATGGGCAGGCTCATGTGGTCGGGCTGATGATTGGATGTCAAAACATCTATATGCACTGATGAGCTGGTGGAAAGGCAAGCTACAGACTGGCAACCAAGGTCACTCATTGGCTACCTGCTCATGGTCCTCTCCCCATGTTGGGCAATGGAGAGAGGACAAAGGATGAAGGGGCACCAAAAACAGGTGGGGGGCTTTCCGTGTGATTGAGTTGCCTCTATGGGGCTTGGCCACCATAACAAGGAAAAACAAGGGTGGAGGGCTTCTGGTTAGCTTCCTATGATTAAGCAAGTGAACTTACAGTCTGCAGTTCACAGCTCTAAGGCCTAATATGCAGAATTTATAATCACCACCCTTATGGTATCATATCAAAGTGACTAATACTGATTGGAATAAAAGAGGGGTCTGATAAAATAGGGGCACAATAAATCATCTATTTCATATACCTCATATGCCACCTAGGAAATGGATTGTACATTTAGAGCTGGAATGAAGCTAAGAAGCCATCTATTTCAACTTCATTTGACGGGTAAGGAAATTTAATTCCAGAAAGAAGTGACTTGCTCAAAGTGGCTTAGGTGACTCACCTATAAACTGAACCCATATTCTCTAACTCCAAATTCATTTCTCTTCCCTCTGTACAACAAAGAACCGAATCTGGCTCTAAACAGTTCCTGACTAATCCTATTTTCCCAACACAATTGGAGAAAGACACATCGTTCACACCCAAAGCCTTAACGGTAGAGGTCAGCGCTGTAGCCCTCCATGTCTGGTCAGTTTCTTTTCATTCTTGATACAGCAGCTAGAAATGTTAATATATTGGGAGCTGGAGATTTTTGGTAACTCATCCAGGTCCAGAACTCTCAGAATCTCTCTCCAGATCTTTGCCATCCCCATCATTTTTTCTACATCAGCTTGGCTTTTGCAGCCCACCCACATCCGTGCCCTTAGAGTGATCTAAATGGGACTACCATTTCCTTCTGTCTCTCAGCATCCTACATCTCTGTCCATATTTACCAATTATCACAACTCTTGTCTTTCCAACCCCTGTAAGATTCTCCCAGATTGTTTTTAAGCTGCTCTTCCCCTTCGCTGGAGGAATTCCTACCTAATTGGAGCACATGTTAGGTGATGTTACAATGTGACAGGAGGGCTCATGCATAGTTTTCTGGGATATTTAGTCTAGAGAATTCAGGGAGCAGGAGAAAGATTGGTGAAGGCATAGGGGGATTTTTTGGAGAGTTAGGAAGTTACTTCTGGATTTTCTCAATGTAAGTGCACATATGCCCTTGAGTATTTTCATCACTAAATTCTTTCTCTGTTGCTCCTGGGACCCACGCACTGACAAATTCGTCCCTGGCTCTGGGGACACATTTAGTATGCTTGGCTGTCATCTCAATGAATGTGTAGGGCTAATGAGATCTGAGCTACAGCAAGTGAAGCCCACAAGATGAATTCTTTAAAGTGTAATTATGAAGCCCACTTGGTTACTGATGCCAAGTTTACCCCTATGCTTCTAAAAGGATCTTAGACTGAATTTCTCCACCCACCTACATTAAACCTTTCCTGATGATCACAGAAAACTTCAAGCCATCAGTTGCCAGTGGGCCCCTTCTGGACTGCTTAAGAATCACTGATTCCTCAGTCCTTAACAAAGTTCATTTAACAATTAGAGCTATCAAAAAATTGAGGCAGCCAAGTGGCTCAGTGACTCACTGGGCCTGGTGTCAGAAAAACCCGAGTTCAAATCTGACCTCAGATACGCACTGTGTGACCCTGGGCAAGTCACTTAACCTCTGTTTGCCTTAGTCTACTGGAGAAGGAAACGGCAAACCACTCCAGTATTTTTAGCAAGAAAACCCTATGTACAGTATGGCTCACAAGGTTGTGGAGAGTTAGACACAGATGAACAACAAGACATTGTGAGAGTGAGCACCACTTCATCGGAAGTGCACAAGGAGAGTCTAGATGGTCCCTGGACAGGGATACTGTAGAAATCACTGATCTTAGAGAATAGTTTGAACTGGATGATCCAGAAGATTTCTATTAATATTAATTCTATCGAGTCTCCCTCGTGTTTCCAGTCAAAACTGCATGAACACGTTGCAGGCTGATGAGACTTTGTTCTGTTTATTGTTGTTGTTGGTTTTAATTTCTAGAGAAAGAGATTCCATATCCTATCTGTTCATGGTCTAACATCCAATCAAGAAATCTGACCCAAGTCCTTCCTGCTACAATAGAACAAGTTCAGAGACATGCTTTTATTCCATAATTCCCCACTCCTCCTTTTTTAAAACTAGAGGCAATCATGCGTTTGTCTCTTTTAAACTGCCTCCAATTATCTGAGGAGCTTGGGGGAAAGGAATCAAGAGAGATACCTAGCTAGCTCCCCCTTGAAATGAGTGAGAAAAAGAGTGACTGTTGTTTGGCTGATTAGACAGAATACTTTCTACATTGTGCAGTTTGCCCTAATCCTGAACAAATCGTGATCCCTGCTCAATGCAGAGATGGCTCCTGGGAGTAAAGATAGGCTAATGTGGGGGGGGGGGAGGAGTCTGAGATGTAGTAAGCAGGGACTTTGGGGAAACTTAGAGGCTTTGAGCCTGGGTGGTCTCCATCAACTGTTTGAATCTTAGAGGAATCCCCAGAAGCACTTTTGCACCTGGGCCCCCTCATTAAAGTGCCTCTTCCCAGAGTCTGCTGCTTTTCCACCCTCCCTGCTTAATCACTGAGCAGGGAAAGGGAAGGAGGCCAAAAAACGGAGGGGAAGAAATTCTAGAAAAACTCAAATGGAAGTAAATTTCATAAACTATTTGTCCCCAATATCATCCAAAGTGGATGTCTTTATGGAAATGTCTTGCATGACTGCACATGTAGAATCTAAATCAAATTGCTTGCCTTCTCAAGGAGGGGGAGGGGAAAGAGAGGGGGAGAGAATATCAGAGGGAATTCAAAATTAAAAAACAATGTTAAAAATTTTTGTTTGCATGTATTTGAGAAAAATAAAAATTAAATGCAAAGTACATGTCTTGGATGAGTGAGGCTGGGGGAGAGGGAGTGTGTCTATGTAGTTACATGGAAGAGGATGTATTGGGGTAGCTGGTAGAAAGCTGGACATAGAAGAGAACTAGCTTCAAACCTGGCATCTAACACTTACTAGCTCTGTAGTCTGGGACAACTAATTGAAGCTTCCCTCCCCATCCCCCACACTCAGTTTCCTCCCCCTAGTAAAATCAAGATCCCTGTGTGGTGTGGTAAGGTAGACAAGGAATTAGCATTGGCACCAGAAGAGCTGAGTTCAAACCCCATCTCTTACCTATTGGCTGTATGACCCTGGGCAAGTCGTTTAAAGTCTCAGTGACTCACACAATTCTCTAAAAGCGAAAACTATAGAGAAAATACCGATTAAGATCCTAAACCAATATTTCCATATACAAATAAAATCACAGATCCGGTAAAACAAACAAACAAACAAAACAAAAACAAAAATACTCCCCTTCAGTGAGATGATTGGTGTCTACATCTTAAGTGCCTTGTGTGCTTTGAGGCTGATGCTATCATACTATTATATTAATGAGGAGGAAGATCTAGAGTGTCTTGCACACAGTAGACAACAAACGTTTGTTGTATGATGTTTGTGGAGGAGGGTGTTTGTAGGGGTAGACCTACCTACACCAGAGCTCCACAGGAATACTGTTTGTGAGAGCCCAGCATTCAGAGGGAAGTAGATGCATCTTGGACCTCACCCAAAGGAAGGTTATTTACCAAGGCACCAAAGAGACTTCCTTATAAATCAGTCAAACCTCTACTATGGTTCTATGATCTGAGCTTTGAGAACAGAGCTGAAGCATGCTTCCCCTGGGGCAATCCCAGTTTTGACTGTGGCCAAAGGAGTCTTCAAAAGGAAGGAAAAGGGAAGAAACAAGCATTTATTGAGCACTTACTATGTGCCAGTCACAATGCTTAGCCCTGGGGATGCAATTGCAAGAAAACTGAAAGATAATTCCTGCCTTTAAGGAATTGAAGATGGCACAAAAAAAGGCAACTGAAAAGGGGTGGGGGAGGAGAGGAAGGCATGATTTTAAAGGACAGAACATCTGGTCTGGGAGGGGAATGAAGGCTGGCCACTCTGGGTCCTTTCACAAAAGGAGGCTCCAGGAAGAACTCACCAATGGAAGATGGGGAGGGGACCTGCAGAGGGATTTTCCATATTGCACAAGCCAAAAAGAATGGTGGAGTATTCCAGGGTAAAGAAGTTCTGGGTGCTGAGGAAAGTTCCAAGATGAGACATCAAAAGAGACATGATTTTGAAATCTAGAAGGTCAGAAACAGGGCTGAGAAGTAAATGAATCATCCTACCTGTCCCCATCCTGTCCCCATCTACCTGTTCATTCTTATCTCCTGCTGGGCTCAGTCAAGCTGATCTTCTCAGGTCTCTGCCTCCTGCCTCTGAGGCTTCCTCCAGTTATGCCCAGAATAAATTCCTATTCCCTCACATAACTCCTTCTAAAAAAAATCTCTTTTTGCAGTTTAAAATCATGCCATTTAGAACTGAAAGCTACTATGGAAATCATTTAGGTGAGGAAACCAAAGGCCAGAGATGCTGAGCCTTCCCATCTACAGCTCAAACTTTCCATCTTTCTCATGCCTTCCCTTGTCCTCATTGTTAAGCCAAGTTTCCTTTCGGAATTCTCTCCTGGCTTCATTTAGGAGAGCAGAAACACCACTATTATATGCTGTTTACTGCAATTACGAAGATGACAAGCTGATATTTAATCCTATAAATACCCAACAGAGTTTCACAAGTGCAATCACATTAGCAAGAAGACAGACAGCTCGGTATCATTTTAAGGGGGCAGATGTGGGTAACCGCAGTCAGGTCTGAGCTCAGAAGGGACTATTTTTGTATTGAATATCCCCAGCCTACCATCTAGGCCTCTATGTGCTTACATTCATTCCAGGTCCTTTGAACTGGGGTGCATTTTCAAACTGTATGAAATGAGACCAGCCTCCTAAAGGGTTAAAAGAAATCCCAGCACTTGAACCAATGAGCTGAGTAAGATACCTTCCTTGGGGTTATATTCAATACCTCCTGGAAATGAAAATACATGAGATCATTGGGACTGCTATAGAAGGGCTTGGCAGATTTTCACACTCCCTATGCTTACAAGATAGCACTTGGAGTGGGGCCTCTGACTTTTTCTCACAGTGAAAGCTAGCTATTGGTATGGGGCCCAGTCTGACTTTCCAGCCTCAAATCTGTCTGACTTTTGTCAATGGGTGTTAGCCTGATAATGTTGAAGAGTTTGACTCCAGTTTTCTCCAAATAAAGGTTGTCTCTTCAAGCAATCTGGTTGTTTGATGGTTTGAGCTACATCAAGAGGGACTGAGGTAACTGAGGTAACCTAGGGTGAACCACAATTCCTCTGGACCCCAGTAGATAGTAAATAAATTGTTGGTTTAATTCAATGAAAATGAATCTGTAAAATGAAAGGTGTGACCTAGATAATCTCTAAAGTCATCCCCTGTGTTGATATCCTGTGGAGTTAGATATAGGACATTTTCTGAGAGGGCAGGTAATTGAACATTAGAATGGGTGTGAAGGTCATCAAGGAAGGGTGTGGAATCACTTTATCCAGAACAACTTTCTCTAAAAACCAGACTCTCATTTGTTTATGGTGTCAAATGTAGTCCTGCTCTGAATACCCATATAACCAACTTAAGACCAGTCAGTGTGCTGAAACCAGCTTGAATGGACTGAAGAAAGCTGATTGTTAAATTTTCAGTGTGAGCATTTACAGCTCAGAAATTGGAAAGTGCTACAATTCAGGACTTGATTTGTTATTTTGTCGATCGTCTGGACTGAAAGAAGTGATAGAGAAAATGTTAAAGTCGATTAAACTTAAAAATGTGTCTTGCACACATCTTTTTTCAGTCAGTTGTTATTTATCAGCACATCCCTGCCTGTGTCTATTCTTTTTCCTGATCCCCATATTCAGTTAAGCCTCTAGTAATAAGAAAAAAACTATATCAATATAAACTAAATGTAGTAATATTTAGGGCTTACTTCTGATTTTCTGAGTTATCATTACTCATAAAGTTCTGGACATACAGCTTCTGGAATCTGCAATATGTTCATTTCAGATCTGGATGGTCTGCTTTTCCTACAGCCATTTTTAGAAATATTTATTTTTCAAAATAATTTTTAGTAATTTTTCTTTGTTTTTACAACACTTATTTTTCCCACTAGATTTATCCCCTATTCTAAAGAACCAACTGTTATAATATAATATGAAAAAAAAAACAGAGAAAGAGAAGACGGTCCACAAAACTAAACAAACCCTCAAAGGAATCTGACATCATATGCAGCATCCTACACCCTTGATCCATGCATATGTAAATGAATAAATCTAAACGATTCCCAAACTTGTTCGACCTACTGCTCCCTTTAAAAAAAATTACTCAGTGCCCTCCTGGAAATCTACTTTCTTTAACCCTCCAATGTTTTTGGTTTTTTAAAAATTTGCATCATTTCAAACTACTACACCTCTCTAGGTCACCCTAGGGGGCGGTATTGCCCATTTTGGGAACCTATGGAAAACAGACCTTGTAAGGAAAGGATAAAAGAAGTGAGCGCTTTGGAAACAGAACTATAAGAAGAGTGGACAGTTCTCTTTACCTCTGTCCTATCTAAAGTTGGGAATTCCATAGACGATGACTCCATTCCCCCAAACAGGATAAAACATGATAGATCTGTATTAAAGATGTGTGTGTTCAATCATTTTTCAGTCATGTCCAATTCCTTTTGACCCTATTTGGAGTTTTCTTGACAGAAATACTGGAGCATTTTGCCATTTCCTTCTTCAGCTCATTTTACATATGAGGAAACTGAGGCAAACAGGATTAAGTGACTTGCCCAGGGTCACACAGCTTGTAAGTGTCTGAGGCCAGATTTGGACTCAGGAAGATGAATCTTTCTGACTCCAGGCCTGACACTCTATCCACTGCACCACCTAACTGCCTGTACTAAAAACATCTGTATTCAAATCCAAGCGCCAACACTTACTAACTGTGTGACTGGATAAATTGCGTCCTCTCTCTGACCTTCAGTTTCTTCATCTATACAATGAGGAGAGTAATATTTGTATTGCCCCCCTCAGAGTGCTATCCAGATTGCACCCTCAGGAGTGCTATGAAGATATGTAAAGGTGAGTTAATATTACTCTTCACAGTCACACAATTGACTGAAAACTGTAGAGAATACAAGCTCCTGCTGTGTTTATTGTTGATTATAAAAATAAGTGTTTGACTTGGTAGTTTAAAATGCAGACTTAAAGACTCCCCCCAAAAGATCTCTCCCAGGGATATAATTGTGTCACACAAGATTCCCTGATAGACACAATCATAGAGACGGGTTTTTTTTGGCAGATCCTCTAATTTTAATACCATGTGAGACATAAATGGGCTCACATATACTTGTGGAAGAGATTTGATGCTTCCTGGAAGATGCCTTGGACAGTTTCAGATAGGAGATTCTAAGTCATCATGTTAATTTAGCTGAATCTAGTTGGCTTAGCATAACTAAGCTGGACTTCTGCAGTGGCCTTCTCATTGATCTCCTTGTCTCATCTCTCTCCATTTTAATCCATCCTCCATTCAGGTGCCAAAATGATTTTCTTAAATCACAAGTTTCATCCTCTCTCTTTCGTTCTCCCCACTTCTATTTAATAAACACCAATGGCTCCTTTCCCCCTCTGGCATCAAATATAAAATCCATTATTTGGCATTTAAGGTCTTCATAACTTGTTTCCATCCTACCTTTCCAGTCCTCTTTTTTTTTTTGAAATAATATTTTATCTTCCCCCCTCCCCCATTACATGTAAAAACAATTTTTAACATCCAGGTGTTTTCTTTTTAAGTTTTGGGTTCCAAATTCTATCCTCCACTCCCCCCTCCCTGAGATGGTAAGCATTCTGATATAGATTATACATGTGCAAGCATGTAAAACATATTTCCATATTGATAGTTTCCAGTCTTTTTATACTTTACTTCCCTCTATACGCTCTGATCCAACAACGTTGACCTATTTGCTGTTCCTCATGCACATCTCCTTGGATGTCCCCTATGCCTAGAATACCCTTCCTCTTCCCTTCTACCTTTTGGTTTCCTTGGTTTTCTTCAAACTCAACTCAAAACCCTATGTTCTGCAGGAGACCTTTTCTGGTTCCCCCCAGATGATAGAACCTTCTACTCTAAGGTTATCTTCCATCTACTCTGTATGTATCTAATTGCTTACATCTTGTCTCCCTGCCTCACTAGAATGTAAGGTCCTTGAAGGCGGGGACTATTTTTGTCTTTCTTTGTATCCCCGGGTCTTAGTACAGTCTGGTACGCATTGGGCATTAGTAAATGCTCGTTGATGGATTGGTTAATTGACCAATGATTAGGTTCTCTAGATGCTTCTGTTGATGAATAACATTGTGCTGATTATACCAAGTCCTAGAATACTCAGTGATACCTTTCTCAATTACACTGAAGAGAAAGATAAAGGCCCCCAGAGATAAAAGTCTAGCTATATAACCAAATGGGTGAAGAATTCCTTTTATTCAGACTGAAATATGGAATGAGATGGGCATCTCATTGAGCTCATCGATGAGTGTATCCATCATGGATAGACACTACAGAGGATAATGAACTAGACTCATAACTGAACGGGAGGAAGAGATGAGGTTGGCTCGCACTTGGGAAATTGTGCAGCATTTTCAAAGATCCCAAGCTACTCCCTAACAGTGAAATGCAAAATTGCAAATCTCTCTTCCACGCAACTTGCTTTTTAAAAGATACATAATAAATTCAGCATATTGCTTTCAAAACTGTCCTACTTGTCTGTTTTCTTCCTTTCTTTTTTGGGTACTTATAACTATTTCAATAATCCTCTTTTTTTCTTTTTTTGTCTTTTAAAAAGATCACTACTGAAAATCTATTTCCCTCAAAATCTCATGCCCCGATTGACAAAAAGATAAAAAGCTCTTGTAATAAGTAAGCATAATCAAGCAAAACAAATTCACATATTTTCTATGTTCCAAAATGATGCCTCATTCTGCACCTTAAATCCATCACCCGTCTGGAGGTGGTTAGCATGCTTCATCATTGGACCTCAGGACTTGTGGGTGGTCATTACATTTCATTCTTGACTTTCTTTTTTTTTATCTTTCATTTATTATTTATTTAATATTTTTAGTCTTCAGCATTGATTTTCACAAGAGTTTCAATTACAAATTTTCTCCCCATTTCTCCCCTCTCCCCCACTCCAAGATGGCATATATTCTGATTGCCCCATTCCCCAGTCAGCCTTCCCTTCTGTAACCCCACTTCTCCTCATCCCTTTTTCCCTTACTTTCTTGTAGGGCAAGATAGATTTCTATGCCCCATTGCCTGTATATCTTATGTCCTAGTTGCATGCAAAATTTTTTTTTTTAACATCTGCTTTTGAAACTTTCAGTTCCAAATTCTTTCCCCTCTTCCCTCCCCACCCACCCTCCCTAAGAAGGCAAGCAATTCAACATAGGCCACATGCATATCATTATGTAAAACCCTTCCACAATACTCATATTGTGAAAGACTAACTATATTTTGCTCCTTCCTATCCTATCCCCCTTTATTCAGTTTTCTCCCTTGACCCTGTCCCTTTTCAAAAGTGTTTGGTTTTGATTACCTCCTC
>CM053622.1:600888504-600911122 GCA_028646595.1 Phalanger gymnotis
TGTATATGTATGTGTATATGTATATGTATGTGTATATGTATATGTATGTGTATATGTATGTGTATGTGTATATGTATATGTATATGTATATGTATATGTATATGTATATGTATATGTATATGTATATGTATATGTATATGTATATCCCTCTGAGATCACTGGTCCTTTCAAGCATTGGTTAAAATTTTTAAAATTTATTCAAATATTTCAATATTCTCATTACTACCTCTAAAGTGTATTTAGGTAGTGTTGTACAATGCAAAGGATCTGGAAACTTGATTCTTGAAACTGAATTACAGAGACACTAAGTCACATAGTAACCTAGCAAATCAGATCCACACTTTGAGATTTCAAAGGATCTGTGGTTTTGTCTTTGTGTGTCCTGTCTCAATGGTCATTCTATACAACTATCGTCCATGTGCTTCTGTAAGTCCTCCACAAAAAGTCTGCCCAATATGTTGGGGGTTTTCCTCTAGATTTCTCCATATTGCATGGATGCCAAAGAAGTGTCTGTGTAGTCTATGCCATTGTTATCTCTTGCTCCCTCTACATGATTGACCTACCTCTTCTTGAGGTCATGCATCTCTTTGATTACATGCTTTACAAATTTAGTTGCATGATTCTTCATCCTTATTATGCTTCAGATTATTTGCACCTAAATGCATCTGTCCATTGCCCTTTGAGTGACTTGCAATTTTGGTTCTTTGGGTATTCCACGATTTCTAGCTCTCCACCAGAAGAATATTGGTATTAATAAGATTGTCCTTTGTTTCAGAAATAAGCTTGGGGTCATTAAAAGCAGTATTCCATTATTTCTAGCTCCCCACCAGAAGAATATTAGTATTAATATTATCTTTTGTTTCAGAGATAAGCTTGAGGTCACTAAAAACATGATGAAGTTTCCAAAATCCAGGCCAGCTGCATTAGGTTTCCATTTTAATTCTCTAGGCTTGGTCTATTGGCCATCTGCCATGTCTGTTTAAGACATATGTACTGATGGGGCAACCAGGATTAGGGTTTATAAGGAAATAAAAGACACATCTCTCGTAGGGTTGTTGGGAAGAGCACATGATAGGAAGGGAAGTCTACTAGACACTGAAGGAGAGAGAATATTTGATAGTTCTTGCCTTCAAAGAACTTACAGTCCATAGATTTATATCTGTGGACATGTCCTCATTTTAAAACATAAATTTTATTTTCTAAGATTTTTTGTCTAATGTGTTGGAGTCATAATATGCCTCACATTTCAGTTAATTGCTTGAAACAAGTGTCCAGGCTTCTTCTGAGGATGCTGTGAAATTTCTTTATTGATAAATTAATTAATGGAGACCCTGGTATGCACCAGGCTATGTAAGTGTGAAGGGCTATTATAAATAGGGTCAGAGTGTGGGTGACATTTTCCAGGAGTGAAAACTTGCTGGGAGATGACTAGTGTTAAAAAAAAGTGTGGTAGCTATTGGCACAAGGGCAGGAGGTCCCCTGAGGCTGCTGTTGGCTGATGATGAGGTAGTATGAATGAGGTTACATGGAACTTTTGGGGGTTGGGAGTGGGGTGGAGGGGAGACAATCTCAGTGGAATAGAACCCTGAGCCTGATACAAGTTCGTGAGTGAGCTTTGCACTAAGACGTTGGCTAATAAATGCTTATTGGATGAATGAATTAGGAGTGGTGCTAGGCCAATAGCCAATCACAGAGATTGATGGTCACCTTTTGGTTCATTTCTTTGTTCTGGCAGCAGGTTGTGGTGGATCACTGGACCAAGAATCAGAAGACCTGGGTTCAAGTCCTGTTTCTGGCATTTACTGGTCATATGACCTTAGGTCAACCACTTAGGATTTCTGAGCCTCAGTATCTTCAACTATAAAATCAGGATAATAATATGAACACCATCCTGCTTTGTAGTATAGATCAGAACAAAGGGGCTTTAAAATCTATAAAGCTATATGCAGGAGAGCTAATATTGATTCAACACATTTTCATGGAGAGCAAGGCACTGTGCCAGGTATTGTTACAATCAACAAACAGTTATTAGGTACCTACTACGTGCCAGGCACTGTGCTAAGTGCTGGGGATAAAAGAAGAGGCAAAAGACAGTCCCTGCCCTCAAAGAACTTACAATCTAATGGGGGAGACAACATAAGCCCTCTATGGGCATGTTCCAATCCATTGCTGGTCCTTAAAAGGACTTCAGAAGAATTCAGCTAGTTGTTAGCACAAAACAATAGGCTTCTTTTATGAGAAAGAAAAGGCTTGTGCCTCAACAGGAGAAATTTAAAGGGTCATCAGAGTAGGGTGCAGTCACCAGCAAGACAAAGATACTGTGGGAAGCTGGAATGGGGAGCTTACACGGGATCCAGGCCCATGGTGAGATGACTTTCAGATGCAGAGATAAGATGACGGAGTTTGAAGATCCAACGAGAAGCATTCTCTGGGCCTGATGCCCCTGTCATGGCAGCATCTCATTGCTTCTCCCCACTTCGGTATGGGTAGGTCAGAGTCAGTTACATATGACAGGATGGTTCCCAGACGTAGAAGAGGACTACTTGTGTTATAGAGAGGCAGAGAATTTCTGGCAGAAACATTGGATTGGTTTTCTACCACTGCTATCACAGGCAAATAGGTATCTGGGAAGCCGGAAATTTCTAGCAAGGAAAACTTCAGATATAGGGTGTTAACAGAGAAAGAAGGTGGGAGTGGTTTTGGGGTAGCAGCCAGGATGAGGGGAGTGTTTAGAGCAGAGACATTCTGGTGCTAGAAAGACTGGGCTTCAAAAAAGAAGTTTTCTAGACTACTGCAGGCCATGACATATAAGATAGTGAAACATGTAGATTAATACGAAGGGGTGGGGGTACATTGTGTGGGAGAGAATGATCAGGGAAGCCATCGGTCAAGCCTGCTGGGATTACAGGTCATTGACCTTTATTTGAAGAGCACCTTCATACATGAAGTTACACCTAAATCCTGGTCTTTTGAGGACACAGGGAAATCTTCTGACTTTTCTACATTGACTAGCGTTATCTCCAAGGTGATTGGTGAATGAGTCAGGGGAAATGGAGTCTTATGTGAAGAGTCACCTTTTCCAAACCATGCCAGGAATGGGCTCAGTTTTTTTTCTTCTTATCTCTCACTCAGACTGCTGGGTGAGAGGGAGGGGAGAGGGGAGGAAAAGGGAGATTTCTCCTTTTCTCTCCTGCCCAAGAGAAAATGGCACCTTGCAAGAGAAGTGTATGGTAAGACTGAGAGGGAAGTTCCTGCATCCTCATTTCCTGGGCATCTTCTTTCTATTTCTTTTTCTGAGAACCAACTAGAGACTGGAATTCCTGAGAATGGACTTTCCAGGAAAGTTTGAGCTTTCAATTATTCTAGCCCCAGCTTCCTATAGGGAGGAAATTTCGTCAACTACATGCTCCATGAAGAAGAAAGGAGACCACCCTGAAGTGAAAGGCTTAAAGCCATGCCTTGGTTGGGGTGGTGGGGGTGGGGAGGAGACCTTGCCAACTCTCCATTTGTAGAACACTTGGGGAGTGTTGCTTAGCAGCCCTAAAGTGGCTCTACTTTTCTAAGAAGGTGTCTGATGAGCTGTTTACTGCTCTACTGTTTCTGTGTTTGTTAACTCTCCTGAGTCCTTTACATCTTATGCCTTTACTGTGATGTGTGAAATAAAGGCTCTCCCATACCCTAGAGCCATATTGTACAGTTGAGGACCTGGTTATCCACATGCAAAGAAATCATGATACAAGTTATATCATTAATGTATTTAGAAAATTTTCTGGAGGAGGGTTAAACAACGAACCAAAGAAAGAAACTGATCCTTTGGGGTCAAGCCTCCAGGACCAGACCTGGGCTTTGTGGGGAGGGGTGGAGGCGGGGAGGGAGCAGTGTGCCCTGAGCCACAGGTTAGATGGAAAATCACAGGACAGAAATACAACAGATTGGAAGTGTCAGACTAATACAGGAGTGGGCAAGAAATCTACATCCTACCCAGGTCAACCAGACATACAATTTAGGAGCAGAAAGAAGAAAGGAAACGAGCATTTATTCGTGTTCCAACTATGTGCCAGGAACTATTTTAAGTACTCTACAAATATCGCATTTGATCCTCACAACAGCTTTGGGAGGGAGGAGCTATTATCTCCATTCTATAGTTGAGGAAATTGAGGCAGGTAGAAGTTAAGTAACTTACATAGGGTCACATAACTAGAAGTGTCTGAGGCAAAATTTGAAGCCAGGTCTTCCTGACTCTAGGCCCAGTACTTTATCCACTGTTGCACTTAACTACCTCTAGGGTGGAGAATAAAGGAAAAGTACAAAATTGTTATGGGAATCTTTGTTGTGTTTGTCTTTCGTTTTTGAAGAGGACCATGACATCAGGGAAATGATGACATGACTTGCAGTTGACTTTGATTTGAGTGAGGGAGGGCTGTGCAAGGTCACCAACCTCACTTTCTCCTCCAGAGCCATCTGGGTTCAGTGGCCAGATATTCATCAGGACGACTGGAGATGGCCCGGGATGCAGTAGGAGACCTTGGCCCTTTTACGCTAAGGCCTTTTCATGTACTCACTTAGAGTGAGGTAAAGCCTATTCAGTGAATAGGCCTCTTTAAGAAGTGAGTCAAGGGATGGCCCCTTTAATTAGAAAAAGAAAAAAAATCAAGCTGGGAGGAGAAGACCCTCAGGATTGCTGTTCCAAAGAGAAAGAGCTACCATTGACATTCACTTTAAGCCAGGAGGGCCCAAAATACAGCCATTAAGTGGAGCTTGGGCAGGGAGCTATGGTGGTCCAATCTATGAGCTTCAGAGTGAACCCAGGGGAGGGAGAGAAAAAGAGAGAGAGAGAGAGAGAGAGAGAGAGAGAGAGAGAGAGAGAGAGAGAGAGAGAGAGAGAGAGAGAGATCTAGTTAGTAAACCCCAAGTTAAGTGGGCAGCTTCTGGCCATCAAAATTTACCTTCCTTTGGGGAGAAGGAGAGGGAGAGGACAAGCTGAGTTACCCAACTAGCTGGGTCCCCATTCAGGCAGCTTGGTTTACTCATGGGTTGTGTTTGTCCTTCCTTTTCAAAACCACGGCTTCAGGGAAATGATGACATGACTTGCAGTTGACTTTGATTTGAGTGAAGGAGGACTGTGCAAAGTCACCAGCCTCAGTTTCTCCTCCAGAGCCATCTGGGTTCAGTGGCCAGATATTCATTAGGACGACTAGAGATGGCCCAGGATGCAATGGGAGACCCTGGCCCTTTTAGGCTAAGGCCTTCTCAGGTTCTCATTTAGAGTGAGGTAACACTTATTCAGTGAATATGGGAATCAGAAAGAATAGCGATGGCATTTCTATGATTGGACAGAATAGAGAGGCTCAATGACATTTTTAACATAACACCTCTGCACCAGGTAAGGTTGGAGGTTCCCTGAAGAACAGCCATGTGATGTTGTGTATGTGCAGAGATCTGACTCCCGATTGGCTGAGAGACCTTTGAGCCTGTGAAGTGTCCTACATCTTAGATGAGAGAGAAGGACTTTGGAGGGCCTATAAAGAGAGAAGCAGAGCTTGAGAAAGATGTGAGAAGAGGCAAGGTGTGATGTTCTGATTGGCTAGTGGGAGTCCATGAGCTGGCACCTCACCATGTCCCTTGATTCCTAACGCTCACATTCCCTAAGACAGCTAAGAGTGGACTTCTGAGTGAACTGGTTTCCTTCTTGTTTGAGCTGAGACGTTATCTCATTCCCAAATCAAAGAGCCCATTTACTACTGTGTATCCTATCATCCATTCTAATCTGTATCACTTCCTTTATTTCCATTTTACTGCTTGCTTGGATAAATAGTTTGCTTACTATCTGTGATTGTCTTTTGTGTAAACAAGCATTTGATACTAAGTTGGCCAAGAGTAAGATAACTTTTACCTTTTCTTTTACTGTAACCAGGCGAAGTGACTTTTATCCTGAAACCCTAAAGAGTGTCATCTCCCTGGACCATATATATTTGATGTAATATCAGATATAGTAGTAGATAGATGTAATTCTAGCCCAATTCTCCTCTTGGAGATCAGAGGGTAGAGGAATGAAAGCCCAGAGACGGCCCTTATCTTGCTCTACCCAGAAGGGGAAATCATAGGTATTTCCTAATGATGGCCAAGTATTTGGAATGTGTGAGGTGCTATTCCAAACATATGAATTCTTGCTTTCTAGGAATTTCCATTGGAAGGAGTCTATGAGAGATAACACAGCACAGTGGAGAGAGGGCTGGATGGTTCAGGAAGGCCTGGGTTCAAGAGCCACCTCTGACACATACTGTCTTTTTGGCACTGAGTCAATCGTTTAACATCTTAGTCACTCTGGCTAGTGTCTGAAGCAATATAAACTGCGTTGCTTATAAGCTGCTACCTGCATTGGTTGGAGGATTTCCTTACCCAGGAGTTCCCTACATTAGTGAAATTACAAGTCCATGCCAACCTCCTTTCTGCCCTTCCCTAAACTTCTCCAAGGTAGCAACCTGTCCATTAAGACAGCAATATTAATGCACAAAGATAATGGCCTCACTTCCAATGTTCATTTTAGAGGGGGCTCTTCTTGATCCCTCTTTTGTTCTGAAATTTTATCAAAAGTGAGCCCATAGAATTACACAATCTTAAAGAAGGAAGACATCTGAGAAGCCACCTAGCCCAAACCATACCTCCCAATTAATCCTGACAGATGGCCACCCAGTCTTTGCTCGAAGGCATTTGTCTAGGCAGGGGCTTTTGAGGTAGTTAGCTCCATCTTGGATAACTCTAATTGTTAGAAAGTCTTCTTTACATTGAGTCTAAATTTGTCTACATCATTTCCACTGTAGCTCCTGGTTCTGTCAGCTAGGGTGAACCAGAACAAATCTAGTACCTCTTCCACAGGTCAGTCTTTAAAACACTTGGAGATCGCTATTGTGTTCCCTTTAAGTCTTCTCTTTTCATCCAGTCTCTAGCTGATTCTTTTATGATCCAATCTCAAGATCCTTCTTTATTCTCATCACGTTCCTCTAAAGTTTCTCTGCTTCATCTTTCTAGATCTATATTCTGGGAAGACAGCAGACGTCTCTAATATTTGTGACAGATCAACAAATAGAAACCTTCAAAAGGAAGTCACCATTCACTGCTTCTCATCTCTTCTTCCTCTGTCTGACCTCCTTCCCGATGGTACCTGTGGGTACACACCACAATACAGATACCCCAAGGGCAAATCCTGGATCACCTGCTTTCCTGTGCGTCCCTGGGCATGTCATTTACCCTTTTCCCTTAGTTTCCTCATCTGTAAAATGAGAAGGTTGAATTAGATGATCTCTAAAGTCAAACTTGTTTCCTTTTCAGAGGCTCTAAGGAACAAGCCTATTACTTAACTGTAGGCATTCAATATTTCTTCTCTTTCTCATCTTTCTCTATGTCACATTCTTCTACCTTCCAACCTCCTGACATGGGTTGGAATTTCCTTCTGCCTCATATTTGTTTTCTCTTCCCCACTACACTTCCATTCTTTCAAGGAACATTTCATTCTCTCTGATAACCTGGAAAGTACATCAGCTTTCTCCCAGCCTTTTTACCATCGCCTTGAAGGGGGATACCAGCCTGCATTTTTGCAGACATTTAGTTGTTACTATATGCCTCCAGAATTGTAAAGTACATCCCATGAAAAATTTCTCATCTACTTTCATTGTATTTAGAGCTGGAAGAGACCTTAGAGGGCATCTAATTCAACTCTTTGATTTTAGAGAGTAAGAGGCTTGAGGTCCAGAGAAGCAAGTGACCTGCTCTAAGTTAGACAGGAAGTACATCGAGGAATCAGAATTTGAACTTGGGTTCTATGACTACAAGTTTTGTTCTCTCTCAACTACACCAGACAGCTTAGTCTTTTGTCTTAATTGTTAGTTGCTCTTGTGACCAGCTTTCTTATCAAATCGTCATGACGAACTGTCTGTTCTTTTCTCTCATTAGTTGCTTCATTAAGTTGTAGGAATGTCTCTGGAGGAAAGTGAGGCTGGTGACCTTGCACAGTCCTCCCTCCCTCCCTCACTCAAATCCAAATCAACCGCAAGTCATGTCCTCATTCCTGATGTCATGGTCCTCTTTGAGAATGAAGGGCAAACACAACATCAACAATGCTGTAGGAGGGGTGGGGCATCTCCAGTAAACCTGATCTATATCTTGCCACTGGACCCAGATGGCTCATCAAGAGAGAGCGAGGCTGGTGACTTTACACATCCCTGCTTCACTTACATGCAATTTACTTGCAAGTCATGACATCACCTTCCCAACGTCATGGTCCTCTTCTACAATGAAGGACAAACATCAACTAGTGAGTAGTAGTAGTTGCCGCACTAGGGACCCAACTGGCCAGTTCTAGTTAGGTAACACAGCTCCTTCCTTACTTCCTCTCCTTCCTCTTCCTCTGCCCACATAGGGAATTACACCCTTACCTGTGGTTGCTCTGCCTGAAGGAATATAAATTTTGATTGCTGAAACCTTGAAAGATATCTTGAAGTTTATGGGCTAGATTTCTTTTTTAAGGATGATGTCTTAAACCTAAATAACTCTGACTCTCACTGATTGGCCAACAATAGGTCCCAGCCCAAGCCTACCTTGGTCACTGTTTGGGTTCTAATGGTTCAGAGTGAATGTAAATAGCAATTGTTTCTGTTTGGCCAGAAACCCTCCCAGACTGATTATTTTTTTGACTCATTTCTTACCTAGCCCTCTCACCTAGTGATTACACTGAATGAGCATTGCCATAGACGAACTGAGACTTGTGAAAGACGTTAGCTTAAAAAGGCCAAGGTCTCCACTGCATCTGGGGCCATCTCTAATCGCCCTATCTTTATCTTGCCACTAGACCCAGATGGCTCCAGAGGAGAGAGTGAGGCTGGTGACTTTGCACAGCCCTCCCTCACTTAAATACAATTCACTTGCAAGTCATGACATCACCTTCCTGGGTCCTGGATGTCATGGTCCTCTTTGAGAATGAAGGACAAACAACCACAACCACAACAACAATGATGATGATGACAGTAGGGTCAGTGACTCAGATGAAGGCATAGATGATATGTTTGTCATTATTTTCAAATGACACAAAGCTAGGACGAATGGCTGATCCCATTGGACAATCAACTCAGAATTCAATAAATCTCAGAAAGCTAAAACAAAGGAATGAATATAATAAAATGATGTTTAATAGGAATAAATGTAAAGGACTAAAATGCATCGAAAAACCAACTTTACAAGTACACAAAGGGATTAGGCATGGAAGGAAGAAAAGGAAGAAGGAGAGAAGGAAGGAAGGGGAAAAAAGGAAAGGAGAGAGGGAGGAAGGAAGGAAACAAGCATTTATTAAGTGACTGCTATGTGCCAAGCACTATGCTGAACACTTTAAAATATTATCTCATTTGAACTTCACAATAGCTCTGGGTCTTGTCCAACTCTTCATAACCCCATTTGGGGTTTTCTTGGCAAAATACTGGGGTGGTTTTCCATTTCCTTCTCCAGCTCAATTTATAGACGAGGAACTGAGGCAAATTAGGTTAAGTGAGTTGTCCAGGGTCACACAGCTACTAAGATTGGAACTCATGAACATGAGTCTTCCTGATTCCAAGCCGAATGCTCTACCTGTGGAAAGGAGGTAATATTAGTAACCCCATTTTACAGATGAGGAAACTGATGTTGAGTTGCTTAGGGTCATGCAGCTAGGAAATGTCTGAGGTCAGATTTGAATTTAGATTTTCCTAACTCCAGGTCTGGAGCTCTATCCACCGTGTCACCTAGCTGTGTGGCTAGATAGCAGGTCAGCTGATAAATAGCATCGAGGCTATACGACTAAACAGTGTGACATCAATTTTTTTTAAAGCCAATATGATCTGCTGTATTAGGAAAGCCACAATAGTCTAAATAAGTACTGGGTGATAATTCCACTGGTACGCTGTCTTAGTCGGTCTGCACTAGAAGGATCATCTTCCGTTCTTTGTGCCATATTTTCAGGACATTGACAAGTGAGAGCATATTCAAAAGAGGGTGACCAAGATAGTGAAGGAAGGACCTTGCTGCTGTGCCATATGAGTATCATTGGAGGAACTAGGGATGTTTAGCTCAGACAAGAGTAGACTCAGACAGAACATGATAGCTGCGTTCAAGTGTCTGAAGTGGTCTTGTGATAGTGGTAATCAGCTTGTTCTTTTTGGCTCCAGAGGGCAGAATTAGATGCAATGAGTGAAAGCTGCCAAAAGGCAGATTTTGTCAGGATATGAAAAATAAACAAACTTCCAAACAGTTGGAGCTGTCAAAAAGTGGACTGGGCTGTCAAGGGAGGCCATCAGATCATAGACTTTGAGCTGGCGGAGACCTTAGAAGCCATCTGATGCAACACCCTAAGAAGTTTCCCTGATGGAGGTCTTCAAGCAGAGTCTGGATATCTCCTTCTGGGGGATAGTGTAGAAGGGATTCTTAGTCAATTATCAGTTGTACTAGATAGATGGCAGCTCAGGTCCTTTCCAAGTCTGAGATTCTGTGACTCTAGCAAACCGTCAAAACTGATGAAAATACATTGGAAAGAGCACTGGTTCTGGAGTCTGAGTTCAAATCTCATCTCTGATGCTCACCTCCTCTGTGTCTTCAGGCAAGTCATTTAACTTCTCTGAGCCTCAGTTTCCTCCTCTGTAAAATAAGGCCAATTCCAGCTCTAAATCTATTATCTCATGAGTAACATTTAGCAGATTATTTAGGGTTTACTTAAGAGACTATCAAAGGTTTTCTAGTCAACTGCTGCACCAGACAGGACTACCCAAACCCAGCCCACACTGATGATTCTTTTTAAAGCTCAAAACCAAGGATACTCCATGAGTTCTCTCTCTAACCAACTCAGGAAGACACCCTGTACCTCAATACAGTGCTCAGACGCCTCCACTGATCCCCAGCTTGGTAGGAATTCAAGTTCCTGTATTGTTAACACCAGTAACTTTGCTACAAAGAGTATCAGAATCATGCTGAGTTACTGGTCACAGAATCCCACATTTCAACTTAAATAAAATATCAGCTCACAAATATTTTAAACCATTTGAATCTTTGAAAGGAGGATATTTTCTGGAAGTTCTAGTTTGTTGGTGGGGAAGTAGAAAGCGAGCATCTCTATCCAGCCCAGAGAAATATTCATGAAGCCAGCACTTGGACTGGGCTGTTGGCCTCCAAGCGACCCATCAATAAATAAGGAGCAGTCTCAATGGGCAGCACTAGTTAGGAGAGAATAACATCTTTTTGCTTTTATTTCCATCTATTTCAGAACTCTCTGGAATATTATTTCACTATAAAGTTTCTGACAGTTTATTAAAAAAAAAACCCACTGGGTCTGTGAAGTGAATCCATTAAGAGCAGCGGGAACAGGCAGATCTTACTCTTCTTCTTCCCTCCAATGGGCCATTCTTTAAGAGAAAATGACTTGGCAGGAGAAGGTAGTTGTGCCTCAGGGTTTATCCTAATTTCTGGGGAAGTGGGAGGAGAAAAGAAAAACTCAATCTCAAACTTCCCCAGCTCCCTTTTGAAACTCATTCCGTTCTTTTCATCATCATAGATTCAGAAACTCAGAGCTGAAAGGGAGCTCAGTGGTCATCTAGTCCAACCTGTAGGTCAGTGGGAAATTAGCTGCACGAAATACCAGAAAGACTTCAGTCTGGATTCCTCTCCAGTCCGTATCACTTCCATTTTGCACCACAGGACTTACTGTTTCTTAATTATTTCTAGTAGACAGATTGTCATCTCAGCTATGTTGTAAGGTCCTCAAAAGCAGGGATGGGATTTTACATTTCAAAGACTCAAAGGATCATATCTAGGGCTTGAAGGGACCTTGGAAATCATCCAGTCCATCCTTCTCATTTTGTAGATGAGGAAACTGAGGCCCAGAGACATTAAGTGTCTTGGCTAAGACACACAAGTAATGTGTAACAGAAAGGTGAATTTTGAACATAGGACTTCTGACAAATGTTCACTCCATTATGTTATGGTTATTCAGTTGTTTTCAGTAGTGCCCAACTCTTCATGACCCCATTTAGAGTTTTCTCGGCAAAGACACAGGAGTGACTTGCCATTTCTTTCTCCAGCTCATTTTACAGATGAGGAAACTGAAGCAAACAGGGTTAAGTGACTTGCCCAGGGTAACACAGCTAGTAAGAATCTGAAGCCAGATTTGAACTCCAGAAGATGAGTCTTCTGGGCCACCTACCTGTACTCACTCTATTATACCACCTTTAGAATCTCCTTCTTAGCAGGCAGCACTACTAGGCACAGAATCTCAGAGTCACATAATTTTAGGTCTTAAATATTGTAAGTCCAAACCATTCTTTTCGTAGAGCATAACAGAACCTCCAAAAATACTTGTTGATGTTAACTCATTTTTGCCAAACTATGCTCTTTCACTCTTTTAAAACCCACAGAATCTCATAGTAGGAAGGTACTTTAACATCCGCTTAGTCCGATTTGTATATGAACAAGAATCCCCTCTATCACAAGTGGCCATCCTGCCTTTGCTTGGAGACCTCCAGTGACAGGGACCTCACTAAATCCTAAGGCGGCCCACTCTAATAGCTTTTGAATATCTCTGGTAGGAAATTTTTTTCTTGTCTCAAACCTATATCTGCCTCTCTGCAATCCCTACCCATCGACCCTACTTCTGCCCTCTGCGGACAAACAGAAAAAGACTAATCTCTCTTCTGCACAATAGCCCTTCCAATACTTGATGACATCTACCATGCCTTCCATTCAGTCTTCTCTTTTCCAGGCAAAATGTCCTGTATTGCTTCACCTGATCCTTATATCGCATGTTCTTCCCCTGCCCCCAGACCTCTCAACATCCTGCCATCTTATGTAATTCTCTGATATGTCTACATCTTTCCTCAGTTTGTTTCCCAGAATTGAACACAATATTCCAGATGGAGCCTGAACAAGGCAGTCAAGTGACATTATTAGCTCTTTCATTTTAAATTATTATTTTATTGATATCTTTTGCTTTTATACAATCCGACTTTCCCAGCCCCTTTACTCCCTTTCCCAGAAAGGCATCTCTTATAACAAAGACTTAAAAAGACAAACAACCAGTTTACAAAACTATCTATGGCCAAGTCTGATAGTCTCTAGGCAATGTTTCACTTCTATGTTCCCCCACCTCTACAAAGAAGGAAGCATGGTGCATTCTAACAGTTCCTAACTAGGGCCAAGGTCAGACACTACAATTTCATAGCAATCTTCCTCGTATTTTTTGGCAGGGAGATTGGGGTTAAGTGACCTACCAGGGTCACACAGCTAGTAAGTGTCTGAAGCTAGATTTGAATTCAGGTCTTCCTGACTCCAGGGCTCTATGCACTATGCCACCTAGCTGCCCCAATCTTCCTCATTCTTAATGAAGTCTTTGATAGTATTAGATTCTTTGACTTTTCATACTGTCAATTCATTTTGAGCATGCTCTTAAAACTCCCAGTTCTTTTTCAAAGCTACTGCTGTTTTGTCATATCTCCCTCATCTTGTATTTAAGAAACTGATTTTTTTAAAAAAGCCAAGTAGAGAATTTTACATCAGCCCCTATTAAATTTTCTCTTCTTAGATTGGCCCGTTGTTCTAGCCTGTCAAGATTTTTTTAGAATCTGGCCTCTGTCACCCAATGACATCTGTCCCTCTTAGCTTCATATCACTTGACAAGCATGCCATCTATGTCTTCATCTAAATCATTGATGAAGATGTGGAGCTGAATAGGGCCAAGGACAAAAAACTGGGATCCCTTGTCCAAGTTCATGTTGAACTATAAAAGACGACTTTTATGATCCAGACGTTAACCAATTTCAAAGCCACCTAAACACTATGATCTAACCAGGGGGGTGCTGGTCAATGTTTAACAACCAGCTTGCCAGGGGAAAAAATGGTAAACTTTTAAGTTGAACCTGCATTATTAGCAATTTGTTAATCACTTTTTCTGATTAGACAGTCAACAAAACAAAGTTCGATTGGTAGCATTTGCTGAATCCGAGGTATAATATTTTTTTAACCTTAAAGTGAACTGCAGGATTTATTGATAACTTCCAAACCACCAGTGAAATACTCAGATCAGAATATGTGTCTGTCTTACCAATGTCTTTAATCCCTGCTTTGGTCTGACTGCTGGGAGCAAAGCTGTAATTTAACTTTTAAGAAATGTTTTAAAAATATTATTATTCTTTTATTTTTAAAAAAATATTGTTTCACACCCTCTCCCTCCCTTTAGCTCTTCCCCCTCCCATTGCAAAGGCAATGATATCAATTATATATGTGAAATCATGAAAAATATATTTCCATATTAGCCATGTTGCAAAAAAGCAAGGAAAATAAAGTAAACAAAATTATACTTCAATTTGAATTCAGAATTCATAAATAATTAGATTTCAAGAGTCAATGTGAACTGGTTCCAGTAAGCTAGTCCTCTGGGTCTAACTCATCTCTCTCCATCTTATCCACAAACATAGCATTAGCAACTTTATCCAATGACCCACTAAAATTTAAATACAAATCACATGTATATAGTGATGTAAAGCTTGCAAAATGGATTTCCACACAAAAACCCTGTGAAAAAGTCAATGGAGAGACTCTGAGTAAGTGTCCGGGGTAGGATTTGAACCTAGGCTTCTTCGAACCTAGACACTCCAAGTCCTATCCTTTCTCTTCATACTGTGCCATTTTACCTTTACGATAGCTATGCCATTTCATTGCTCCAGCAGTCTAAGAACTTCGTCATGTAAGGAAACGAAATCAGTCCGGTCGGTTTTGGGAGGTCCAGCTCTGCATCACCAACTGATTTGGGGACATTATAAACCACATGTCCCATAGGCACACCAAGCTCAACATGTAAAAAACTGAGCTTACTTGCTTTCCCTCCAACTTTGTCTTCAAACTTTCCCATTTTTGTTGAGAATTTTATCATTTCATGCCCTCAATAACTTGACCCATGACCCATGGGCTACCCATGACAATTCCAGTCATACAGATTCACAATCTCAATCGTTTTCATTCTCCTTCACCCTATGTGGCCAATAAATTGCTAAGTCTTATGGATTTTGCCTACACGCCACCCCTCTCCAATCCATTTCCTTCTCTTGACTCACACCTCCATGACTCTAGTTCCAATTCTTATCACATCTTGCCTGGACTATTGCAAGATCCTCCTAATTGTTTTCCTTGCCACAAGTCTCTCCTCTCTCCAGTTCATCTTCCAAACAACTGCCAGAGTGATATTCTTAAAGCACAGATCTGACCATGTCACTCTCCTACTCAATAAACTCCACAGGCTTCCCATTACTTCCAGGATCAAATATAAAATCTTTTGCTTGGCAAAAAAGCTTTTCAAAACCTTGCTCCAAACTAACTTTTAAAATAATTTCTTGAAATATTATGCCTGGGCTCTTTTCTTGTTCATGGCTTTCAGGTAGACCAATGATTCTTAAATTATCTCCCTTCAATCTATTTTCCTATCAGATATGCATATATTTTTTCTTCTATTTTTTCAGCCTTTTGACTTTATTATTTCTTAATGTCTCATGGAATCATTAGCTTCCATTTAGTCACTTCTAATTTTTAAGAAGTTATTATCTTTCCTAAGGTTTTGTATCTCTTTTATCAATATGATAACTCTCTTTTCATAGCTTTCTTGGATAGCTTTCTTTCTTTTCCCATTTTTTCCTCTACCACTCTTATTTGGTTTTTAAAATCACTTTTTTTGGTCTTAAAAAATCCTTAGCTTTTTTTTTTACTTTAAATCTTCTAGGAATTCTTGTTGGACTTGTATCCATTCTGCATTTTTCTTTGAGGTTTTGCTTGTAGATTTTTTCAAGTCATTGTTTTCTTCTATGCTTGTGCCTTGAACTTCCCTGTCACCACAGTAGCTCTTTATGGCCAGGTTCTTTTTTTTGTCTGCTCATCCTTCCAGCTTACTTCTTGATTTTAGACTTCATGTTAATGTTTGGCTCTGTTCACTTTTTTTTGGGGGGGGGAGTTGTGAGATATCTGTCCTGACCCTCTGCTGTTTTTATAGCTTAGTCTAGGGGCCTGCAAGTTTTCAGTGCTTCCAAAGTGGTGTGATCTGGTGAGAGGTCTGTTCACTGTCCTCCTGGTCTGAGCTCTGCAAGTTCTTGACTTGGGTTTAGATCTATTGGCTTAATGTGGTTGAGTTCCAGTAGACAG
This sequence comes from Phalanger gymnotis, assembly GCA_028646595.1. NCBI lineage: Eukaryota > Metazoa > Chordata > Mammalia > Diprotodontia > Phalangeridae > Phalanger > Phalanger gymnotis. Next base: position 600,904,696 of record CM053622.1, read on the forward strand.
CTGCTGGACTCAGTTTTGTTTGTCTGCTGAGAAGTTATTCAGGTTCAGAGCAAATGAACTACTAGCTCCCCTTTGGTCTTGGTCTCCTGCCCTGGTTTTTCCACTGCAGGCCTATGTGTAGGGCTAAAGGTTAGAAGTGAGTTACTGTTCTGCTTCTGTGCACAGGACCACACAGCTAAGTTTCTGGAATTTGTCTCGTACTCAGTACTGAGCTATGGCCTAGCACTCAGTCAGAATCACTTCTCTCCATCCAGAACTGGGTAATGGGTGACAGAGCTGCCAGATGGCTCCCAGCGCTAGTTCTGAAGTTCCCTGTGATCTCTTTCTGTTCTGGTACCTCCTGCCCTGATACTCTTAGTTCCCTTTCAGTACCTGGGCATCAGAATACTGGTCTGCTGCTGCCACTGCTGCTGTTGCTGCCGTTTCACTGTGTTCCAGGCCAGTCTTCATTTCAGCATTCCCAGATATCTTTGTCTGTCTTCTTAAACTGACCTGGGCTGGAAAAATAACTCACTGTGACTTTCTCCTTGACTTTTTCAATTAGAATCCAGCCTGGTACATTTTCTCAATTGTTATGGAGGAGGTAAGTTGGGAGGGCTACACAAAAATGTTTCCTCTCACTCCACCATCTTGATTCCACTCCCACTCCCCAAAACTAACTTTCTAGCATTATTAGATATCACTCCCATTTAAACAGTCTACGGCACAGCCAAACTGGCCTTCTTTCTCTGTCACAAACAAGTCACTGAGTCTCCCGTTTCTTTACCTAAGTTCAGGATTTCATCCCATGCCTGGAAAACTCTTTTTGAACTTCCGACTCTTAGGAGCCCTAATTTCTTTCAAAGATCAATTCAAATGTTACATTCTACATTAGCCTTTTCTTGGTACTCCAGCTGTTAGTGCCTTGCCATCATTACACCTCCATTAGCCTTTTTCTTTCTTTTTTCTTTTTTTGCATGTAACTCATAGATAAGAAACACTAGGGCATCATGGGTAGAGAACTGGCCTCAGAGCCATGAAAGCCTGGGTTAAAGTCCTATTTCAGACACATGATGCTTGTATGACCCCTGGGAAGTGACAACCTCTCCATGCTTTAGGTAACTCTCCATAAATTACAGAGAAGGTGCCAACCTGCATTAGTAAGGGGAGATTCCTAATCCAGGGGCTCCCTACATCAGTGGGACCAAAGGTCCAGTCCCTATCCCTATACTTTCCTACATACCTGTTGCTTCCCCTGAAAGAACGTAAGCTCCTTTAAGACAAGGGCTATTTAATTTTTTTCTTTATATCTTCAATGCCTAGTAAAGTGTTTGATATATGGCTGATTGTTTAGTTGTTTCAGTTGTGTCTGACTCTTTGTGACCCCATTTTGGGTTTTCTTGGCAAAGATACTGGAAGGATTTGCCATTTCCTTCTCCGGCTTATTTTACAGATGAGGAAACCAAGGCAAACAGGGTTGTGACTTGCCCAGGGTCACACAGTTAGGGTCTGAGGCCACATCTGAACTCAGGGAGATGACTCTTCCTGACTCCAGGCCCTGCAGTCTACCCACTGCACCACCTAGCTGCTTTCTGGCATATGGTGGGCACTTAATAAATCTTTCTGATTGACCTCCATCAACATGATAACCTAAGTGCTTACAAACCATACTGTTGGAATTATGGTTTCACAAGGAGTTTTGTAAGGAATTGACCTCTGAAGCTGCTAACATTTTCCCCTTTAAAAAACAGAGACAACACTTGCTCTTATAGAATCATAGATTTGGAGTTGGGGTTTGGGGCAATCTAGTCCAACCTCTTCATTTGACAGAAAATGAAACCAAAATGTTCTCTGGTTCTTTGGAAACTCTCCAACTTCGGTGAGGTGCAGCCCTGGGCCTGGCGTCAGGAAGACCAGAGTTCAAATCCAGCCTCAGACACTCACTCAAAAGCTGTGTGGTCCTGGTCAAATCACTTAACTGCTATCTGCCTCAGTTTCCCCATCTGTAAAATGGGTATAATAATAGCACTTATCTCCCAGAGTTGTTATGAGATAATAATCATAAAGCACTTAGCACAGTGCCTGGCCCATAAGAGGGACTTAATAAATACTTGTTTCCTTCCTTCTTCCACAATTCTGCAAAGAGATAGAGATTCAGCAACTCAAGGTTCACCTTCACCAGAAAGCTTTTGCAGACATAGCCTTATAAATCCTTTTTATTTCAGCAACATCTTCACACTTATGTCTATGGTTCCATATGCCATAATTAGCTTGAAAAGGTGTAGACAGCCTGTGTTCTTCACAGAGCGTTCATCCAAAGACATAAAGCTGGAAGGAAGCTTAACGGTCATCTGTGCCAACCCCTTCATTTTATCAGAGAGGTCACAGTCACGCAGGTAGTAGCCCTTGGTAGGCTCTCGACTGAACCTGGGGACTTGTCTCTCTGCATCCACCCCCCCCCCCATTACATTCTACTGCACCACACTGCCGGCTATGTTACAGGGTCCTCTACCTCCTCACTACCCCATCCTGCTTCCAGGGAGGTATCTCAGCTGTTTTACATTTCAGTCTATTTCTTCTTTTCTATTCAGGGCTGTCCTGGAATCGGGACAGCTTCATAACTGTAAGATTTTCTGGGCGAGCATTTACACCTAGGAAACCACAAATGCTACAAATCAGGGATTGATTGATTCATTCAGCTGACTATCTAGGCTTCAGAAAGAAATCAAGAACATGTTAATTATGCAAATTAAACTTTTAAAAAATGTGTCAGTGTATACACTGCTCCCCCCCCCCCCCCCCAGCCAGTTAAACATTTGCCAGCACACACCTGCCTCTGTTAAACTATGTCACGCACACACACAAACACAGGATTTATGCGGACTACATCCTCTCTTTCTTTTTTATTTTTTCACAGTTTCCACAATAAGCTTGTGCACACAATGGGGCCTCAGTAAAAGTTGTTGACCAAATGGCATCCATTTCCTGTCGGTCCATTCCTTGTAGAGATGAAGAAAAACAGGTCACCAGCAGAATGATTAAAGCTCTCTGGTGCAATGAAGCTGGAACTAAACTGAACTCTGTAAAGAATAATATTTTCTCTGTCTCCAAAATCCCATGTGGGACTTCACCCCAGCAGGATATTAGGCATTTGGCTTGTAGGTCTGAAGGGCAGCCTGTGTGTAGGGTATATAAGAGATGGAAGAGCAATGGGGGCCCAAGACCCTAGAAATTCTGCCTTCCATCATTGTACTTTTGCCGTCTTGCTTGGTGTAGTACTGCCTACTCCGTGCACCACGGGAACGTTCATGGCTTGCCCGGTGGAAGTAGTCTGACCTTGGTCCCCAGGATCAGACCTCATCAGCACTGGAAATTTCAGTGCTCGCACGGCATGGTGCCCTGGTTCAGGGACTTCAGACACATAGGCCGAGTAGACACAGCTCTTGTTCCGAATGACTTTACCTGGAGGTGATCTCTTCCGCCAGGCTGACTTTGACATTAAAAATGGATGAGGCCGGGGACATTTCCCACCCAAAGCTCAATGGGAAGTGGCAGGTGTCAGATTTGCAAATTTCTCACTGTAACTCACAGGCTTCTGCTGATGGGGGACTTGAAGGCTCCAACCTGGAAAGGCTCCAAACTCAAACGTTGCCAGCTTATTTGGGAATGAAAAAAGACAAAAAAGACCCAAATGTGACAATAATAAAAGAGATGAAACAGGGAGAGGTTGTATGCTGTGGTGCAATGACTAGGAACCGAAAGATGTGGATTCTGATGGTCTTGGCTCAACTTTGTGACCATGGGTTAACTAAATTAACCAGAGGGGTTAAATCATTTAGCTTCACTGAGCCTCAGTTTCTCTTATTTGTAGAATGAAGGGTTGGACTAGATGTTCTCTGTAGCCTCTATCCTATGATGTTGTGAGGAGAAAAAAGCCTGACAGAAGAAAGAAAGAAGATATGGAGCTAAGGCTGAAATCTCAGTCCAAGTTCCCAATTTGGATATTTCAGCCAATCTATAATCCCATCAATTCTTTCCACTAAAACACCTGACAGTCCATCCACAGCTTCTCATCCTGTGGGATTCTTGCTCATGTCCTGCCATAAATTTTCCATAGAGGGGGTCCCCCATATACTGAAAACCTTCCTCTAGGACAGGGGTTCTTCACCCTTTGGGATTCATGGACCCCTTTGGCTGCCTGGTGAAGTCTATGACCCCTTACCAGAATTGTGTATTTAATGCATAAGATAGAACACATAGGATTTCAAAGAAAAGCTTCTTGGCTTCCCTGGCTTCCTTCAAGTCCCACCTAAAAGCCCACCTCCTACAGGAAGCCTTTCCCAATCCCTCTAATTCTAGTGCCTTGCCTCTCGATTATTTCCTATTTATCCTATACATGGCTTGTTTGTACATATTTGTTTGCTTGTCGTCTCCCCCATTAGATTGTCAGCTCCTTTCTTTGCATCCTGATCGCTTAGCACATAGTAGGCACTTAATAAATGTTTGACTGACTGACTGAAATACAGTTATCAAAAGATTCAAAAAACCAAGTTTGCAGACCTTAAGTTAAGACCCTCTGCTCGAGGCATTTTGACATTTCAGGGCACCATTATAGCATCTAGAGCATACCTGGATCTTAGGGGCCAGGGGATAACAATTCCCCACATGTCTGGCTCACCTCGTTTTCTGATCACACATTTCTTTGATGATATCTTTATGCCACTTCTTGTGCCTAAATTATTGTCTCAGTAAGGATTTAAATATCTGTGCATGCCTTGCAACTGTGTCTCAGGTCTTCTCTGCCCCTAAAACCCCCAAACTGAGAAAGGCAGAGGGTCACAGAGATGGATGAGGTATACACCTCTGTCACTACAAACTTGAGTGCTAGAGATTAGAGAGAAGGGAAGAGGAGGAGGATCACTTGTAGGGTGGAGAGAGTTTCTTTCCCACTGGTAGAGAGAAGCAGAGAGTAGACCCTTCTAATATCAGGATACCAACAGGAAAAACTTTAGCCAGAAAATTTGGTAGTTGTTGTTGTGTTCCCCCCTGCTCTCCTGAGTCCATGCTTCTTTCTGGGAGGAGTAATCAGTAACCAAGCTCTGGATCGAGAATTCCTGAGTTCTTCATGTAGGGACTGGCCCTCCTGGATGCATGAGCCAAAAACAGCTGAGATCTTTGCCTGTTCGAAGGAAGAATAGAAATGGGGATACTAAACAAATTTAATTCTGCCCTTTCTAGACCTCCTGAGATCAGCTGACCCATGTACTATTTGCCGGTAGCCTGGGTATAGGAAAAGCTGTGGACCCATGGCCGCATGGTAGACGTTTAATTATGTATTGTTCATTCCTTTTATCGATTCCTTGTAAAGAGTGAAACACAATGCGTAGTATCCAAGCTTGCCCGTCTGCTCATTTGGGGAGCTAACTATTATATCAAGGTCACATATCTAGGGCTCTGTAAAATCTAATAAAGTCTGGGAAGAGGCAAGGTTTCTGGGAGGTGGGAATTTACAGTTAATTATGATTGGGTAAATCTATACTAAGCACAAACCTAAACCAACAATATGGCACACAAACCAAAGAAAGGTAGGTCTAAGGGAGAAAAATTTGCTCACTCTCTGAGAACCCTCCACTCCTATTTCTCAAGTGGGAGCTTTTAACCACTGGTTTTATTATGGTTATTGGCTCCAAATTTGTATATCTGATTCAAATTTCTCTTTTGAACTCTAGTCCCACATTGCCAACTGCTTGATGGACACCACTTAGATGTCCGGTTATCTGACATGGAACTCATTATCTTCCCCTTCTCTTTACTTGAGTTTAGCATAGTGGGTAGAGAGCTGAACTTAGAGCTGGGAAGACTTTGGTTCAAGTCCTATCTTTGACATAAAGGTTGTGGGACCGGGAACAAGTCACTTAACCTTTCAAGTCCCCTAAGCAACTCTCTAACTCTACAAATTTCAGAGAAGGTGTTGACCTGCTTTGGCAAAAGGCATTTCCACATCTGGGAGTTCCCTATATCAATGAAATCACAGGTCCACTTCCTAACCCATCTCTTCACTCCCATTGCCTGCCACCCTCTCTCAGGACCTCAACATTTCTCTCCTGGATTATTAAAAGTTAACTGGTTTCCTTCCTTCCTATCTCTCCTCTCTCCAATCTATTCTCTCCACTGTTGCCAAAAGTAGATTCTTAAATCACACATCTGGCTATGTCACTCTCTTGCTCAAAAATTCAGTGGTTCCCTAGTATTTCTAAAATTAAATGCGACCTTCTTAACCTGGCATTTATAGCCTCTTTCAAAATATTTCCACCCTACCTTTCTGAACATGTGTAGTAGGAAGGCCGAATTTATGATCTCAAAAAGGATCATATAAATATCAGAATGGTTCGAAATCGATGGGTATACAGAATTCTCCAAGCAGAAGGCATCCAAAAATTTATTCAGG
>CM053622.1:600911622-600932010 GCA_028646595.1 Phalanger gymnotis
GAACAGGGCAAACTGGGGAACAGGGCAACCAGAGTGTACGACATCTTGGAGTGGGGGGGGTGGAAATGGGGAGAAAATCTGTAATTCAAACGCATGTGAAAATCAATGGTGAAAACTAAACATATTAAAAATAAATTAAAAAAAAAAAGAGATGTCAAAAGGATTTTGGCAAGAGAGAGACAGCGACCTACCCTCTTGGGAAATGGGTCACATGCTAAACAAGCAGCTGCTACAGCATAAGTCATCTCAATGGTGGGAAGGGTCTTGGGCCTGGAGTCAGAAGACCCGTTTGTGTACCCGACATGCTGACTATCCCAGTGCTTGACACATAGCAAGAGCTTAATTAATGATCCTTGTTGTTTCATGACCATGGGAACATCAGTAATGAAAACAGACACCTCATGGGTCTTCAAAGTTTACAAAACACTTGGGTAGACAGTAGAGTTACCCTTCTTCCCATTTTACAGATAAGAAAACTGAAACTCAGCATAGTTCAATGACTTGCCCACAGGCAAACAGCTGAGTTTGCAAGCAGGAATCAAAAGTCTTCTCTTCTATTAGGGTCAATCAATTATCCTCTCATAATTAAAGTAGGTATATTATAGGGCCTTTACATGATGACAGTCACAATTTATTTCACAGTGTCTGGTTTCTGGTTTCTACCACCTTTCTTTTCATGTACACAGGAATATATTTGCTCCTAGGAACTTTATCAGTGTCTATGCCTTCTTTCCGCTGGGGAATGCAGATGAATTGATCTTGCTTGCTAGAAAATATATGCATGCATACACCCATTTATGTATATTTAGATTCATAATTGAGGCCTTCCCACCCCCCACCCCTTGTTAGGATCTTTGTGCATTGAATGTTTATATGTACTCTCTACAGAATCTGAGCTAGCAATCACAGTTTTAACCCCTAGGGGAAAAAGCCACAAGCTCGGTCATTGGAAGGCCTTTTAATCCTCAAGGCTATCTTCCTGTCAATTGCCAGGCAATTCTAAGGTATAACTTCCTGGGAGCACACGCCCCTTTAAATCAACCGCTTCTCTTATGTCAATGAAGCTTTTAATTGTCTCTTGATTTCTTTTGTTTTCACCCCTAAAACAAATTGAGACCATCTCCCCAATAATGTGTAGGCAAGTGTCCACAAGGGCCCAGGACCATAGCTCCTGGGATTATAATGAATATTTTTCACGTCCCTTTTATTTGCTGTTCTCAAGTAGATGGGGGGAGGGGTGCATTCCAGTCCTATGCCTTTTATTCCCCATAACCAACAACAGTGGCCAGAGATACCCAAGTATAGCTACGGAAGCAGAGTTAATGCCAAAAGATGCCACTAGGAAAGTCCTTTCCAATCCGGCCCCGGACAACTTTCCCAACTGTGTTACCCACGATTCCTCTTCCTACACTCTGGAGTCCGTCCAGATTGACATTCTCAAAGTTCCTCGTGTGACGGTCTCTGTGCCTTTGCACAAGCTGTCTTCCGTGCCTACAAGACACTCCCTTCTCACCTCAGGCTCTTCAAGTCCTTTCCTTCCTTCCAAAATCAACTTGGGCATGACTTTTTACATGAAAATAATAATACAAGGTGTTCCCCAAACTTTGAGGATACTTGGTACTTGCACTCCCTGACCCCACAGGGTTGTTATGATGAGCAAATAAGATAATGTTTGTAGAACATTGTATAAACTAAGACCAAGGAGGTTCTGTGACTCACTTGTAGTCACGCAGTCCCGGGATGTCATAAAAGGGCAATGGATTTTTGAGTGCAAAGTCCTGACTCTCTCACTTTCTGTAAGACCTTAAACAAATTACTTCCTGAGGTCTCGGTTTCCTCTTATGGAAAATGGGGATAAGAGAGACAGTACGCTTAGCATTTAGCTCACAGATGTGTTAGGAGGATCAAATGAAATGATGAATATAGCGTTCGAAAAAGAGGGGGCTGAACCAGATGACCTCTAAGGAACCTTACAGTTCTCTAACTATCCATCTCTCTATCTATCTGTCTGTCTATCTATCATCTAGTTACACATCTATGTGTATCTGTATACACATATCTGTAAGTGTAGCTATCTACATACATATATCTATAAATATATGCTATCTAAACATAGATATGCACGTGTATCTATATACATGCATATATATACATGTCATCTATGCATAGATACATGCATGTATATCTTCATACATATATCTATATAATACATATATGTGTATCTATATACAATCACAGTATATGATTATATGTTATAGTATAGGATTAATCACATACTATGACTATATATGTATCTGTATATCAATTCAGATGCAAATATAATTACATGGTATATTATTATATCTGTGGTTATATGTATATATAGACACACATACATATGCTTATATAATCACATGGTATATAATTATATGTGTGATTATATATGTGTATGTCTATAGATACATATACTTATATAATCACATGGCATATAATTACATGTGTGATTATATATACAGATACATACATATAATTATATATGCTATTAGATACATATATGTATATACACAAATACATTCTTTTATGTAAATGCATATATTTTTATATATAGATAGATGAATTTATAAATACATACATATACAGGCACATATAAAATATACATGCATAAATATGTACATCTACATGTATGTATATTATATGCATAAAGACACCTTATTTCAAGGTACCTTAAACAGAGATAGGTAACAGGACCAGGTGCCATGTGGAACTTTCCCCCTTTCCCAAACCAACCTGCCCACTGCCCTTAATCCCAGAAGGTATCAGAGGCCCAGTAGAATAGGTGCTGTGGTGAGCCCTACCCCACTACCTTCCTGCCAATTACCCCTATCCCGTTTCCCATTTTCAGATGGAACATAATGCTTTCCTCCCCACTTTTTTTCTGCCCCACTTTTTTTCTGCCCCACTTTACACCTCAGGCCCCCAGTTCTTCCCCCAGTAGTGCTGGGCTGCTCCAGCCTAGCCCGGCTTCTACATGGCAGACCTGGCTGCTCACAGCAGTGGTCACCAACCATAGTCCTTCTGAGACTTCTGAGACACCAGAACTTACCATCCGCCTTCCCACACGGGTTCCAGAATGCTGGCTTTGCCATTCCTTCTGCCAATGCACAGTAGGGGCCCCTAGGCCATATTATTTGCCCTATCCTATAATGGCTGGGCCTCTTTATCCACCCTGAAGCTGAACCCTCCTCTAGGAGATGTCTCTTTCACCTAAAACATGAGCTCCCTAAGGGCTGGGAGTTTCTTTTTGCTTTTCTATTTGTCTCCTTGATGCTTAGTACAGTGCTTGGCATGTAGTGGGAGCTTAATAAGTACTTTTTTCATTAATTCATTCCTTGAGCTAGGAGGTACTTTGAACCCAGAATTTCCAGTGTGAAATCGATTAATCTTTCCAATATGCATTACTGCCTTTTCCAAAGGATAGGTAAGTAATGAAGGGTACATAACTTCCAGCTAAGTTGCTCAAATAATTGAGACACTTTTGATTATGTTAACTTTGAATTTACCTAGTGTATGTCATATGGCAGCTAAGTGGCACAGAGGATAGAGTACTGGGCCTGGAGTCACAAAGACTCATCTTCCCAAGTTCAAATCTGGCCTCAGGCACTAACTAGCTGTGTGACCCTGGCAAGTCAGTTAACCCTGTTTGCCTCAGCTTCCTCATCTATAAAAGGAAATGTCAAACCACTCCAGTTTCTTTGCCAAGAAAACCCCAAATGGAGTCACAAAGTCAGAAGCCACTAATGTATATTATATGTGTGCTATATATGTCCTCAGTAGAACATGAACTCCTTGAAGGCAGCAACCATTTCATTTTTGCCTTGGTACTCCCAAAGCCTAGTACAGTGCCTGGCACATAGCAGTCATTTAATAAATGTTGATTTAATTGAACTGAACTGATTTTCTAATACTCTTCTCACTCATAATAACACTCCAGTATTGTTCATCCAACCTTACTTTCCATCAGGTTTCTCTACATCTCTACTTGGGTGAATCATTCAGCTTTCCCCAGGGACTTCTAGTCCCTTTAACCAGTTTGAAAATAGTGGATCCTAACCTGAAGTTTTGTAGGAAAGGAGGAAAATTTCAAGGCCAAATGAAAGAGTCATCTGATTTGGCAGCTTGGGAAGTGGGAGAAGCTGTGGCGTCATTCATCTGCAAGATTGGGATTCGTTTCTGCTCTGACCCACTCTGTTAGATACACCCTGCCAATTTACAGGAAATTAAAAGCGCCAGACACATTCGCACCAGGAGGGGCAGCGGGACCCACAGAGCTGAGTCAGTATATTATTCATGAGGCACCATTTGATTTTCTCTATTTATTGAATCCACAGAACCACTGGGACAAAAGCAGCTATTAGGAAGTTTATCTAAAGTTGTGTTGCATCTTATTTTAACAGTTCCCAAAATGTCACAAAAACCCCAAATTCAGCTGTGTTGCTGATGGCTGCCTCCCACACAGTACTCTTCATTATCCCCATGGTCTGTAGGAATTCAGGGGCTCAGCCAACTGCTTCCTGCTTAAAGAACAACTCAAGGATGAGTCAGGTTTGGAGGAAAATGGCCCCTTCCCTCTGGATGCTGGAGACTGACTTTGTCAGCGCTGCTGACCTCTGGTGAAGGAGCTGATGACTTTCTTTCAATGAGTGCTCCAAAGAGGGGAAGAGGCCAAAGACCACGAAGCTGAGGGCAGGATGGTGAGATTTAGATCTGGAAGGGACCTTAATGATAGACAGTATTTACAGAATGTATTTACAATTCTCAAAGCACTTTATAAATATGATCTCAATTAATCTTCACAACCTGGAAAATAGGCACTATTATTGTACCCATTTTACAAATGAGGAACTGAGGCAAATAGGAGTTAAGTGACTCTTTCCCTGGGTCACACAGCTAGTCAGTGTCTGAGGTCACACAAAGTGACAGAGTTAAGAGTCAATACCGGGTTCCCTGACTCCATATCTGACGTTTAGTTTTGTTTGCCCTTTACATCACCCTGTTTTCTTAAACTACAGCAAATGAACCAGTAAGTCAGAAACACATATAGCTCACAGCCCAGAACTCAACCTGGGCTCATTCTTGGAAGGGGCTGAAAGGCAGTATCATCTTCTAGCATACTGCGGGACCTTCTCACGGATGACGTCCTTTGGCTCGCACCCCCATCCAGGGTCTCTTCTGGGAACATCAGAATATAGCTCATGCCTAGGACTCTATAGACAAGGAAGCCCTTGGTAAAATTGCAGAAATTCAATTAACAACATATCCAGTAAAAGATTTTTTTCCAACATACAAAAAATATACAACATGAAAGATTTGAACCCAAGTCCACTATAATTGAGTAACCTCTCCTTCTTTCTCCAGTAAGCCCCATCTTCACAGAGACTTATGTGGTCTTCCAGATTTCTAGTTCTACCCTTCAGGCCATTAGAGAGCTGAACCAGCTTCCCCTGGACCAGTTTAGTCCTCATGACTCAGTGGCCTAGAAGGGCAAATTTTGAGTTTATTCCTCAGCATATAATACTCATTCATACCCCACACAATACCAATAAAATCCCAAATATGCTGCCAGTGGGGTTATATCTTTGATGCTAACACCAAGACCTCCTTCTTTAACTTGTTCTCCCTGACTAGACTCCTCTTGGTCCCAACCACTATATGGAGCACCCACCCACCCGCTGTATTCAGGGATCTGTACAGGGTTCTAGGGCAAGTCACTTGAGGCAAGGGAAGACAAATAGGAGACTGTTGCAATGGTCTGGGAGAGAGGGGCATGAGAGACTGAGCTAAAGTGGTAGCTATGTGAGTAGAGAGAAGAGATTGGCTACAAGAGGCCAAACGGAAGCAGCAGTGACAAGATTTGACAACTGATTATGTGGGTAGAGTGAGGAAGAATGAAGAGCAGAGATTATTAACCTGGAGAGAAAGAAAGGAGAGTGATTGGTACCTTTGACAGAAAGAATGAAGTCTGGAGGGGGAGAGGATTTGGGAGGAAAGCTGATCAGTTGTAGATAGACTGAGTTTGAGGTATCTCCAGGACATTCAGATTGAAATTTCCAAGAAGCAACTAAAGATTAAAGATTGAAACTCAGGGGTGATACCAGGCTTCATCATATAGATCTGTAAATCATTTAATGCATAAAGATGATATTTGGGGCAGCTAAGTGGCACAGTGGGTAGAATGATTACGTTGGAAGATCTGTATTCAAATCGTGCTACAGACACTATTTGCATGACCCTGGGCAAGTCACTTATCTTCTTTCCTCCTCAATTTCTGTATTGACTTTCATATATATATATACATATGTGTGTATGTGTGTGTATGTGTATATGTGTATATGCATATATGTATGTATATATGTATATGCATATATGTATGTGTATATATGTATATGTGCATATGTATATATGTATGCACATGTGCGTATGTATGTTTATATATGTATATGTAGGTATATATGTGTATGTATATGTGTGTGCATGTATATATGCATGTATATGTATATATGCATGTGCGTATGTATATATGTATATATGTGTATATATAATGTGTGTGCATTTGTAGATATGTGCATATATACATATGTATGCCTATTTGTGTCTAAAATCCAGATAATAATAGCACTTACATTAGATGGACGATATGGGAATCAAATGAGATAACATGCAAAGATTTTTGCTAAGTGAATAGATGAATAAATATAACCCGGACAACAGTTCTTGACTTTTTTTTTTTTAGTGGCCTGCGAACATCATGAGTTAACAGCGTAAAGAATAGCCCCAAACTTTCATATACTCAGGCTGCCTTAATAGGAAGGATGGTATTCAGAAATAGAGAGATGGTAGTTCCACTGTACTCCTTCTCCTGCTAGACTACATCTAGAACATTAATTCAGTTCTAGGCAGTGAAATTTACAAGAGATTAACAAACTTGAAATGGCTAGGAGGAGCTAGGTGGTGCAGTGGATAGAGTGCCAGTCCGGAGTCAGGAAGACCTGAATTCAAATTTTGCCTCAGACACTTGCTAGCTGTGTGACCCTGGGCAAGTCACCTGTTTGCCTCAGTTTCCTCATCTGTAAAATGAGCTGGAGAAGGAAATGGAAAACCATTTCAGTGTCTTTGCCAGGAAAACCCCAAATAGAGTCACAAATAATTGGACGTGACTGAACAATAACTACAAATCAAGGCATTATATAAATGCTAGTTACTGTTATCAGTTAAATGTGTGGATGAAATGTTAGTGGAATATGAAGATCTTCCCCTATTAATAGGCCTCATGTGGAGCCCATTAAGGGAAGCTTGCTTAGGGGAGGCTTGCTTGTAGGAAGGCTTTCACGCCTTTTGCTAATTTCTAATTAGGCACTGAGTCACAAGGATTATAATGCCTTCTGGCTCTGAGAAGCATATACATACTCTGAGTTGGTATTTTACTTTGGGGGTTCACTTATGAGAAGGACCTTGTGATTCCCTGGTGAAGACTTTGAGTAGCTGAATGTTCAGACCCGGGACTGCTCAGATGTAAAGGCTCTTTTGATCCAGCGGGGGTATGTAAAGTGCATAGCAATATTGCTTTGATTCAGACAGTTAAGAGCCGTGTCTGTTGGTCTTTATGCTAATTTCTCTGCTTGTATTTTCTCTGACATTCGGGGTGCTGACCCTTCCCCTGAACTAGTGAATGTAATTAAAAGTAGGATTGTTAACTCTTTTTTTGAGCAGTTTTTCCTAGAAAAGCAGAGTCAAGGACCTGTGAAAGCAGGACATCCTGGGTATGCTAGGGTGCTTGCTGCTACAGTGGGTGATAATGAGGTGAACTATAAAAAGTGAGTAAAGAGAGACGAGAAGGCATCCTAGTGTTAAAATTAACTATCTGAAATAAAAAGGAAACTGAGGGCAAAGTTACTGAGCCTTTATGACTTAATTTGCAAAGCTAGAATTTGCATACCAAACCGGGTCACCTGACTCAGAGGTCAGAGACCAAGAGTGATTTACACAGCTGATTTTTATAACAAAAAGAGAGGAACAAAAAAAATATATACAGAAACTCGTTTTGAACATAATTCAACTGAACAACATAGGTCACCTGACTAGTTATCTTCTCCCAGGATTTTTTAATCCTATCCCAGAGGTGCTTATCTTGCAAGTGGTTTCTTTTGTAGCTCGAAAGTGTACTGGGAAAGTGGAACTTGTGATCAGTAGTTAGCAGTCACTCCCCATCTTCCTTAGAAGATTCTATTACTCAAGTAACTTAGACTCTAGCTCAAGAAAAAAAAAGGGGGGGCAGAGGGTGAGTTATCCACTTAGATTAGAAAAAGGAGCTTAACCTCTGGCTGCCAGAAAGAGGAACTTCTTCAGCTGCCAGAAAGGGGAACTCAGCCTCTGGTCAACTCCCCCATTCTGCTAAAAACTAGAAAGGAGCACTTAGGCTTTAAAAAGGGCTATCCTATGATTATTTTCTTGTGTCTTATTCTAAATTATCTGCTCTTAAATGATAAAATCTTCTCCATCTATCTACTTGCTAAAATCTGTAGGGAACCTAGACTTAAGTGACTATGTTAGTCTGGCTTAGCTTTTCCTAAAGAAGGGAGTTTAATCCTATAATCAAACTAAAAATAAATCAAAGTAATTAATACTAATTGGTTTCCTTTTCACAAGGGCAGAACTATGGGCTACCCTCACAATTAGGGTACATAATTTAATTAATGAACCATCAAACTGAGAAGGAGGAGTCAGACAGTGTTGTCAACTGTCAAAATCTTTTGCAATTCTGATTTTGTCATCCAAGCTACTCACGGTCTCTCCCTGCTTTTTGCCATCTGCACTTTAGATAAACAGGTCCCCTAAGTCTTCTTCCTAATCATTGATAAAAAGGTAACCAGACCAAAGCCAAAGATAAAACCTCTAAGCACATCACTAGAGACTTACCCTCTGGGACAACATGGCAACCATGGACTTTAGTTTGACTTGACCAACAAGTTTTGATTCCCCCTAAGGTTGCAATCACCTAACTAACTTCTCCATCTTGAATGCATAGAAATAATTCAGTTCAATGAAACAACCATTTATTAAAAGTTTAGTATGTGCAGTCACTGCTCTCAGGGAGCATACTATCTACTGGGGAATATAACATTTTAACAGATTAGTATGTGCAAGATAAATTCACACTTTTTTTCCTGAGCCTGGGCTCTATATGCCATAGAAAAAGGGCATATTCCGGTTACTGTAAACTTTACCCATGGGGATGGAGAATCACTTCCACTGACTAGGATTCCACAGAGGGGAATGGGCGGGGTTAGCCTCTGTTCGACTACAATGAGGAGGAAAACTATTCAATAAGAAAGAAAAAATGTTTTGTTTTGTATTTTTTAGTTAGAAGACACCATGTTAAATGCCCTGCTAAAATGTAGGATCAGTGTGTCTACAGCATTTCCTTGATCTACCACTTCAGTAACCTGACAAAAAAGAAAGGTAGGGTTAGTCTGGTATGTCCTGCCCTTGATGAAATCATGCTGGCTCTTAGAGATTGCTGCATCCTTTTTTAAATGCCCAGAAACCTTCTGCAGTGTTTTATCATCTGTTTGGAATTTTGTCTGGGAGTACAGGTCATCTGCTGAGGCAGAGGGGATTGGATATGAAGTTAGAGAGAGGAGAAGATTTTGAACAGCTGCATTGAGGAGTGTGATTGTGAGCGAATTAGAAATGAATAAAAAGATTCCCATGAATGAATGAGGAAGGAAGGAAGAGAAGGAGGGAGGAACGCAAGGAAGGAAGGAGGCAGAGATGAAGGAAACGAACATTTTTAAGCTCCATTCTGGTGAAGCCTATGGACTCTTCGGAATAATACTTTTAAATACATAAAATAATATACATAGGATTACAATGCAAACCAATACTATTGAAATATAATTACAAAAATAGATTCTGAAACCCAAGTTCATGGACCACTACTTCCTTGGAGTAGGTAAAGATCTACCTAGCCACTTAAATAACTAAAATTTGATATTTTCTTCACGGTCAATATTTGCAGTTGTCTGTCCTATATTTCTATCTTCTTCCCTTACCTCTCATACCAGCTCAAGAGAGCTGATTATTAAAATCTCAGTGTTGAGTACTTAAATTCAGAAATCGGCAAATGATACAAATCAGGGCTTGATATCTTGTTTGGTTGATTTCTAGACTTAAGAAAGTGACGTACAAGTGATTTATGAAGAAAGTGATGTCTAGACTTAAGGAAGTAATTAAGAAAATTATACAAGTTAAAGTTAGAAATGTGTCATGTATGCATTTTTTAAATTTAGAGAACCAATTATTAAATATTCGCCAGCATGTTGCTGCCTACATCCCACCAGTGTCCTTCATATCCTTTTTCTATGCTGATGGAAGGACCTTCAGAGAGAAACTTAGTTAAGATCCCAGCCCTAAACAAGCTCCAAGAGCTCTTGTTTTAAATCTCTCCCTCTATTCTTGCCACCCTTTTATGCTTCCTTCCTTCCTTCCTTCCTCCCTCCCTTCCTTCCTTCCTTCCTTCCTTCCTTCCTTCCTTCCTTCCTTCCTTCCTTCCTTTCTTCCTTCCTTCCTTCCTCTCTCCCTTCCTTCCTTCCTTCCTCCCTCCTTCCCTCCCTTCCTTCCTTCCTTCCTTCCTTCCTTCCTTCCTTCCTTCCTCCCTCCCTCTCTTCCTCCCTCCCTTCTTTCCTTCCTTCCTTCTTTCCTTCCTTCTTCCCTTCATTTACCAAGCATTCATTAAGTGCCTACTATATGTAGAGGGAGAGTTGGTGCATGATTTTTTGTTTGCAGACGATTGTACACTCAATGTAGCCTCTGAAGCTGAGATACAACAAAGTATGGCTCTATCCTCTGCTGTTGGTGCTAATTTTGACCTAGCATCAGCAAGAAAAGACAGGTGCAAATAAAATAAAATATAATAATTTAAAAAAACAGGTGCTCCATCAGCTAGCAACATACCATCCATATGTGGAACCATCAGGTATAGCAAATGGAAAAGTTTTGAATACTGTGGATAAGCTCACTTACCTTGGCAGTATACTCTCCAGGGATGTACACATTGACAAAGAGGTTTAACCCATGCATCGCCAGAGCTAGCTCAGTGTTTGGAAGGCTCCAAAGGAAAGTAGGAGAGAAGAGATATTAGTTTGACTACATGTCTACAGGGCCGTTGTGCTGACCTCATTGTTGTATGCCTGTGAAACTGGACAGTATACTAGTACCATGCCAGGAAACCAAATATCTTCCATTTGAATTGTCTTAGGAAGATTCTTAAAATCATCTGGCAGGATAAGGTACCAGACACTGAGGTTCTTTCTTGAGCTACACTGTCAAGCATTCAAATTCTACTGCAGAGAGCATAACTCTGATGGACTTGCCATGTTTAAATGCCAGATTTATGCTTGGTTTAAAGACTATTTTACAGAGAACTCACACAAAGCAGGCGCTCACATGGTGGTCAAAAGAAGCAATACAAGGACACTCTCAAGGTCTCTCCAACATGGGAGACACTGGCACAGGACCGCTCATCATGACGTGTGCTCATCAGAGAAAGTACTATGCTCCATGAATAAAGCAGAATTGAAGTAGCTCAAAAGAAATATGAGATGAACAAATTTAGAGAATCTACCCCAAATGTTCACATGGACTATTTCTGCCTGACCTGTGGTTCTGAGCTCACATTGGTCTGATCAGCCATAGTTGAACACACTGTAACTTGACTCTACCATAGTGATGTCATTTTGGTCTTCTTCCAGAACCAAGGACAATAACCAACCAACCAACTAAATGCTAGGCACAGTGTATGGAGGAGAAAGATACCAAGATCAAACAAACCAGTCCCTCCCCTCAAGGAGCTTATATTCTACTGGGGAGAAACATCATGTGCATAGAAAAGTAAATATAAGGTATTTTATATTTATTTTATTTTAGATTATATTTTAATATAAGATAAAGTACTTTGAAGAGGAGAGCAAGAAGGGAGGGCAAAAGCAATTGTTCCCTGTTAAGTTGACAAGAATATCAAAGGAACCTCAGAGTGCATTTATTCCAACCCACACTGGACCAAGAATTCCCATTAGAACATGCTAGACCAGTGGTGGGGAACCTGTGGCCTCGAGGCCACATGTGGTCCTCAAGTGCTACCCTTTGACTGAATCCAAACCTTCACAGAACAAATCCCCTTAATAAGAGGATTTGTTCTGTAAAACTAAGACCCAAGGGCCTAGAAAGAAGCCGCATGTGACCTTGAGGCCGCAGGTTCCCCACCCCTGCCCTAGACAAATGGCCATGCAGCTTCTGTTGTGTTGCACATAGCGTGTCTTGGAAAGCGCACTAATCAGGGAACCAGGAGACCTGGGTTCTAGTTCCACTCTGATACCAATTAATAATATGACCATGGGCAAGGTATAAGATCTAGAGATGGAGACATCTTCTAAGTCCAGTCTCCTTCTGTTTGGACTTTGGCTTACTCCATCTGGCTGTGGGACCTTGGGCAACCCACCCAACTTCTCAGTTTCTTTTCTCTAGGTCTCAGTTTCCTCATTTGTAAAATGATGGAGCTGAACCATATAGCCTCTGAAATCCCTTCTAGCTCTAGGCTGACAATCTCCTCATTTTGCAAATTGGGAAAATGAAGCCCAGAAAAGTTAGGTCATTTTTTTGCCCCAAATCACAAAGGGAGCAGTAATAGAGGCAAGCTTTCACCATAGTTCCTGTGATTCCAAGCTCCATGCTCTTTCTACTACACCATAGCAGCCTCCAAATGTCTGTGGGCCTCACTTTCCTTAGCATGTCAGTGGAAATAATGCTAAGAATTTAATGTTCAAAAGGAATAAACAAATAATGCTGGATTTGGAGTTAAAGGAACTAGGTTTGAATCCTCTGCCACTCAAATTGATGTGACCTTGGGGAAATTACTTAACATCTTTGGGATTGGTTTCCTCATTATATAAAACGAGAGATTTGGACTAGATCACCTCTAATTTTCCTTCCAGCTTTAAGCTGTGAAAAGGAATGTTCTACTAACTAATAATAATGATAATAACACACATATGGTGCTTTGACAAAACACTTTTCTTACACAAACCCTGTGAAGTAGGTCACGTGTGTATTATCTTTTTATAGGAGATGAATCTGGAGCTAAGGCGGGTAGGGGAGTGGCAGTGGTTATGATTTACCCAACGATAATAGTAATGATAACAATAGCTAACATTTATAGAGTCCTTTAAGATTTACAAAGTGCTTTATACACATATTATAGGGATATTGGCCTATAGGGGTAATTCCTTAAAGGATATATAAACATTCCCTGCTTGGTTCCGTTTGACTATATGGGAACTTTGGCCTTCTTCCAGCCATGTTAGTTTCAGCCTTGCAATAGGAGATGATGGAGAGTTTCCCAATTAGCTTCTGACTAGAACTCAGTGGATATATAAAAAAAGGTGGCCTACCCCTCTGTGACCCTTCTTTCTTTCTGGATACACATGGGCCATTTTAAGTTTGGTTCCTAGAGCTGAGAGGGAAGGGGGTTTCCATATATCCCATGTATCCACTATGTAGCCAGGAACACATGCCCATCCTTGTCTCTTTGTGAGTGTGGCTGAGGATTCTAAGAAGAAGGTATCTAGACATCCTCATGAGTTTCATAATGTCTAGAGGTCTATGACTGTAATGATTGAATCACCCCTGGAGCAGTGGCAGCAGCAGTGTACATTGACACAGTAATGGTGTCTACTGGAGTGGCATCAGTGAATTTGTCCAGCACTAGGAGAGGGGCTATGTCCAGCTCACTTTTGCCAACATGGTTACTCAAACAATGCAAAGCTGAGATGAAATGTAAAATGCCTAATTAACAGTATTGAAAACTGCTTTGTGTTCTGGTGAGAATTACTGTCAGTCTCCCAACCAATTTTATTGGGAATTGGGAATTATAAGTTGTTACTGAATTGTGTTTCAATTGTTCTGCTAATATATGCTGTGGTTCTTTTTATGCTTAGCATTATCTTTTGTGGGTAGGAATAAATTACCTCTCCCATACTTGATTTATATCATGCATTAAGTTCTGCTTTTCCTACTCTCTCTTTTCCTACTAGTCCTAGAATTGAACCAGAAAGTAACACTATCCCCAGGACTCCAGGGTGGGGGTTCAGTGAGTCACTGAGTGAGAGGATGGGGATCCTAATTCCCCTAAATAGAGGCAAGATTTCCCTAGGATGCCTCTATTCTAAAAACTGCATGTCTGAGTATAGAACATAGAATGGTGCAGGACTCGAGCTCATGGGAGTTCAGCCAAACAGTTTTCCTATTGCTAGACGTCAATTATCTCATTTAATTTGTAATCATTGAAATTATTAAGTACTAGAGCCCTGACTCTACCTCCTGCTCCCAGGCCCAGTCTCCTTTCCTATATGCAATGAGAAGATATCCAAGATCTCTTCTATAATACCCTACAGATGCTTTGGAAGAGAAATAACTAAAGAGACTATAAATTATTTGCTTTTCTACTTTTCCATGTTGCTTTTGGCTTACAGTTCTGCTTTAGGGTGGGGTTTGAGTGTGTCCTTCATGCTATTTCCAGAGAAGTACCATCCCTTCTAGATATCAGATAAGGTAAATTAGACCATGGCCTCAACAGGCCAAAACCTTCTGGAAGAACAGGAAATGCAAATTCCATGGTGGGGAGAGTGAGGAGGGCACGTGGGCAGACAGAAAATGGCATATCCAAACTGTAGCAGGCTTCTTAGTGCTCAACTCATCAGATAAGACTTCTCCAAAGGGAAGCTGGACAACCTTTCGGGATATTATATACTGTTTTGGCAGTGTAGGGAGTAGCAGTGGTTGAGCCTGCAAAACTCTTGCTATTGGCCTGGCCTTTGCTGGGCTTGGTCTGAGGAGGTTGTCCCTACCTGTTTTGCTTTAATGATGATGAATAAAACACTGGGACTAAATCCAGGAGATTCAAATCTAATTTCAGGCTTTACCACAGACTCATCATGGGACTGACTTAGCTTCTCTGAGGCTCTATCTCTCCATCTGTAAGTAAAAGGACAGGAGAATAAGATCACACAATTAAAGGATCTAAAGCTGGGATAGACCTCAAAGTTCACCCAGACTGTTGACCTCATTTTACAGATAAGGAAACTGAGGTATGGAGAAGGGAAATTATTTACCCAAGGCCACATAGCTAGGAAGCAGCTAGTGTGAGATCAGAACAGAATCAGAACTCTCTCTCTCTCTCTCTCTCTGTCTTTCTCTCTCTCTCTGTCTCTCTCTCTGCCTAGTCTAGTATCCTTTCTATTGTGCTCCAGCGACTCTTTCTCCCCTTTCTCATCACATCCCTATACGTGACCCTCGCAGACTTTGTATAAGTGACAAAAACACTGAGCTGCATTGTAGAGCCAATGGAATGTTGGGACCAAGTTTTTGGTGAGCTTCTCTGATCAGTTGCCATTGAAATATTTTTAAATCAAAATCCTCACTCCACCCTAGTCTGATGCCTTCACATGTTATTTCCTGGTCTGGGACAGTTAGACAGTCAGAGTCAATATGCCAGGCTCTGTGGTAAGAACTTGGCCAGGAAAAGATAGTTGATACCCTAGACCTCTTCTTTCCAGTTTTTCTCTGAAAAAAAATCATTTTTTTGCCAAATAAAGACACCTCACTTCCCTCATTTTGGGGACTAGATGGAAATGTCAAGACTTTATTACCTACTAAAGCCCTGTACAAGCATTATCTCTCTTTTACAGATGAGAAAACTGAGGTTTAAAGAGATAAATCAACTTACCCAACATTGCATAGCTAGTATGAGAGGATAAAATACAAACTCCTATGTTTGACATTTGGGGCAGCTGGGTGGTTCAGTGGATAGAGTACAGGCCCTGGAGTCAAGAAGACTCATCTTCATGAGTTCAAATCTGGCCTCAGACGTTTACTAGCTGTGTGACTTTAGGTACACCACTTAACCTTGTTTGCCTCAGTTTTCTCATCTGTAAAATGCGCTAGAGAAGGAAATGGCAAACCACTCCAGTTTCTTTGCCAATAAAACTCCAAATGGAGTCATGAAGAATTGGACACAACTAAAATGAACAACAACAAATGTTTGACATTTAAAGTTCTTTACAATCTGGCTTCTTCCCACCTCTCCAATATTCTTATCCATTACACCCTTCCACAAACTCTGCCATCCTGCCTTACTGGCCTGCTCACTGTTACACATACACACACATACACTCACACACACACACACACACACACATGTGCGCGCGCGCACACACGCACATGCACACGCACACACTCCATATGCAATCTCTGACTTTGTACTGGCTTGCCTGCAATGTACTCCTCTTCACCTTCACCCATTAAAATCCCCTGATTCCTTCAAGACTCAGTTCAAATGCCTCTCCTGATCCTTCCCCCTTGCCCCAACTCTCACTGCCCTCCCTTTGCAAACCACCCTGTATTCATTTGTGTGCCACATATGCATAGATTTCTATGTATCATACTTGTCGTTCAGCTGTGTCTAGCTTTTCATGACCCCATTTGGGGTTTTTTTGGCAAAGATACTAGAATGGCTTGCCATCTCCTTCTCCAGCTCATTTTACAGATGCAGAAGCTGAGGCAAACAGGGTTAAGTGACTTACCCAGGATCACACATCTAGTAAGTGTCTGAGGCCAGATTTGAACTCACAAAAATAAGTCTTTCTGACTCCAGGACTGGCAGTCTATCCACTGCATCACCTAGCTGCCAGCCTAGCTATTTTACTGATGCCTATGGTCTAAAGTGGAGATGGCAAACACATGCCCACGACACTCCCAAATGTGGCCTAAACTAGTTAAAATGTAGTTCCTGTCTGATTTTACTGTGTTGATGCATTAATATGCATGCACAGATATACACATGTATATACATACAATATATGAACATATGTATGTGTGTAGGTGTGTATATGATCTAATGCATGTATATATAGTGTATCTATATATGTGTACATATATATGTGTATATGTATATACATATGTGTATATGTATACACATAGGCACGTATGTTTTTCTGAGTCAGTATGTGATCTGCAAGGATCCTGGTTTAGTGGCCCCCACGTCTAATTTGAGTTTAACACCACTGGTCTAAAGGTCTGCTCTCGCTGTTCTAAATCATCCTGGCATACAGCATCCAGAACATCTTGGAACCTGCAAAATTTGTCCCCACTCGCAGTATTTGGATGTTTCCCATCATAACTGGCAGCTTCTCCCCACCTACTTCTCCCTTCCTCCTCCTGACCTCCCCACCTAGCCTTCAGAAGCTTAATATCTGCCTATAGCAGAAGTATCAGAGCTCATCCCCTTTCTACATATTTTTGTGAAAACCAATTTCAAAAGGAAAAGGATGGAAGGGCAGAGCTCATTTATTTTCAGGAAGCCCCACAATTTGATTCCCTTTCAGCCTCATCTAGTTTATTTTAGGTGTGTATCAGGTGGGCTCAGGGTCAATAATTACAAGGCAAATATTATGAGGTCTGTATGTTGACTTGTGACAGTTGAATGGGGATGGACTTGTCTACTTGGCTTCTAACTCCAAGACTCCCAGGCAAGGCTTATTTAAATGTCATGTATTTGCAGATCTGAGCCAAGATTTTTAAATCTTTTATTCTCAATCACTCATCTTTCCCAAGAGACCCAGGAAACAAGCAATACAAAGTTTAAGCTGAGAACAATACATACAGCTCACATTTCTATGTAGCACTAAAAAGGTTTACAAAATGCTTTATGTGCATTATCTACTTTGACCCTCACAATAACCCTAAGAGAAAGGTGCTCTTATTATTCCTACTTTAAATATAAAGAAACTAAATCTCAGAGAGGTTATCAGACTAACTATGGGGATTCTGCTAAAGGGAATATTGAGGAAAATTCACAAAGATTTCATCAGGTGACTAAAGAGCACTTCTTACTACCTAGGTGACCTCGAACAAGTAATTTTCGCTTTCTGGGGCTCAATTTCTTCAACTGTAAATTGAGGTTGTTGGACTTGGTCAGGGTTCTTAACCTTTTTTGTGTGGATGGAGCCTATTGGAAGCCTGGTGAAGACTAGATCTCTTATCAAAGTAATCTTTTTAATGCAGAAAATAAAGTACACAAGATTGCAAAAGAAACCAATTACTTTGAAATACAACTATCAAAACATTAAAAAAAAATACAAATTCACAGACCTGGACTAGGTGATTTCCAAGGCCCCTCTCAACTCTAAATCTCCATTAGATTGTAAGCAAATTGAAGGCAGGAACTGTCGTTTGCCTCTTTTGTATCCCCAGCACTTGGCACAGTGCCTCACACAAAGTCATGGGTGCTTGATAAATGTTTATTGAACTGAATTGAATGAGACTATAATAAGGACTTGAACATCCAGCAACCTTATTTATTTATAGGCTCCACTTTGACAGACCTGCTCCCCCTACCCCCATCCCCGCCATTAAAGACCCTTCCTTTTTGCTTTATCAGAGTCAAAAGCATGATCTGTGGTTATAATTTTCTAATCTGCTTATGAAGATTCTAGTAATGCCCACCATAAATCAGAATGACAACTCTTTTTAAAACCAATCAAATATTTATTAAGATAGAAGCTTGCTACATTTTCCTGATTGAACCTCTGGTTTTGAAGTAAAAGGAAAGGAGATAAGATAGAGCCCTGTAAAATAGAAGGGAGAAGAGGCGATAAAGAGGAGGGGAAGGGACAGAGAGAGGAGAGGAAAGAATGGGAGGAGAGGGGACAGGAGAGAAAAGAAAAGTTAGAGCAACTGGGATTATTTATTCTGGAGAAGAGATGACTAAGGAGCGACCTCAGGATTTTGAAAGCCAGCCATTCCCATCTCCAGAAAGAACAAGACCAGAAGCCCATTTGAATATAAGGGATGTAGGGAGGCACTAAGATGGAAATGTGAGGCAGCAGGATTGTCTCTCAGAAGAAGAGATGTCCAGAGAAGGTTGGGCAATCTCCTTCTCTGGAGCTCTTTATCACAGCACAGATTTGCATCTTTCTGGGATGCTTTAAATATTCTATTGTGTTTAAAGGCTTGGACAGGAGACAGGCCTGTGAGTCCCATGAAGGAGGATCACTTTTATTTATTTTCCTAATTCTCTGGCACCAAACACAATACTTTGCACACAGTGAGTGCTTAATAAACATTTGTTGATGTCTATGAACACCAAAGTATTCATCTACCCCATTTTATAGGTGAGAAAACTAAGACCCAGAAAAACGAAATGGTTTGCTAGTAATAGAGCCGGGTTGATACCATGTCTTTTGACTCCAAACCAGTCTTCTTTCCACTATACCATGCTTCTTCCAGGTTTTTTCTGAGGTGGTGATTCCCTTTAATCCTTGCCAGCTCCCTCATTTTCTTGTTCCAAAACCTTCAGTCAGGTTCCCTGGAATTCAGCATAAGAGATAAACTGAGTTGAGTACAAATTCTTTCCTGCTTTCCTAGCTTCTAAATCTGACCATGTTCTTCCTGGCAAATTCATTTGGAAAATAAGTGTAAAAGTCCAGATGGATCTGACATAGATGATACTCTCCAGAAGACAAAAAGGTTCAGTAAGACTGATGAGGAAGGCTCCTCTCCCCAGAAATGAGATTGAGTCAGGAGATTTTCTTCCAACATTTAAAAAAAATGAATTGTCTCAAGCCGAAAAGCTAAATCCAGTTCACTCCTTATTTTAGTTTCTTGGACAGTGAATGAAAATCCCTACATTTGATCTCTACCAGCTGAATGAACTGTATTAAATTGGGACAGACAGCCTAGGGTTCAGGGGCCAGAAACTGAGGCCACAACGGGCCAACTATACTGCTCCTCACTACAGACTCTCTCTCTCTCTCTCTCTCTCTCTCTCTCTCTCTCTCTCTCTCTCTCTCTCTCTCTCTCTCTCTCTCCCTCCCTCCCTCCCTCCCTCCCTCCCTCTCTTTCCTCTCTCTGTCTCCTCCTCCTCCTCCTCCTCTTCCTCCTCCTCCTCCTCCTCCTTCTTCCCCTCCTTCTTCTTCTTCCCCTCCTTCTTCTTCTTCCCCTTCTTCTTCTTCTTCTTCTCCTTCTTCTTTTTCTTCTCCTTCTCCTTCTTCTTCTTCTTCTTCTCCTCCTCCTTTTTCTCCTTCTTCTTCTTCTCCTCCTCCTTCTTCTTCTTCTCCTCCTCCTCCTTCTTCTTCTCCTCCTCCTCCTTCTTTTTCTCCTTCTTCTTCTTCTTCTTTTTCTTCTCCTTCTTCTTCTTCTTCTCCTCCTCCTTCTCCTTCTTCTTCTCCTTCTTCTTCTTCTTCTTCTTCTTTTTCTTCTCCTTCTTCTTCTTCTCCTCCTCCTCCTCCTCCTTCTTCTTCT
>CM053622.1:600939616-600972284 GCA_028646595.1 Phalanger gymnotis
TTTTCCCAAAGCCAGTCCTCAAAATGCCTCGGACCAATAGAAGACCTTCTTCTTTCTCTTTATCCTCCAATTGCTCCTTGGATTCAGCTTTCTTGTATTATCCAGATCTTTGCTTGAATTAAGTAGGTCACTTGTAGAAGACAATTTGGAGAGAAGATGGAATGAAACAACACTTAACCTTCTTAGGCCTCAGTTTCCTCATCTGTAAAAAAATGATCTAATCAAACTAGGTAGCCTCTGAGGTCTCTGCAGCTTTGAAGCCATGATTTTCTGTCTGGAAATGTAATTTCAGCAATCTTCCATTCAACGAAAATTTATTGAGCATCAGCCATATTCATTTTACCATGCTAATCAGTCATTGATTGACCAATTGAGAAACATTTTAAAGTGGTTTCTGTGTGCCAGAGAAAAATAAAATAGATTATATACTCAGGGAGATGCCATTCTATCAGAAGAAAGCATGTTCATAGTTAAGTAAATATGAAATAAATAAAGGATAATTTTGGAAGGGAAGAGTACTATCAGGGCACTGGGGGAATCAGGACAGCCCTCCTATAGGAGGTGGCCCTGGTGCTGAGCCTGAGAAGGAGCTGGGGATCCTGAACACCAGCAATGAGGAAGCAGCACATTCCAGGCACAGGCAACAACCTGTGCAAAGCATAGAGATATATGGATGGATTGTAGTGTACAAGGAACAGTGAGCAGCCTAGTTTGACAAGTGCCTTACGAATGAAAATAATATGCAATCAGTTTGGAAAAAGAAACTTGAGGGCTATAATTCCAGACAGAGCAGTTTGCATTTTATCATGGAGGCATGTGGTGTTAATACGATTAAAGATTTTCTTTGCCCATTAATTCCATTAATAGGTCTCAGGTAGAGCTAGTCAAGGGAGGCTTGATTAGGGGAGGCTTATTTGTCGGAAGACCCACACCCTTTTGATAATTAGGTCATGAGGGTTGTGAAGCTCTCAGGCTTTAAAAAGGGTATATATACTTTGAGGGTAGTCATTACCCTCTCTCTCAGAGACTGTGGGAAGAGAGGACACAGGGAAGCAGACAGCTAGGATTTGTGAGTAAATGTTTACAGGAAGGTCCCAGAAGAGGGGAAGGTAATGGGATGGCTTGGCTCCCTGCTGTGATATTGTGTTTTAAGTTCTTTGCTGTTATAATGAAGTAGACTTGCTGGTTTTGGGATATAATTGCTGCTATGTTGAATTGGAGTTATTGGTTTTGAGATTTGATCTTCTGGTGTCTGAACAAATGTTTTACTTCTTCTGCTTCCTATATGGAGAGTCTCTTATATTCTGTGATACAGAACTATATAGGCATATTCATGGTCACCATCAATACTGTGACACTTGCCTTACTGATACAAGGCAATGGAGAACCACTGAAACCTGAGAAAAGGAATGATGTGGTTATATCTAAGATTTAGCCATATCACTTTGGCAACTATGCGGAGGATGGATCTATTAGGAGACAATAATTTAGGGGATTCTCCCTTTCAATTGTGAGCCCCTTGAGGTCAGGGACTGTCTTTTGCTTATTTTTACATCCTCAGCTTTTAGCCTGGTGCCTGACACACAGTGGGCACTTAATACACATTGATTGACTGACTAGGAGAGGTGACAAGTGTCTGATTTAGAGACGAGGGCCTTCACGAATACAAAGAAATGTAAAGCATAATTCATACTGTCAAGAAGCTGGATAGTTAAGCCAATGCCCAGAAATGTTTAAATAAAAACAAGAAATATGTAATTAAGATTAGAAAAGAATAAACCATTTATTAAGTGCTTAATATGTGCCAGGCACTGTTATAAGCACTGAGAATTCAAAACCAAGAAAATACTAATGGTCCCTCCCCAAAAAGAGTTTCTAATGGGGTGAGACAACGCACATAGGGGAGGGGTGTACTGGTTGGGCAATGTGGCTTTGGAGTAAGCCGGAGAGTGTGTTGGAAAGCAAGCCAGCAATGTGGTTGAGATTTATGATGATATGGCAGTTCTAGGCAAGGACTCACCAGTCATCGGCTGGGCCTCAGGGTAGAGTCATCAATTAAGAGCCAGAATGAACAATGCAAATCACAGCTGAAGATTTTGTGGAGGAGATGAGACTTGATCTGGGTCTTGGAGGGTAGGTAGGGTTTGGATCAGGAGGACTGAGGAAGATGAACAGAGAAGCTGGAATAAACAAGGTCTGTTTAGGGACAAACAGAACATAGTATTTGAGTGGATGGTTCATGTAAGGATTACTGGGAGATATTTAGTATGGCCCTGATAGTTATCTTTAAGTATTCAAAGGAATATCATAAAAAGAGGGATAACTGAGTCTGATGCAGCAGAACTAGGAGGAAAGGGTAAAAAAGGACAAATTTAGGCTTGATATTGGTGGGGGAAAAACTTTATAATTAGAGCTATTCAAAAGGTTTTCCTTTGCTGGAAATTGAGGGGATGCCCATCAGTTGGGGAATGGCTGAATAAGTAGTGGTATATGAATGTAATGGAATTCTATTGTGATATAAGAAATGATGAGCAGGCAGACTTCAGAAAAACCTGGAAAGACTTATATGAACTGATGCTGAATGAGGGAAGCAGAACCAGGAGAACATTGTACACCGTTACAGCTGCATTGTGCAATGACTAACTTTGATAGACTTGGCTCTTCTCAGTAATGGAAGGTTCTAGGACAATTCCAAAAGGTAAATGGCGGAAAATGCTATCCACATTTAGAGAAAGAGTGATGGAGTTTGAATGCAGATCAGATCACACTATTTGCTCTCTCTCATTTTTGCTTTATTTTGTTTTGTTTCTTCTTTCTCGTGGTTCATTCCATTGGATAGATTCTTCTTTGCAACATGACTAATGTGAAAATATGTTTAATGTGAATGTATATGTAGAGCCTATATCAGATTGCATGCCATCTGCGGAGGGGGAAGGGGAAGAAGGGGGAGAAAATTTGGAACTCAAAAGCTTGCGGAACTGAATGTTGTAAACTAAAAATAAATTAATTAATTTAAAAGAAAAAAAAGGTTTTCCTTCCTTGAAGGTCCCTCAAGCAAAGGTCAGATGACCACTAATGGAGTATATTGTAAATGGGAATTATTTTTCAGATATGGGTTGGGTTAAGTGGTCTCTTCCAACTCTGAAATTGTCTCTCATTCTGTGATAAGGTCGCAAAGGTAGCTTGGAATTGGTTTGTGAAGGGCTTTATATACCAGGGTGAGAAATCTGAATTTTTTTTTTCCTGTGGGCAATGTGGAATCATCATTGGTATTTTAAGAGGAAGTCTCGCCCAAATATTGGGAATTCATCACTTGGAAAGCAGGGATACTTAGGCACACAAAGTAGAGAGTGGACATCCATTGATCATACTGGGGAAAGTCTTCATTTACTCATCTCTTAAAAGAAGATTTGAGAAATACCATAAGAGAATAGCTTCTAAAATAAGGAAGAGTTGATTGTTGAATGTCTATTGTGAACCCCTCCCCCCAATAACTATCTATTAATGTCTGAATTACTCTAGTTACCAGATCATGATACCCTAAGAATTGCTTCTGTAGATGCTGAAAGATAGAAATTTTCTTAGGTTAACTTAGGTTAGGGTAGTTAGATTAATTAGTTAAATTAGGTTAATCAGCTATCAGAAAAGAGTGGCTCAGACTTTACTAAGTTCTTCTGGATTCATCAGGTTTTTTATAATAATTTATCCTTTATAGGGTAAAGGAAAGCAGCCTACTTATTTGTTCACCTATTTTATCTTTATTCAAGGAAAAAAAGGGCAACATATTGACCCTAACAATACAATCTATCTAGAGGCAAAAAAATCACATTGAAGTTTCAATATGTGTTTCCCCCTTCTCAGACACCTAAAGGAGATCTCTCAAAGTCACCAATTAACACTCAACAGGAAGACTGGAGTTGGGCCCTGTGTTAAGGAGCTACCAATTAGTCTAAGGAACCTAGCACATTTGGCTGAAGACACTTCAACCCCATGTCAGTCCATTGTCCTACCAATAATTATTTCTCATGACAGGGTTTGTCACCTTTCAAAAATAATAAGTTTGCAATTGCATTTGTAACAAGGATGAGGCCATGCATCATGTACTCTGGCTTCATGGGGATAGACACATGCTCTAAATGTGCCTTGAAGGACTTGCATTTTGCGGATGATGAGGGCTTTGGCTCCTTGATAAAGTACTGAAAGATTTTGGCTCTTTTGGTCACCATGGTCCCTGTCTCTGGGGATTATGTTAGAGGTGATTGGCAAGAAAGAAAGAAGAGATGTCCACTCGATAAAAGAGAAATAACTTCAGTTCTTCGTCTCTCTTCTCTTATGAAAATCTGGCTTGGGACTCAGACAGCTCTCCCTTGGAATTCCAGTAGGGGGTGGCAATTTCCTTTCTTCTTCCCCCAAATCTCAAGCACCTATGAAAGCTGTACTCACATGGCGGTGAGTACCTATGCCCACACAGGCAAGTTTCAGATCAGATCTCAAGGTCCTAGAGGCCTCTTCTGTTCTTTGTTTCCTCTGGGCACAGGTGACCAAACAATGATCCTTAGAGATGGATTTTGCAGTCTTGGCCAGCTCTACCTGATCTCCACCAGAACTTTGGACTTGGATTCTTGAACCACTCTGGTCTCTGCTTGGAGAGCTTTCACCTTATTTTGCCCAGATGTAGGCTTCTTCTTCACTTCCTGACTATCTCTATTCCACTTTTCTGCTAGGACCATCATTTCTACCTCCTTCCCACTGGCACCTTGGACTCTGACTCTGCAACCATGCTCAACTCTGATTGGTGAACTCTGATTGGCCTTATCTTGACCAGATTCAGGCTTCTCCCTCACTTTCCAGCTATCTCCATTCCATGGCACATTGTCTTCCCCTTTATGTATTTTCTTCCTCAGTTAGTATGTAAGCTCCTTGAGGGAAAGGCTATCTTGCCTGCTTATATTTTTATCCTCATTGGTTAGCATAGTTATTGGCATACAACAAGTGCTTACTAAGTACCTTCACTGATTTACTCCTCTCCTCTGTCTCTGTCTCTGTCTGTCTCTGTCTTTGTCTGTCTCTGTCTCTATGTCTCTCTCTCTTCCCCCTCTCCCCCTCTCTTTCTCTTTCTCCCTCTCTCTCTGTCTCTTTTTCTCTCTCTCTATCTCTCTCTCTGTTTCTCTATCTCTCTCTCACCCCCTTCCCCCCACCCCACCTAGCTAGGTGGTATAGTAGATAGAACATTGGGCCTAGAGTCAGGAAGACCTGAGTTCAAATCCAGCCTCAGACACTTACTAGCTGTGTGACCCTGGGCAAGTCACTTAAGCCTTGTTGCCTCAGTTTCCTCATCTGTAAAATGAGGGTAAAAATAGCACCTACTTCTTAGGGTTATTATAAGGATCAAATGAGATACTAATTGTAAAATACTTAGCATAATTCCTGGCACATAGTAGGCACTATATAAATGTGAACTATTGTCATTATTATCATTCATATCTTGAGAGGTTCAGAGTCACTGAGATAATCCACGCCACATTTTGTTTCCCTTCTATTGCTAATCATGAAAACATACTTTACCTCAACAAACAAATTCAAATTCAGCCAGCATTTATAAAGTGCTTCCTAGGTACAAAGTATCCTGTTTTGTTTTGTCTGTAACTTTAGTCTTTTTTGATTAATTTTTTTATTTTAAAATATATTTTATTTCATCAACTATTTCTCAATTACATTTAAGAAAATTTTTTAACATTCATTTTTTAAGATTTCGAGTTCCAAATTCTTTTTCTCCCTCTCACACCTCCCTTACCCTCTTGAGAAGACAAGCAATGTGATATCAATTATATGTATGAAGTCATGCAAAACATATGTCCATATTAGCCATGTTGTAAAAGAAAACACACACAAATCAAGAAAAATAAAGTTTAAAAAAAGTGTGCTTCAATCTGCAGTCTGAGTGCATCCTTCTCTCTCTGGAGTGTACAGCATTTTTCACGACCGGTGGGTCCTGCAAAGTAATACCATGTTAGCTAAACTTTGGAGCTGGGATTGAGAGGACAAATTTTTTTTTAAGTCCTTCCCCTAAAAATACTGACATTGTTTTCCAGTTGATACCATCCACATGTGAATTAGTTTAGGGCACTGAGGTCATTTCATTACGAAAGGTGAATTTCTAGACATGCATTATTTCAGATAACAAAGAAATGCAAGAGTGTGGAGACATGCTCCTGACTCACGGTTTGCCCAAAGAAGCCGTGTATCATTGCAAAGAGAGAGCCGTCAGTTGTTCAGGAGGAGTGATATCTTGCTCAGGATAAGATGAAAAAGCCGTGGGGGTTGTTAACAAATTTCTTAGGCATTTAAAACTCTCAACACATTTCCTTTTCTCCGCACGTTTTAATTCACCATTTTAAAGAACCTCCAGCCAGGGGGTTTGTGACCTGTGAAAATGCTTTTTAACACCCTCTCATGGCAATGCATCTTTTCCTTAGATGGCAAAAAGAAAAACTACTTTCCCATCTTAAGCAATGCACAACATTCTGTTTATGAGACAGTCTTAATGCCTGGTAGTTATTTCACCCCAAAACATTAGCCACAGCAGGGGCCTTTTTAGGTGGCCAGTGGAAGGATCATTGCTCTTAGAACAAAAGACTCTCGGTGACACTACTTACTTCTTTGTGGTCCTGGACAAGTCGCTTCCCTTCTGTAGGGAAATTTGCTCATCTGTAAAATGAGAGAGTTGGATCAGATGGTGTAAAGTTTACAAAGCACTTTATGTACATCAAAGACATACACTTTAACAATTGCATAACTTCATTTACCTCATTTGACCTTCCAACAACTCTGTGAGGTAATGGCACGCATTTTACCGATGAGGAAACAGAGGGCAGGGGTGGGGAACTTGCGGCTTCAAGACCCTTTGACTGAATCTAAACTTTTGAGTTTGGATTCAGTCAAAGTGTCACACTTGAGGACCTAAAGGGCCACAGGTGGCTTTGAGGTTGCAGGTTTCCCACTCTTGGACTAGAGATTGAGCCTATAATTTCACTGGTCTAAGGAACTCCCGCATAAGGGATGAGGGTCAACACCTTCTCTGTAACTTATATTCTGAGGGAGGTCCTGGAATACTAAGCACATGTAATTTAGTGTTAACCACCTTGCCCGAGGACTCGTATTAGAGGCAGAACCCAGGTCTTCCTGGCCTTAAGGACAAATTTCTAACCACTAGACCAGGCTCCCTCTCTAGGCTTTGACAGGTTGGTTAAATCACTTCCTCAGGGTCACATAGCTAAAAAGCATCTGAGGTGGGATTGAAATCAGGTTTCCAACTTTAAGTCCAAGGTTCTGCCCTTTATGCTACAATGAGTCAATGAAACTGCTGGGATATAGACTACTTAATATTTGGATGTATAGTCAGCTAATACTGTTTTGAATAAGGTGCTTCCTCTGCTTCTGTTTGCTTTAAAATTTTCTTTTGGGCTCCCACCACGGTATGGTATTGGGGGAGGGGAAAGAGGGCATTATCCCATTCTGTAAGCCAGCTGAAAGGCAGCATGAGATAATGGACAGAGTTTTGGATTTGGCTTTGGGAAGAACTGAGTCCAAATCCTGCCTCCTCAGATGCTTACTAACTGGTTGACTCTAGGCAAGTCACCTCATCTCTCTCAGCCTCAATTTCCTCATCTGTTAAATGAAGGAGTTATACCCAATGATCTCTCTCTTTAAAATAATGATCCTATGAAAGCTAGTCTCCTCCCATGTCATTAGACTTTTATGTGCCCCGTAGCGATTTCTGTAGCTTCAATGTACAGATTTCATGCATGGGGTGATTTTTTCAGCCAGAATAAAACAAGGTGATTATCTTTTTCCAGTTTGTGTATTTGCCACAAGAACGAAAGCTTCCACATAGAAAGCATTTATGATTTCTCCGTGTTTTCAATTATTTTCCAAGACCTGTGATGTATGGCTGTAGTAGGTCCTCTTCACACCGCTAAAGGGCCTAACTTTTTACAATAAAAATAATAGGGAAAAGAGCTATGATTTCCAACTTCCAGGTGAGGAAACACCCACTACCGAGGCACATTAGCCCCCTTTCTGTAACTTACAGTCTTAGAGAGTTACCTCCATCGGGGAGAGGATAAGTGACCTGTCCAGGGTCTCATGGCCACTACGCGCCAGAGACAGGATCTGAAGCCAGGTGTTTCTAGTTCTGAGGCCTACTCTCTATCCACTATGCCTCTCTATTTTATAATAACAATTCATACGGTGTTTTAAGGTTTGCAAAGATACGTAAGACGTGTGTGTGTGCATGTAAAATCTCATTTTATTTCATCTTTGTTGTTGTGGTTTGTCCTTCATTCTTGACAAAAACCAATGACATCAGGAAGGTGATGTCTTGACCTTCAAGTGAACTGCATTTAAGTGAGGCGGGGCTATGCAAAGTCATCAGCCTCACTCTGTCCTCCAGCGTCATCCGGGTCCAGCGGCAAGACATAAATCAAAACAACTGGCTGTGGCCCCGGATGTGGTGGGGAGCATCTCCATGAGATACTGCTATTAATCCCATTTAAAGATAAGAAAACTAAGGCTAAGAGAAATTAACGATACTGATAACAACAGCATTTATATAGTGTTATGAGATTTACATATGTTATCCTCCTCATCCCCACACTGTAAGGTACAAGTTATTATAATCCTCATTTTACAGATGAAGAAGCTAGGGCTGAGAGAGATTAAGTAGTTAATAACAAAGAGCATTTATATAGTGTTGTAAGGTTTGTCAAGTGCTTTACATATGCTCTCATTTGGTCCTCACACCTCCTCTAGAAGGTAGGTACTATCATTGACCCTGTCTTTCAGAAGAGGAAATTGAAGCCAACAGAGGTTAAGTGACTTGCCTAGGGTCAAACGGTTAGGAAGTGGCTGAATCACAATTCGAACTCCGGTCGTTCTGACCCAAAGCTCAGCCCTCAATCTATGATACCATCTGCCTGTCCCCCACAATTTATCATATGGTCTATGAGAGTTTTGCCAAGCTGATCAGGAGACTAGGAGGCAATTCTCCTCTCATACCTCACTGTAGTGTGGAGGTGGCCCTGCTCTCAAAGCCTACGTGGGCCACACAAACTCCTATCGGATCCTACCAAGCTGGGAAGGCTACAACATCCCATGACAAAATACATGTATTATTAAAGGCCCAGACAAGATTCATCGCCACTATTCCTCGTGTTTAATAAAAGTAGAGTACCCTTCCCGGGAATGAAAGTCCTCTTGGAGGGAATCATGATAGCTCACATTGTGTAACCTCTTATTGTCTGCAGAACCTTTTTCTTACTACAACCTTTTGAAGTAGGAAATTGGACGTAACATCATCCCCATTTTACAGATGAGGAAGGTGTGCTCACATTCACAGAGTTAGCAAAGGCAGGTCTGATTCTAACTGCGGCGCTCTTTCCGCAACACGCTAGTGCTTCTCCTAAAGCACCAGCATCCTGGCCGCGTGATATGCTGCTATGTTTCTGCCAGGGCAAATAGAGGCTGGTCCTTCCTGTCTGCTAACACATGGAAGGAACCAACCTCAGGAATACTTTCGAAGTTCTGCCGCATCTCATTAGGTTTTTTCCCCCCTGTCAGCCAGAGCTCTGGGAAGAGAGAACTGAGAAGAGGAATGGACCTGAATTCCTTTTGGCTGCTTGTGGTGAGAAATTTCGGGAGGCCTAGAGTTTCTTTCCACATTGAAAAAAAAATGCAGATGTGGTGACTGTTGATGGGGTTCAGCTGCTAGGGAGCTAAACAGGCCCGAGCTTCCCTTTGCCAAAAACAGCCTCCAGCTCCCCAGTGGAGGCTTTTTGCTGGTTCTGTGGAGCTGGGGTTTTTCTGAAACTAGGGTTGTAGTTCCTTTCTCCCCTGGGCTTTTGTAGCTGCATCACCCTCTGTGCTTCAAATGTTGGGTGGTAGGAAGGGAGAGGGAGAGGTAAGGGAGTGGATTCACAGGGTCTGCGTATGTGCATGGTGGAGATGCCTCGGTCAATGCTGGTGACTCCAGGAGAGACCTCTAGGTTTGGGGTCCAAGGACCCCAGTTTGTTATTAATTAGCCCTTAACACCTCGAGCCTCAGTATCTTCACTTGTAAAGTGGGAATCATAATACTTTTTTTGAGGCAATCAGAGTTAAGTGACTTGCCCAGGGTCACACAGCTAGCAAATATCTGAAGCTGGATTTGAATTCAGGTCCTCCTGACTCCAGGGCCAGTACTCTATCCATTACACCACCCACTCAGCTGCCCCTAGAATCATAATACTTTCAATACAGGGTACAAGGGAAGACTATGAGGGAAGTACTCCATAAACCTGAAAAGCTATAGAAACATGATTTCTTATTATGTTGGGTTTTAGTTGGGAGCCTATAGGAGGAATAGCAGTGGTCCTGAAATCTGAGAGAGCTGCTTTCAAGTTCTGGTTCTGACACTCAGCAACAGTGACCATGGACAAGTC
Organism: Phalanger gymnotis; assembly: GCA_028646595.1. NCBI lineage: Eukaryota > Metazoa > Chordata > Mammalia > Diprotodontia > Phalangeridae > Phalanger > Phalanger gymnotis. The sequence continues at coordinate 600,950,095 of CM053622.1, forward strand.
TCTTAATTTTTTTTTCCGAGTCTCAGTTTCCCAATATGTTCTTATTATTTGGTCACTTCTGCCTTGCTTTGTACACAAAGAGGTTAGTACTTCCAACATTGGAGTTGGGTCTTTACGTATCATCCATATGATATGTATAATCCATATGTTTGCATAGACACCTCACCCCCTCAATTTTACAAATAGGGAAATTATCCAGAATGACTTTCCCAAGGTCATCCATCAGATGGTAAGCAACAGAACTGGGAAAAAGCCAGGTTTTCTTATTCTATATGCAATGTTCTTTCTTTTTAAAAGAGAACAATTTAAACAATTTCTTAAACATTTTCTTTTTTAATCATTATTTTGAACTTGACAAAGCAACAAACATGAACATTTCCATATACTAAGAAGAACAGAAAAAGAGGAATGTATATGAAACTCCAAATCTCTATTGCATACCACTTGTTTTTAAAAAATATACAATAAATTCAACATGGTGCTTCCAAAGCTGTCTTGCTTATGTGTGTCTCCCTCTAAATTTCTTTCTGTTCTACCTTTAAAATTTTTTTTTGTTGACACTTTTTCTTTCTTTTTTTTTGGCATCAATATCACTAGCCCTGCCTCCTTTTCCAATCATTCCCTGCCCCTTCCCCTCCCCCCATACCATTCCCTGTAACAAGTAATCATAGTCAAGCAAAACCAATGGCCTTTTTGTTGTACCTCATCTTACAAATGGGGAAAGTGAAGTTCAGAGAGATGGTCACTGGTCTTAAGGTCACTGATAATTTGGTGAAGGGTCTCAAGGCAAAAAAAAAAATCCAAAGAAATAGAGTTGCTCCATGGCGATTAAACATTCTAAGAGAAAACACACTCTCAGTGCCCATTATTAATTATTACAAAATACTATAATGTCGCAGTTATACTTGGATCAAGTTTGGATAGATTCTGCCCCCTTGTGGCTCATCAGTCTCTTTGGGGATGTTACTGACTCAATTGAATTCCACTCGATTTAATGAGCATTTTAGTGCCTGCAGGTGCCAGGTACTGGGATACAAAGATAAAAACAAAACAGACCCTGCCCTCATAGAGCTTACTGTCTTGGGGGCGGAGAATGTGGGGAGGAGCAACTGGAGATGAAATATTTATAAAGTAATTGAGCAAAGGGAAGAACACTGATAATTGGGACTAATCAATCAATCAGCATTTATTGAGCTTACTATATGCCAGGCACTGTGCTAAGCAAAGAGAGGAGAAAGACAGTCCCTGCCCTCACCCTGCCCTCAAGGAGCTCACAATCATGTAAGACATAGCATTTGAATTGAGTCTTGAAAGAAGATAGAGATTCCAAGAGGCAGAGATGGAGAGGAAGAGAATTCCGGGCATGGAGGATAGGCCATGCCAAGACATGGTGGCAGGAGAGGAAACATTCTAGCCGGGGAACAGTAAGCAGACCCGTTTGGCTGGAACACACAGTACATGAAGGGGAGTAGTGTGTGATCGGTCTACAAAGAGAGGTGGAAGCCAGATTGTGAAAGGCTTTAAACGCCAATCAGACGACTTTGTATCTTATCCTAGAAGCTTTCAGGAATCAATGCAGCTTCCCGATTAGGATTAGGAGAGTGATATGGCCAGACCTGAACTTTAGGAATATTAATTCCTAATTTTTTATAGTTATTTTTGGTTTTTGGGGGGGCAGGGAAACTGAGGTTAAGTGACTTGCCCAAGGTCACACAGCTAGTACATGTGTCAAGTGTCTGAGGCCAGATTTGAACTCAGGTCCTCCTGACTCCAGGGCTGGTGCTCTATTCACTGTGCCATCTAGCTGCCCCTTAATTTTATAGTTGTGTGAAGGATAGAGAAGGGAAAGACAGAATGAAGGGTGACTGATTTGGAATCTATTGTAATAGTCCAGTCAAGAATTGCCAAGGCTCTCTGTAGCATGGTGGTTGGTCTTTGCTCTGTGATTCACTAATTTACCTTGCCAAAATCTACTGGAATTTGGTTAAATGTCTTAGGATCATAGGATTTAGAACTGGAAGATACTTTAGAGATAAACTAGTTTATCTCTCTCATTTTACATATGAGGAAACTGAGGTCCACTGATGTTAAGTGACTTGATCAAATTCCTTGTTTAACCCTCTTTTCCAATTTTCTCTCTCTTAGTGCCTTTTTACATAGCCTTTGCCTCCCCCCTTTTTTTAGTTTATTATTTTATGCTACAACTTTTCTCTGTCTAAAAAGGGCTATTTTACCTTAATTATCTAGCTAGTTTTCTGAATCAGGCTGACCATTTATAGATCAGAAGTCTGCGTCAAAGGGGACTTAGAGTCATTCACAACTGGTGGGGTTCCACAAACACTGGGGCTCCAGAATTTTTGCACTAATTCCTCTTTCCCTGTTCTCTTTTCCCCTCTCCTTAAGCCTCTCTCATTGGCTGCCACTTCTCTAGGAACAAGAGAACCAGTAGGCACTGAACCTTTTCTTTAGCTTGGCCATCTCTGAGTTGGATAACATCACAAATTCATTTAAGTATTTGGAACAGATAATCTTTAACATCCCATCCAATGTCAAAATTCTCTTTCAAGATACCTGACTTCCAAATGCCAATTGGGTGTGTGACATTTGCCAGAATCATAGGTCCTGCCTAGCCCTTCATTACCTATTTTTTTTTCTGACAGATTTGAGAGAGGGCACTCCCTGAAGAGAAAGCACCCTTGATAGTTCTACCAGAGGAGAAACAGGAAGAAAACCTATCCCAGAACCATGGCCTCAACAATTCTAACTGGCATGGAAGAGGAATGTGGAACCACATTTCAATATTTTTAACGTATGCAATTTCTTTGCTGTTTTGAGTGAGGTATTTTTTGCTCACTTTGGTGCTATGGTCAATGTTCTTCTCTCTCTTAGGATACTCAGGCTGACAGGAATTCCAGAGGCCATCTAGTTCAGCTCTTACCTTCGGGAAGTGCCGGAGCTCACTCTCCCAGTCTAAGAACATGCTACCTTTCTCTTAAAAGTCTCCTGGGGTGGTGGGTGAGGAGATTATCAGTACTTCTCATAGTACTGAGTTTCAGTATCTTACAGTCCCTATAACCAAAACGTCAGCTCTCCCCCACCTTTCTTGTACTCAGGAACATTGGCTCATATCATTCTGGTCACTTTGTAGAGGGTTTCATGATTGTCCTATTACAGGGACACAGGTCAAGAGTCTGGGTTTGCATGGACATATGGGGCCTCATTTTCCAGGAAGGCAGATAAAGGTTGAGTAACCTAAGTCATCATTGAGAGCTGGGGATCCCAAAAGGGTCATCTCTGCTCTTGAATGTGGAATATCAACTAGCCCCCAGATACATCCTTAATGACATGAGGCCAGAGCCCAGGAGGATTACTCTGAGATTTACCAGGACCTGAGCACTCTCCTAAAGAACTCCAAACAAGGGGCAGCTAGGTGGCAGCGAGTAGAGTACCAGTCAGGAGGGCCTGAGTTCAAATCCAGCCTCAGACACCGGACACTTACTAGCTGTGTGACCTTGGGCAAGTCATTTAACCCTGATTGTCTCTCCTCCCCCCTCAAAAAAACAAACAAACAAACATAAATAAAAAATAAAGAACTCCAAACAACACAGTAAGTTTCTTGAGGGTAGGGACCATTTAATTTTTGTCTTTACATCCCCAGAGTCTAGTACAATGTCTGAGATGTAGTGGTGTTTAATAAATGCTTGCCTTTCTTGCTTGATCCCCACCAGATATACGCGTGGCCCAACACCAAGAAATGCTCTTAGGGTAACCACCAAACTTTCTCTGGCTCTCAGAGAGCTGGCTCTGCTACTTTTCAACTCAGCACCTGTAGTGTTGGACTTGGAGTGAGGAAAATGTGAGTTCAAATCCCACCCGGTATTTACATTCACTCTGTGCTAGGAGGGCAGGGACCTATTGTCCAATCTATGAGCTCCAGAGTGAATTGGGTTTAAGGCTCAGTTTTTGAGAGAGAAATCTAGCCAGTAAAGCCGAAGTTAAGGAGGCAGCCTTCGGCTGGTTTTTTTAAGCTAAGGTCTCTTCCAAGTCTCAGTTTGTCTGAGGCAACACCCATTCAGTTGTTAAAGGCTAGGTAAGAATTGAGGCAAAAGATGGTCTAGTTTGCCTTCATAATAGAATCAGTCTGGAAGGGGAAGATCCTCAGTTTCTGGCCAGAACAGAAACAATTCAGGAGAGAGCAGGCCCTCAAGGTACTGGGAAAAAATGTTTATATGATTGTTCTCGCTGTATCTATGAAGTTAGCATCCCTTCGTAAAAATTAATTGATGCTAAATGGTTAAATAGAAATGGGGTGCTAGCTTAGCTTGTGGGAGGAACATAGCCTGTGCAGCAGTAAAGAGACCCTCTACCTACCCTTCAAGGTACTCTAGAACCCTAGAAGTGACTTGTAACCTGTGTGGCTGTGGGAGAGAGGGCCAGAGCATACATGTTATATCTATTTCATACATTTAAAAACCTTGTTCTCAGAAGGGATCCATAGGTTTCACCAGACTGCCAAAGGGGTCCGTGACACAATGAAAGGTCTGCTCTAGAGTCTCCTCCTCTAGTGTAGATGTCTACGGGCCCCCTCCTACCCTCTGGGTAGCCATGGCAAGGAAGAGAGTGAAAGGAAAAGTTGGACACTATACATGTTTCCTGTCAGCACCAAGCACCTGACTGCAGGGGCCACTCAGTCAACTCCCCCTCCTCTTCCTCATAGTCTTCCCCCAGGAGAGAAAGACCTACTTATTAGCTGGCCCGGGAATAATCCTACCAGTGAACAGTGTAATAGTTGAGAAGGAAGAGAGTGTACTTAAGTTTCTGTTGTGTGGTTAACAAGGACATTTTTAGGGACTATGTTTAGGGCATGAAGATCAGGACAGTCCAGAAGAACATGTGCTCTCTTAATCCAGAAACATTAAGGCAAAAATAGCTGATAACTGTGTAATTGTTGGGAACTTCTTTCAGGAAGATAAATGGAGAAAACAAAAGTCTTCAAACCATTAACTCCTAAGACTCCTGAGCTGATTTAACCCGATACAATTCAATTCAGCAAACATTCATCAGGTGCCTCGCATGCTAGGGGTTGGGATGATACAAAATTTACATAATATATGCATCCCTGTCCTCATAAAACTTATAGTCTTATGGGGGAGGGGAGTGATAACACAGAAGATAACTACAACATACAGCTGTAGCATAACAAAATTTCAGAGTTGGAAGGGCTCTTCTAGGTCATCTAAAGTGATCAATACTAAATATATTAGAGAGGTATGAAACAAAGGGCAGAGGGTAAGGACACAGTAGGCAAAGGACGGGCTTTCTGTAAAGTATCAGAGAGAATTTCATCAATGGTGAAAAGGGAGAGCATGGGCATACCAGACATGTTTTCTGAGTCATGTCTGACTCTTCATGAACCCGTTTGGGGGTTTTCTTGGCAAAGATGCTGGAGTGGTTTGCCATCTCCTTCACCAACTCATTTTACAGTTAAGGAAACTCAGGCAAACAGGGTTAAGTGACTTGCCTAGGGTCACACAGCTATTAAGTATCTGAGGCACGATTTGAACTCATAAAGATAAGTCTTCCTGATTCCAAGCCAAGTGCTCTGTCTATTTCGCTACCTAGCTACCCCTAAGGTATATTCAAGTGACAGAGAATTTCAGTTTGGCTGGACCATAGAGTGAGTGGGGAGTAGTGAAAGTTAAGATCGGAAGGTGCATAATACTAGATTGTGGAGGGACTTGAATGCTAGAGTGGAGACGCTTCAAAGAAGGATATAGTTAGTAAAAACTAGATTGGGATATGCGGTACAGCTGGGTTCTGACTAATACAAAAAAAGGAATTCTTTGAAGTAGTCACATGTATTTGAATTGCCCTATTTGAAGTTAAAATTGTATAAAATACGGTAATTGGTTCTAGCCCAATGGAAATATGCAGTATGAATTCAAATAATGCCACCACTTCAGGGAATTCCTTATTTGCACTAATACTGACTTGGTTGTAGTCCAGAGAAATCTATTTGAGAGTGCTTAATTTTTCATGCTGTCTCTGCTTTAGACAAATGCTTTTCTCTGGCTTGGTACCTCTTTTCTGTTGAAGGGTCTTCTGTGCTCGAAACTTCTATCTCCCTCATTACTTGGTGCCTCCAAGCCTGTGATACCATTTTAAGTAGACACAAGAAGTAATTATGTGCCAACTGGGTCAAATCACCACCACTTTCCCTCATCCTCTCATAGAAACAATCCAGGATGTAGTGCTCAAGAGTCCTAGGAATAGCACTGTGTCCAACTTTCCTAACACACACACACACACACACACACACACACACACACACACACACACTCCACTGGCCTTGCCTCCATAGCCATCCTCTAGGAGATTATCCCTCATGAAGAAGGGGTCTTCTCTTCTTGCCAACCCAAAACCAACCAATAGATAAGTAAAGAGCCCCAGAAACAACAGCATTCCAAAGACCACCAGCCCTGCTTCTAGCCTGGTCCTCACAGTTGTGATCCAGGAAAACAACCCTTACAGATATTCAGCCTGGTTTCTGTAGGTTGTTGCAGCCATAGCTACTGAAGATCCCTAAAAAGGAAGTTCTCACTACAAGTCCTTGGCCCTTTGCAAATAGTTCTACATTATATCAATGGAAATGATGTTAAAGAAGATACATTCATTATGTTCATATGAACTGATGCCAGGTGAAGTGAGTGGAACCAGAATAGTTTACACAAGGACAGTGATATTGTAGAGAAAAACACCTCTGAAAGACCGAAGAATTCTGGTCATCCTTGTCTCCAAAAGACAAGTGACAAAGAATGCTAGTCACATCTTGAAAGAGAAGGTTTGGACTCAAGCTGCAGAAAGAAACACACACTTTTTGGACAAGGCCACTATGTGGATTTCTTCTGCCTATTTGTTACAAGTATTTTTTTCTTCTTTTACTAAGTTTTTAATGGTGAGTGATGGAGATAATAGAGGTTAGTAATAGTAATAAAAACAATTAGGGCCATTGAACGTTTTTAAAAAATGCCAGAACAGAACAGAACAAAATTCACAAGGATGTGTAGACAAACAGGATAGTTCTGAAAGTATCACGTGGCATTATTTTATTCCTTTTTTTAAGTGGAGATTAACTATGTTGCAGTAGATAGAGCACTGGGCCTGGATTCAGGAAGAGCTGAGTTCAAATCCAGCCTTAGACACTTTCTAGCTGTATGACCCTGATATGTCATTTAACCTCTGTCTGCCTTAGTTTCTTCAGCTGTAAAATGGGGATAACAATAGTACCTACCTCCTAGGGTTGTTGTGAGGATTAAATGAAATATTTGTAAAGAACCTTGCACAATGTCTAGCACATAGTAGGTACTTAAAATGCTTGCTTCCTTCCTTCTTTCCAATACAATCATTTTTCTCTATTCATTTTTTTTAAAAAGAAGATGCATTACTATTTGATTTGATAATGCACCTTAAGGACTCTGGGGCTTTTCCACCTGACTTGCAGCTGAAAACTCCCTGTACGTTGTCTCCCCCACATTAGAATATGAGCTTCTTGAGAGCAGGATTACCTTGTTTTTCTGTTTGGATCCTTGGCACTTAGCATAGTGATTTGCATTATAGTAAGTGCTTATTAAATGCTTTTGAAAGTATTTTTTCTAATGATATGTAAAAACAATTTTTTAATTTTTTTTTTATTTTTTGGAGGGAGGAAGGCAGGGCAGTTGGGGTTAAGTGACTTACCCAAGGTCACACAGCTTGTGAGTGTGTCAAGTGTCTGAGGCTGGATCTGAACTCCGTAAAAACAATTTTTTATGTTTGTAAAAGTTTGCTTTCCAAATTCTCTCCCTCCCTCCTGCCCCTCCCCCCCTCATTGAGAAGGCAAGGAATTTGATATAGCTTATATATGTGCAGCCATGCAAAACATATTTCCATATTAGATTGTGAAAGAAAACACAAAGAAAACCAAGAAAAATAAAGAAAATAAAAAAAAATAAAGAATCTGTATTCAGATTCCATCAGTTCTTTAGGTAGATAGCATTTTTCATTACAAGTCCTTTAGAATTATCTTGGATCTTTGTATCACTGAGAATAGCTAAGTCATTAGCTATTGATAATCATTGATAATTGTACAATATTGCTGTTACTGTGTACAATGTTCTTCTGGTTCTGCTCTCTTCACTTTGAATCAGTTCATGTAAGTTTTTCCTGATTTTTCTGAAACCATCCTGCTCATCATTTCTTATAGCACAATAGTATTCCATCACAATCATATACTACAACTTGTTTAGCCATTTCCCAATTGATGGTTATTCCTTCAATTTCCAATTCTTTGCTACCACAAAAAGAGCTGCTATGAACATTTTTAGACATATAGGTCTTTCCCCCTGCCCCGCCTTTTAAAAATCAATTTGGAATACAAACCTAGTAGTGGTCTTACTAGATTAAAGAGTATACACAGTTTTATAGCTCTTTGGGCATAGTTCCAAATTGCTCTCCAGAATGGTTGGATCAATAGATGCTATTTCATTCATTTATCATAAGTGGGAAACTGATTAAATACATTGGAACGAGAATCCACCCCTTATTACATGTGTTACTCTCTTCAGCATCCCTGAATTGCCCTGATGAAATGACCCAGGAGTCTTGCCCACTGAATCTGGGAGGAGTGGTGAGATCTTGATATTGCAATGTTCCAAGTCCAGGGAAAAATCTCTAACAGGTCCATTTTAGACATCCTCATCTTTCTGTCATGGAATACCAGCTTATACTGAGCTCAGAAGACACTATTATTAAATTTTCAATGTGAACATTTACATTTTGTAAATCAGCCAATGCCAAAAAAATCAGAGTTTAATTTTATTGTTTTGTTATTGTTAAGCGATGGAGAAATGATGGTAATGTTAATTAAACTGAAAAGTGTGTCTTCCATTTTGGAGAACCAGTTGTTAACATTTACAGACAAAAACTCTGATGGAAGACCATTGTGCCTGAAGCTCTGGAGGCATCCCAGGTGTATGCCTTCCTTGTTTATCATCTCATTTTGAAAATGTCAGCTGTTGCCCCAGTTTGGGGGAGGGGTGCCGCATTACCATGTTTCCCTTGTTGCCCCTGCTTTCACCTCCGTGCTCTCAGCTAGGAATGTCTCCAGTTAAGTGACATATCCTTCCTCTAAACTCATCAAATAAAAGACTTGATTTCAGCACTGAATAGCTGGTCTAATCTTTCTTCAAAGCCCCTTTACTCTCCTAGGACTCTGTAATGGACTGGAATCCTTGCTTCCTCTTTTAAGATGATGTTTATTCTTCCTTTGCCCATGTTTGCGTTCCTTTGTTGGCTTACACTTGCTCTCTTTCCTCCTGGCTCTGTCTCTCCCTTGTGGAGATCACGGTGCATCATCAACTCACCACCTCAGCATGTCCCATCCATTTTTTCCCTTCTTATAATCTCTCCCATGATTTCTGTCTCTTGCTGGAAGGAGGATATATTGATGGGGACTAAGATGTTCTATTTAGGTGGCCTTGAGTGGGAAAGGTCTAAGATCAGGGAGCTAAATTCAGATTGTAGGGAGGCTAGGTAAGTCTTCAGTAATTGCTTGCCCTAAATTATATGCTTTTCCTCGGATACCGTTTTTCCTTTTTCCTAGGGCAAAGTAGACGTTTTTCTTCACAAATTGGGAAACACCTTTTATCTATTTCTGGTCAGAAGAGCAAAATTGCTGGTGAGGGGGAAAAGTAGGGATGTTAGAATACCTGCTGGGAACATGGAGATGAAAATGGAAAACGATAGAATGAGAAGCTTTCTGGATGGTGCAGGAAACATAATAATATAAGTGACAGAAGAGTTGACGATTGCACCAGTGGAGAGAGTTTCCACACTGAGAGTCCCCCACATCAGTGTAATCACAGGTTCTGAGCCCTCACAACCACATAAGAACAATGATAATAACAATATTAGCACAAGGTCACAGAACTTTAAGGTTTACAAAGTGCTTTCCCCATACCAACTCTGTGGAGCAGATAGATAAAGAAGGTCCTATTATCACCATTTTAAAGATGAAGAAATTGAAACTCCAAACAGTGAAGTACTTTGATGTTTGATAAAATGGGATGTACTTTAGTATAATTTACTGTCCTTCCTTTCACTTTGTAGGGTCCCAAACTGAAACTCACTAAAATTAGTACCAAAATAGAACTCTGGCCAAGTGAACTGCTCTCTGCTAGGTGTATTTTTTTTCCCTCTCTACCTTCTTTCCTTTTTTTTTTTTTAAATTTCCCTTCCTCTTTCATTTGCCTTCCAGAGAATTTTTGGACCGCTTTCTCTTTTTATCTTTTCCATCTTACTCATCTATCTACAAGCAGAAGTTCCCAGACTGAGTTGGCCAACCACGCCCTTTAAAAATATTGCTCAACAACCCCCCCCCCCAGAAATCTACTTTCTTTAATCCTTTAACTTTCTTTTTGAAATTTTCATAAATTCAAAAAAAATAGCACCACCCTGGATTGTACCAGGGCCCCCCAGAGGGTGGTATCATCCACTTTGGGAAGCTATGGTCTATAGAAGATGATGCTACAGTTCTATCTCAGACCTGAACTACTTTGAGGCATTATTATGTCTCTCCCCTGAGTTAGCTCAGGATAATCACTATAATTGTATAGCTCTGAAGTTAGACCCTTAAATTAGCTGCATCTCTCTAGGGTGGATGGGTGGAGGACCCACCAATTCCTACAGTCACCATGGTAACTTGATGCAGTCCAGAATCTTCCTCTCCCTCCAACTAAAACTTCTTAATCTTGGATCTATTGAGGCCAGACCATGAGGTATAGTTCTAGTCTGTAAAACAGACACACGAGTTACAAGCAGGGTTGCTAAAATAACTAGGAAACAATAAAAAAATTAAAAAGAAATTAAAAAAAGAATACAATAACAATAACGAAAAAAAAAAACCCTAGCCACAATGTGACACATTGGTAAGAAGGAAGTAGCTTTTGTGATAAGATACCAGCCAACTTGATTAAATACCAACCTCTTGGTTGCTCTAATTGTGGAAGACCAAGCAAAGGATTTTCAGTCCAGAATGGGGCAAGGCAAGCTTTACTTGGAAGCAGAAATATTTGATCCTTAGGATAGTCTGATAGCTATTTGCTTTCTCAAAATGAGTTTTATGAAAAGGATATTGGATAGCAGTTCTATCTTCATTCAAATTTCTCCTACTTAGGTGAATTGAAACATACCGGAGTGAAACAAGAATGGAGTGGTATGGGATTGAAACAAGGATAGAGAGAGTTTTATTAATAATAATTTCACCGTGTCGCACCATACACATTATAATCTGGCCCAGACATCTACTAGGTGTAGGACCTTGGGCAAGTCTGGCTTCCTCATCTGTAAAAATGGGGATGATAATAGTACCTACTTCCCAGGATTCTGGTGAGGACTAAATGAGACAATCTTGGTGAACTGTTTTGCAAATTTTAAAGCCCTATAGAAATGCTAGCCATTATTGTTGCCACGGCTGAAGGCAAATGAGAGAAGAAGGGGAGAAAAAAAAAAAGGAAAGAAGGGGAAGAGAAATAAGACCCCTCATGGAGTGGTTCATTTGGCCAGAGCTCTATTTTGGTAATGATTTTAGTGAATTTCATTTTGGGACCGTACAAAGTGAGAGGAAGTACATCTTTAGGCTCACAAAAAAATCTTTATGTCCCTTCTGTAAGAGGGATTCTAAGGCCCAGGGAGGTTGATTGACTTGCTTGTGGTCACACAGTGAATTAGTAAAAGTCAATACAACATCCTTGGGCTCCAGACTTCCACCTGGTTAGTATGCATGGCATGAAGGTGATCCTGGGTAGAAGGCCAAGACAGAAGAGTTCGAGTTGTGACAGGTTCTCCCAAACTAGAAAATCCTCAAGTGTGGACCTTAGGATAGACTACGCATCTATGCACAGAAGATCTATAGGAATAGCTGCATTTATTAAGTGTCTATTATGTGCCAGGCTCTGTGCTAAGTGCTTTACAAATATCATGTCATTCGATCCTCACAACAACCCTGCATGGTAGGTGCTATTATTATTCTCATTTTAAGTTGAGGAAACTGAGGCAAACAGAGATTAAATGGCTTGGTCACATATCCAGTAAATGTCTGAAGCTGGATTTGAATTCAAGGCTTCTTGACTGCAGGCCCACAACTCTATCCACTGTGGCACCAAGTTTCCCTATAGGATCTACGGTCCTATAATCCAATCATCAGTTATTTAAGTACTAGCTGTGATATTCAGAAAGGCTCACTGCCCATTTGGTAAAAGAGTAATGTATTTTTCAAATAGCCCAACCCACAAAGGCTATCTATGAGGTTACAGAGAGGTTGAGATCTATATCACAAATTTTTAAAGTATTATAGTATCAGCTTCCTTTACTATAGTTTCATCCAGGTCATGCCTGTTAACTTTGGGGGTCTCCCAAGGCTCTGTCTTGAGTCCTCTCCTCTCCTCTCCTTTTCTCTCCTTTTCTTCCTCCCCTCCCCTCCCCTCCGGCTGACTAAAGTAAGAATGCCTATATATTGCATATATATAATAGGTATTCTTACTTTATATACATAAATTTATACATAAATACACACATACAAAAATATATACATAAAAATATATACATATATACATAAAGTAAGTTGCATATATGTTGTCAACCATTCACCAAAGGTTAGGTCCAAAGAAACAAACAGAATCAGTTTCACCCTTAACGGAAGGTTTATCCTAAAAACAAACAAAATGGGGTCCCCATTAACTGAAGGTTTATCCTAAGAACAGACAGAATGGGGTTCCCCCTTATCAAAGGTTTGTTCAAGAACAAACAGAATAGGGTTTATCTTACCAAAGGTTTGATCAAGGAACAAACAGAATCAGGCTGTACATGTGTTACAAACATACTTATTTATTCTCATTAAGCCAGAGAATCATGTATTGCATGGGAGTCATAAAATAATTCTGATCTCAGAGGTAAACAAGCTGAAAGAGACCCTTTATACACTTAGAGCAATCCCAACTCAGGATGACTGTGTCAACCAAAATTATACTCTCCAATATGAGAAAGAAATTTCTTAATGGGATAGGTTGTAAATACAACAAGATAAGAGAATGTCAAGGCATCAATTGAAATGATAGATCCAGGATGTCTGTCTGTATGTGTGTGTATGTGTGTATCATATGTGTATATATACACATATACACATACATACATATATACATATACACACATATACATGTACACATACACACATACACGCATATGTATATATGTATACATTTGTGCATACATATATGTGTGTATGTATGTGTGTGTATACACACACATACATATATATATATATATACATATACATATATAGCATAACATAAGAAAAGTCCCATTATTCAAAAGAGTGTCCAGTTCAAGGTGCCTTGTCCTTGGTAGGCATAAACAGAAGAATGCTCCTGGTCGGCTTCATCAGGCCTTGTAGTTGCTGACACAGGAAGGGGCATTTTGGGTTCACTCAGAGAGCAAAGCAAAGCATATATGTTAAACCAGAGCATACAAGGCATTATGATAGGTTAAGCTCAGAGTGGGCCAAAAATGTCTTTTTCCTGATTGGCCAATCCAGATTTTAGGCCTTTCTCAGGTGATGGAGGTGGCTTAAAATGGTTCCCAACATATATATGTTTTTTGAACTGTCTTTGTAAAGTCAGATGATCAACTTGTTACAGTAAAGAACACAACCTATTCTAAGTAAAAGAATGATCAAAAAGGGAAGATACGATGTGGAATTAAAATAACTTCATTCTAAATTATTGGAACAAGTCAATGATACCAAAAAATTAGAAATTGTATAAAAGAACAGACATCAATCCAGATTATCACCATTTCCCAAGGAAGGTTGTAAATAAATTGCCATAATATGGAGACCAACAGTCTAAAAACTATTTAATACCCATGCCAAGCAGACATGTATAGTTGTCAAAAGCAATGCTGATTTAGAATAAACACATTTATAAAATCTCACAGAAAGGGATAGTAGAAGATTGTGAGCAGTATCATTTCATAAGACAGCAAGAAGAAGTGGAGAGAAAACAAGTTTGGTGATAGACCTAGTTAAATTCATTTAGAAAGCATTTAAGGATGAAACTAGGGCAATAAACAGCTGAAGCGATGGAAACAATCTGTTGAGATTATTCTAAAAAGTTATTTACTTCAAAAATGACAGTGAAACCACCATATTCAGACTCTGATGTCACAGTCCTTTATATGTTACAAGAGGAAATAGAATATCACTAAGCAAAATTAAAAGGAAGAACAATTGGACTAGACCTAGAGGAGATTCATGTTGGAGGCACCATAACTTTGAGTGCCCTGAGAGATTTGTTTTCTAGGTATCTAAAGGAGAGGACCCTAAGTGCTTGGGGGAAATTATGGTTATTGTTACTATGGCAAAAAGTTGATGTTTTAAAACTGATTTATTTAGCATTTTATTTTTCCCAAATTACATGCAAAAACAATTTTTAACATTAGTTTTTAAAAATTCGAGTTCCAAATTCCCTCCCTTCCTCCCCAACTCCTTGTTGAGAAAGCTGGCAATTTGATATGGGATATATATAGTCATGAAAAACATATTTCTATATTAGTCACGTCATAAAAGAAAACATAGACCAAAAAAACCCCAAGAAGGAAAAAGAAAATTTTAAAAGTATGTTTCAATCTGTATTCAGACTCTATCAGTTCTTTCTTTGTGTATAGACATCATTTTTTATCATAAGTCTTTCAGAGTTGTCTTGGATCATTGTATTGCTGAGGCTAGTTAAGTCATCTACACTTGATCATCTTACAATATTGCTGTTACTGTGTACAATGTTCACTGGTTCTACTCATTTCACTTTGCATCAGTTCATGTAAGTCTTTCCAGGTTTTTCTGAGAGCATACTGCTCATCATTTCTAAGAGCACAATAAAAAAGTTGATTAAGAAAGCATCAGTAATTACTGCCCCATTTGCCTACTTCCCAATCTCTGCAAAATCTTTGTAAGCATAACCAACCCATTTGTTAAGATGAGAGCATTCTTGTCTAAGGCTTGAGAGGGTAACAGGAAGGCTTTTGCCAAAGATACTCTATAGCAGAGTAGATAGCCTTGAGGAACATAAGATTACCTCCACACCATAATGAAGCATTAGAAGCTGACTTTAGTGACACATAAAATGTATGCAAGCATATGAAGATGGTCAAAAAAATTACACTTAAGATACTCGAGTTGAGTACGGACCAGGAAAAATCAAAAACTGAGGCAACATTATGTCATTGTAAAGCTTAGAACCTAACAGGGTGATAAAACACAGAGAACAATAACATGAAGTATTTAGTACATTTGAAGTACATTTGAGTTTCATAGGTTGCCATAGCCAAAATTCTCACTACCTAGTGGCCTAGCTACTGGAGATGCTCTTTCTGTACTCTGGGTAGGCTGAACCTCAGAAAAGTGACCCAGCTTGTCAGCAGAGATAGCCCTGAAGTTTTGATTGCTTCTTAGTGTTTGTGGTCCACTGTGATTATATCTTTGGAGAATCTCAGTCACTTCTGTTCTTTGATGAAGCAATAAAGTAGTATTTTGGGGGGAAGGATTGCATTTTTTCTTTTTCTTTAAATTTTTAATTTATGAAATAAAACAAGCGTTTCCATAACATAACACAATAAAAAAGATAATTGCGTATGAAACTGCAACCCACTATGTACAACATGCTATTTCTTCTAAATATGTAACAAAATTATCATGCAATTTTTTCCTTTTTTTCTTCCCTCTCCTCTCACCCCACTCCTCCATAAAGATGGTTACTATTAGACACAAATATTATATATGTGTAAGATTGTTTTATAATACTTCTATTTATCAGTGTTTTCTCTGGATGCTGATAGTGTCTTTCTTCATTTGTCTTTTATTTTTAATTGTGTATTTATAATAGTCGAAACTACTTACTCAGAGTCGTTCTTCATAAAATATTGTTGTTACTGTATACAATGTTCTCTTGGCTCTGCTCACTTCAATCTTCACCATTTCATTTAAGTCCTTTTCTGCCTTTCTTAGCTCATCATTTTTTTATAGCACAGTAGTATTCCATCATAGCCATACACCACAACTTGTTCAGTCATTCCCCAATTGATGGGAATAAAATAAAGTACTATTTTTTGTGAAGAATTTCTAAGATATCCTGGACAAGAACTGCATAGGACTGGAAGGCATGGATGAGTTATAGTCTTTGCTGTTGGAGGTAGAACCCACATCAAGGAAATCTACTAAAGTGTCAAAGTTAATGCATTAAGCAGCTGCAAAACAAAGTGCTATGTGAAGTTTAAGGAAGGTAGTAGTTATTGACTAGGAGAATCAGCAAAAGATTATTTAGAACAATGTGAGCAAAGGAATAGAAGAAGGTGAGTTTAGTATATGGTCTAGGCTTCATTTGGGCTGGGGTACAAAGTCTAGACAGATAAGTAATATGAGAAGATTGGAAAGGTAGAATGGTGTCCAGTTACAGAGACAGAACTTTATTTAAAGGAATAGAGAACCACTGAAGATTTTTGAACAAAGAAGTGACATGATAGATGTGTGTATAAGAAAGATTATTCTGGCAGTAGAATTTCAAGGGTTAAATGGGGGGAGGATAGAAATCATTTGTCTAATGCAATAGTCCAGGCAAAGAGTCATGAGAATCTTTATGAGGTTGTCAGCCATGGGAACAGACAGACATGGATGAAAGTGAGAGATGTTGACGGGTGGAATCAATAAGCTTCATTAACTGATTGGTTATAAGAGGTAAAAGAGATGTACTATTCAAATATCATCTCAAGATCATAAACTAGAGAGTTGAGTTTAATGGTTGTGTTACAGACAGGAAGAGTCAAGTCAGAAAAAAGGGAGTAGATTTACAGAAAAAGAGAATCATGGTTTTTGACATGTTGAATCTAGATGGCCCTGAAATATCAAAATAGAGCTTCCCTATAGGCTATTGAGGATGTGGATCTGTTGTTCAGAGAAGAAAGGGCTCTAAATATACTTTGGGGAAGGTCATCTGCGGAGAGGCAGTATTTGAGGCCATAAGAGTGATTGGTCTTGTCAAGGAATATTAAAAAGGAAGGCCAAGATCCAAATATTGATGAACTCTCATGTTTAGGAGTAGGAAGAAGATAAAGAGATAGTGAAAGAGAGAGAAGCAATGGTTAGAGCTACAGAGTGTGGTGTCTCTGAAGCTAAGAGAATAGTTTCTAGTAAAATGAGGTGACCAAAAGAATCCAAAGAGACCAAGACATGAAGGAAGCTGAGGAATTAAACAACACAAAACAATACTTGGCCAGCAGGAAGTTATTGGTGACCTTTGCAATGGCAGTTTCAGTGGAGTGGTTGGAGAAGTCAAACTGAAAAGGGTTAGGGAAGAAAGTTGAGAAAATGTAGAGCCAACTTATTTTGGCACTTTAGTGGAGCAGAGTGATGGGCTCTGAAGCAGGAACAGGGAAATCAGATTTTGGGGCTTTGAGGATGAGGATTTTCAGGTTGAGAACAGTGGAAGGTCAATGGGTAGGGTAGCCTAGCAGAGAAGGTAGAGATGGGATCATGCCTTGGCATAGAGACCGGTGAAGCTCAGGTTAAGGAAATAGAACGAGAAACAATACAAATGGGTGAAGGTATCAAAGTTAAGTGCTAAGAACAGGTTTGATATCTGTGTTAGAAGGGAAGAGGAAGAAGTATAAAGGGTTGAAGTTGAAGACCGGAATTCTACTTTTCTAGATCTTTAACACGGTACAATTTTGAGAGACGTTGAGGTCTAAAATATGATCACGGCAGTGTTCATCTTGTAGTGGAATTTTTTAGTGACCCACAAAGGTCATCATTGATCAACCTATGTTCTTGAGGTCAGGATTGAATAACATCAGTAAGTATTAAGAATGAAGCAGTTAGCTGCTTATTCTGGCTGGCCTGGCAGATTGCAAGATGGGCACCAATCTACGTCCAACAAGACCTTGGAGTCTCCTTATATACAGATATTTAAGGTAGTATTCATAAGTTAAACATTATTCAAAGTAACGTGTAAAACGAAGAAAAGAAAAATGACTATTCGTAAACACACATGGTTATACAAAAAGGATATACTTATTGGAGAAAAATATGTATTCTTAGCTATAGAAGACAGAAAAGGAGTTATCTGAGTACAGCTGGTCTTTCTTAAATCAAAGAAATCTGCCCATCATACTAGACAAGGAGAACTTTCCTGGAACTCTGGAATCCTTCACTTTCTTTCGGTTCTAATATGAGGTGAGAGAGATTGAAGGACCCTAGCTGCTGCAGCTGTGTCCTTTAGTTCACTTACGATGAAATAGCCGAAGTCAGTGTCTGGGGTTCATTTGGGAGGAGGACTTTGTTCATAATCTGAAGTGAGACAGAGAATGATGTCATCGAGGAGGTTGAGGAATTTAGAGGTCAGCCTGTTATAATGGTCATCAGCATGAATACCAAAACCCCCTTGGATGATGACAAGAAGAAGAAGACTGAGAACCATCTATTAAAGTCACTGAGAAAATTAGGCGAGTGAACTGGAATCCAAAAGGACAACAAAAAGGATGAGGTGATAAAAATGATTGCATGGAATTCAAGAGAAGAAAAGCGATTGAGGGGACATAGTGGGAAAATGGTGAGAAATCAATAATGGAAGACAAGGTTTATAACTAACCCTCATCCTAGTCACGGGAGCTAGGGGAAAGGGAAGAAAAAAATCATACCCGGGGGAGAAAAAAGCAAGAGAGGAGGTATCCTCAGGAAAGATTGTAGATTTAGAGCTGGAAAGGACTTTAGAGACTACTGAGTCCAACCTATTCATTCTGTAAATGAGTTACAGAGAGGTTAAGTGACTTGCCCAGGATCACACAGCGAGCAAGGGTCTGAGGCAGGATACAAACCTAAGTTTTCCTCACTCCAGGGTTGAGTCTGCTACACCACAATGTGTCAAGACCCAGTTTTTCAGTTAAATTGAGGATTTGAGAGCATGGTCAGTTGAAAATTTCCAGGATGTAGGGGAGTTTATGAAGATAGAGCAGCAATTCCACAGGGCACAACAGAGTAAGCGAGGAGGGCAAACCAGATAAAAGTAGATTTGAGGAGGAGCATGGCTGATTAGATACAGATGGGGTTTCTGGGGGAGGGGGTATGGGAATACTGCCTATACCAAAAGTGGAGAAACTGGATAACCAGGGTTGGTGATTTAGGGACTCAGATCAAGTGCAGCCTTTTGCATGGAGCCTTTCCTGATTTCCTCAGCTATTAGTACATCACTGTCCCCCTCCTCCATTAACTTATATCTATTTTGTCTATATTTTGCCTATACTTATACATGTAAATATTGTCTCCTCTGATAAAATGTAAGCTTCTTGAGGGCAGGGACAGTCTCACTTTAGTTTTTTGTATCCCTGGAACCTAGTGCAATTCATGGTAAATAGGAAGTGGTTAATAAATGCTCATTGTTTGTTTGATTAATTGATTAGTGTTCTGTCAGCTGAATTTAACTAAGAAAGCACTTACAGTTGATCATTTCCAGATTTCAAAATAGAATTTAGATCACTGATGCTCACAAACTGTTTCTTTAATAATTCATTTTCAAATTTAATTAGGAATCACTGTCAAGTATATCACTAATATATAATTTGAAGTATTCATCTTCTTCCCCTTTTTGTAAGTTGGGACAGCATTCATCAATCTTTTAGTCCCAGGGCTCTGTTTTCATGCTCCATGTCTCCCCAAAGATGCAACCACAGTTAAGTAATCATATCTGCCTCTGTTTTCCTCCCCTCTGATCTCAGAGAATAAACTGGTCCTCCTTGTCCAGGCTATTACTTCCCTTCTATCCTTCAGGCAGAGCCATAACTAGCAATTCTAGGGTCTATACTGTGTCACAAAACGGGCCAAGTCTGAGCGGGGGTGGGAGCAGTGGTGGGATGGGCATTTTGAAATCTTAGGACATAAAACTCTGTGTGTGTGTGTGTGTGTGTGTGTGTTTGTGTGTGTGTGTGTGTTTGTGTGTGTGTGTGTGTGTGTGTGTGTGTGTGTGTGTTTAGGAGAAAGAGAGAGGACCCATGTTACCATGAGACCACTTCTGCATGGGAAAAGGAACAGGGTTAGCTGGATCTCATTAGGAACTCTCTTGAGGTACAGTCACCAAAGAAAAGAATAGAAAAGCATAGCACCATTTTAGTTTGGTAGCTTATTTTATAATTACTTTTGCTAATTGTGTACTTAATTAAGCTCAATTGTTTCTACCAGCTAGAGGAGTACAAATGCTTTCGGGACCCTCAAAATTTTGGTAGCCAGGGCAAAGGACCAATTGCTGCCCACCTAAGTTAGAGCTCTGCCTTGATGCTATACACTTCCACCTTCTTGAGGATTTTTCTGGCTTTAAAATTCTTTCCTGTCCTGCTCTCCCTCTCTTCTCTCACCCCCTCTTACAGTATCTCCATGCTTTTGCTCATGACATGTGCCATTCTTGGAATGGACTATTCTTCTCCTCTCATTTTACCCTATTTATATCCTCTCCTCTTTTAAACCTCAATTCAGGTGATGCTTTCTTCAAGAAATTTTCTCTGTTCTCCCAAAACAAAAATGATTCCTTCCTCAGTGACTCTCTCAAGCCATTAACAATTTTTTAAACTTTTCATTTAAAAAAAATTACATATAAAATAATTTTAACCATTTTTTTAAATAATTTTTGCCTTTTTTTTTTTACAATTGTGAGTTCCAAATTCCCTCCCACCCTCCCTCTCCTCCCTGCTCATGGAGAAGGCAAGTAATTTGATAAAGGTTATATTTGTGCAGTCATGCAAAACATATTTCCATATTAGTCATGTTGTGAAAGAAAATACAGACCAAAAACCCAAAGCAAAAATAGAGAAAGTAAAAAAAGGTATGCTTTGATCTGAATTCAGATTCCATAAGTTCTTTCTCTGGAGGTGGATAGCATTTTTCATCATAGGTCCTACAGCATTGTCTTGAATCTTTGTATTGCTGAGAATAGCTAAGTCCTTCAGAGTTGATCATTGTACAATATTGCTATTACTATGTACTATGTTCTCCTGGTTCTGCTCACTTAATTTTTGATCAATTCATGTAAGTCTTTCTAGATTTTTCTAAGAGCATCCTGCTTGTCATTTCTTATAGCACAATAGTATTCTATAGCAATCATATGCGACAACTTGTTCAGCCGTTCCCCAATTGATGGGCATCCCCTCAATTTCCAATTCTTTGCCACTACAAAAAAGAGCTGCTATAAATATTTTTGTACAGATAGGTCCTTTTTCTTTTCTATTTTTCTCAAGCCATTAAAAAAACACTTCTCCTATGTACTTAAATATATCTGTATTGTATCATGGTAATTTGTATAGACAATCCACTAGATTGTAAACTCCTTGAGGAGTTAGAAACACAATGATTAAAAAATCCCTATTGTATTTCTAACTTGGCAAAATGCCTTGCACACAAATGCTGTTTAATATTTAGTGAATTGAATTGAGCTGACCTGAATTGAATTCTTTCAAAACTCTGATATGTAGTTTGTCTAGGGCTAAGTAATTTGAATTTATCAAAGACATCAGGTACCCTCAACACCTTTTCACTTATCTTTGGCTCCAATTTTCTATGAAATAGTGTAGTAGTCAAAAGGCCTATATTCAAATCCTACTTCTAAGTGTTTATTATTGCCCGTTGGGCTTTGGGCAAGTTACTGAAAGTGCCACGACTTCATGTTGTTCATCTGTAAATTGAGGAAGTTTTTCTAGGCAGCATCTAGGATCTCTTCCAGCTCTGAATGTGATTTTAAGACCCATCCTACATAGGTATGGTGGCAAAGTAGGCTGCTGGGTGGTGCAGTGGAGAGAGCACTGGGCTTGGAGTCAGGAAGACCAGGGTTAAAAAAAATCCAGCCTCAGACACATGATAACTGTGTAACCCTGGTCAAGTCACTTGACCTTTGTTTGCCCTAGTTTCCTCATTTGTAAAATGGGGATGATAATAGCACCTCCCTCCCAGGGTTATTGTGAGGACCAAATGAGAAAATAATTGTTGAAAGTCCATATTTTGCTTTGGAGAATAATACTCAGTTTTGCTGGGTAGGTGATTCTTGGTTTTAATCCTAGCTCCATTGACCTCT
>CM053622.1:600972784-600998936 GCA_028646595.1 Phalanger gymnotis
CAGAGTCTGAGACTGAATCTGGGTGTGTTTTCGCGCCTGGCCCTGTTCCCAGCCAACTTACTTAACCCTTGAGGTTTTCAGCGGGGTATGACTACTTGTAGACTAACAAGTTCTATGTTCCATGCTTGGGCAGATGCGCTGCTTCACCAGCACTCTTCCTTCCCCAAGAACCCCCTACCTGGACTGGGCTTAAATCTTCAGCAGGCTCTTCACTCCAGCTCTGATCAGCCACTTAATTCCTCCCACCAGGTGGGCCTGGGGCCAGAAGCAACTGCAGCCATATTTCTAAAGCTGCCCCACCTCTGCTGCCCCAGGGGCGGTGGCCGAACCACAAACTCAGTCCCGCAGCTTTTCCCACTAACCTTCTCTGTTGTTTTTGCTGTTTGTGGCTTGTGAAGTCTGGTAAATGCCACAGCTCAGTAATTCAGGATGCTAAGGCACTCTCCGGTCAGCTTGTGGTCTTGGCTTGTGGTCTGGTCGGTCCGCGCTGCGCACGCTGGGCTCTGCTTGGCTCAGCTCCACTCCCCTCAGCTGGGAGCTGGGAGCTCCGTGCGGGACAGACCTTACCCAGAGACCATCCAGGCTGTCCTGGGCTGGAGCCCTGTTTCCCTCTGCCACTTTGTGGGTTCTGCAGCTCTAGAATTGGTTCAGAGTCATTTTTTTTATAGGTTTTTGGAGGGACTTGGTGGGGAGCTCACGGCAGTCACTGCTTTCCAGCTGCCATCTTGGCTCCGCCCCTATGAGAAAATAATTGTAAAGTACCTAGCACAAAGTAAGCTCTATATAAATGTTAACTATTATTATTATTGTTATTTTTAGTGAAAATTTAAAGCTCATTCTCAATAGAATGAAAAGAAATAAAGAATTAAGAAGCTTGGTTTTTCTATCATTTGTTATCACACATAGGGAAAACATAGCACCTTTTAGTTTGGTAGCTTATTTTATAATTACTTTTGCTAATTGTATACTTAAGTACATGAATCTATGAATCAGTGCTTGAGCTATTGTTTTATTGATTGTCTAGATTTCAGAAAGTGATGGAGAAAATATTAATAATCCAAATTAAACTTAAAAGTGTATCCTGTCTTGGCAGAGTTGATTGTTAAATATTTACCAGCAAACCTCTGGTTCCTACTCTCAAACAGCTTAATAGGGGAAGACAGAACATAAAGGGGAGCTGGAAAGTGGAAATGGGATGTGGGAAGAGGGATGGGAAGAGGGTATCTGTGCAGGAATGGAGCTATCATTGAGGACTGAGTCTGGGAAGTGAAGTGAGTATGATTGGGGCACCTCGTGACATGGACGTCCTAGCTAGGAACTCACTAATCAGAAAAGCAGGCAGGCCCAAAGGTGGAGGCATCTTCAGGTAGACAAGGCTGGTGGTAAATAGGTGAAGTACAGAGAGAGTAGAGCTGGGAGTGTAGGGGTTCTAGTTGTTTCGTCTTCCTCTTGTGTCCAAAATAGCTAAAGAAGACTCTTTTTATTGGTTTTAGAATTGATCACCAGCCAGAGGGCTTCATCCTGGCCTTGAACTTGACATCATTCATACAGGACTTTGCCACTCTTTTTTATGCATTGTAGGGAAAACGATGTTATTATATTGCTAGGAATAATTATTATTGTGTTTAAATCCAACCTTACATGATAAAAAGTTGTCCACATCCAGTATGTCGCCTGATCTCAGTAACTCTCTAGGCATGCTGGAATTGGCCATAAAGGTATTTGGGGTTTCCCCAGGTCCTGGCTCCACCCAAAGCATTCTTATTTTGAGTTACCACATCCAGGACTTGTGATGGATCCACCCAATCTTGTGTTTTGGCTTCTCCTGAATATTATTAAATGTTTATGGTTACTCATCTCTGTCTCAATCTACCTTGTTTTTAAATTGCCTTTTTGGCAACTTTGCTTAATAGTGTACTTACACTTTGTTACTATAAAATGTAAACCTTCCAGAGCCTGGATGAGAAGGAACCATACCTCCTTTCCAATTCACTTTCCTCTACCAAATGACCTAATAAATTTCTTTCTAAAATTATTTCAGATTTTAGGGTCTGTTCTCGTGAACAACATTCTCCATTGCAAACTCTTAATCCTTTCTCTTGTACATGTCCCCTAAAAGTCTATCTCTCCTTATATGTCTCTATAGATACCAAATGAAATGGAGTTAGTGGAGACTGACATCCCATATTCATGAAAACATGGAATTTGTCCTAGCTTTCTTCACAGTCGTATCCCATCCATTAATTTTACCCACCCTGACTTTATCTTTTGACTCGAGTTCCTGTTCCCAAATTCCTGTTTCCATCTCTTCATTATAGACTCTGGTGAGACCTAGAACTCTTGAATTCCTGGCTTTGAACCATCCTTCTGCCCCCTCTGCCTGTTGAATTCTTGCCAGTCCTTTAAATCCTAACTCAAACAGTTCTTCTCTATGAATGTGACTAATCTTCTGTTGGGGATACCTTGCATCACAATCCACTTTGTTTTGTTACTTATCATTTTCCAGTGTCCCATCATGCAATTCTGCATTCTATGGCTATTTTTGTTTGTGTCCTAGTCCCCATCTTGCTTACAAGTTGCATGAGAACAGAGATTATGGGACCATGGATTACCTAAATGCCATTTCTCCTCCCTTTATCCCCCCTCAATTCTGTTTAATAAAGCATGATTGAATTGAAATCCCAATTTAGAACCTCAGCAGAGCTGTCACCTACAGGAAAACTGTGTAGGAGGGGGCTGGTACAGCCTGTGTTAGCAATGGTCAGGATTTGTCCCTAAATTGGCATTTTAAACAAAAAATCTTCCATCCCACACATCTCTGTACTGGGGATGGCCTTGTTTTTCCACATCTCAGGGGCCCAAATAGAATGGGGGAATGTGGCTGGATAACTTCTCAAACAAATAAAACCTGGACCACATAAGGGATTTAGTCACGGGAAAGACAGGAGCGAGAGCAAGACATCTAGCAATTGGTGTTTCAGATGATCCAAGTTCGATTGCTTGCTCCAACCTCCTGTTCTGCTGGCATTAATTATAAAAGTTAATTTCCTTTACCTCCTTAAATATTTCACTATTCAATTCAATTCAAATCAATGGGTAAGGAAAGCCCTGTGCTGGGCTCTGGGGATGTAAGACGAGCATTCCTTCCCAGCAGAAGGATACTATCATTACTAGATTATGTTTATAAGGATTTTGACTTTTGGGGGTGAATGATAAAGTAATAATAGGGAAAACTGAGATTTATATAATGCTTCAAGGTTTACAAAATACTTTACATGTATCATCTTATTTAATTCTCAGTTGAAACAACCCTGTGAGGAAGGTGCTATCATTTTCTCCATATTCCAGATGAAGAAATTGAGACTAAGAGATAAAGTGATCTGTTTGAGGTCACACAGCTAGTATGGGTCTGAGGCAGGATTCAAACCCGGGTTGTCCTGATTTCCAGTTGAGCCTTGTCTGCCTTGGTTCTACCACTGTCTCAACAGTTGTGTCACCTAGTCACTTCACCTCTAGGAATCTCAGGGTCTTCATCTATAAGGACTATATGGACCAGATTGCCACCAAAGTCCTTTCCACTTCTAACATTCTATAGGTCTAGGATGCAATTCATTAACTGTGTCTGGCAAAGAGGGACCAATCACTGCATTGTTTTAGTGCTGATGCCACCCAGTGGATTAAATATATATCTGCAGAATATACATCCTGTATTCAAGGTTCAAGGGTTACAGATGGTCAGTATATGGCGGGCAAGTATCACTAGTGCTCTTAGGATAACTGCCCCATGTAATCATCTGATACAATGAATATATATTAAGCTTATCTTTCCTTGAGCTGTCCAATGACCATTTACTGAGGGTCAGAGTTTGAGTAGATGTTCGTTGGTCTTTGTTTTGAGGTTCCTGCCAATGGACATAGAAATGACGCCTTTGAGGGTCTTTGTCATTTTCTAGCTCCTCAAGCCTGAATTTCCAGTGCTCCAAAAGGACAACTGAAAGGTGAAAAATTCAGGCACTGAACTGATATTCTTTGGTTTATGCAGCGGCAAACAACTGATTTATCTGCATTGTCTCCCTCAACCAGTAAGAAGAAAATTCCTTAAAAAATTATTTGATTCATCTTTCTATTTGTTTGGGTGCTATGTAGATACAACCCAAGAAGCATCAGCTCTCTTTTTTGCTCCCCAGGAATCATCTAGTATTCCTCTATCCCCTTGGGAAATTTTAGATGAAAAAAACCAGAGATCATCATTTCCTTCACCATCACATTTTACAGATGAAGAAACTGAGGCAAACAGGGTTAAGCGACTTGCCAAGGGTCACACAACTAGTACATGTCTAAGGCTGGATTTGAACTCGGGTCTTCCTGACTCCAGGCACAACACTCTACCTGCTGTGACACCTAGCTACCCCCTATACAATACTACCTGGAGGAAAAGATGTGGTCTGGCATTTGAATTTTTTAGCCCATTTGATTACAAACAATGCTATAGTTGTATACTTTGGAATCATTTGGGTAATTGATGACATTTCCCCTTCCATTTTTATCCAACCACATGGTGTTGCTGAATAGAGTTACTTCATGTAAGCCAAACTTACTATTTTCTAATGGATAATAAGATTGTTGAAGGAAGATGAAAAGAAAAAATAGAGGGATGGAAAAGAGGATTTGGAGACAATTAGTAGTAGTAAAAATAATGCTATACCTAAGGGTCAGGATAGACTTGAGTTTGAATCCTGCCTTTGTTACTTACTACTTATATGGCCATAAATTAATTCTAATCTCAGAACAAGACAGAATGGGCATTTCCAGTTCTTTTTCTGAAGTTCAGAGATATTTCTTCAGTGAAGTTCTCTAAAAAAAAATTGAGAAAAGAGCCTAATTCAGGAGGTCTCCTGAATCAGTATTGCATTCGAAACCCTGAGTTTCCTCATCTCTAAAATGGTAATAAGAACCAGCATGGTATGAGAGAATTCTGCAAATTAATGATGTCTGGTCCACAAGAACCTAGGGAGCATAATACCTGAGCTACCTCCCTCATAAGTTCTTGGCAAAAGAAAACAACTATAAATGACTTCAGTTCTCATGTCAAAACAGAGACCAATAGCAATTTCAAAAGACTGGTGATGAAACATAGCCCCCACATCTTGGCAGACATACAAAATGAGACACGTGTTCTCAGATTTGGCTGGTGAGTTGATTTGTTTTATGTGACTATGCAAATTTACTACAAAGAAGGGCTTCTATGAAAGGGGAGTTAGGTATGCAAAGAAAACAAGCATTTTGTTGTGAAAACAAACAACTGTGTTTGTGTGGAAGAAAACAAATCTTCAGAAAGGGCACAAATTTTTACTAAGTTGTTAAGTGTCATGTGTATATTTATACACACATACACATATAGTGTGTGTATATATATATGTATATATGCATATCAATATATATGTATACGATAGCAGGTATTCCAAAAACCTTAGTTCAGTTTTCATTTATTAAAGCTGAAAACTGAACTAAGACTTTTGAGTCATTCGGTATATTATCTATCTATCTGTCTGTCTGTCTGTCTATCTATCTAGCTATCTAGCTATCCGTCTGTCTGTCTGTCATATATGTATATGTAGATATATACAAACATCTAAATATATGTTTGTATAAATGGATATATTTTTGTGTATATACATACATATATATAGGTATATGTGGCAAGGGCTGTCCCCTCACATGTAACATGGGATGTCATTGTGTGGCTCAAAGGGAGGCAGAATAGACATCTCTAGCCTCTTCTCCCTCTATTCTTTTCTAAGGGACACTTTATTTCCTCCCAGGAGTGGAAGCAGGAGGTTGGGGCCAGAATCTTGGCCATGCTGCTCTCCTCAGAGAGAGAGGAGTACCAGGCTAGAATTATATCTGTCTTCTCCCTTAAATCTTATTAGTCTAGAGGATGTGGTTTTCAGGTTCAAGCTGACTTCTGGTCACTGTTTCATTAATGGATGAAGCAGGATCCAAGCTTTATATCCAAGGTTTGACTCATTTTTCACCAAATATCAGTTTCCCAATGAACACATACAATAGGTGGCCAAGAAGTCTATTTATCCAACTTGACAGTAAAAACAAAAATCAAAGAAAGTATACATAGGAGATATATAACAGGTAATGAAGAGAGAAGGAGCTCTCCTATTAGGAGCAGGATAACTCAGCTCAGTCAAGAGACAGAGTTCTGGATCTCACCCACAGGGAATTTCCCCCAAATCTCTAGTGTAGCAAGCTGAGGACAGGGACATGATGGAGATTGCCAGCTCCTCTCATATTGGCTTCTTCCCAGAATGTCATTTTCCTTCAGCAACCAGAAGTGGGGTTGTGGTGTCATCCATCTTCTCTCTCAAAGTTGGAAGCCAGAAGTACCTGAAGAGACCACAGAGCCCAAAGAAACCTGAAAGAACTCAAAGCAGGTCCAAAGACTTGAAGAGACTAGAGCTCTCCTCTCTCCTGTTTTCACCAGCTCTGCCGTACCCTTCGCATACACACAGAACATTGATCTCCAATAAGGAGAAAGTCCTGTGCCAATAGGCTTTGGGACTCGGGTTATACGGATCTTCAAAATAGTCACTTAAATCATTCTGGGCCTTGGTTTCCTCATCTATAAAAATGAGAGGGTCAGACTAGATGAGTCTGAGGTCCCTTCCAGCATCAAGTCTATGATCTTATGATTAAATCATAGGATGTCATTTGTACTGAGACAAAGCACTCCATGGACTGATGATCAAAGAGCCCAAACCATAGGAATCTTCAGCCCTCTCCTATGTGAGGGGAAAGACGTGATGAACATTGTCAATCCTTCTTCTGAAGCTCAGAGAGATTTTCTTCTTTGAAGTTCCCTGAAAAAAAAAATTTGAGAAAAGAACCCAACAGACCCAGTTTCCTGTATCAAAGTTGTGTTTTAAACACACCTCGAACACAGCCAGAACAGCTAGGTAGGGCAGCGGCTAGAGCGCTGGGTGTGGAGTCAGGAAGACCCAGGTTCAAATTTGGCCTCAGACACTTACTAGCTGTGTGACCCTGGCCAAGTCACTGAATCCTGTTTGCCTCAGTTTGCTCATCTATAAAATGGAGAAGGAAATGGCAAACCACTCCAGTATCTTTGCCAACAAAACTCCAAATGGGGTCAGGAAGGGTTGGACGTTACTGAACAACAACTAATACAGCCACCTCTCAACCCTTGCCCTCATGGAGTAAGACGAGTCTAATGCAAAGAAATGAGCTCTCTAGATCAAACTGAGTACCCCTGTTGTTTTTCAGTCACGTTCTACTCTTCATGACCCAATTTGGGGTATTCTTGGCAAAGATACTGGAGTGGTTAGCAATTTACTTCTCTAGCTCATTTTACAGATGAGGAAACTGAGGCAAATGAGGTTAAGTGACTTGTCCAGGGTCACACCGCTAGTAAGTGTCTGAAGTCGGCTTGCGTCTTCCAGACTCCAGGCCATGTTTTCTATCCATTGCGCCCCCTAGCTGTCCCAAGTGTCTCTTAGCCTGTATTTTTACTCTCCTCCCTGTCCCACATGTTTCTTATTTTTAAATTTAAACAAGAAGTTTATTTAAATGGCAAGATGTTTGACTTGAAGGGAAAACCATTTATAAGGATCGATTTCTTTATAGTAATTTATCTGTACTGAGAGACAGAGATTGCCCTACATGTAACAGCTATGTACAAAAAAGTTATAAAACTCGTTCTTGGTTTTACAATGATGAAAGAAAAACCTTGAAATTATCCAATCAAACAAGGTACGCAAGGATTTTTTGGTGGTTTTTTTTTGTTGTTGTTAAACAGCGAGAGCAAAATAACTTACTGGAATATAAAGATAAAAGTTGAATGAGCATGCCACTAATGGAGAAAAGGCATAGTTTCATAGAACCGGTTTGTTTTTTCCCCTCCCCATCTCCATTTGACGTTAATCAAAACATACCATTGGCCGTTTAGTTAAAAAAACACGCATTATGCCTGTACACATACACCAGTTACTTTATGCACAATAAAGGAATGGGGGAAGGGAATCTAAGAAGAGAGAAAACTATACTGCAGTAGTCCGGATGTGGATGCACCAAATCTTGGCTTTCTAATTGTGAATGTATGGTTTTCCTTGGGAGCACAGTTCTGGAGTAGAGTTGTATATTCTCTTTCTAGTAAGCACCTCCTGTGTGCTGCTGGAATACATCAATTCTGTCTTCATCCTTTATTTCCAGCTGTGCAGGTGTGTCTGTTTCATTGATTGGTTGGCTGCCCATCAAATCGGAATCTGATCTGCCTCACTGACAAACTGTCGTTCACAATAGGCTTTCATTAGTTTCCTAAGTGGTGTGTGCCTCTCAACCTTACATTGCACCACCGAACCATCCTGCCCTGCCACCTTCAAATTAATGTGGTTGTTGTTTTCAGTATTGACTCCCTCCTTCAGCTTTTTGTCGGCCATGGAGAGTCCAGTGGTCTCCCCAGCCACCGCTTCACAAAAGAGGCACCAGGATGGTCTGCTCCAAGACAATGGGGGAGAAACAGCAGTGGCAGGAGCAGGAACAGGGAGGAGGAGGAGGAAGATGATGGTGGTGATGGTGAGGAAGAAAAGAAGAAGGAGGATGAAGAGGTGGAGGAGAAGGAGGAGGAGGAGGAAGAAGAGGAGGAGGGGAAGGAAGAGGAAGAGGAGGAAGAAGAGCCTCACATGTTACAAGTACAGATGAAAGCTACATGAATTTCATCTCCTGTCTGCTCCCCTCTGGTGATCAGTCACATAGGTGGAAGAGAGAAAGCAAGAAAATAGGGCAGAGATGATCTGCGAATTGGATTCTCTTTCCCTCAGTTACAGAGCTAGCTTTATTACCGAGCAAACAGCCCCCACCCCCCACCCCCTGCCCCGGGGTTCTGTCTCTGAGTTGGAGAATTATGACCTCACTAAGGCTAGGGCTGCTGGTACTGTAGGTGCTCCTGACCTCTTTGTCCAAGGTTCGAGGGCATGGCCCCCATAAGCACTAGAATTAACACATGAACACCCAATTTGCACCTAGCTCAGATCATATGGGACATACAGCTGTCCTTTCTTTCTTTCTTCCTTCCTTCCTTCCTTCCTTCCTTTCTTTCTTTCTTTCTTTCTTTCTTTCTTTCTTTCTTTCTTTCTTTCTTTCTTTCTTTCTTTTTTTGCAAGGTAATCAGGGTTAAGTCACTTGTTAAGTGACAGCTAGTAAGTGTCAAGTATCTGAGATCATATTTGAACTCAGGTCCTCTTGACTCCAGGGTTGGTGTTCTATCCACTGTACCACCTAGATGCCCCTCAGAACATCCTTTTGCACACCATTCTTTCCCTGATAACTGCAAAGACTTTTTAACAAATGGAGCTAAGAAGTGGGCCTGAGTGCCCTGCATCGATTGAATCAGCTCTAGGAAGAATATTTAAATCTTTGGATCAATGCTCTGCCATAAATATGGCCTAAGAGCTCTGAGAGGAACACTAATAAAATTCTTCTTTCTCCTATCATTAAGGTTATAGGAAAACCACTGGGGAGGGAGTAGGAGGGCACCTAACCAAAAATCCTTACTGACAGACCACCAGCAGAATTTCTAAGGGCTCAAGTCACTGCCACTGCCTCTGTACCCCACAAAAATATAGAATTTACAGGTCTCCCCACAGGCCATTGGGAAAGTGTCCCACTAATGGACATGGTAGTCCAACATCCCTGGAATGTCTTTCTTTTGGGATTTGCAATCTGCCTTTTTTTTGGGAGGGAGTCACAGAGTCTCCCTTATCTCTCCTGGAGTGGATGAGAGTTACCATTCAGAAGACCAATCCCATCACTGATTGGAAGCTTTAGCCGGTTCTGTTTCTGACTTGGGTCAGTTTAACCCTCCTTAGGCAGTCTGGGAATCCTCAGTTGCTGAGAACTCAGACTGAGTTGCTGACATCCAGTTGGCTTAAGTCCTGCTACAGCTCAGGACTCCAGAGGTCAGGAGATCTCTAGTCTCAGTCTCTACTCTGCCCGCAAGCGATTACTGTTATATCTTAGTAATAATATGAATGCTCATACTTCTAAAGGGCTTTGAGGTTTGCAAAAGTACTCTTCTCCCAACAAGCCCATGAAGTAGGTAATTCAAGTATTATCATTCTCATTTTTCAGATGTTAAGAAAGAGACTCACAGACATTCAATGTCTTGTATATTTATGGTCACAGCCAATAAGTCATGATATCTAAGTACAGATTTGAACTCAGGTCTCCAATTGCACAATACTATTTCCATTACACTAATGCTGCTTCAAGAAAGTCAGTGCTGAGAAGACTTTAGAAACTATTTTCTAGGCCAACCTACTCAGACCCAAGGTGTTTGACCATATTGACAAGTTGTTAGAATATGCCTTGCTACTTACAGTCATAAGATGGTTCAAAAATTCAACCTCCAGCTTTTTGTTTATCATTGTACAGACAGAACTGGTCAACCAACCACTAGTTCAGTCAGCCAGCTTTCTTTAGCTTCTCCCCCTTGTACTATTTTTAAACAGGAGAGATTGTCAATATGTCAGTTAAAAAGAGAACCAGTCCATCAGTCAGCCAAACAGACAGTCAGACAGCTAGTCAGTTAGCCAGTCAGTCCTTCAGTCCGTCAGACAGACACACAGATAGACAGTCAACCAGTCAGACTGACAGAGAGCCAGTTTGTTGGTCAGTAAGTAAATCAAACAGTCAGCCAGCCAGCCAGGTAAGACAGACATTCATTCAGTCAACCAGCCAGGCAGTAAGTCAGATGGGCAGACAGACAGAGAGCCAGCAGGCAGGCATTCAGTCATTCAGATAAGACTTGAATGGGCAAAGCAATTTGTTCTACTGACTCAAACGCCGCCGCCACCACCATGACAGTCCTATCATCAGAGTCTATATGCTCAAAGTCCAAACATCAAACCTTTTTTTGCTCTAACACAACTAATTGGCAGCCTCTTCCCAGCCTCTGCAGGGCCTGAGCATTAGGAATATGTGTTGCAAAGCGAGTGAGCTGTCTTTTCATTTCACTTGAAGAGGGTGGCTTGGCAGCCAGCAGCGAAGTCTCAATTTGGGCTTAAAAGGAAGCATTGATATTCTGCAGCGCCCCCCCCCCACCTCCTCCTCCTCTTCTTCTTTACTATTTTTAAACGGGAGGACAATGTTGAACAGCTTTGTCAAACAGCAAATGATAATGAGGCTGAGTAATGGTGAGACCACCTAGCCCCTTTTCTGCTCCTGGTATCATATCTAAAAATATCATATGATCCTAATAAAAAATAAGTCAGTGACAATTGAGATGAAATTGTGAGAGTGGGAAGCACGGCTATTTCCTCTGTCTATATCCACAGTGACCACTGATGCACTGGAGAGAAATCTCAGAACATACTGTGGTAGGGAATGCTTTTGTCATTACTTTAGGTTATTATGTCTCATGACAGATAGGCAGGGGAAAATGAGGGGACTGATATTTGGGTTGTAGCTCAATCCTCCAAGTAATAACATTCTGAGATCCATGGCTTCTTGTCAGTTTATTTCTTCCCATGGAAATCCTGGCCATTATAGGCTCATTTTTCACCCTCAGTCCCTAGCCTCGCACTTCTTCCAAAGTAGTGGTTCAGCAGACCTGGGCACTGCCAATGGCTCTTGGTATTTTCCGCATGGTCTTTTCCCCATGATTCTCAACCCAGTGTGGCCATAACAGCTTTCATCTCTGCTTGGCAAAAAACAGAAAGTAGGTATAGGGTTCAGTGATCTTTTTAAAAAAGTAATTTATGGTATTGGCTTCTAATGCACCAAATACTGGTGAAGTCAAAACTTTTCCTTTCATATTTTCACTATTTGGACTGAGGTCTGTGCCAGTAAGATGGACTTGGGTTAGACTTTGGGAAGATTCTTCCATTAGAAGAATTTGGAAACATCAATCCCAATCAATGCAAATAATAACCCCTCTGAACTAATTGTGTTTGAATTTACACTCTTTGAAGTTATAATTATATAAAATATGGTCATTGGTTCCAGCCCAATGAAAATATACAGTACAAACCTGAATAATGGGACCATTTCAGGGAATTCATTATTCACACTAATTAGGACCTAACTGCGCTGTATGTTTTTATTTCAGCATTGTCAGAGCTACTATATCAGTATATTCTGTGTGTGTAGGGCTGCAGGAATGGTGCATTCTTCTTTAGAGAACTCTATATTATTCCAAGAGATTTTCATCTGTTTGGAATCTAAATTTGCCTTTGCCTAGAGGTAGAGGGTGAAATGAAATGATCTCTTAAGTCCTAGGATTCTAGGATTTAAGATTCAACTATTTGCAATTCAATTCCTTAATAAACATTTATTAAGCACCTGCCATGCACTGGGCACTGCACTTGGTGTTGGGGATACCAAAAAAAGGGAGCAATAGACAGCTCCTGCCCTCAAGGAGCTTATAATCGAATGGAGGATACGACATGCAAATAAATATATGCAAGCAAGTTTTATACAGGATAAATAGGAAATAATGAATGGAGGGAAGGGACTGGAATTAAGGAGCATTGGGGAAGTCTTCATGTAGAAGGTGGGATTTTAGATGGAACTTTAAGGAAGCCAGGGAGGTCAGTAGTCTGAGGTGAGGAAGAGGAGCATTCTCTCCTCATGGGTATGAGGGGACAGCAAGAGAAAATGCACAGAACCAAGAGATGGAGTTTCTTGTTCATGTAACAGCTAGGAGGCCAGTGTCACCAGATTGGAGAATACCTATTAGGAGAGGAAAATATAAGAAGACTGGAAAGATGGTGGGGCAAAAGATTAGAAAAGGCTTTGAAAGCAAACAGAGCATTTTGTGTTTGTTCCTGCGTGCAATAGAAAGCCACTGGACTTAATTGAGGTGGGAGCGGGGTGACATGGTAGGACCCATGCTTTAGTAAAATCACTTTTTTGTCTGAATGGAGGATGGATTGTAGTGGAGAGAGATTTGGGTCAGGCAGACCCACCAGCATGCTATTGCAATAGTCTAGGTATGAGGGGATGAGGGCCTGCATCAGAGTGTCAGAGGAGACAAAGGGATATATTCAAGAGATGTTGCAGGGGGGGAAATCGACATGTCTTGGAAACAGATTGGATATGGGGGGTGAGAGATAGTGAGGAACCCAGGAAGACTCCTAGGTTGTGAGTCTGGGGGACCGGGGGGATGGCATTGAAGTATTAGGGAAGAGGTGGGGGGTAAGGTTGGGGGAAAGATAATGAGTTCTGTTTTAGACCTATTGATTTTAAGATGTCTACTAGACAGCCAGTTTGAGATGTCTGAAAGACAATTGGAAATGGGAGATCGGAGCTCAGCAGAGAGATTGAGACAGGAAAAGAAGATTTGAGAATCATTAGCATAAAGATGGTAATGAAATCTTTGGGAGCTGACAAAATCACCAAGTGAGGTAGTAGAGAGAGAGAAGAGTACCCAGGATAGAAACCTGAGAGACACCTACATGCAAGGCCCTATTTAAGTACTGGAAAAATAAAGATGAAGGACATCTCCTATCTCTCCCCTTGAAGAGTTATAACCTAATGGGAATATAGGACATACACCCAAATACATAATATCACAGCCTATACAATCTTGGAGTTGGAAATGACCTCAGAGGTCATCTGGTATAACCACTAAACAAATTGTGAATCCTGTCCACAACAGCTCCAACAAGTGATCAACCAGCCTCAGTATGAGGATCTCCAGGTATAGGGAATTCATCGCTCCCTGTCCCCTCTACTTTTGATTCACTCTAATCATTAGGAATATTCTCTCTATGAAAAATGAGCCTAAAATGAACCCCCATGCCCACAGCAGTCTCCTGAACTGTGTTGGTACTCAAAATTACAATTGAGCTCCTTTGCTTTGTCTATAACTGATAGTCTCATAGAGTCTTAGCGTGCTTAAGGGTTTTAATGGGTGCCTCATTCCTCTATGAAGTCTTCTCTGATCGCTCTAGCTCAATGTGGATGCTTTTTCCTCTGAAATCCCACAGCCCTTACTGTGCAGACACATCTCAGACTCTTTTTTTTTTCTGGAGGGGGGAGGTGAGGCAGTTGGGGTTAAGTGACTTGCCCCAGGTCACACAGCTAGTAAGTGCGTCAAGTGTCAGGAGGCCGAATTTGAACTCGGGTCCTCCTGACTCCAGGGCCAGTGCTCTATTCACTGTGCCACCTATCTGCCCCAGACCCTTACTTATAAATGTCACTTATATGTAAAAAGATACTTGGGAACAGCAACTAATAGCCATAGGCATCCCTTCTTAAAAGCAGCAATGACCTTAGGATTTCCTTTCCCCTTGGTCCTAAGAGGGCTCCTGCTTGCAACTCCCCCTCAACCTTTTACTTACTTCTCAGCTTACATCAGGGCCACTTCAGGGCTGATTGTATGGGACAAAGATCAAGGAGCAGGATCGTGATATCACAGAATTTAGATCTGGAAGGCACCTTAGTGGTCATCTAGTCCAACTCCATCATTTTACGATAAGGAAACTGGGAGAAGAGACTGTATGCATATTGGCAGCAGGTTTAACAAGAGAAGGAATGGGGAAGAATAAACCTACTTAACCAGTGCTTCGGGCCTTCTACCGTGGCTGCTCCCCCAATTCTACTTCCTGTCTCATCAGTAGCATCCCTAACCCAGGACATCTCTTCATCCCCTCTATCTCACCAGAGAACCCCCTGGGGCCAAGAGCTGTTCTTCAGGATTTACACTGACAGTGGTCCCACCCCCTCCAGCTCCATACCTAGGAGCCTGGGAAGCCCTATCCTTACCCTACAGCCCATGCCACAGTCTCTGTTCATATCCTTGCTCCAGAGGCCCACTGTCCCTGTCTGTCCTCTAGCCCAAGTTCCACCACTTAATACACACTTGTCCAACCCCATCTTCCAGCTCTTACAGGTCATGAGAACCACCATAGGATCGTATACCTAGAGCTGGAAGAAACCTCAAAGACCATCTTGTCCAAATCTCTCATTTTACAGATAAGGGAACTGAAAATCAGAGACCAAGTGACCAGCTCTAGGTTAAAGAGATAGAAGTATCAGGGGGTGGGATTTGAACTAAGGTCTTTCCATCTATGTCAAGCTGAGCTAGGGGAGGAGAGAGGAAAGGGGAAGCCCTTGCTTTGGAATCAGGTAGATGAAAGAGGTGGGGAAGAGAGTTGGAGTTTCTACTCCTCCCTTTAGGAGGTTGTTGTCCCACTACGGAATTTTTTCTAGAATCATTACTACACATGGCTGGGTGGCTAGGTACCCAAGGGAAAGGAGAGTAGAGGGAAGGGGAAGGGAAGTAGACAGGAAAAGAAAGAATAGGTAAGACAGAAAGACCGAGAAGGTCGAAGAGGGAAAGGGATGTGAGTTTGAGAGGTGGGGAAAAGGGAGGTTTCATGCACATATCCACACCAGAATTTATCCTACCCTCTCTCCCCATTCATTTATTTCTTTTCAACTGCCAATTGCACAGAGAGATTAGCTTCAGTTCTAGTTCTGTCTCCTTTTTAGGTTCTAGTACCAGGGAATGTAATGTCTGGTTATACTCCTTGAAAACAAAACAGTGCAGAGGTCTTTTGGAGTTCATTATGATGGGATTTTTTTTTTTCCCACACAGAACTGAGCAACAGTAAACTATTGGAACATTTCACTTAAAGAAAGCAAAATATACAAAAATCTGAATTTTCCAAACAGATTAATTGGAAGACAATTATTTGCATTGCAAAATATTTTTACAAGTGGATTAATCAAAGGAGCTCCTAATCAGAAATGTTTTTCTTCTCCAGATCATTAACTACATGATGAAAATGGGTAGAGCAAGAAACTAGATGATCCAATGTTACGAATCATTTCTGGTTGAAGATTAATTTTATTGTTGTTGTTGTTTGATTGTTTCGGTCTTGTCTGACTCTTTGTGACCCCATTTGGGGTTTTTTTTGGCAAAGATAATGGAGTGGTTTGCCATTTCCTTCTCCAGTTCTTTTTACAGATGAGGAAACTGAGGCAAACGGGGTTCAGTGACTTGCCCAGGGTCACACAGTTACTATCTGAGGTCACATTTGAACTCAGTGGCCCAGTGCTCTATATCCATTGTGCCACCTAGCTGTCTCCTGAAGATTAATTAGGACATGAGAAAGCTTCTCTGAAACAAGGAGAGTCATTATAATTTAAAACAATGAAGAAGTGATTCGATTCTGACAAAAATGCACTCTGATCTCCCTCAGTCTCCAATACTGGTCCCCTACCTGTTCCAGCTGAATCCATTCTGCTCACTGCAGCCTTAAAAAAAAAAACTGCTCTCTCCAGCATATCATCTAGCCGAAATTCCTTCACTGGCTCCCTATTACCGATGGGATACAGATAAATGCCTTCACCTGTAATTCATGGCTCTCTAAAATTTCGCCCCTAGCAATCTTTTCAGCCTTCTCTGTATGAAACCTTCCCTTCAATGCAATGTTATCTCTTCATTTTCTCTTCAAGCCCCCCTTTTCTCTGTTTATCTAAATATAAAGGTAGCCAGGTAGCACCGTGGATGGAGCGCTGGGCCTGGAATCAGAAAGACTCATCTTCCTGACTTCAAATCTGGCTGCGTTCAGACACTTCCTAGCTGTGTGACCTTGGACAAGTCACTTAACCCTGTTTGCCTCAGTTTCCTCATCTGTAAAATGAGGTGGAGAAGGAAATGGCAAACTACTCCAGTATCTTTGACAAGAAAACCTCAAATGGGGTCACAGAGAGTCAGACACAACTGGAAAATGACAGAATAAGGGGAGGGATTGGCCAATGAAGGCCCAGTCCTTGGAGCATGCTTGGATTTGCCCTTCCTGGTGGATTGTGCAAAGCACATGCAGATACGTCCCAGTCTGCTTTCAATCAAAACATTGTATAGAGGGTTGATGGTAGAGCTGGAAGTGAGTTGGAAAACAAAGAGATGAATAAGCCTCATCCTTTTTACCCTCAGCCTTAGCCAGGGGAGCAGTGGAAGCTTCAGAGATCTGACAGAGAGAAGTGCCAAAGATATATTCTAGAAAGCACACAACCACTGAATCCAACAGGGAGTTATACCTCAGGGGAACTTCCTGAGGATTCCACAAAGGGAGAAAAATTCTTCCTTGGCCAGGTGTTTAGAGATACCTTTTGGTCCCATGTACTCTTTCTGTGGGTAACTGACTACCTTCATACTTTTAATGTGAATTCATGCTCACTAGGGACTTTACATGATTGCAAGGAGAGACTGTGCCCCCAATTCGGGGGGTGCTATGGGGAAAGATGATTGTGTACTTACTGTATTTGGTAACATTTTGCAAAAGCTAATTGATGTCAACTGGAGGGCACACTGCATGGGGGCTTGTGAACAAAATAGAAACCCCAACTCCTTAGAGTTATCCCTAGAACTTTAAGTTATTTTTTTCAGGGGTTTTTTTGTGCCTCTTTTACCAAGCTATTCTCTTTTTGCACTTTTTTCTTAAACATAGGTCTCATTTCTTTCCTCATTTTTTCCTCTTTTTATTGTCATTCAGTCATTTTTCTGTTGTGTCTAACTCTTTGTGACCCCATTTGGGGTCTTCTTGGCAAAGATACTGGATTGGTTTGTCATTTCCTTCTCCAGCTCATTGTACAGATGAGGAAGCTGAGGCACACAGGGTTAAGTGACCTGCCCAGGGTCACAATGCTAGCAAGTGTCTGAGGCCAGTTCAAATTCAGATTTTTTGGACTAGAGGCCACTGCCCCACTACATACAAGAGTGCGCATCAAGGACACCACCGATTGCTTCAGCTGAATGAAACTCTTCTATTTCTGAGTCGGCCATGGCTGCCTGCCAGCTAAGTATGAGAAAGCGCTTGGAGCTCGTCATGGCTTTTTTGCACTCTGAAGAGTCCGAGCCTTTAGTCTCTTGCAACGATTAAGTCTTAAGGATAGTTTCAAGGCAAATCTAGCCTAGTGGTTAGACAAGTGGTTAGGGGGATACAACAGTAGAAATCATCAGATTCTAAGTCAGAAAAAGACCTGGGCTTGCATCTGGACTTTGCCACTAACTCTGGACAAGTCACATCACTTCTTAGGGTCTCATCTGCAAAATGGGGATGGTAATATTTGCATTAAAAGACAGCTTCTTTGTAGTGAATCTCTATCCACTATATCCTTGGAGTCAACAAGACCTAGACATACTAGCTCGCGTGGGACTCTGGGCCAAGTCACTTAAGTCACTCTCTAAGGACTATCAGTTACAAATGAGCCGCTGATCTGTATTGGTAAGGGGGTTTCCATGCCAGGAGTTCCCTGCTGCAATCAGGTCTTGATCAAACAAAAATTTTTTTTTCACCAGCTCATAATGTTTTGAGGACAGCGTTTTAGCACTACATAGAGATATGAGCTATTATTAGGAAATGCTGGCTTGATTCAATGCAG
Organism: Phalanger gymnotis; assembly: GCA_028646595.1. Lineage (NCBI taxonomy): Eukaryota > Metazoa > Chordata > Mammalia > Diprotodontia > Phalangeridae > Phalanger > Phalanger gymnotis. The sequence goes on from CM053622.1 coordinate 600,991,205, forward strand.
CGAGAATTTTAAAAGTACCTACTTTGTGCCAGGCACTGTGTTAGGTGCTGTTAGGGACACAAAGGCAAAAACAAAACATTTCCTGTCCTCAGGAAACTTAGCAGGGAGATGACTTATACACATATAAGTAAATGAAAAATAAATGCGAAGTGTTTGGGAGGGGTTTGGGGCAGTGGGCCCTAAGAACTGGGAGAATCAGGACAAACTCAGCTTCTTATAGCTACTTTGGAAGACAGCAATCAATCAGGAGATATTTACTAAGCACCTACTATGTGCCAGGCATTATGCTAAGCACTGAAGCAACATAACCTTGCACGCATTTTGTCATTATTCCTGGAAGCTTAATGGCATAAGATGATTCTTTTTGTCTCTAAAAATAGAGACTGATGCTATTAAACTGGAAAGTGTGTTTTTCCTTCCTTGGATTTTTTTAAAAAAATCTTTTTAGGATAGCGAGGGTTCAGAAACGCAGCAACTTGCTGTTGATAATAGCAACCCTTAGTGCTGAGAGAGTGTTTGTGTCTTCATAACATTTCTGTGAGGTTAGGAGGGGACAGAGGTTATTTCCCCTCATTTTACAGATAGGGAAACAGAGGCCCGAGCAATTCAGTGACTTGCTCAAAATCATAGAGTGAATTAATGGTGTTGCTGAGGCTTCTCCTGGAATCCAGGATTTCGAGTTTCTGCCCAGAGGCCATTTCCTTCCAGATCTTTCAGGCTTAGGAGAAGTAGGGAGAAGCAAACTGGGAAGGGCGTAGTTGTGTGAGTGTCTGGGGAGGGGGAGGAGGAATGAAGACTTGCTCTTATGGCTTTGTGTTGTTATCTATTCTTTTATGTATCTGTTCCATCTCCCCAACTAGTATTGTGCCTGTACATTAAAAAAAAATACATATAAGACTTCATGTTTATACAATTCTTTAAGCGGTAGACAAAGTTCCTTTCTTCACAGGAACACCGGAGGGTAGATAGTACATGGGAGGAACTCCATAAATATTTGTTGAATTAATTCGTTGTATTCCTCTCAAAGGTAGGGACTACATCACATACCACAGGACCTTGCACAATGACTTTCATGTACATTGAAAGTAAAGATAAACTCACATTTATATAGTATTTTAAGGCTTACAAAATGCTCAACAATCCCAGATACATGCAAATATTGTTGTCTTCAGATCCAGGTCCCTCTTGACTCCAGATCCCCTGTGCCATGCTTAATAAGGTCTAGAGACCACTAAGACCCTGCATGGGGCACAAATATCCTATAAATGCTTGTCGACGGCGGCTACAGATCATAGAATACTAGAACTGGAAGGAACATTAGCGATCATCTAGTCCCACCCCCATTTTGCAGAGAAGGAAATGAATGACATTCCTTATTTGGGTTCCTCCTTTCTGGGGGATTGGTTATTTTAGAGGAATCCACTAACCGCACTCACCCAGTAGGCATCTCACGATGTCCCTGGGCAAAGGGTCTAGCTGCTGTGCCCCACTGAGCATGAACAACCCTAAGGGTGCCTTTTCTCCTCCATTCTTCTCCAGTTACAATTTATGAGACCTTCTCTGGCCCTGGTGGCCTGCCTGAGGTAAGAATTTTGAATCAAATTAATATAAAATGTAACCTTACTCCAGTAGTCATGCTTTGACCTTTAAGGAGAGAGTCTAACACAGCCGAACAACTGGTCATTGGGAGAGATGTTTTTGTTTAAAAGAGCCTTTTGATATCCCTCATAGAAAACACATCAGCCTCTGTCTTCTCCTAAAGCAGTGGTTCTTAACCTGAGTTCTGTGAATTAAAAAAATTACATAACTATATATGTATATTGGTTTCCTTTATAATTCTATGTATTTTACTTTTATGCAATTAAAAATATTATTCTGAGAAGGGGCCATAGGCTTCACCAGACTGCCGAAAGTTTCAATGACACTAAAAAAAAATTAAGAATCTCTCTGCTAAGATATTAGCAGCTAGGTGCACAGTGGGTAGAGTATGGTGTTTGGTGTCAAGAAGACCTGAGTTCAAAACCAGTTTCGGACACTCACGAGCCGTGTAACCCTGGGCAAGACACATAAGCTCCCTTTGCCTCAGTTTCCTTATCTGTAAAATAGGCATAATAATAGCAGGATTGTTGTGAAGATCGAATGAATGAATAATTGTAAAGCACTTAGCCCAGTGTCTGGCACATAGCACTATATAATTATATATTAATATACTAAATTAATTATACTAGTATTTATTTTATTATAGTATTAATATATTATAATATAACTAATTATATGATAATATTTAATATATTATATTATTATTTATTAAAAGTGTGCCTGATTGACGCTACTGGAGAGAACTGAGGCCCAGAGAAGGTAACTTGACCAAGGTCACTAGCTAGCGGTATGACCTTGATCGAATCACACCTTCTGTAAATTTACGTAACAGGGTGAAGATTAGACAATTTCTAGGGTCCCTTCCTATTTGGAAACATTCTATAAGTCTGTGATTCTAAGGCCCAGGATAGCAGTTGCTTCTCTCTGTGTGACCTGCCGAAAGTCATTCCACGCACGTCCAGCCTTAGTTATCACCACCTCCACCTAAAGTAGAGTTAAAGCTAAAGTAAATGATCCATAATCCTGTTTTCTCGATGGGCGTCTTGCCTTGGAGACTGCCGATTCAGGTCCTGCCAGGAGATGGCGCAATTGCCCAATCCCAAGCAGCCCCTGAGCCGTGGCAGAAGTGGGTCAGGCAGGGTCTGCCACCTGCCCTCACCCTTCCTGCCGGAGAAACTCTGGCTGTGGTTTCTCCAAGCAATGGGCAGCGACATTGCCTGGGCGTGCTGCCCTATACAGTGGGAAGCAGGTGGAAAAGGCTGGGCCAGCTGGCGTGGGGGAGATAGATGTAGCCTTCCCTGTCCCAATATCTCTTCGCTATTGGCTTCGTCTGAAGAGACCCCTCCAGAGCTCTTAAGGATTGCTGCCAATGGGGAAATTTTGGACCCTGAAGCGGATCAGGAGGAGATATCCCATTGTGCAGATCACAGAATATCCGAGTTTCAATCGGGGGTGTGCTAGTAAATATTTAACAAGGACTCTCTGAAGCTTAACAAACTATTAAAGGTAATATGCATTATTCACATCTTCTCCATCTCTTATGCCTAGACAATCAACAAAAAAATATATCAAGCCTGGCTTTGTGGCATTAGCTGATTTGTGAGGCAAATGTTTACACTGAAAACTTTTTAAATCTGCAAGCCGGCTTGAGCTGGCTCCAGCATGCTCCTGGTTGCCCGGGTCACTTAGTCATCTACTCAAGGAACAGGAATCATTTCTGGAATGTGGCTGAGAAGGGGTCATACAAGAAGACTGCTTGAAGACTTCCAGGTGTGGGGAATCCCCTGTCTCCCAAAGCCGCTCTTTCCACTTTTGGACGGCTCTAGCGGTTAGGAAGGTCAGCTAGGTGGTGCCATGACTACAGCGCTGGGCTTGGAGTCAGGAAGACCTGAGCTCAAATCCAGCCTCAGACACTTACTAGCTGTGTGACCTTGAGTGAGTCACTTAACCCTGTTTGCCTCGGTTTCCTCATCTGTAAAATGAGCTGGAGAAGGAGATGGCAAACACCTCCAGTATCTTTGCCAAGAAAACCCCAAATGGGGTCACATAGAATTGGACATGATTGAAAAAACAACTAAACAACAGGAAGGCTTAGGAAATCTTTCCTTATATCAATCCAAATCTACCTCTCTGCAATTTCTACCTATTGTGCATCTGCAGGCATAGATCATAGATTTAGAGCCCATCTTCTACAACCTCTTCTTTTTATAGAGGTTGAGGGAGGGTAAGTGACTTGGCAGCAAGGAGCAGTGCCAGGATTTGAACCTAGGTCTTCCGACTCAGGATCTAGCGTCCTTTCCATAGCACCCTCCTGCTTCCTGCTCTCCGAGGTTGTACAGAATAAATCCTATCTTTTTTCTACACGACGGGCCTTCCAATATCTGAAGGAAGCTATCAGGCTTCCCATTTTATCCAAGCTAAAAACCTCCTGTCGTTTTAAGTGATCTTAATATAGCGCCATTGCCCATACTCTCGATCATCCTGGTCACCTTCTTCTGGTCGTGCTCTAATTTGTCGCAGGATCCTTTCTAAATTCGGAGCTCATTATAGAGTACACACGTGGTCTCTGACCAGGGCAGAGTACAGCGAGCGGGTCTATCACTTCCCTCATTCTGAGAACTCTCTCTAAACTCAGCGTAAGATTGCAGCTACTAAGATCTTTGTCTGTCACATCACATACTCCTATGTATTTTGCAGTTTACGAAAAGTCATTTATTGGTTTGTTTGTTTTTTAAAGACCAAGTCTCTGTTTCTTGCCCTGGTTGGAGGTATAGGGATTACTCCTGGACCAATCCCAATACTGACCAGCATAGAAGCTTTGACATGCTTTGTTTCTGACCTGAGCCCCTGCACAGGTCATCTGGTGCTCCCTAGACACTCACCATATTGATGCAGGACATAGCGAGGACACAATTATCACAGGCCACTGAAGCTCAGAGCTCAAGCCATCTCCCAGGCGCAGACTCCTGGTAGTACCAATCATGCTCAGCCTTGTAGCCTACTAAAACTCCTAGCACCTTTTCACACAGATTGACTATTTCATTCACCTCAGTGACATTATCATTGCCATTTCAATAAGCTTTTATTAAGTGTCTACTGTGTGCCAGGTGCTAGGGATATGAAGTAAAAAAATGTAAACAATTCCTGCCTTCAAGGGGTTTACATTCTACTTGAAGAAACAATATATACACCTAAGAGGAAATACAAAATATATGCAAAGTAAATGGAAAATTGTTCTGTTTTGTTTTCAGGTGGGAGGAATCTCTGACAAGTGGGAGGATCAAGAAAAGCCTTCTGGAGGAGGTGATATTTGAACTGAGCCTTCAATTGAGCTAGAAAGTTCAAGAGGCAGATGTTAGAAGATATTGCATTCCATGCATCAGAGACAACCTGTGTAAAAGCAGAGAAAAAAGAGATGGGATATTGTCCACAGGAAGGAGCAAATAGCCCAATTTGCCTGGAATATAGCATAAAGGAAGAAGCAAATCTAAAGCTTGTCCTCAGGAAAAAGATTATACTGTATGACCTTTTTGGGCTCTCCATAAAAATTCTTCTCTGATACCTCATCTGGCTATGGAGATGACCTTGGGTCCTTTGAAGTGTATTGTAATATCAAGCTGATGTTAGAGGTTTTTTACTTTCTAGCTAGTCAGAAGAAGGCACACATTTACAGTGCTCAAGATTTTGCCCTGTCATCTTATAAATTACTATAAAAGACCCTGTCAGCCTTCACTCGGGGTCTTTGGTCATGAGTGGCTATATATTCCTAACCTTGCTAATAAATGGATCATGCTTGGAACTTTGTCTTTCAGAATTTCTCTTGAGACAGTAGGCTATGGCTTTGAAGCAGGTCTTATCATATGGGACAGGCTTGGTGAGGGAAGGTACTCATTCTCCAACAACCAGCCTAAGGAAATACAGAGTCTTGTCACCAGCGCTTTCACCATTAGATGATGAATTATTTGGCCATGGCACCTGGTGAAATTGATAAAATACAAAAAGATCCTTACTCTTGTGTGGCACCCTCCGGCTTCTGCAGCAAGAGAGTCAAAAGGACAGTGACCAGCTAGGTGGAACAGTGGGTAAGAGCATTGGACTTGGAATGAGAAAGACACTTACTGACTTTGTAAGCTTGGACAATTCATTTAACCTCTCTTTGACTCGATTTTCTCATCTGTAAAATGGGGATCCAAGTCTAAGGTGGAGGGGTAGTTGGTACATAATTATTTGTTCACAGATGATGGTGTACTCAATAAAACTTCTGAAGCTGAGATTCTCTGTTGCTTGTGCGAATTTTGACCTAACAATTAATACCAATAAAACACAGGTTCTCCACTAGCCAACACCACACCATCCTATACGGAACCATTAGTTACAGCAAATGGAGAAAATTTTAATACTGTGGATAAGTTCACTTACCTTAGCAGTATACTTTCCAGGGATGTGCATATAGATGATGAGGTTGATGAAAGCATTGCCAGAGCTATATCAGTATTTGGGAAGCTTAGAAGGAAAGTATGGGAGAGAAGAGGTATTAGACTGACTACCAGACTGAAGGTCTACAGAACCATTGCGCTGACCTCATTGTTGTATGACTATGAAACTTGGACAGTCTACCAGCGCCATGCCAGGAAACTGAATTGCTTTGAAGTTGCAATTGAATTGTCTTAGGCAAATTTTTCACCTGGCAGGATAAGTTACCAGACGCTGAGGTCCTTTCTAGAGCTATATTGCCAAGCATTCAAACACTACTGCAGAGAGCACAACTTCGATGGGTTGGCCATGTTGTTCAACCACCAAATGTGTGCTTGCCTAAAAGACTTTTGCTGAGAACTCACCCAAAGCAGGTGCTTACATGGTGGTTAGAAGAAGCAATACAAGAAAACTCTCAAGGTCTCTCTGAAGAACTTTGGAATCAATTGTATGACATGGGAGACACTGGCATAGGACCACCCAGATTGCCATACCCTCATCAGCGAAGGCCCTGTGCTCTAAGCAAAGCAAAATTGTAGTGGCTTCAAAAGCAATGCAAGATGTACAAATTTAGAGACATCTCTTGGACAGATGTTAGTGTGGACTACTTGTGCCTAATCCATGGTAGAGCTTTCTGAGCTCAGAAGGGCTGATCAACCACAGTCAGACACATTATACTTTGACTCCAACATAGTGATGACATTTTGGTCCTCTTTGAGAACAAAGGACAACAACTGACCAATCTTGAAGAGATGTTTTGAGACTCAAATGGCATAATACGTAGTACTTTACAAATCTTAAAGTGCTAGATCTAAATATATAAATATAAATTCTAGATATTAGCTAAAATGGGAAAGGGGGGTAGAAGGTGTTAAGAAATAGTTTTTAGGTCATCTTCATATATTATTTCAAATTTGGGGAGGTGGAGCCAAGATGGCAGCTGGAAAGCAGGGACTAGCGTGAGCTCCCCGACAAGTCCCTCCAAAAACCTATAAAAAATGGCTCTGAACCAATTTTAGAACTGCAGAACCCACAGAATAGCATAGGGAAGCAGGGCTCCAGCCCAGGACAGCCTGGATGGTCTCTGGGTAAGGTCTATCCCACACAGAGCTGGGAGCGGAGGGGAGCAGAGCAGAGCCCAAAGTGGGTGGCGTGGACCAACCAGACCAGGAGCTGGGCAGAGCATGCCCTAGTGCCCTAAATCAGTGAGCTACAGCAGTTACCAGACTTCTCAACCCACAAACACCAAACACAACAGAGAAGGTTAGTGGGAAAAGCTGCTGGGGACAAAGTGAAAAAAAGGAGGTGGTTCAGCCACTGCCCAGAGGGCAGTGGAGATGGGGCAGCTTCAGAACTACAGCTACAGTTGCTTCTGGCCCCAGGCTCACCTGGTGGGAGGAATTAAGTGGTGGATCAGAGCAGGAGTGAAGAGCCTGCTGAAGATCTAAGTCCAGTCTGGGTTGGGGGTTCTTGGGAAAGGAGGAGTGCTGGTGTGGCAGAGCTGGCACATCCCTCCAAGCTTGGAACACAATTCTCTTTATTCTACAAGCAATCATACTCCACTGAAAAACTCAAGGGTCAAGTAAGTTGGCTGAGAACAAGGCCAGGCAGCGAAAATGCTCTCAGATTCAGTCTCAGACTTTGGAATCTTTCTTTGGTG
>CM053622.1:600999436-601030767 GCA_028646595.1 Phalanger gymnotis
AAAGGGGGATAGGTTAGGAAGGAGCAAAATATAGTTAGTTTTTCACAACATGAGTATTGTGGAAGGGTTATACATAATGATACGCATGTGGCCTATGTTGAATTGCTTGACTTCTTAGTGAGGGTGGGTGGGAAAGGAAGAGGGGAGAGAATTTGGAACTCAAAGTTTTAAAAACAGATGTTCAAAAACAACAAAAAAAAAGTTTTTGCATGCAACTAGAAAATAAGATACACAGGCAATAGGGCATAGAAACTTATCTTGCCCTACATGAAAGGAAGGGAAAAGGGGATGGGAAGGGAGTGGGGTGACAGAAGGGAGAGCTGACTGGGGAACAGGGCAACCAGAATATATGCCATCTTGGAGTGGGGGCTCGGGTAGAAATGGGGAGAAAATTTGTAATTCAAACTCTTGTGAAAATCAATGCTGAATACTAAATATATTAAATAAAAAAAAATTTTATTTGTTTTAATACTACAGTCAACAAATATCCAGTCAAACACTTTACAAAGTATATCTCCCCCTCCCTAAAGTTTATCAGTTTTTAAGAGCAGGTAACATCTCCTTAAATTAGACAATATCAAACACCTACCATTGTAATTGACCAGAGTTTTGCTGAATTTTCATGTTGACTTTATTTATATTATACAAACTTTGATTTAACGGTGTATACTTTAAATGTGAGATCTTTGTCCAAAAAAACCCCCAATGAAATGATACACTCCTGGAGAAACTGCACCTCTTCCTTATTGACATTCTTGTTATAAATAATAATAATTTTTTAGTGCTTTAAGGTTTGCAAATAAGATGACAAAGACATTGCCACTAAACAGAAAAATGGCTAATAGATTTTTCCCAGAATGGTGAATTGAGGAGTTGGTAGAGTTCAATTTAATTCAATTAGAAAAGTGTCTATTAAATAAATAGTAATTTGGGGAGGGCACTAAGAAATGCAGCCCAAACCTTCATAGCCAAACATTTAATTGAGTCATATAGACAATACAAATCCCACTATGTTTATTGTTGGTTAATTAACAAAAGCATTGAACTTGACAAAGCAAAGCACTGCTTTAAAGACTCTTGTCCAGCAAGGTGTTTCCCATATGTACCCATGTCCCAGGGCTCCCCAAGTTCTGGAATCTCATAGATTAGATCTGATTTGGGAAAAGACTCTAAAAGATCATATTATCTTTGGACTGTATGTCTCCAAACATAATTTCCCCTTGAAGGTCTTCAAATACAGTCTTTTCTAGGTTTCCACAAATGTAGGTAACAGTCCCTAGGGCTGATACAGACCCTGAAGCCAATAAATACGTATTTAATAAAAGACAGCCTTTATTTTTCCCTATAGGAAATATAGAAGGTACAAAGGATTCAAGAGAACCCATAAACTAGGGGTTCTTAACCTAGGGTCCATGAACTTTTTTTTTAAATTTTGATTACTGTATTTCAATACTATTTGTTGCCTTGTATTTTTATATATCTATTTTATACATTTTAAAATATGATTCTGAGAAGAGATCCAAACGTTCATGACACAGAAAACATTTAGAAACCCTGCCATAGACAGACAAAGAAAACTGATAAAACTGTCACAGTAGTTCATAAGCTCCTTTCAGGAGAGAATTGAACTTGCGGTTGCCTGCAGGCAACACTCCAACTTCAATGAATCTTTCTTAAAGGTTCTTTCATAGTTCCCCCTTCCCCCAAGACCCATAATGCTTTCTTTGTACTGCCCCTGGAAGGCAAATACACTTTGGAGCTGCTGGAAGGCAACTCCTTTTCTTTTCATCTGTGTTGTCCTTTAAATGCGTTGTAATTAGCACAGAGTGGCAAGATCCTCATCTTTCTGCTCCCCACGTGTCAGAACTTCCATTTTTTTTTAATTGTTAATCCAGGAACAGTAAGACTCATGAGTCTTCTTGCTCCAAGAGACACACTGGTTAGGAACTTCCCTTCTCTGTCTAAAAGAGCAAATCTCTCAACTCTTAATTTTTGGTTACTCCTATGGCAACCCTCAAAGTTGGCACTAACTCAGAAATTTCCTCTCTTTTCTTGAAATCTAGTGTCCAATATCCTGGTATGCAAGAGACTTATCTGTTGTTCTACACAGGAAGTTGGAGCTTAAGAACATTGTATGCGAACCCCGTGAGCAATTACATGTAGCTCTCAAATGCTTCTATGCTTTGTTGTTCTTCAGTCATGTCCAACTCTTGGTGACCCCATTTTCTTGGCAAAGATATTAGAGTGGTTTTGCCATTTCCTTTTCCAGCTTATTTTACAGATGAGGAACTGAAGCAAACAGCGTTAAGTGATTTGCCCAGAATCACACAGCTACTAAGTGTTTGAGGCTGGATTTGAACTCGGGAAGATGAGTTTTCCTGACTTCAGTTATGGCACTCTACTGCGCCATATGGCTGCCCACTTTTATCCTGTAGCACTATTAATTGCTACTCGTGGTGGAGAGAGAGAAACCGCTTGTTCCCACCTCTTGAACTACAGAAGGAAAAAAAAAGCACGAAAAGGGAAAAAAAGGCATGAGTATGGTCTATTGGCTCTCTTTTATAAACCAACATGGAAGAATAACTCCTCTGACATGAGTCTGTCCTCTTCTGAGTCTTATCCAACCAAATTAACTCATGTATAGCCCCAGTCATTAAAATTCATCCCTCAGGAGGCACCAAGGGGAGGCTCGAAACCTGCTCATTCATCTTGGAGAAGTCTCAGTTACTGAGTCCTAATTAAGAGCTGTTTTTGTCTTCTCAACAAGGTACCAATGGACATCTTCATATTCTACAGGAAAAGGTGCTTTCAAAAGTCTCACACTGTCTTGTAAACTCATCAAATTGATTGGAAAACGCCCCTGTGTATCCCCTATTCCCATCTCTCTCTGTCTCTGTTTCCCTCTGTCTCTGTCTGTGTCTCTCTCTGTCTCTGTTTCTCTCTGTCTCTGTCTGTGTCTCTCTCTGTCTCTCTCTCCCTCCCTCTCTCCCTCTCTTCTTCTTCTTCTTCTTCTTTTCTCTCTCTCTCTCTCTCTCTCTCTCTCTCTCTCTCTCCTTCTTTCTCTCCCCTATTGGCCTTTATCTTCTGTTCCTAGCACAAGAGGATATGCCACATGTATAAACTATATCAAACTGCCTACCATTTTCAGAAGCAGGGAAGGAAGGGAGAAACATTTAGAACTCAAAATCTTGTCAAAATGAATGCTAAAAATTTTCTCGATGTGTAATTGGGGGAAAAATATTATATTAAAAAAGGTTATGCCATATCCCCTTTGTTTCTTTTGCGGTTTTGGCTTTTTGGACAGGGCCAATTAGAAACAAAGAGCTGTGGTGGTCACAGTGGCACACATATTTAACCTTCTTTTTACACAAGATTGCTTAAAAGATGCAGCTGCAGATATAACTTTGTCCAATGATCCTCTGAGGATTAATTCAATTTCATCAAACATTTATTAAGCACCTGCTGTATGCAAGCCACTCTATCCTTATTCTCAAAGAGTATACTTGCTACTAAGTGAATATAACATGCACACAGAAAAGTAAATACAAGTTGATTTGTGGAAGAGGGAGAGAGGAATGGAGGGAGAGAAAGATAGACATCTAGAGACAAAGAGAGACACAGAGGGAGAGACAGAGAAAGAGAGACAGAGACAGAAGTGATGTCCCCTGAGCTGAGCCTGGGAGGAAGTTAAGGATTCTGGGAGGGAAAGATGAGGAAGGAGTGCTTTCCAGGCAAGGAAAATTTGCTCGTGCGAATGTATGGGGGAGGGAGATAGGATGTCAAGTTTGGCGAACAGATAGTGGCTAGAACACAGAAATTACAAAATGGAATGATATGAGACAAAACTGGTAAACAAAAAAGGTAAGTTGGAACCAGACTGTAGAGAGCCTTGAATTCCAGGCTATGTCATTTAGTCTTAGGCAATTGGAGGCCACTGACAGTTTTTGATAAGGTGAGTAGGTGAGTGTCATGGTCAGTCCTGTGCTCTGGGAAGATTTTCTTGGCAACTATTTGGAAGATGAACTGGAAAGGTCAGAGACTGGAAGTAGGGAGACCAATTTAAACGTTATTACATTACTCTAGATGAGAGAAAATAAGGGTTCACTCTAGAGCGTTAGTAATGTGATGGGGAGAATGGAAAAAAGGAAGAAACCCCACAGAGCCAGAGTTAATAAGACTTGGCAACTGAGTGTGAGGGGAAAGGAAGCAGAAGAACAAAGAATGATTCTACAGTGATAAGCTGGGTGATTAGGAAGGTTGTAATGCTGTTGACAAAAATAGGAAAGTTCAGAAGAGGAGGTTGGGTTTAGGTGGAAAGATAACATGTTCGGTATTAGATAGGTTGAGTTCAAGATGTTGATTAAACATCCAAGTAGAAATGTATAGAATATAGCTGTCAAAGTGATAAAAGGGTTCATAAGAGATATATTAGGCCTGAATAAGGGAGAAGTTGAAGAAGAAAAGAAGTGTGCAGGGCAGGATAACTAGACTTAGGGGATAGAACATAGATGACAAATGAGCAAATTAGACAAAAAGTGGGAAACTTACATAGGTAAGAGAACCAAGAGAGAATCAAAGGAGGAGAAGATATCCAGGAAGGGTCTGTATTCAACAGTATCACAAGCTTCAGAAAAGGCAAGGATTGTGAGATCTGACAACAGGTCATTGGACTTAGTATTTTAGAGAGCATTGGTGACCTCGGATGGAGTAGTTTTAGTAGCATGGCTAGAGGCAGATGAGATGGGCAGGAGAGAAAGAGGGAGGAATAGGGAGGGACAAAAAGAGAAAGGGGGAAGGGAGAGAGAGACAGAGACAGAGAAATAGAGAGACAGACAGAAAGAGACAGACAGAAAGACAGAGAGAGGTAAAAGGCTAGGAGATTGTGATTAGAAAAGTAAATTTCAGAATTCAAGATCATGAAGGTGGCACAATTATAGGTGATAAAATTATCTAAGACATGGCCATAGCTGAAGTACAATGAAGGTATAGATTATGGGAATTGATGACGTTAATTACCTGGGAGGCTGGAGTGTTTAATGGGACATCAATATATTTATGGAAGTCCCAAAGTCTGAGAGAAAGGGTAATGATGGAGAGAGAGGCACTGAACTGATTGAGAAAGAGGGCAAGTTGACCTGGAGGCCAGTACATCATGACACATATCCATAAGGATCATAGAAATAGATGGATTGATATCAAGCAAAATATAAGGCAAGAAATCGTATGTTTGCTCATATGGTTGGTCATTATCATGGAGAATGCCCTATGTGAAGTCCAATGGCAGATGGATATTTTACAGATGGTGAGCCTTCTCAGATGTTTTTATTTCTAGAAAGCATTATGATAGTCACATCAGGTTCTGGATCACTGTGGAACCTCCTAAGTGACATTCATGGTCATTCAAAAGAGATCAGAAAAAAAAGTGGGTGAAAATTAATATTGTCCAGATCACAACTTACAGTTGGCTAATACCCACTTGAATTAGCCCATCATACCATATACCTTGGAGAGACGCATACAGACAATGGCCTGGTCTCAGAACTGAATAGAAGAAGATTGGGCTGGACTGCATTTGAGAATCTCTACCCCACTTCCAATGCTCCCAAGCTGCTCATGTCACAAAAGCCTATCTTTTAATACCACTCTACTCCTATTCATGCTACAAGTCATAGCAGTACCACAGTCACAGGAGGATCAAAATTTCAGGACCCCAGTGGAAAGTGTCAGAGTGAGCGTGAGTAGGCTGAAGCATATCTCAAATGCTGACTTGTGCATAAAAAAATAACATTTTTGGCAGGGAAAGGAGGTGGGCCACTAAACAGCAAGAGTGAAAGATAACAGAGTTCAAGTACTGCTCTGGCATTCCTGATGTATTAAAGGAGGCAGAGACGGCCTCCAAATGCACTGGGTTGATTCTCTATAGGAGATTTATAGAAAGACACGGACGAAAATCCCACAAGACGAGAAAGCACGGAGAGGCTGCTATCAGTACCACTGGATGGATCGTCCAAAACAACGAGCTCATAAATCCACTGAAGTTTCGAAGCGCTGCTCTACAGAGCAGCTCTAATAGACGTCTTTGCACGTAAAGATTTTTCTGCCTTGGCTTTCCTTCTTTGTACACCTCCTCCACTATTTGACAAGTAAGTAAAGAAGCTCAGAGGTAAGAGTTTTTTGGCCAAGTTTGAGCAGCTAGTTATCATCAGAGCCAAGATCAATACCTGACTTCTAGACTAGTGCCCTCTCCACTATAACAGGCTGTTAATCAGTCCAACCGGTATTTACACTGACTTAGTGCTTTAAGCTTTGTAAAGTACTTTGTATATATTAACTTCATTTAATCCTTAAAACAACTCTGTGAGGGAAGTACTCAAATGGATCTATGATCTATTTATTCAGGATGCTGATTTAAACCCATCCCTGCCTGCCCATCTTGTCCATTTCATCCCATAAGTTAGTCATAAGAGGTCCACCTAACTGGAGGTATCATGGGTATAGATATCACCATTAAATTAAAAAACATTAAATTACTTTTATTTTACCATTCTAGTCATTTTGAAATGTAGCTGTGGTTTTTATAATTACTCAGAGTGAAACTTTCAAGATGAGTAGGATTTGAACCTAGCCCCCTCTTGCCTCCAATTTGGGCATTCTTCCCACAATACTACACAAAGAACAGCTCCTGACTTCTTAAACAACTCCCCAAAGATGCTGTTTTCCTATGTTCAGTCCTTACTCCCACTATTTCCTCTCCACTTACTCAGCTACATTTCCCTTACAAGTGTGTCTTCTTGCCCCCAAGGATCTATGCAGGGTGAAACGAACTCCATTCAAGCCTCGCACTTTTAAAAGCTTTGAGAAACTAACACTCTAAGAATAGTCGGTTACATTGATTTGGAGGACCTTTTCTCAGGATATTTTATATTTCAATAACAGTTTCTTTTCTAAAGCATCTTATTTCACACCCTTATTCTATCATTTCAAGAAGGAGGGTCAAAGGACAAGAGTTATAATCTTTATTTTAATTTTAAAATATTATTAGCCAGCCTAGGATTTCATTGGCATAGAGAGCTCCCAGTTAGGAACTCTCTCTAGCCATGCATATCTGCATCTGCTCTATTATTTAGAGCCTTCAAGAGCATTGGTGGTGTCTTTCCTAGGGTCATGGAGCTAGCATGTCTTGGAGGAGGGACTTTCCAACTCCGAGGTCAGCTGTCTATCTACTACACTAGTCATCTCCAAAGTAGGGGGCCAGCACCCCCTGGGGGACCATGGCTTGACGGCAAGGATCAATCATTTGGAAAGTGAGAAAATAGATCTTATTCCACCCTCCCCAAAAGAGCTTGCCTTGAATACAACCACACCTACTCTTCACTCATTACTACTCCACTCTACTCCCTTTCCAAGCTGGGCAAGTTCCTAGCCTTATCCCTTCTGAGTTGAGCATCCATCCCTCAGAAACAGCATAAACTAACCTCAACCACAGCTGTTGAACAGGCACCACTGGAAAAAATCACATTCCTTCACCTCCCCCCATATACCTACCAAGAAAAACACAATTTTACAGATATGAGGCACATCCAAAAAAATCCAAAAAATCTGGAGACCAATGAATTATACTATGCTGTCTCTCATTCTTATCTTGTAGTTAGATAAAAGGAACATCAAAACCAGTTAGCATATCTTCTTTTGTATTAGAGTTATTTCTGTATGTGTCATACTTCATTTAGAGTCGAGGGAGTGGGGGAGGATGGGAAAATCTGAAACGTGACACAGGGCTTACAGATTCTACAAGCAGTCCACATTGACTGTGGAATGAGTATTCTCATCAAGTTTATGCCTCAGGGGAAACCCCCAGATTAATCTAGGCAGCTACCCTCCAAGCCATTGTCTTTGTCTTGCCCAAAGTTAATAAATGAGCAAAAATTAGAACCCAGGATCTCTAGCTCAGTGCTCTTTCTTTCAGATTACCTTTCCCAAGCTGGAAAATTATCATTCATCTCTGCCACTCTAACACTCTATTTCTATGCCATACAGGACTTTAAATTACCCTGCTCATAAGGTTTACAAGTTAAACTTTTGGGAGTGTGGATACATGTATATTCGAAGAAGTTGTGAAAGTAGCATTGGTGTTATTCAAAGACAAGGACACTGGATTGACAAGTAGGAGACCTGGGCCTGAATTCTAGTGTTAAGGGACTTTGGGAAAACTTCTTCATCTCCATGGGCCTCCATCTCTTCATCTGTAAAACGAGAAGATCAGACTATCAGGGTGTGGAACCTGGGGCCTTGAGGCCACATATGGCCTTCTAGGACCTTTGACTGAATCTAAACTTCACAGAACAAAACCCCTGAATAAAAGGACTTGTTCTGTAAAACTTGAACTCAGTCAAAAGGCCTCACCCAAGGACCTAGAAGGCCATATGCAGCCTCAAGGCCGAAGGTTCCCCACCCGTGGTGATAGTTTCTGAGGTCCTTTCCAGCTCTAGAGAGTCGTATGGCTCCTAGGGTTGTATTGTGAAGATCAAATGAGATAAAAACATGTGAAAGTGCTTTGTCAATTGAAAATCTCCACACAAATGTAAGCCATTACTAGGCTGGTCTTAGCAATGGTAGGCCTTTTGATAGACTACAACAAATGACTTGTTGGTCAGTATCTGGGGGCTCAGATCACATATCCTCAAAGTACTGAAACTTCCCTAGCACATTGATCATGGGAAGAGTGTTTTCATCAAATTTGCCCCTCAGTGGAAAGTCCCAGCTTAATCTTCACAGTTCTCCTCCTAGCCATAGTCGTTGTCTACTTGGCCCAGAGCCTAGCGAGTAGTAGAAATCACAGCTTTGCAGCCACCTGGCACTCACCTCCACAAATACTGTCTTTGTGTTCGGGAGGCCTCATTTTGGACATGAAAGAGAAGAAAAAGAAAGCTCCCATGGGAAGTAAATATTAGTTCACCGTTCGGTTTCT
Source organism: Phalanger gymnotis (assembly GCA_028646595.1). Taxonomy (NCBI): domain Eukaryota; kingdom Metazoa; phylum Chordata; class Mammalia; order Diprotodontia; family Phalangeridae; genus Phalanger; species Phalanger gymnotis. The sequence goes on from CM053622.1 coordinate 601,008,405, forward strand.
CTGTTCCTGCCAGCAAATGTGCCCACTGTACATCTTCCTGCTCAAACCCTTTCCCCCGTGTTATTTGTTTCTGCATCTAAGACTAACCCCACAGCCATTCCTTTAGCTCTCCTGGACTCTCAATGGATGGCTCTTCTCCTTCTTCAAACCTTGCTCAGAATTGAATTCCACCATGAAATCTCCCTGGTTAAACCCACTGGGCTCTGATCACTCCATGAAGATAAAGTAAGATGTTGGAAGTGCTTTTGCAAACCTTAAAATGGCATCTAAATGTCAACCATTGCTATGGTTGTCGCTGTTGGAGAATAATATCTTTTGGCTCCTTCTTCTCCTCTCTATTTCCACTGTTCCCGTCCTAGCAGGGCCCTCATTCCCACCTGCCTGGACTCTTGATATATTTTCTTGCCTCTGCTTTCCCTCTTTAATCCACTCTGCTCACCAATAAAGAATTAATCCCCTTTATGCATAGATCTGGTCAGATCATTTCATACAATCAACACTCTTCATGGCTCCCAGTCATTTCCTGAATGAACTCCTTAACTTGGCATTTAGGGTCCTTCACAATGTGATGCCATCTTGCTTTTCCTGTCTTATCTTGTAGTATTTCTTTTCATATGTTACGTTCTAGACAAACTTACTACTCATTGTATCTCTTTCCCCATCCACATCTCTGTGATTTCCTGTCTCTGTGCCCTTACTCATTCTGTTCCTTATGCCTGGAATATTCTCCCCTTTACCCCTATTTTGGTGTGTTGGAACCCTGCCCATTCTTTAAGGCTCAAATGAAAGCACACCTTTTCCATGAAACTTTCCCTGATCCTCCTAGTTAATAATAACCTTCCCCTGCTTAGACTACCCAAAATTTCTTTGTACTTGGTGTGTCTCTCTATAAAATTTGAGTTTTCTGAGGGCGGAGACTGTTTCATTTTTGTCTTCGTATTCCTAGCACCTTAGAGGCAACCTGATGCACTGGAGAGAAAGCCAGCCTCAAAATTAGGAAGACATAGATTCAAATCTCACCTCTGATACAGACTGGCTATGTGACCTTGGGCGAGTCATTTAACTTTTCTGTTCTAGATGACTCTCTCAGACTGTAAGTTGCAGAGAATGTGAAGAGCTGAGTTATTAAAGAAAGTTCCTTACCATGGAATTGCTTTTCACCAAAGAAATCACTAGATTAGTCTCTATCTCCTATAATTAGCACGGCGCTTGGTTGCTTGCTTGATCTCTCTTATCCACTTGCCGGATCTTACTTTGTATAATAGTTATTTGAGTATGTGTCACATCTCATTCAGAGCTGAGGGACAGTGGGTTTCCCAAAGAAGTGGGAAAAATGTGGAGCATATGGTTAGAGTTTGCTAGTCCTAGACAGCAGCCAGGTGGCAGCACGAAATCACTTGGATGGGACTTGGTGCTCTGCTGGAAAGGGGAGGGGGAGAAAATGTGGAAGACAATTTAATCTACTTAACAATTTTGGTCTGGGCATGGCTCCCATTTTTTTTTTTCAGAGAGAAGCATCACATGGAAATGGACACACACAGAAGCCACAGTAACAAGATTCCTGTCTTCTGACTTGAAGTTTGCATTGGCCTTAAAGGCCAAGTCTAGGATGATTATATAAAACATAGATATTTATTTCAGAAGTCCTATTCTGTGGCCTCATCATGATGTATGGGCAATCTGAGGTTATCCAAAGTCAAGACAGTAGAATCCAGGCTCTAGAAGCTCATACTAAACTGGGAAGTTTTCAAGTATGAGCCCAGTGACAGGATGCATATTGGTTTTCTTTTGTTTTTTTTTCTTTTTATTTTTTTTTGGGGGGGAGGGCAGGGCAATTGGGGTTAAGTGACTTGCCCAAGGTCACACAGCTAGCAAGTGTGTCAAGTGTCTGAGGCTGGATTTGAACTCAGGTCCTCCTGACACCAGGGCCACTGTGCCACCTAGCTGCTCCCATATTGGTTTTCTATGGGACAGCTCAGACAGCCTCATTACTAGGTTGGCTGGAGAATGATGAACCTTACATCCATAGCACCTCTCAAAGACTGTTGACTAAGTCATAGAGAGGCTGGGAGCCTATCCTAGTAGAGGAAGAAAATCACAGCTTTTCAAAGCATTTCAGATTTACAAAGAACTTCCCTTGCAATAACCTTGGGAGGTGGGTCACCCACTGTATCCTGGGGCATCTCCAGTCATCTTGACTTTTGTCTTACCCCTGGACTCTGATGACTCTGGAGGAGAAAGTGAGGCTGATGACTTTGCCCAGCTTTGCCTCACTTAAATCTAATTCATGCACAAGTCAAGACATCACTCTCCCAATGTCATTGCTCCTCTTCGAGAACAAAAGACAACAACAAGGGTAGAGCAAATAGCACTACTCCATTTTACAGACGGATAAACTGAAATTCAATGTCTGAATGTTTACATAGTAACGGCCAAGCCAGCACTTGAACACAGGTCTCCTTTTTCTGTACCAGTGGTGTCAAATAGAAACAGAGGCCACCAATGCATACATAAGGATTCCTGTAGTCTCACATTGCCTTAATTTTCTAATGTAATACTATCTATGTTTTATTATATTTTTATTAACTTTATAAAATGTTTCCCAATTATATTTTAATCTGGTTCAGCCACACCTGGGAGTGTTGTGGGTTGCAAGAGGCCATAGATTGTATGTTTGACGTCTGTTCTGCACCATGTTATAGAGAAGCAGAGCTCAGTCCAAAATAAGAATTCCCTAAAAATTCTAGAGGATGGGGATTGGATCTGTGACTTCATTGGTATAAGAACTCCTGGCTGGGGAAAGTCCCTTTCCATTGCTGGCCCCTACTCAGCAACTTATAGTCCTTAGTTATCTGGAGCACTGAGAGGTTTAAATGACTTGCCCCAGGTCACATGACCAGTATGTGTCAGAAGTGGGATTTGACCTAGGTCTTCCTGGCTCTGAGGCCTTGATTCACTATGTCATGCTGTCTCAGAACAATTCGACCTCTGTTAAAAAAAATTAAACCCACTGTTCCATGAAGAGCTGCTATTTAGTCAATTAGTCATGCCTAACTCTTCATGGCCCTATTTGGGGTTTTCTCAGCAAATATACTGGAGTGGGTTGCCATTTCCTTCTCCAGCTTATCTTACAGAAGAGGAAAATGAGGCAAACAGGGTTAAGTGACTTGCCAGGGCCATACAGGTAGTGTCTGAGGACAGATTTGAACTGAGGTCCTGCTGACTCCTGGGCCAATGCTGTATCCATTGCTCCACCTGGTTGCCCCTTCATGAAGTAGTGAGCCCCTTTACTGAAGGTGTTCAAACGGGTGCTGGATAACTCCATACTGCAAAAGTTTTCGAGGACTTTCATCCATCGGGCAGTGAATGGAACTAGATACTCTCAAGTTTCTTCTAGTTCCATGAGCCCATGATAAACCTTTGAACAGCAGAACATTAAAACTGGAAGGGTCTTTAGAGATGATCTTGTACAACCCATCATTTTATAGATGAGAAAACTGAGACCCAGGAAGTTATATGACTGGTCTAAGGTCACACGACTACCCGGTTAGTAGTAGAGCCAGGACTCCGGTCTCCTGACTCCTAATCTACTAATCTGCTTTTTCCCTTCCTCCCTCCTCAGTGGAATTCATAATGCACATATACTTAGCAGGAGAGAATGAAAAGAGCTGAAGAGGAAGGCACTGATTAAAAGGAGCTAATTAAACCCTGTGTCTGGTTGTGTGGTGTCTGCTCTGCCCCTGTTTACATTTCCTTGCAGATGATTATCCTTTGCCACCATTGCTTTCCCATGGTGCCCACCCAAATAACAGGAGGTTTGCCCAGATTTTGAGGCCTTGGTCTTCCCAGGCCTTGCCCCACTGGTGAGGGAAGCAGCTCTTTCTAGTCACTGGGCAAAATGAGTTGGCTGCAGATTTGCTTCAGGTTTGCCTACACTGGCATGAATTGGGTAAAGGGCACAATTAGATTTGTGCTAAAGTCTGATATTATTAATAAGTAAAGCCCCAGGGCTGAACTTTGTCAACCACTCCATTACATGTTTCCTGAGATGAAGGAAGAAATGAACCCCAGGATTTGTCCCCAGTTGGGTGATTCTACTTCTGTGAAGCAATGACTGATTAACCAAGGTCCCAGGCATTCCACAGCTCCCACCCTTCAGCAATTGTGTGGAAGGCTTCTACTCTCCCTCTTCAGAGACAATCCTTCCTCTCTTGGCTGTATCTAAGCTGTTCTGGGGCTAACCAAACCTAATTTTCCTTGCTGCTGATTCCAAATTTTACTCTCAGTACATCTTGAGATAATAAAACTAAAACCACAGAATTCAATCAAAGTGAAGGCTTCACCCCAGTAGGCCCCAGAGGTATTTAATGAGTGTGTTCAGAGACAAAAATAGATTGTGAGACGATTGATAAGAATAACATTTCCTGCCAAGAGAACCCTTATACAAAAAAAGAGAATGGCAAATAGAAAACCTTCATAGCTATAATGCTGGTTGAATGCAGGTCGTCCTTTTCAAAGCTCATTGATTTAGCACTAGGAGAGACCTTAGAGGTCATTGTGTCTAACCCAGATGAATAAACTGAGGCCGAGAGTGGTGGCACTTTGCCCAAGATTTCCCAGGTAATAAATGGCAGAGCCAGGATTCAAACTTGTATTATAGGCACCAAATTCAGTGCTCTCTCCACAATATCATATGGCCTCCCCACGTTTCACGGCCTCGTGGAGGATCCCAACTAGAGGCATTCTTGGTTAATCCCTTCATCCCCACTTTGGGACACAGGGATTCAAGGGGCCTAGAGCAGAGACTAAGGGGCGATTCAACTCCTGTGGCAGCCTTGGAAATATCACAACTCATGATAAGTGAGTACTTATTGAAAACCTGCTATGTATGTGTCCTGAGAGACAAAAGCATGAGACATGGTGCCCGCTCTCAGGAACCTTATCATTTAGTTGGGAAGACAGAGACACATGAATGGAGAACAAGTGAGCACCATGTTGTGTTGCACTGGGTAGAAGTATAAAAAGGGTTCAAATAAAGTTCAATTCAGCCTTAGGGGAGGCATGATTTAGGGGGAAGACTGAGGAAATATGACAACTGCCCTTAAAATGTTAAAAGGTCTGTCGGGAAGAAGGATTGGAATGGGTCTGCTGGGCTCTTGTGGGTAGAACTACAAGCCATGTGTGGAAGTTAGATACAAGAAGATTTAAGATTGATAAAAGGAAAAACTTCCTAACAAGTGGGGCTGCCCCAAAGCATCTGTTTCAGAAGGCAGCAGCTTAGTCCTCACTTAGTCTTTGAGCAAAACCCTTATGACCACTTATTGGGATATTATAAAAGGAATTCCTTTTAAGGGACAGGTTGGTCTAGATGATCCCCTGTGGTTCCTTCCACCTCAAAGATCTTGTGATTTTGAGCTAGAATAGTTAAGGAAAGCTTTATGGAAGAGATGGGATTCAAGGTGGAAAATAAGACATATTTGCCTATCTTCAGGTGTGTTTGCCATCTTGGCACCCAAGGTTACACTTTTCCTTCAAACTGCCCAGGGCTCTTTGGGTCCAGGGCCTCCTGGTTCCTCAAAGATGAAACTCCTTTGGTCTCCCATGAAAATGAAAAGAAAGGGAGAAAAGTAGGGGAGCAATGTTAAACTCAGGGGGCAAGGTTATTGTCTTCCTCTTGCTTAGCCCATTTATACCTTTAATATGTATGTGTGGTCAACCTCAACTTGTCCAGGCTCTAAGTCCACACCTTACATTTAGAAATATAAAATCTTGGAACTAGCTTCCTTTCTGGAATGGAGGGGAAATGCAGCAACATTGGAGGATGCCAGTGCAAAGTTAGATATTGCACCAATGAGCGAAACCAATACTCTCCCAAGCAAGGTCTTTTCAGGTTTGTCTTAGTGTAAGCAGTGGCCCCTTCTATGGTGGCCTGAAGGACAAGATCAAGGGAGAAAGATCTGAATTAATAGATGGAAAGAGCCAGTCTCCTAAACCCAGTGATGATATGTTTCCATTGTCCTATTCCTACGTGCATACCCGTTCTCTTCTTCTTTGGTCCTACACCCGGGCTAATGCCCATGAGCAATTTTAGAAGAGTCAATGGATACTGAAAATCACAATGACAAACTGTGAACTGTGGGTAGCTGTGGCATCCTCTCCTTCATGTGGGGTGTTATTCTGACTAAAAGTAAGAATGTCTAGCAGGGGAAGGGTGGTGCAGGATAACCTACTGCTTTTGCACCAACTAGAAGAATGGAATTTTCAGGATCTCCTTCAGATCAGTAATTACCTTTGATTGTCCTGAATTTTCCCTGCAGTGTGATCTACAATGGTCAGATTCTGACCCCCAACACTCGCATTTTTTGTTCACTCCAGTGCTCTGAGCTCCTTGCCACTGTGTTTTTTCAGGCAGAGAAATGGAGCCTTATGAGGGTTTGGTATACGATACTTGTGCAAGTCCATTTCAAAACAAAAATTATATTCCACAAATATTTATTCAGCATTTGTGTAAGAGGCTGTGCCAAGTGCTGAGGCAAATCCAAAAAGCCCAAGACATGGTCCTACTGGAGCATACAACTTAGTTGAGAAGACAAATGCATCTCACATTCAGTTCCTACGTAGTACTACACACACACACACACACACACACAAGGCTACGTTAATGACTACATTAATACAAAATTACTCCCCTCCCTTCCCATCTACCTGTAAGAGTCCATGTAACACACACACACACACACACACACACACACACACACACACACACACACACACCAGGGCACCACTGAGCCTCCAGCCAGAGGCATTGTCCAAGTACCACTTTCCTGGTGGTGGGCAAAAGGAAGTGGAGCCTCTACGTCCCAGGGTTAGGAGGGGTTCTAAAGAGGTCCCCAGCCCTCACCCACTCCTCCCCATCCCAATCCTGCTCCCACACATATCCAGATTGTCTGTCTGTCTGCCCAACTTCACTGACACACAGCATTAAAAGGAGCGTCACTTCCTGCTCCACCCTTGAAAAAAAAAAAGAGTCCATGTAGACCAGCAGGTCTCACAATAGGGTTTTTCTTTCCAATCAACTCGGAGAAGGTACAGTTGTCTTAAACCAGTAAATTAAAACATTGTCTCAGGGTAAGGCACACAAAACAATATTTCTGTCAATGGCACAACCTTTCAACCATTCTCAGATGTTTCCAGAGAAGGCATCACCTTACATCCTTTACAGGGTGCTCTAAGTTTTTATGTTTATCACACAGTTTATTCCTACTCCCAACTGTGCACACCCCATCTCAAAACTGCATTTCTTCATAAATTTTTAGCAGTTTTTATTAAGCCAATATTTGATGCTCTTTTCTACTTCCAGGTACCAAATTATCCACCTGTGAAAAATGTACTACTTCACATTTTTTGCCAGTTTAATTTTCTTTATTTATCTAAAATACTTTTTCTACCCCTTTTAACATCAAAATGCTCCACATGAAAGGGCAGTACCATATACTTTTCTTCTATATTTTTTCCCTCTTTCTTTCTCTCTTTTCCTCTTTCTGTAAGTTTCAGGAGGGCAAGGGATACATTCCTCCATGCCCGTCAATCAGGGAATGAATGAATAAGTTGTGGTGTATGATTGTGATAGAATACTGTTGTGCTGTAAAAAATGACAAAGTTGATGGTCTCAGGAAAAACCAGGTAAGACTTTAATGAACTGATACAAAGTGAAGCAGGCAGAGCCAGGAGAACATTATATCTGGAAATGGCAAACTTGAGTAATGATGATCAACTGTGAAAAACTTTGCTACTCTGATTAAAACAATCACTCATGATCATTCCAAAGAACTCATGATGAAAAATGCTATCCACCTCCAGAGAGAACTGATGAACACTGAGTGCAGATGGAAACATTTGTTTTACTTTCTTTATTGTTCCTGTTTTCATTTCTTTTGCAACATGGTTAATGTAGGTTGCGGGTGGGGGGATTTATTTCTCCCAAAGCTTGTTATTGTCGTTGTGTTTGTCCTTCGTTTTTGAAGAGGATCATGGCTTCAGGGAAATGATGTCATGACTTGCAGTTCACTTTGATTTGAGTGAGGGAGGGCTGTGCAAGGTCACCAGCCTCACTTTCTCCTCCAGAGCCATCTGGGTCCAGGGGCCTGATATTCACCAGGATGACTGGAGATGGCCTAGGATGCATTGGGAGACCCTGGCCCATTCAGGCTAAGGTCTTTTCAGGTTCTCACTTTGAGTGAGGTAATGCCCGTTCAATGAATGGGCCTTTTTAAGAAGTTAATCAAGGGATGGCCCCTTTAATCAAAACTGCACCTGCCCCTCTGCCTCTGTCTCTGCCCCTGCACCTGCCCCTTCCTCTGCTCCTGCCCCTGCCTCTGCCTCCTCTGGGTGCTCCATTTCTATGGCTGAAGGCTGCCTCCTTAACTCCCGAAGTTTAGGATTGTAATTGCATATCTTATGGATATGCTTTGATCTAGACCTTGAAATGGGTTGGGTAGGATGTATGGAGTTTAGGCTGTTCTGTGAGTAGTTGGCTCTGCAGCTTGTATTTGGCCTGCCAGACCTTAGCACCCGGAAATGTGAAACAGAAAAAGGAAACTCCCCCTTTCCTGTCCAAAGGGTCAGTGAAATGAAGTGATTCCAATGAATCCAAAAAAGCTTAACATCTTTTTTTTACTGGTTCTCCAGAAAAAAAAAATGTACCAATGCTGCACCTTTAAAATGTTTTAAAAATATTTTAACATTCATTTTTAAACCTTGAGCTCAAAATTCTTTCCCTCCCTCCAGCATCTACCCCTCTCATTAAGAAGGCTAGCAATATGATATCTATTATACAGGTGGAGTAATGCAAAACAGATTTCCATAATCATCAGTCATGTTGCAATAAAAAAGCAAGAAACATAAAGAAAGTGGCAAAAATGCACGCAGAGTTCATGGCTTTCTCTCTGGGAATGGATAGCATTTTTCTTCATGAGTTCTTTGGAGTCGTGAATCTGCACGGATGAGAGTAGCTGTCTTTCACAGCAGATCATCGTCACAATATTGCTGTTACTAGGTACTATGGTCTCTTAGTTTTGCTCACTTCACTTTACATCAGTTCATATAAATCTTCCCAAGTTTTTTTGAAACTGTCCTGCTCATAATTTCTTGTAGCACAATAGTATTACATCACAATCATATACCCCAACATGTTCATATAACCCCCAATTGATGAACATCCCCTCAATTTCCAATTCTTTGCTGCCACAAAAAGGGTTGCCTTAAACATTTTTGTACATATAGGTCCTTTTCCCTTTTCTTTCATCTCTTTGGTATCTAGACCAAGTAGTGTTCAAAGAGCTTGCACAGTTTTGTTGCCATTTGGGCATAGTGCCAAATTATTCTCTAGGATGGTTGGATCATTCACAGTTCTACCAGTTGGACCAGTTCACAAGTCTACCAACAGCGTATTAGTGTCCCATTTTTTCCACATCCCTTCTAGCATTTGTCATTTTACTTCCAATAGGTGTGAGGTGGTACCTCAGAGTTGTTTTAATTTGCATTCCTCTAATTATTAGTGATTTAGACCATTTTTTCATATGACTATTGACAGCTTTGATTTCTTCTTTGGAAAACTGTCTATTCATATCCTTTAACATTTATCAATTGGGGAATGGCTCTTATTTTTATAAATTTCATTCAGTTCCCTATGTATTTGAGAAATGAAACCTTTACCACTCAATATACTTTAAAGTTTAATCTGCATTATTAACATTTTATCCATCACTTTTTAAAGCCTAACCAATTAACAAAACAATAAAGCAAGTCCTGATCTGTAGTTTGCCTAGTTCTATGGCATAAATGCCTATACTAAAAATTCAACCTTTGAAGCAAACCCATGGTTATGTTAGAGCAGCAGATATTGTCTATGGTAAACTGGAAAGCATCCAGGGGAGGGCATCCAAAATGATTAGGGGGCTCAAGGTGACGCCGTTTGAGAAGCTGTGAAAGAACCTGGAGATATTTAGGCTAAAGAAGAGTTTATGTGCATGTGATAGCCATCTTCAAGCAATTGAAGGGCTAAATGTGGAAGGATTAGATGTGTTCTATGTGACCCCTGAAGACAGAACAAGAAGAAATAAAAGGGAGTTGCAGACAGGCCAGTCTCAACCTGATCACAAATTTTAAAAATACCTTAGAACAATTAAATCTGTCTCGAAATGCAATGGATGGCTTTGGGAGTCAGTGGATTCCTCCTCTTTTAGGGGTCTCCCAGCAAAGACTGGAAAGCCCCTTTTGGGGGCTATTGTGGAGACAGTTCTTGGCCAGATAAGATTAGGTAGCTTTTGACATCTCTGCCAATTCAGTTTCTGTAATTATGAAGAGAATATTTTGGAATACATTGAAAAGAAAATTTTGTATTCACAGACTCACCTTAATTTGCCGAAGTAATTGTTATAATAAACACCCAGCTTTCTACCAAATATTATTTTTGCCAATGCTCAGCCCACAAATATTGATGTAGGGTTGCTTCTGGTTATTTGGTTCTATCTGTCGCTGGTAGGAAGAATGATGACTGGGTAAATAGCGAGCTGGGATGATACAAGGTTTGTTTAATTATTTGGCTAAGAGTAAGGGCAAGCCCAGAAGCTAGTCCTCTGTCTCTGAGTGTCAGACCATGCTTACTCCCCAGCAGCTTGCTGGAAAATTCCATGTGTTTTGTTTTCCCTAGGGAAGCCACTTGAATGCTGTTGGCTTCTACTTATGATTACCCTGGAAATGCTGGCACCTCAGCCTACAGCTGTGGGGTTTTTTCCCAAATTTTTTAAACATTTTTATTTTAAGTTTTGAGTTCCAAATTCTATCCTTCCCTTCCTCCCTCTCCTCCCCCCTCCCTGAGATAATAAGCAATCAGATATAAAGCATTTCCATATTAGGCATTTTGTACAAGAAGACTCGAATAAAAGAAAAAAAATGAAGGAAGGAAAGTAAAAAATAGCACGCTTCAGTCTATATTCAATCAATATCGGTTCTTTCTCTGGAGGCAGATGGTATACTTCATCATTAGTCCCTTGGGTTTGTCTTGGATCATTGTATTTACAGCTGTGTTTTTAAGACACATCTAGGATCATTAAAAAGTCGTTCTTCTTTTCAGTGGCAGGGGAAGGAGGTTTGCTATGACCTGCCATTGCCTCTGCAGGGGCCCTCATCAGAGACTTCAGAGTATTCTGCCATCCTGAAGGGAAGGTTGGGGAGGGACAGGCACTTACCAGGAGATCTTTGAAGGGATAGTCCCAGCGAGTTCCCTTAAACTAACTCCCTTCCCAGCTATTGAAATGGACCCAGCAGATTCCAAAGATGGACCTGTTGGAAAGAGGACCAGAGAGCAGCCTGACTCATGCTGCTGGGCAGCCTGTGTGATCCTAGAGAGTAGTTGGAGATTTTTCCTGTTTGAGCTACATGCTCATTACCCCCCAGTTCCTTAGCTCTTACCTATTGTGTTTGTAGTTTTTTTAAAAAGTGATTTCTATATGCATCTATGGGTCTTTGTTCAAGGTCCTCCACATGCTTCTGTGCTGGCATGGCTCCTGTCCTCTTTCGTATGTCCCTTATTTGGGGGAACTCCTCAAAGTCTTTCCTTTATCCTCCTTCTCACTCAAAGTCCTCCCAAGTGCCCAAGGTAGGACCGACCACTGTGGTTGAGGTGATCAGAGAAAAGAAGGAAGGAACACGCGCACATATTATGCACCTACTGTGTGCCAGTGTGTTAAGCACTTTACAAATATCTCATCTGATCTTCACAACAACTTTGGGAGGTCGGGGCCGTTATTATTCCATTTTGCAATTGAGGAAACTGAGGCACACGGCAATTAAGTGACTTGCCCAGGCTAAGAAGAGCGGTAAGTGCCTGAGGCTGTATTTGAACTTGGGTTTTCCTGACCCTAGGTCTAACTCTCTATCCACTGTACTACCTAGCATTGAGAATTTCAAGTACTATATCTTCCCTGACCAGCCACTCTGAGGGCAGGAAACTCCATCAGAAAGACTCTCCATTTTGTTTATTTTTTTAATTAAAAACTATTCATTTTCTTTCCTCCCACCTACCTCCAATTTAAAAACAATAGAGAAAAAGAAAACTCTTGTAACAAATATGAAAAATCAAGCAAGTCAAGTTCCTACATTTGTTGTGCCTCCAAATGCGTGTCTCATTCTGCGTCTCGAGTTTATCTTCGTCATAGGACCTCTGGCATGGCGACTGGTCATTGCGTCGGTGCAAACATAGATGTGCATCTTGTTTCCTGCGCTCATATAAGTTTGCGTTTTCTCATCAGGTAAATGTAAAAAGATGGCTGCAACCCCAAATAGTATCATGTGGTGTGACGTGCACTGGGGCAGAGGTGGGGTGGGGCATACGGGAGAAGGAAGAGGTGGGGAACGCCTTGAGCCTTTTAGCTACCACTAGTCTTTTTCCAGTTTGAATTAGGTTTCTCTACTCACTTAAAGGAAAGGAAGAGGACAAGCCTAACCTACCTATAACCCAAAATAGTTTCCTAAGCAAATATGATATTGAGGTTTTGTAGACATTTTGTGCAGAGGTTTTAAGACACTTTCTTCAGAGAACTCAGTGACACTCATTTGAGTTTTGGAGGCTGGAAATTAATGATTCATGAAAATATTTTTTTTCTTTTGGCTTTCTCTTCTTGAAAGCTAAAAAATATACCCGAGTTAAATTTGAGGACTGGTTAAAAACCATTTTTGATTATAAACATTTAAAATATATTTGCCAATATTTTATTTCATGCTTTTGAATTGATATTCTTAAATGACATTGGCAAATAGTTCTTTTTCTCTTCCTTATCTTTGTGAGGACTAGGGAATCAGAAACATACATGCCCTTACAGAAAGAATTAGGTGCATATCATCTTTCTCTAGAAAAGAGTTTATATAATATCGGGAATATTTATCCTTTGAATATTTACATCACTCACTTGCAAATCCATGTAAGCCTAATGCTTTTGAAGTAGTAGCTTATTAATGGTCTGTTTATTTTCTTCTTCTGAAATTGGTTTGCTTAGATGATCCGTTTCATGTTTTGTTCATTTCAGTATTTTATATTTCTGTAAATATCAATCTATTTCCTTTATGGTCTGTTTTGGTGGCATATAGCAGCACATAATAATGTTTGATAATTTCCTTTATTTCTTCTGCATTTGTTGTGAGCTCCCCTTTCTTGTTTTTATTTAGACAATTTCATTTTCCTCTTTTTATCCCAAGCAAATTTGTAAAGCCCAGGAGACAGCACAGTAGAAACTTTTCATAGCATTGAAATTAAGTGGGGGAAGACAAAACTGGAAGCAATGTTATAGGCTGCCTATGCATTATCAGGACTTGACTATGAAGCTATTACCTTGAGAGTATAGGGTCATGGTTTGACCATAAAACATCAGAATAATAATGGTTAGCATTTATATAGAGCCTTATAAGGTTTGCAAAGCACTTTACGTGTGCTACCTCATTCGATCTTCCTAACAACCCTATGAGGTAGGTGCTATTGTTATACTCAATTTGTAGGTGGGGAAATTGAGGCAGAGAGGCTAAATGACTTGCCCAGGGTCAAACTGTTGGTATCTGAGGCAGGATGCCAACTCAGGTCTTCCTGACTCTAAATCTAATATTCTATCCATTGTACCTAGCTGCCCCTATATCTGTGTATAGAACAAATTAGGAATCTTTCTCTCCCTAGTGAATGGAAGGCACCAGGACGAGTTGGCTCCTTCCTCCATCCTCCCCTATTTTCTAGATGTTTTGAGAAAAGGGTAATTGGAATATTCCCACCCATCTTCCTAGAAGGAAGTATGGAGGATAGAAGGACAATTGGAGAGGAAACAGGGTACTTTCTGAGCCCTTAGTCGCAATGGGAAGTGCTGATGCTAATAAGTGACATACCACCCAGATTCTGGGGGAGAGTGGGTGCAAAAGGCAATAAGCCACTCTGAGCCTACGTGGAATTGTAGAAAGCTATCTGTTTATAAGGTGTAAGGAGAGACAATTACTCTAGCTCTTCAGAGATCTCTGAAGCCTAAGGTTGGGGGAACAAGTATATAAGGGAAGACTTAAGAATGTTGGAGGCACTACAAATTGAAGGTATATTGTTGAACTATAACCATACTATAGGAATGTTCTTTGTCAATGGGCCAGGCATCAGAGAGCTGGTCCCCAGGAAAAGGAAAAAGCACCATCTTTTGGAGGCTGAGGACAACTGCAGAGTGATCTAGGACAGATGGAAATGACACTATAATAATCACCACCTGCTCAGAGCTGAGGAGAGTTGTACAAATTGGAGCTGCTTAAGACATCGTCAGGGACTAGGAAGCAATTATGCCTGCTGAGAGAGATTAGATGCAAAAACTCTTAGAAATCAGCAAAACTAAGCAAAATGGTGGAGAGTTGGGAAAGGGGAGTACCGATATGGAAGAGAAAACCATACTGTTCCCTACTGGAGCCCTACCTGGGTATCTAAGGCAGGCAGACTATACAGATCTCTGATGGGAGGGTTGCTCAATTGTGGGGATGGTTGTTCTCTATGGGCCATGTCATCTTCCAGGTTAATGGCCAGCAGCAGGTTGTTCTCTATGGGCCATGAACTTGCATATAAAACTATTCCTTTTTTAAGCCTTGAAAGCCTGTGTGCTTATACAGGGAGTTGGTGACCATACCCTGGGGTATGTGGGAGTGAGTAGTGGAGTTGAGGGCTTCAGGTTCTCATCTTTGAAGATCATCTGGGTGGGACCTGTGAGCCATGGAAGTGAGGAATCCCCTAACACGTATGTGGGCTTTTTGTATCATGAGAAAGCCCCTGCCCCAAAGGTCACTTGTGGAATGATGAGCTGTGTTTTTCAAGGTTCCACTGAATTTCTATGCTAGTCCTGTCACCCCTACAGAGGGGAAGTGCTATCATTATCACCTTTGTAATGTTGCTGTTACTGTTCTTTTTGAATCGTTTCATCGTATCCAACTATTCATGACCCCGTTTGGGGGTTTTTGGACAGAGATACTTGAGTGGTTTGCTATTTACTTCTCCAGCTCATTTTACAGATGAGGAAACTGAGGCAAACAGGATTAATCGACTTGCCCAGGGTCACACAGCTAGTAAGTGTCTGAGGCTACGTTTGAACTCAGGTCCTCCTGACTCCAGGGCTGGTGCTCTATCCACTGCACTGCCTAGCAGCCCCCAACATCACCTCGATAACAATTCTTATACTCTATGAATATTGAGCGCACACCCCCTCCCACATCACTATGAGCCATTTAAGCTTTAACCATCCGTTTCATGAAATCATAGGACATAGAGGTCAGAGCCTAATTTTAAAGAGAAGGAAACAGAGCTGTTGTCATACAGTAACAGAGATATCATTCAAACCCAGGTCTTAGGACTTTTAATTCATTGTACTTTCTACCAGCGGCAAGGCAATATGGTACATTGGGCATGATATTAGGAAACCTGGGAATCAAGAGACCTGCTTTGAATTTCATCTCACACACTTACTAGTTCTATAACCACGGGAAAGTCACTCACTCACCCTCTAGGAACCTTGGTTCTTAAAAATTCTAAGAAGCTCAGTGAGGTGTTGCAATGAATGGGCCTGGAGTTAGGAAAACCTGAATTCAAATCTGATCTCAGACACTTCCTAGCTGTGTGACCGTAGGCGAGTCACTTAACCTTTGTCTGCCTCAGTTTCCTCAACTGTAAAATAGGAGTAATGATAGTGTCTACCTCTCACTGTTGTTGTGAGGATCAAATGAGATCATATTTGTAAAGCACTTAGCAGGGTGCCTGGCACATAGCAGGCACTTAAAAATGCATGTTTCCTTCCTCCCTCCCTCCCTCCTTCTTTCTCTCCCTTCCTTTTCCTCCTTCCTGCCTTCCTTCCTTTTTTCCTTCCTTCATTTCTTCCTTTCTACCCTCCTTCCTTCCTTCTCTTTTTAAATTGGGGAAAACAAAGTTCATGCAACTTAACCCTTTTGGTTCGCTTTGAACAAGACACTTTGGCAAACTTAAAGTGGCATGCAATTTATTACTATTACACTAGTCAGTCAATACGCATTTATTAAGAGCATGGTGCCAGACATGATGCTAATAGCTAGAAGTATAGAGAAAGACCAAACCCAGGCCCTGCTCTCAAGGAGCTCACAGTCTAATGGGGGAGACAACATGAAAACAATTATGCACAAGCAAGTTATATAAGGCATAGGTTGGAGATAATCAGCAGAGGGCCAACACTAGCATTTAAGGGGACAGGAAAAGGCCTCTTGAGATTTAGTTAGTATTGGAAGGAAGCCAGGAGGTGAAAACTAGTAGGGAAAGAATTCCAGGCATGGGAGACAGTCAATGAAAATGCCCAGTCAGATGATGGAGGGTGGCTTGTTTGTGAAATAGCATGGAGGCCAGTGTCACTGGACACCACAATGCTGGTCATTTCTAAGGAGTCACCCTTCTCTGAACCCTTTCCAGTGCCAGTCACCTGTAGATCTTCTTGTCCCCTTCATTACGTTTTGGCCATCAATGAAACTATCATTCCCACTGTGGTTTCCTGGAAGGATTTTTCTTTCCTCAGAAAGCAGTAAGTTGGGTTATATGGATAACTTCTTTTTGCTAGTAATTTGAGGATTTGGTTTTCAAATGAAGAGCCCAAGAATTTGTTGAGCCCCAGACAAAATGTTCCCAGAGAGACAAGGAATTTGAGGGTTTTGTTTCCCATTCATCTTGCTAGAACGGATGTACTTCTAATGATTAATTGTGTCATCTTCCAGGTTAATGGCCAGCAGCAGAATGGTGACCAGGTGCTTGGGCCTCAGCAAGAAAAAAGCCATAGCAAAGACAGGCCTTCCATGAGCAAGAGGTAAGGATAGGAGCAGGGACAGGGAGTGAGAGGAAGTGGGGAAGGCTAAAGCTTTCCAGGGAGCCTTGCATGGTTCCCTGACAATTACTGGGTACATTGGGTTCCCAATAATCCTAGCAAACATGCCATTGAGTTTTGCTGACTTTCCTTTTATGGCATCCCATTAATAGTTTCTTTACCCGCTCCTTCTCTCTAGCTCTTTGCCTTTTCCCGTTCCACTTCTCTCCTCCCCACCCACCAAGTTACTGTCATTGTCTATTCCCAAAGGATGCTCACCATGTCCGTCGCCCCTCCATACTGCTGGTCCTGTGAGGTCACCAGACTCTTGCGTTATTCATGTCTCTTGTGAACAGTGTAGGACATCCTGATTCATCTGGACTTATGTCCAGGGGAGGAAGGCCACTGCTTTCATGATGTGTTTTCAGGGATGTCAGAAAGGCCTGATGCTCCCATTTATATCACCTGTATCATGTGTGGGCTGAAATTTTATAGTCAGAATTTCATTCCTTCAGCTCAAGATTTTGTGATTTCTTAAAATACAAATGCTCCTGGGAGGCATAGCTTTAAGCTCTTATCTGTTACTTATGTCTTAATATGTATGAATTTTAGGTCCTTTTGTCAGAGCACAATTTAATAAAGTGCTGAAGGTGAGGGGAAGACATAAAGGAGCAATGTAGGAGACAAAACAGGAAAAAGGAATTGGGAAATGCATTTAATTCAACACATATTCACTGGTTAATGCCATAGAATTTATTAAGAACATACTGTGTACAAAACACTGTGGAGGGCACTGAGGGACATGCCAACCGTAGGTAAGACATGAACTCTGCCTGCATGGAGCCTAGCAGGATGTAAGTCATAAACACAAATAATGGTAATAATGCCCTAGGCACAGCAATCAATCAATCAATAGACATCTATTAGGCATTGTGGTTAAGAGCCAAGTAGGCAATTAATAAATGTTGAATTCAATTTGTTTTTGGAAGGGCTGGAAGCCAAAGATAAGTTTCTCCTACTTGTCCTTTAAAGGAGTCCCTTCAGTGGCCAAATTTGTCCCCTAAAATCACAGAGGCTTGTCATAGCTGGTTTACTTAGTGGGAAACGTAATTGGAGCAAGTAGACAAGTCAAGGGCTCTAGACTCTATGGCTTACCGGCCACATGACCTTGGTAAGTCATGTCTTCTTCCTCCCTGAGCCTCAACCTTCTCTACTATACAATGCAAGGTGTGAGGTTTACTGGAAGACTAGATGGCCTCTCTGGTCTCTTCCAACTCGAATGTTCTATGATTTTGAATTATACTAAGCATTATTTTACCAAGCCTCCCAATCTTGTTTCCTAACTGGGGAAGAAAAAGTTATCTAGAAAAAAAGTTATTAAATAATAATAAGAAGAAATAATAATCATAAAAGTTATTATCTAGTAGAGTTGTAAGCTAATTAAATGATCAACTCTAGACCTTCTTGGGTGGTGGTGGGGGGAAGTTTAGACTTATATTTAATCCAAGATAACAGTATCATTGATCTACCAAGCGTAGTTACCGTGTATCTTGAACTTATTGGAACTTATTAGCTCTCAAGAGATTACATTACTTGGGGATTATGGCCTCTTGCAAACGCTTTCAAAAATGTTTCTTTCCCATTATCTAGTCACAATCTCTCTTTGAAAGAAGTCAGAGCCGTCCTCACTTTCCTCCAAGGAACATATGAGGTTAGGATGGATCCTAAAAGGCAGGAAGGAAACATGAGACCCTACCTTGTTTGCCCTGTTCCAACCATCAGCTCAAGCTACCACTGCACACTGTGGAAATACATCATAGTATTATCCATCCCAGGGTCTCTGCATTCCCCTTGAGTCTCTACATTAAGATCAGAGGCTTGTCCTAGCTCTTTTCATCTTTCCATTCTGTGCCCGAGGCGTGATGCCCAATGCCGTTCTATTTTCCCCATTTCCTCAATAGGGCCTACAGGGTAACTGCATCCTCTAGTTGGTAGTCCATAGTTCAGGATGCAAAGAACACTTTATGAAGTGATGTAGGAGGATATAGGGACAGTCAGTCAACAAGCATTTGTCAAGTGCCCACTATGTGCCAGGAGAGGGGCTCGACTTGTGATTTCGTTGATATTTTGATTTGTTGATTTTGTTGCCACCATGAGTCTGTACCTTCTCCAAAACTTATGGTCTTCGAGTGTGATCCAAAGATGGAGAGGTTTAGTGTCTTGTTCAATGTCACACAAATAATATGTATCAGAAGGGTAGGATTTGAATGCAGTTCTTGGCCTCAAGGTCAGTTCTGTATCCCCTGTGCCATGTTGCCTCACTAAGGGTATGCTATGAAGGAGAAAAAAAAAGATAAAATCACTATTCCAGAGGAGCTGATAGTTTAAAGGGAAGCAGGAATGCATTCGAAATCTTCTTAATATAAATAGCAAGCATCTATATAGAACTTTAAGACTTGCACAGCACTCTATAAATATTTCACTTGATCCTCACAACCACCCTGTGAGGTAGGTGCTATTATTATCCCCATTTTATAGTTCAGGAAACTGAAGCAGACAGAGGTTAAGTGACTTGCCCAGGGTCACACAGCTAGGAAGTGTCTGAGGCCTTATTTGACCTCAGGACTTCCTGACTGAAGGTGCAGGCCTCTACCCACTGCACCATTTAGCTGCCTTGTGAGATACAAGTCAAAAGACACAAACAAATTCACAATAATGGAATAGAGAGTGTACTGGAGAGGTAATGTGGGACAGAGGTCAGAATTCAATGGGTTTAGGCCTGGTAAACTTCCTGGAAGAAGAGAGCCATCATGAGCAAGAGTGACTGGTCTGCTACACCCTTGGTTGGTCATGTTCATGCCTCTTCGACCTTCTTCCTCCTTTTCCTTTTCTCCCATGCCCTCAGTCTCTCTTCTCTTCTCCTATGGCATCATTGGAATCAGGGACTGAAGGACACATTGAAAGAAGGCAGCCTCAGGATTCTGGGCCCTGACCTTCAGAGCCCAGCAGAGAGTTACACCTAAGAGGACCTTCATGAGGATTCAGGAAGAGAGGAAAGAACTCGTGGCACATAAGAGCTGGGACTTTGCTCTTTGGTACATGGGTTCCCTACACCTAGATGATGACTAAAGGACCTTCAACCTCCAAAAATTTTATGACCTTAGGATCCTATGGAAAATCCATAGGATTTGTCAACCAGATATTAACAAAGGAGAAGTCAAAGGTAACTGGGATTTCAAAACTCAGAGGAAGATGATGTCGTCATGGAAATCAAGTATTCATGGGTGAGAATTGGGAGGGAACAGAATTCTAAATGCTTCATTGCATTGCCAGGGATCCCTTCCCCCTGTGTTCAGTTCCTTGCAATGTAAATGCTCCCTCATGCTCTGAAGATGTGCAAACAAGAAGGTTTTATATCATATTTCCTGAATATTAAGTATGCATTGCACCTGGGTAACTGAATAAGTCAGTGTGCAAAATGACCTGTGTTTGTATCAAAGGAAGAAAGACAAGAGAGAATCCAAAAACCTCCTCAATGCCTCATCCTGAGGCGTGGCATTTTTAGGGAGTGTTGAAGTGTGCCTGATGTTTTCCTGGAATGAGTCACTGAAAAATGCATAATTTATTTCATATGAGAACTGAGCTACCTTTGCTGCTGGCAACTAACTTCCACTCCCACCCCCACTTCCCCACCCAACCTTCCGCTCTTAATGGGAAGACAGACTTGGGCTGTAGGCTACTATTGGACTCCAAAAAATGACTGACCATCTGCCCTATCCGGTCTTGGGTCCTTAGCTTAGCTCCAGGGTACCCTTCTGCCCTTCCCAGGGTCTAATTCTAATGATAGATCAGACAAATATTGTTTAAGCATCTATTGTTTGCTCAACATTGTGCTCAAAGATGTGTGGTAGAGAAAAAAAGCAGTAGGTATGGGGGGTGGGAGGCTGTTGGAAATCTTATTCTAGATGAAGAAGTATAACTTTCCTATGTGAAATAACATAGAACATTGGGAGATACAATGTAATTTAAGGCCAAATGAAATGCCTCAGACAATCATAAGGGATTCCTTAATGGATATTACCACAGATAACCTTTTCCCACAATCTTCTAATTATCATTATCAATCTAGTCATAAAACAGATGTATTCTCACCAAAGGTGTTTTCCTACTGTTGTGGAAGATATCCTATACAGAGTCTCAAATGGCAAAGGGATTCTCTGTTGCTGGCAGGATCCTCCAGAGGCTTTCCTTGGTAGATGGCTTTGTGTAGTTTGCAACAAATCTCAGAATATTCCAGGGATTCTTTGATGATGTAAATAACCACTTAAAAGAGATCAGCCTGATCACAAAAAGACCAAATAGATGAAAAATAACAGTTATCCAAACCATGACAACTAGATGGACCCTCTGATCCTACAACTTCCTTGAATTAGCCCATCAATACATGTATCCATGACAGGCACTGCAGGTGAACAATGAGCAATTGAATGGGAAGAAGAGAGCCTTTGGGAGATTTGACAGTGTTTTCACTTATTCCAAACTCCTCCCTGAGACACTCACTCACAGATACACAGCCACCTTTTTATAACCATCATTTTCCCAGCACCTTAAAGGCCCTCTTCTAATAAAATATTTGCCATACAAATATCAAAGTTATTCAAGATTCCATGAAAGACATAGGTGAAGATGACCTTGCTCCATAAACCTCTGATGTTAAATATCAATGGAGTTATAGAACAAATAGCTTGGCGGTGGTGTTCACCACTGAGATAGAGGAGCCCTGGCACAGAATCCAACTTAAAGAAGGATTCTGGGGTGGGGTGGGGCAGAGCAAAGATGACGGCTGGAAAGCAGGGACTAGCATGAGCTCCCTGCCAAGTCCCTCTAAAAACCTATAAAAAATGGCTCTGAACCAATTCTAGAACTGCAGAACCCACAAAATAGCACAAGGAAGCAGGGCTCCAGCCCAGGACAGCCCGGATGATCTCGGAGTTAGGTCTATCCCGCACGGAGCTGGGAGTAGAGCGGAGCAGAGCCCGGCGTGGGCAGCACAGACCAACCAGACCAGGAGCCGGGCGGAGCATGGCCTAGCACCCTGAACCAGTGAGCTGCAGTAGTTACCAGACTTCTCAACCCACAAACACCAAAGACAACAGAGAAGGTTAGTGGGAAAAGCTGCTTGGGATAGGGAGTTTGTGGTTGGGCCACTGCCCAGGGGCAGCAGAGGTGGGGCAGCTTCAGAACTACAGCTGCAGTTGCTTCTGGCCCCAGGCCCACCTGGTAGGAGGAATTAAGTGGTGGATCAGAGCAGGAGTGCAGAGCTTGCTGAAGATCTAAGTCCAGTCCAGGTTGGGGGTTCTTGGGGAAGGAGGAGTGCTGGTGTGACAGAGCTGGCGTATCCCCCCAAGCGTGGAACATAGAACTCTTTACAAGTAGTCATACCCCGCTGAAAAACTCAAAGGTCAAGTAAGTTGGCTGGGAACATG
>CM053622.1:601031267-601142672 GCA_028646595.1 Phalanger gymnotis
CATACATACTCAATTGGGTATCTTACCCCACAGGAAAGAAGGAGGAAGAAGATAAAAAAAAAGGGAGCGATGATAGAAGGGAGGGCAGATGGGGATGAAGGTAATCAAAAACAAACACTTTTGAAAAGGGACAGGGTCAAGGGAGAAAATTCAATAAAGGGGGATAGATTAGGAAGAAGCAAAATATAGTTAGTCTTTCACAACATGATTATTGCGGAAGGGTTATACATAATGATACACATGTGGCCCATGTTGAATTGCTTGACTTCTTAGGGAGGGTTGGTGGGAAGGGAAGAGGGGAGAGAATTTGGAACTCAAAGTCTTAAAAACAGATGTTCAAAACAAAAGGTTTTGCATGCAACTAGAAAATAAGATACACAGGCAATGGGATATAGAAATTTATCTCGCCCTACAAGAAAGGGAGGGAAAAGGGGATGGGAGTGGAGTGGGGTGACAGAAGGGAGGGCTGACTGGGGAACAGGGCAACCAGAATATACGCCATCTTGGAATGGGGGGTCGGGTAGAAATGGGGAGAAAATTTGTAATTCAAACTCTTGTGAAAATCAATGCTGAAAACTAAATATGTTAAATAAATTTAAAAAAAAGATTATTAAAAAAAAAGGATTCTCTTTGGGTGGTGAGGTCTTTCAGATAACTTTTCCTGTTTGTAAACGGCATACTGCTGGGTGCTGGCCTTCTTCCTGTTCCTCACACTGAACATTCCAACTCGCATCTTCATAGCATTGCAAAGGCTCTTCTTCATGCCTGGAATGCTCTCCTTCCTCACTTCCACCTCCTATCTCAAATGCTTCTGCATACATGAAGTCTTTCCCGATTCCTCTCCCAGCTGCTAGTGCCTCCTCCCAAAATGACACTGCATTTATAATGCATATATTTCATACATATTTATATGGGTTCTTGTGTTCCCTAGAGCAGGCAAATTCTTTGAGGGAAGGGATTGTTTCTTAATTTTTTCTTTTTTCCCCAGCAAATACCTGTAGGTTTTTAATCAATGCTTGTTGATTGTGGTTGTTGCTCATCCTTCCATCTGGAAGAGAACCAATGCTATCCCAAGGGTAATGTCTTAATTTGTCCATGAATAGGATTTAAGTGAGGCAGAGCTGCCCAGAGTTGTTAACCTCACTTTCTCCTCTCTATATGTGGTACTTCTCTTCACTTGGGCGCCATATCCTTACATGTGGTTGCTCTGTTGGAATGAATATAATTTTTGGCTGCTTGTTGACTAATTCATTGATCAAACCCTGGAATATTATGGAGGCTTCTGAAAAAAAAAATTGTAACCATTCAAAAGTTTGGCCTAACTGTTTATGCAAGAAAAGCCAAGTGGATAAAGTGTCAGTCCCCCGATTATGTCATGGAGTTCAATGGACAACCTATTGAGCTTGTCCATCTCTCTGGACATAAAGCAAAAATGAGCAGCAAGTTGGTCCCAAATTTAAATAGGAGAAAACGGGTTGAATTGTCTTCAGAAGTAACAAAGCTCCTTTAATTCCTAAAAATCAAAACTTGTCTTTAAAAATGGTAGCTAGGTGGCCCAGTGAATAGCGTACCACGCCTGAAGGGAGAAAGACTCATCTTCCTAAGTTCAAATCTAGCCTCAGACACTTACTAGCTCTGTGACCCTGGGTGAGTCACTTAACCCTATTTGCCACAGCTTCCCCATCTGTAAAATGAGCTGGAGAAGGAAATGGCAAGTATCTTTGCCCAGAAAACCCCAAATAGGGTCATGAAAAGTCAGACATGAGTAATCAACCAAACAACAACAGCAAAAGTCATTGAACACTATAGTCTCTGAGGAATTAAAAATTGCTAGGAGAACAATAGAGAGGTACATTGTGAGCATAAATAGCCTGCAAAGGGCAGCTAGGTGGCACAGTGAGTAGAGCACCTGCTCTGGAGTCAGGAAGATCTGAGTTCAAATCTAGCCTCAGACATGTGACACATTTACGAGCTATGTGACTTTGGGCAAGTCACTTAACCCCAACTGCTCTGCCTTCCCCCCTCAAAAAAAATGAAACATAAGTCGCTTGCAATACATAATGCATAAGGAATTTGGGGAAAGAATTAGGATAAAGTAAGCCATTAGGGAAATGTATAGGTGGCAAAGAAGCTGGGCTGGGTATGTTGCAAGAGCAAAAGATAACAGGTGGACATTCTGGGAGCTCCACTGCTATCCTCAAAATGTTAAGAAAAAGCAAGAAAGACCCTTCTGTGGTGAACTTATTTGTAGACATGGACAAGAGTCGAACAGATCAGCAGGCAGGGTTGGAGTGCAATCTGGATTATTAGTGAGTAGATTTAAATTGATGAGATCACATATCCATTTGAGTACTCTCAGGCAAGAAGCAAAGAATATAAATTAGTTTACTCAAAGAGTAATGGAAAGATACTTTATGCATGTAAGTAGATTGCAGTATATAAAGAATGATAATTTTTTAAAAATGTATTTATTTTTCATTTTCAACATTCACTTCTATAAGATTTTGAATTCTAAATTTTCTCTCCCTCTCTCCCCTCTCTTCTCCCCAAGATGGCATGCAATTTGATATAGGCTATGCATGCACATTCATATTAAATTTATTTTCCCATTGGCCATATTGTAAAAAAGAATAAGAACCAATGGGAGAAACCATGAGAAAGCAGAAACAAATAAACAAAAAACCAAGAGAGCAAACAGTATGCTTCAATCTGCATTTAGACTCCATAATTCTTTTTCTGGATGTGGATAGCATTTCCTTTTATCAGTTTTTTGGAGTTGTCTTAGATCCTTGCATTGCTGAGAAGAACTAAGTCTGTCAAAGTTATTCATTGCACGATGTTGCAGTTACTGTGTGCAATGTTCTGCTGGTTCTGCTCACTTCACTCAGTATCAGTTCATGTAAGTCTTTCCAGGTTTTCCTGAAGTCTGACTGCTCATCATTTCTTATGGAACAATAGTATTCCATTACATTAAAAAGTGTCATATAGGAAATGCATGATTGGAAAAGGAAGTGGCCTGGTCATGTAGTGAGAGCAAAAGTTGTTCAGTTGCTGGTTTAGTAACCATGAAATGGTAAAAGACCTATTGGTCATCTACCTAAGCATCTAAAAGAACTTCTGTACATTGGGTAAAAATCCTCCATGGAGGATTTATGGGAGAATGTGGATAAGAAGTGTAAGGAATGAGAAGGCATGAATGGGTTGCTAACTGTCCCATTGAAGGGAATAGCCACAGGGATCACAGACGCATTGGAATATTGAAGTTAAATGCCACAACATAGATTGTAAATGCTGTAGAAGTTTGGAAGACAGTGACAACAATGCTACTTGCCATTACTCTGACTGTGTAAGGCCAATAACACCAGCACAGAGGAGGGCTGCTAGCACAGGTTTTTTGATCCGCTTTTTAAGGAAAGCAACTTTAAGGGGTTTACAATCTCACTTTAATTAAATATACATATATCATTCACTTAGTTCAGGGGAAAAAATCAGCACCCTGAACTTCAAAGCAAACACAAACAGAAATTACAAGCAGAAATTATATAAACAGAGAAAATAACACAAATCAGCAGACAGGGCTTCTAGCTGTGCACCCATAGCAACACATACCCAATTACCAGAGAGAAGCACCAACATCTGGATTTTCAAAGCCAGGAGGCTCCTTAATGGCTACCCAGAGTCTCCTCAGGTGAAATCACAGGAAAGCTCTTCCAATGGGTGAAACCCCAAGCAAAACGCTAACCTCAGAGTATATATACAGTTCTTCAGGGTCAGAGTGCTTCACACCTCTTGAGGGTTTAACACCTCCCATTAGCTAATTAGCAAAAGGGTGTGGACCTTCCTACAAACAGGCAAGGCTCAATCAAAGGCACTTGATTGCCTTGGTGCTGAGAAGCATTCCAAAAGAAAAAACAGTAAAAAGTTCTACTTTGCTTGCCCTTACAGATAGCTCCCATGTGAGATCTGGAAGTACTGAGCATGTGGGATTTGAGCTGAACCTTGAAGGACAGAAAGAGGAGAGGGCATTTCTGGCAGAAAGAATAACATGAAGGAAAGAAAAAAAGTGGACCTGAGCATGGCATATTCATGGATTAGTCTGCGGACAAGGCCAATTAGAGGGGAAGGTCTATTGGAGAAGGAAATAAAGTTGAATAAGTAGGATGGGGCCCAATTATAGAGGGTCCTAGTCACAAAGAGTCACCATATAGGGGCAAAAGAGCTTGCATGATTGGGACATAACAAAGGCGTATAAATTGGAGAACAATGTGAAGAAAGTGTTCTCTCTCACACATGAAAACTGAGATAACGTTTCTGCTGATAGCCCACTTCCTTCTCCAACTCAAGGAATGTCCCAATTCTAACACATCCCAATTCTTAAGTATGCTTCTTGGCTCTTTTTGACCTCTTACTTAGGAGAAGGATGGGCATTGTGGTAACTGGCAGTCCTTTTAAAGTTTCTATGTAGGTGTTTTTATCTGTTTTTATTGATATGCTTTGTTTTTACATGACCTAAATTTTCCTCTGCATTCTACCCCCTTTTTTCTTCCAGAAAGCCATCCCTTGAAACAAACACATTCTTTGTTGGTGTTTTAATGGTGTTTTCCTACATACATGTCTTGTTTCCTCCATTAGAGTGTGAATAAACTAGACGTAGACTGTGGATCCTTTTCCTGTCTCCCTCTCCCCTTTACCAACACTTTGTTTTAACCTCTCCTCCTCCCTCCATAGTGGTTGCTTAAAAGATTAGCTTCTCCCACCCCTAGACTGTAATCTCCACGAATTCAGACAATATGCCTTATCTAAACTTTGTCTCTATCCCAGTATCTCCTCTCATGCTCTGCATGTAGTAGGTATTTGATAAATCTTTGCTGAATAAATGAGGCTGACTAACTTCACCTAAAAAATGGAGCCTCTGATTGTAGGATAATAAGCTAATAGATTTAGAGTTGGTATAAAATTGTAATGACCAAACTTGGCCTCAAATAAGAGATAGGAGAAGGCATCTCCTTCAAATTTTTTTGCAGATAGGAGAACATAGTACAGAACACTGCATGTATTAGACTTTTTTGATTACTAAGATGTTTCTTTTCCCATCTTTTTTATTATTTATTATAAAGAATAACTTTCTGGGAAGAGAGAGAGAAATATTGGGAAATGTTGGTGATGTAAAAAAATCAATTAAAATTTATATAAAAACTAATAGGACAAATTCTGCCATGAATAAACCTTGTTTATGTTCTCTTTCAGAAAAGGCAGAGGGCTTTTAAAATCCTTGTCTATTTAGTGCTCTTTATCATTAAAAGAGAAATTTGAGCTCATTAAAAGAACTACATATCCTTCCTTCTTCCTCCCTGCCCTGCCAAAGATTTAGAACTGGAAGTGACCTTAGAAGACATTAAGTCTAACACTATCACTTTATAGATGAGGAAATTTGCTCCTAGAGAGATGAAGTGATTTATCTAAGGTAATATAGCACGAGTCAGTGGTACATCAATATTTGGACCTAAGTTCCTTTCATGGATAATTACTGTACTTACACAACTATAAGCACAAAAAGTTAATTATATGGTTTTATGTAGGTCTTACACATTTGTTTGATTATTTATCTGGTGGAAAGATAAAAGCTTCATCTGACTGTTTAAGAAGATGCGTAATAGACAGAGTGGCTTAACTAATAACTAGAAAATATCTCAGCCCTGGAAGGATGTTTTCCCTATGCTGTGTGTCATTGTGAATATTATTGCTATGAAGAAATTCACATTACACATCCCGAAATTGAGATATGCATATGACCTATATGTATGAATACTTCTCATCTTCAAAGATATTGCATCATTAAGTTATATAATTTATGCCACTGGTTGGTTTGGAGCCAGAAAATATGAGTTTGAGCTTGAGTCTTAACAGTTTAGAAAAAGCATTGTACTTGGTATCAGGATATCTGGGTTCAGATCTTGGAACTGAAACTTAGCTGTGTGGCTGTGAACAAATAATTTACCATCTCTCATCTTCAGTTTCCTCATCTGGAAAATGACAATGATAACACATGCATTTTGTAAACTATAAAGCTAAGTATGAGTTATAATTGCCCACTATAATATTTTTGACCATTTATTTATTGAAGAATAGCTCTTGCTCTTATAAATTTGAATCAATTCCTTACATATTTTGGATATAACATCTTTATCAGAGGAATTTGCTGCAGTGATTTGCTTCCAGGTTACCTGTTTCTCTTGTGGTTTTAATTACTTTGGTTTTGTTTGTAGAAAAACTCTTCAAATTTTATGTAACCAAGATTGACAAAACCATTGAAATTTTATCTTGTATGATCTTCTCTACCCCTTTTCTGGTCATGAACTCTTTCCTTTTCTACAGTAAAAAAAAATCTGTTCATCACTATACTTAAATTTTATTTTCAAAGGCAACCAGCAAATTCTGTGACTTTCTCATTCCTCATTTTCCTTGGTATTGGATCCCATTGACTTCTTTCATCTTCTTTCAACTCTCTTCTCTTTTGGCTTTGGTGATTCTATGCTATCCTGATTTTCTTCCTATTTCTGACATTTCCTACTCTGCCTTCCTCAGTGGCTTGTCGAACCCTTGGCCCTTCTTAGTCTTTCACTAAATCTTATCCCCTTATTTAAAATTTTTCTTGATGTCTTTTGTTGTAAATTATAATCATTTCTGAATATATACATCCTCATTCTCCCCAACCATTCTGGAGTTGCAGCAAATCCTTCTCTTAATATAGCATACAAACAGGCAGTTTTCAATGGAAGAAATCCAAGCTGTCAACAACCATATGAAAAAATTTTCTGTCGCTAATAATTAGAGAATTGTAACTCTGAAGTTCCACCTCACACCCATTAGATTGGCAAAAAAATGAAAAATGTTTGAGGCGATGTGTGAAAATAGGTCCATTGATGCCCTATTTGTGGAGCTATGAATTGGTTCAGTCATTCTGGAAGGCAATCTGGAACTTTGCCCTTAAAGTCACTAAAACTCTGACCCAATAATACCATTACTAGGAATGTACCCCAAAGAGATCAAAGAAAGAGGCTAAGGATGCATGGATACAAAGATATTAACAGGAGTTCTTTTTGTGGTGGCAAAGAACTGCAAACTGAGTGGCCATTAATTGGAGAATGGCTGAACAATTATGATACATGGATTAATAGAATATTATTGTGCCATAAGAAATGCTGAAAGGAATGATTTCATAGAAACATGAGAAGACTTGCATAAATTGATTCAGGTCAAATTAGAAGGACCAGAAAAAACAATTAATATAATAGAAAAAACAACATTGTAAAGACAAACAACTTTGAAAGACATATTAATTCTGATTAATGCAATGACCAACCATAATTCCAGAGGACTGGTAATGAAGCATCCCCAAACCCAAAATAAGAGAGAGAATCACAGACAAGCAATATGGTTTTGAAAGCTACTTGTTGAAGTCATTCCATATTTAAAAAGAAAAGCAAGCTCTATATAACAGATTCACAGTTTCACATACAATCTTTTCCTTCTGTTCTACCATGTCTATGGAAATGCTCATTTTATCTGTGCTTCTTATATTCAAAATTTTAAAAAATGAATAAAAAATGAGAAACAGCTAAGCAAAAAACATCCAAATCAGTGATTGCATCAGATACTGGGGGAAACATTCTATGTCACTTACTTTTAAAAAATTTACTTTTTCATTGTTGCCTTCTGCTTGTATGTTACATTTACTTCAGAATTTTTCTCATTCATTTCTATAGCACCAACTTTGACTTCTGCATGAATGAGTCCTAAGTCAGTATTTTCAGCGTGACCTCTTTTTGAAGTTCCAGTTCAATTCAATTGAAAACAAGGAGACTATTAAGTGCCTACTATGTCAAGCACTGTGTGAGGCTCTAGCATTAGGAAGACAAAAACCAACCTGTCTCTACCCTCTAGGTTCTTACATTCTTTTGGGGGTAAATAGCACACATATGTAAATACAAAATAAGAAGTAGTTTTGGAATTGGGGAGGGGATCCCAATAACCAGGGGAATCGGAAAAGTCATCTTTTAGGAAATAACACTAGAGCTGAATGTTGAAGGGAGCTAGGGCGTCCCAGAAGTGAAGAGGAAAAGCGTTCTAGTCACGGGTGACAGCCTATACAAAAGGCTTGAGGTGGCACTCTATGCACAGCAAATAGCAAATACACCAGTTTGGTTGGAGCATATGTAGGGAAGTAGTGTGTTAGATTGGAAGGATAGGTTGGAACCAAGTTGTGAAGGGCTTTGTTTGGCAAACAGAGGAGTTTGTATTATATCTTCGACAAAATAAGGAAGCCCTATAGCTTGTCAGGCAAAGTGCTATCGTCAGTCCTGAGCATTAAGAATATTGATTTGGCAGATGTGTGGAGTAGAGAAAAGAGAAAAAAGAGAGGCTGGAGACAGGAAGACCATTTGGGAAGCTGTTAGTCCAAGGGAGAGGTGATGAGGGCCTGAACTCTGGGGATCATAGTGGGAGGGTGTAGTAGCAATTTGGATTTGAAGATCTTTCCCACCCATTAATAGTCCACATGATCTGCTTACATCACCCGAAGCCTAAGTTACATGTGGTGGGAGGAGCTCCTGACAGAAAAAGGAAGGTGTGTCACAGGGAAATGCAGAGGGAGGGAGAGAGAGAGAGAGAGAGAGAGAGAGAGAGAGAGAGAGAGAGAGAGAGAGAGAGAGAGAGAGAATGTTCTGACTGCTAATAGCTGCTAATGGCCACCCTCCTGATAGTTAGAACTGAACAGGCTGACTTAGCTGTACTGTGAGTTTGTTTTTAGGAAGACCCCAGCAGGGGATCAGAGAGGTTTTGGGATGGAGAGGCTCCATGTTGTGATATTGTATATTGAATGTTTTCCTGCTCTGATAGATTGAATAAATGGCTTGTGGGATATGGTTCTCTAGTATCTGGATAAATGGTTTACTTCTTCTACCTTCTATGTGGAGAGTCTCTCATTGTGATACAGAACCACATAGGCGTTTTGACAATTATCACCTACATTGTTATTATTGCCTTACTGTTTCAGAGGGAAGAAAAGAGGCTAGATACCCAAAATATTCTAGAAGTAGAATTGACAAATTCTAACCCATTGGATATAGGGGATGAATGGGGGGGAGGAGTCAAGGATGACTCCAAGATGGTGAGCCCAGGTGACTGGAAGAATGAATGGTGGCACCCACAACAGACATAGGAGGAGGAGTGGATTTAGGTGAAAGACAATGAGTTCTCTTTTCAGCATGTTTAGTTTGAGCTGCCTATGGGACATCCAGATGAAGATCAGCTTTCAAGCTGTAGAGGGCACTAAAGAGCAATAGAGACAAGCCCAGCCAGCTCCACTCACAGCAGTCTTCTTTTTTCTCCAGTCAGCTCCAAGCAGTTATTGAGTTCTCCAATGAGCCCCCAGGAACAACTGCAGAGCCTGAGCTCAGACTTAGCTTTTGATTTTCTTCTGTGCTGCTCCTTTCAGGCAGCAGGGAGCAGTCTTCATTGCTTCCCATGTCTCCCATGTTTCTTTTCTCTTCCAGGCCCAGGTATGGGCAAGCAACCTGTGCCTCAGAAGTAGTACCTCTGTGCCAATGCCTGTGGAGCTGCATCAGTGGTGGTCGAGAGTGCTGTGATGATGAGACCATGGCAGATAGAAATTTCCGTTTTCCTCAGAATAATTTTGTATATTCTTACCTTTGCTCTCACCATCCTCCAAACAGAATCCTGCCTCACTTTGCCTAAGTAAATTCTACCCATCTAATCAGCTCAAGTCAGATTTTCTTTGAGTAGCCTTCTTTGACAACCAAAGTGATCTCTTCCTCCTCTGAATCTCTGCCAATTATAAAATTAATAATTGACATTCACATAGCACCTTGCATATCATAATCAAATTGTTTTATTTGTCCTCTTTAACAACCCTTTGAAGAAAAGTGAATATCATTATGCCCATTTTATAGATAAAGAAACTGAAGCTTAGAGAGGTTAAATATCTTGCTTGAGGTCACACAACTAGTAGGTGACAGAGCCAGTTATTGAATCCAGGTCTTCTGACTCTAAAATCTTCTTATCACTTCACCAATCACTGTCTCTCTTGACACACATCATCTTGACCAATTATGTTTTTACTTCTATTTCCCCAACTAGTCTGCAAGCTCTTTTAAGGGCTAATGCTGTTCTTTAAACTGCTTCATATTCCCTATACCATCTAGCAAGGTGTCACTCAATAAATATTTGTTGATTGATTAAAAGTAACTGGTTAGTTATCTTGTTGGCACAACACAAAAGATTCTAAATTCTTCTTGTTCCAGGCTAACTGGAGCATTGTGGGAGTTGGAATATTGAAATTTATCCTTCCTATGTTACTAAAGCAAATATAAGACTCAAAATGCACCAAAAGGGATGAAGTCAAAAGATCTCAGTTCTACAAGGATCTACAAGGCTGTCACCCATAGGACAGTGACCCTGACATGGACCCATGCACAAACTCTCACACTTAGACACTGGCTTCTTCAAGGGTGCTCTCTTTTCCTGTGTAGAGACAACTGGGAACCCAAACTTATGCATCATCATCCCAGCTCCCCAGATGTGAATAGCATTCCACAGAGACTGGCATGCAGGACCCAGAACCTGAAATCTCTGGTTAACTACGCAGGGCTATCGCTATTTGGCCTTAGAACCTCCTCCCCACATACTCAACACAGAATTGACTCCAAGATTCCCCATGCATACATTCTTTCTATCTCAAACACTCTGTAAAGAGTAAGCTGTGCTTCAGTATTCAACACATGCTCCACAAGCAATCAATAACCATTTTGAGTAGCATTCTTTTTCTTTCTCATTGGTCATTTTACTCCACCACAAACACACCCTGTGGCCAGATCTTGCTGATACAACAAATCATATTTGACACTTTTATAATGATTGTGCAAATACAACATTTTCCCTGCACTACTGTATACCCAAAGGTACCCTCCGATTCTCAACCTTTTATAAACCCTTTCTTTGCTATATCTTAAAATGTGAGTTGTTGTGAGTAATGAGAAGAGAAGGAACAGTAATTAACTATTTCGTATATTGATCCCTTCTCACTAGCCCACAAGCTCTTTTAAGATATGGATTGTGTCTTATTCATCTTTTTTTTTTGTATCTCACTTGGCTTTAATTTATATTATATAGTAAATACTTGGTAAAAAATGTTTTAGGTTGAATTTAGTTCAAAAGTAGAGGCTATGAGTTGAGGATTATGAAATTAACTTTTCTTTCTCCTCCCTAACCCACCTTTCTTCATTGCTTTCTTTGTTCCCTACCAAAGGATAAATAAAACAAATAATGTTAGTTAATGTTGGCCAACCCTAGAGAGAGGAGTGGTTAAAATTTCATGACTCGAGAATAAGTCATTTCCACATCACAGTGAATGCTGTTCAAAAGTGAAACGAGCCGCCTTTGGAGATAATAGGTTCCCCTTTTGTTGGAAATTTTCAAAGACCCCAGAGGAATAGTTGCTTGCAAGGTTATAGAAAGAATTCATGTTGATTTATGAGCTGTACTACATAGTCTCCCTCCAAACTGAAATTGTTTGACCTTAATAACCTTTCCTCCCAGTTGGCAGGGAATGTAGACTTGGCCCAGTGCTCTGTCATCTCTCATTCTAGTATGGAATGTAAGCTCCATGAGGGGAGGAACAATTTTGTTTTAACTTTGTATCCCAAGTGCCTTGTATACTGACTTATACATGGTAGGCACCCAATAAATGATTACTGAATTGAAAAGGGAGTTGGGTGGTGATACTATCCAGGACTTGTAAGGAGGGATTTGGGAAAAAAAAGATGAGACAGAATCATAAACTTCTCTATGCCTTTGTGCACTCAACCACTTTGAGATTCTCATAATTATTTTATTTTTTCCCCTTAATTCCCTAGTAAAGCTTTATAACTCAGTAGAGAGACTCAGAGACTAGGAGGGTTGCTGCTGTCCTTCATATATATCTCTCTATATAGATATATATGTATATGTATATGTATATGTATGTGTGCATGTATGGATATGTATATACTTACATACATATACCTATATGTATGTGTATATATATGTATATGTATATATGTATGTATCACCCCCTCTGGGCCTCCTTTCCCAATTCACACCAGAATAACAGGTTAGTGTTCCCAGAAAGAAATGACTACTGCTCTCCTCAGGGTTCTCAGGGTAACCTTGAGGGGCTGGAGTTTCTAGTGTAATGGGTGCTCATGGGGGCCCATCTGCCATGGTCCTTAATATTGATCAGCCAGTTGATATCTGTTGTCTTTTACAAAAGGGTAATAGCAAGAACAGTAGTTACAAGACAATCGTTCTAAACCAGGAGGTACATTCTCCCCTTGCACACACACACACACACACACACACACACACAATTGTGGAACTGAGTGGTATACCATGATTTCCGGCCCTGGGAGTCTTGTCCCCTTAAGGGATCCTCACCAGGTTCACTTCAGGGTAGAAAAATTCTTCCCCGGCTCAGCTGGACTGGTTCTTTTTTGGATTCAGTGACTCAATCAGTTAAATTGCTTGTCTTCTGCACTGCCTCCACTCTAGGAGCATCCTCCCAATGCAGCAGCCTACCTAAGCTGATGGTGCTGGTGGGAACTTTCTGATGGCTCTGATGGGTCTTGGAGTCTCTCCTATTGCCCAAGCACTCCCCTCTCAGAGTTCATCTAACATCAGGAAAGAATAAACACAAGAGAAACAGAGATGCCATACATTCATGGACATGGAGTATCTTGGGGAGGGGGGGCAGAAATAAGTCGGCTTTCCCTTACAGAAGCTCACAGTAACTGACAGCAGTCTTCCTTACTCAAGGCCACCAGGAAAGAGAGTGAAACCTTATCTCCTCAAAACTTTTATGGGCACACAGTTCCATACTCTTATTATGACACAGCATTCATCCTGAGCCATCATGGTCCAAACCAGCATCCAAAGTTCCATGTGTTAGATAAGCAGCAGAAAAAGAATATTAGACCTAGTCTGTATAACCTACAGGAACACATGAGGAAGAGTGCATAAGTGCACAGGAAGAGTGAAGGAAGTTAAAATCCTCATACCCACACCAATGAAGTAAAAACTCAACCAATGTATCAAAATAAAAGTACTCCATTAGCTCTTTAGCCTAAATATGCCAATTTAAAAGCAGGAGAATGAACTAGGTAAATGTTCAAGGGTCTTCTCATTTTAAGCGTCTTCAGGTTTATGTCCCATCAGAAAGAAGGATGTGGCTTGGTAGAAGGAAGGACATAAACTGTTCCAAACCTATAAAATGGTAGGTATATTTTGCAATGCCCTAAGTCTGAAGATTTATAGGGCATGAAAATTGAGCCCTGCTCTGTTGACTGAGTTAAAAGCCCAGTATATTCTCTCTTTCCATCAATTCCCTCTGAAATAGAACAAATTGATTTGATAACAGTGATCAAAGAGAAGACATCCTTTTCTTTCCCTACAGTCCCTGTAATTCGAAGGTTCAAAGGAGAAGGCCAGGGAAAATGGGTTTTGAAATCATGCTCTCAAGAGTGGCCCATACTGCATTTTAATTTAGTTTGTCAGAATTTCACCTTTTCCCTTTGTTGGGCCAATTACATGATATGTAATTATACTGGAGGATCTATTTTCAGCCAATGATTTAATTCGACCTTTTGAAGCAAGTCAGATGTGTTCTTAGGGCCACCGTCTATCTGCAGGTGATTCCTGGTCCACAACTGTGAGCTTCTGAGTACCATTGATCCAGATTTGTATAGTGTGTTTTTTGAAAGGGGTGTAATTTTTTTAATAGCAAAAGTAGAGTACCTTGAAAGGGGTTTCTGGGTCACCCAAACAAAAACATTTGGAATTGAACTATTATACAGTATCTTCAGCAGATCATTAGAATCATAGAATCTTAGAATTGGTAGGACTTTAAAATGTCATCTAGTCTAGTTTCTCGTACAAGTATCTTTCTTGTTCTTTGTATATTGATATGTTTTTGTTTGTTGATGGCTAAAGTCACAATAAAAAAATAATTTTTTTAAAAGGTCACCTAGTCTAACCTTGTACTCAATATAGTATTGCCTCCTCAAACATCAGATAAGATTGTCACCTTGTCTTGAATATAGCCAGTGATAGAGAGATCACTACTGCAGAAGGTAGCCTGTCTCAGAGTTATTCTATCACTCAGGTGTTAGGAAGTTCTCCCTTACACTGAGCCAAAACTTCCCTTCTGTAATGGCTACCTCACAAGGTTGTTGTGGGGTTACTAGCATAGTTCCTGGCATCTGTTAGGTGCTTAATAAATGCTTGTTCCCTTCTACTTTCCTCTTTTCCAATTCCGCCTTCTGGTTATTCTCTCTTTTATGTAACAATCCTTCTAGCAGTCTATTTTCTACTAGTCTCTTTTCCAGAATAACTGCTATTATCCCTTTAGCCCCACTGTATACCTTTAACCCCTCTGTTCCCTTCCTTCTACTATGCCTACTAAACACTGTAATTTACTGGTGCCTCCTCTTGCAAGGTGATGCCCAGAATTATACACACAATTCAACAGAACTCTAAAATTCTATAATTTTATAGTCTGACCAGGGCAGAGCATGGCAGGACCATTGCCTAATGTAATGTTAATGTGATTGAAGATCTTCCCCGCCCATTAATAGGCCTCACATGGAGCCCATTAAGGGAAGCTTGATTAGGGGAGGCTTGTTTTGTAGGAAGGCTCACATCTTTTGCTAATTTCTAATTAGGCACAGGATCACAAGAGGGTTATGATGCCCTCTGACTCTGAGAAATGTATATATACTCTGAGGTTAGCATTTTACTTTGGGGCTTACTCATTGGAAGAATGTTCATGTGATTTGGCAAGATGAGACCCTGGATGGCTGTTAAGGAGCCCTT
The DNA here is from genome assembly GCA_028646595.1 of Phalanger gymnotis. Lineage (NCBI taxonomy): Eukaryota > Metazoa > Chordata > Mammalia > Diprotodontia > Phalangeridae > Phalanger > Phalanger gymnotis. The sequence continues at coordinate 601,046,193 of CM053622.1, forward strand.
GGCTTTGAAAACCCAGATGTTGGTGCTTCTATCTCTGGTAGCTATGTATGTTGGTCAGACAGTTAGATCTGTCTGTTGATCTGTGCTAATTTCTCAGACAGTTAGAAGCCCTGTCTGTTGCTGTTGATCTGTGTTATTCTCTGCTTGTAATTTCTGTTTGTATTTTCTCTGAAATTCAGGGTACTGACTTTTCCCCTGAACTAAGTGAATTATATATATATATATATGTATAGATATAGATACAGATAGATATATACATATGTATATATATACACACACACATATATATATATAAGTAAAGTAATATTGTTGACCCCCTTAAAGTTGCTTTCCTTAGAAAAGCAGATCAAAGAACCTGTGCTAACAGCCCTCCTGTGTACTGGTGTTATTGGTCTTATACCTCCACAGCAGCTGCAAGTAGCATTGCTGTTACACCTATCAGAATCTGGACACTATGCTTTTACTAAGCTCCCTTTCCCCCCAAGATTAGCTTTATTAGCAGTGACCCCACATTTTGTGTGCATGTATTAGCTTTCTCCTACAACACTCTATCCAATTAGGCCCTCAGTTCATTTTCTTTTTCTAGAGGACCTCTTAGGATCATTTAGATAGTCCTATCTGGCTATTTACTGCCTGCTCTCCTTAAATGAAAGGGGTTAGCAAATGGAGAGGGTGAACCAGACATTTGAGCAATTCAATTCTCAAACAATAGAATGTTAAAGATGAAAATTACCTTAGCGATTACTCTTGCCTATCCTCAAGGAGCTTACCTTCTATAAAAAGGATGCAACATGTACACAGATAAAAAAATGTGAACTGTATTAAAAAATACATGAAGGGTAATTTGTGAATGGGAAAATAGTCTATAACCTCTTTTAGAAGAAAGAAATGGGGAACCCAGCACAGAGATTAGGATGTAGAAGGGGGTGAGAAAGAAAAAGATGAAAGAGAAAGGGACCTTGGGAATTTGGAAACACCAAGAGCCCAGAGAAAGGAAACTATTTCTGGCCTCAGCAAAGAGTTGTTGTGCTTGGAGCAGACACCAGCAGCATGCTAAATGATTCAAATAAAGCCAGGCCAGACACTTTCACTCTGACACCTGTAACTAAACGCCTGTCTGTCTCTGCTCCTGCTTGCTGTGGAATCATATTACCACTGTATTTATTATTAAGCAGCTGGCCCATGAGACATGCCCCCAGGTTATACTTTTCCTTATGATCTTTGAACAGGGATATTTATTATTGTTTTCTCCTTCCACTTATCTTCTAGGATTATTATCATAAATGAATCTGTGCTTCCACCAAGGGAAATGCTTGCATAGGGGTAGTTAATGATGCCGGGGTTGCTTTTCGCTAAGAGCACTCAGCTGCCAGTGGAGACAAAGAACCTGGATTTTGATGTGGAATGAGAGCTGGGAGGTGTTTTCCTTCTATTTTTCAAGTGAACGTGAGGAAAAAGAATATCCCCTCATTCCCTTTCTAGATCTCTTAGAATTGCCCTCTATCTCCTCCAAATGATAAAGAAAATGGCTATTGGCATGCAGGTTTTCTGTCCTTAGCCATGGAGGGTAGAGGGAGTGGAAGACTGTGAGCCAGGAGTTACAAGAAACATCCCAGGCACAAACTCTCATATTTGGAAAGGTCGTCAGATGCTGTGGAGTCCAATCCATGGATCTGACCAAGAATCTCCTCTATAACATGGGGGTGGGGTGGGGAAGAGGATGTTCATTCAGCCTCTGCTTGAAAGACCTCCCATGAGAAGAAACCCATGACCTACCGAGGCTGCCCATTCCACTTCTGGACACCCCAAATTGCAGGGAAATTTTTCTTGATGTCAAGCATAAATTTGCAGCTTTCATTCATTTTCAACATTTTCTCCTCTGGGGCCAAGCAGAACAAATCTAATCACTCTTCTAGTTCTTTAGACACTTGAAGAAAGATGCCATGTACCTTTAAGGTCCTTTCCCCAGGCTAGACATTCCCATTTCTTTTATTTGATTCTTTTTTGGTCTCATCTGCAGTCTCTTCATCATCCTAGCCAGCTTGCTATGAATGAGATCCAGCTCGTCAATGTCCTTTCTCCAATGTGGTATTCAGAACTAAACACATTATTACTCCAGAAGCAGTCTAACCAGGATAGAGTACAATGGGACTGTTACCTTGCTGGTTTTGGACGACATGCCTCACTTAGTGGAGCGTAGCATGGAATGTCCACCCAGGATTTGTGAACAATGTGGTGAGAAATTGGGAGCCAACTGTTCTGAGCTCCATCTGAGCCAGTGACTCCGTGTTGAGGGTGTTGCTCTCATTGCAGCCCCACCCTTGGTATTCATGCTGTGGATTTTTTAACCTAAGTGCAAAACCTTCCATTGATCTCTATTCAGTCTCACTTTGTTAGTTTCAGCCCAGCATTCTAGCCCATTATCTGACCTGATTCTATCCTTCAGATAAACTTTCCAACTTTTTTTTCGTCTTCAAATCTGATAAAATCATCTGCTATATCTGAGTCATTGATTAGAATGTACAATAGGAGAGGGTCAGAGATAGACCCCCTGTGGCATGGCGTAATAATAACTATAAAATAGAGAAAATGTATATAGTGTTTACTATGTGTCAGACACTGTGTTAAGCCCAATTATTACTTCATCTGATCATCAGAACAACCCTGGGAGGTCCATACTATTATTATCCCCATTTAATAGATGAGGAAACTGAGGCAAACCGATTGAGTGCATAGTACAGGGTCACGCAGCTGTTAAGTGTCGGAGGCCAGATCTGAACTTAGGTCTTTCTCACTGGCATTCTATGCCACTTAGCTGTCTGAGATTTCTTACACCAGACATCTCTTTCCAGGTTCATTCATTTAATAAATAGTTATGTATTTTATATGGGACTGTATGTATGGGACCAACCCTCTGTCAGGCTATCAGGGAGGCTGGTTGTCAATCATCCCTTAGATCAGTGGTTCTTAATCTAGGATCTGTGAACCTGTTTTTTTTTAAAATGTAGTAACTTTCCTATGCTATAATTAGTTCCCTTTGTAATTTTACATATTTTATTTTATGCAGCTAAAAACATTATTCTGCCATGGGGTCAGCCTTTACCAGACAGACAAAGGGTTCCATGACTCACACAAAATGCTTAAGAACAATTACCTTAAAACCATTACTGCTTACGTGGTGCTAGGTTCCATGTCTGTCTAGGTGTGTGTTTGTTTCTTCACCAGTCAAATCACTATGCTATGGGTTTCTTAACTTTTTAGCCATTGTCATTCTTCCCTTCAGAGATGTGCCTCCCTGAACCACCTCTACCAAGATCATTACTCTATAACAGCAATTTAATTAAAGTGGAAACATATACATCAAAGCAACGGTTTCTTACAAACTGAGGTTTTTATTCAATTCCTGCTTCCCCCAAGAAAGAAAAATCTCTTTTGGGAGAGGAATCCATGTTCCTATTCGCTCCATTCTGTTCCCTGCTCCTCCCCTCAGCCTTAGCCTCCTTTGCAGCCTGGATCACAGAGATCAGTGTTGTGTTAGAAACACTCCAGATTTCAGCAAAAGGAAGAGGAAAGTGCCGCCTTCATCATTTTTTACAGCACCATTCTATTTCACAGAACAATAGTATTACATTCCTGTACTATAATTTGTTGGGCCACTCCTCATTTGATGGGCCCCTACTTAGTTTCTGCTTTTTTTATCACCGCCAAAATAATTACTATGAATATTTTTGTACATGTAGGACCAAAAAGTCTATTCTTCAGCTGATTTTCACCAACAAGGAGGAACTGATTGTTGGGATTGAAATCTGAGAAACCTTAGAGGGAAATGACTCTGTGGTGGAAGAGAGAAGATCTGGGCAAAGTCTGACATGCATCTTTGATTGGAAAACATGTTTCAAAGGGTACAACTGACAGATAGCTGGGATCCCATGGTCTAAAATTCTGCAGGATGAATCAGCCCAGGTGAGATGAGAAACCCTCAAGAATAATATCATGATGATGCAAAAGGAAACAATTCAGATGAGGAAGAAAGAGGAGAGTTGTCTGAAGAGACCCATTTGGAGGCTTAGGGAATTGACTAACTAATAGATTTTTTAAGATACCTCTAGAATATGGAAATGAGGGTAAATAACAGGAGATGAATATAAATGTATCATACAATGCTGAAAGAAGTGTATCAAAAGTGGTAGAGCTCAAAATGAGCTAAGACTAGCAAAGAAAGTGAAGGACAAAAAAAAATGGTGGGGATAAAAGAAAATAATCCAAACAAGGACTGGACTGCTACTTCTGGGTGCAAACGGGACAATGACAACTGACAACAGAGAGAAGGCAAAGATGTTAAATTCTTATTTTGCATCTGTCTTCTCTGACAAGTAAGATGATCTTTGAAATGGAAAAGACAGAACACAAGTTACTAATAGGAACTGATAACCAATATTAATAGACAGTCAGTAAAAGACGGCCCCTCAAAGACAGCTAGGTGGCACAGGTGTTGTTTGTTCTTCGTTCTCAATGAGGACCATGACATCAGGGAAGTGATGCCATGATATGCAAGTGAACTGGATTTAGATAGAGTGCCAGGCCTGGAGTCAGGAAGACTCATCTTCCTGAGTTCAGATCTGGCCTTAGACATTTACCAGCTGTGTGACCCTGGGTAAGTCACTTAGCCCAGGTGGCCTCTGTTTCCTCATCTGTAAAATTAGCTGGAGAAGGAAATAGGAAACCACTCTAGTATCTTTGGCAAGAAAACCCCAAATGGGGTCACAGAGAGTCACATGACAAATTAATGAACAGCAGCTACCCTTAATCAATTTAAATCAGTGACCTAGATGAACTATATCCTTGATTACCAAGAGAAAAATTAGTGAATTTGATTGCTGAATCTATGATATTCAAAAATTATATAGGGTTGGAGAAGGTTATACATTGTTCTGGTCTTCAAAAAAGTGAAGAAAACAATCTTTTCACTATAGGCCAAAGAATATAGCTTTGGCCTTGAGGGAATTCTGTAATGGATTATTAAAGCTATGGTTAGTAAACATCTGTAAGGAGCAGTGATAAAAAAAAAAGCACCTGCATGGCTTTAGCAAGAACAGGCCATGGCAAGCTAATCTTATTTCCGTTTCTGACAGAGTTATTAAGCTGGATTGTAGTGGATTCCATTTACTTGGATTTCAGCAAAATGTTTGATAAAGTATCTCAAGCACCTCCCATGGAAAATGTGGAGATATGTGAGGTAGATACTGATCTTTTTTGAGACAGCACAATTAGATGGAGTTTGAACTCACTGGATGGTTGGACTAAAAGAATACTCATTAATTAATACTCATTAATTCCAAATGTCATTTTGGAAGGATTGTGGAATCATTAGAAGAAAGGAAGGAAAGAAGGAAAGAAATAAGGATCTATTAAGTATCTACCATGTACCAAGCTCTGTGCTAAAAGTTTTATAAATATTAATTCATTTTATCCTCCCAACAACCCTAGAATGTAGGTATTATTATCTCCATTTTACAGATGAGGAAACTGAGGCAGACTGAGGTTAAGTGACTTGGCCAGAGTCACATAGCTAGGAAGTGTCTGAGGTCAGATTTGAACTCAGTTATTCTTGACTCTAGGCCCAGAAATCTATCCACTGTGCCACCAGCTGCCCCTCATTATATTATAGATCTGGAGATGGAAGGGACCTCAGATGCTCTGTAATCTGACCTCTCATTTTATAGAAGAAGAAACTGAAGCCCAAGGAAATAGTGACTTGTCCAAAGTCACATAGTGAGCAAGCATCATAGGTGGGATTTGAAGCCAGGTCCTCTGCTTTTAGAAGCCTTGCTCTTTCAACTGTATCATGCTGAGTGCCCCAGAGATCTGGGCATGGGCCTGTGTTGTTTTATCACATTTATAAGTGATTTGGATAAAGGCATAGAAAAGACTGTTTATCAAATCTGCACATGATGCCAAAGCTAAGAACAATGGCAAACAAACTATGTGACAAGATCAGAAGTCAAAAATGTCCTGATGGACTTGAACATTGGGTTGAATAGAATGCAAAGAAATTTAATAGGGATAAACACAAGGTATTAGACTCAGGCTGAAAAAATGTCAACTTTTAAAGTACAAGATGGGAAGGCATGGCTAGGTAACATTTAAAAAAAGATTTGGGGGGTTTTGTGGGCCATAAGCTCAATATAAATAACCAAGTTGCCATGGTGACCAAAAAAGCTCATACAAACTTGGGCTGAATTAAGAGGCAGAATTATTTCTAGAAATAACGAGATGGCCCTCGTAAGCCCTCCCCTGTTCAGACCACATCAAGAGTTTTGTGTTCAGTTCTGGGCACCATGGTTTAGTAAGGACATTGATTGGCTGAAGAACAGCCAGGGGAGGGCAACCAGAATGGTGAAGAGCCTTGGTGTCATGCCACATAAAGATTCATTAACTACAGAGATGTTTAGCTGGGAAAAGAGGAGACTCAGGGGGCAGTTGCTAGCCATTTCCAGGGATTTAAAAGATATTACACAGAAGAGGGATTAGAATTGGTTTCTTAGGAGTTTCAAAGAAGCGAATTGAAGTTTTGTCTAATGGAAAAAAAACGTTTCAAAGAGTTGGAACTGTCTAAAAATGGAAAGGGGTCCCAGAGGAGTGAGAAGAGTCTCCTTCATTGGAGAACTTTATGTAGAGTCTGGATATATTATGGTATATTTTGGTGGGGATTTTTTACAAGTGAGCTGGCCACTGGGTTCCTCCCAACTCTGATAGTCTATGTTATGAAAGGCTTTGACAGATTCATAAAAGTTTCTGGCAGAGAGAGTCAGACTTTAATAATGTCACCTGGTTTGGCAGGTGGGGAGCGAATGGGGAAAGGGCTGTATGATTTCTGTGTAGCTACATTCCAGTGGATAAGAAATGCAATGAGGAATCTGACATCCCAGTGGATACCACCTATGGTCAGAGCCTTGACTATTTCTGGACAGACATACAGATAACATTAAGAAAATGTACCATCCTATGAAATGAATGAGGAATACAGGTAAGTCCTGATTAGTGTGAATTACACATCCTTTAGAGTGGTTGCATTGTTCCATTTTGCATTGTATATTTCTATTGGACTGGAACCAATGGCCATATTTTACATAATTATAACTTCGAATAGTGCAAATTTGAATACATATGACCATTTCAGCAGATTCATTATTCTCAGTAGTTGAGACCTAGCTCCATGAAAAATGGTTCCACTGCAATTAGTGATGAGTGAGTCCAAGAGGCTAGGTACCCTAAGTTAAGCCAATGTAGAATCAGGCGTCAATACAACAAACACAAGATATTAATTGAGTTTAGTTAAAGAGTCACTTATTTTGAATTAGTCAGTTAGAAATCAGTTACTAAACAGCTTATATGTGGGAGTTTTAGAGGACTTCAAATTCGATATGAATTAAAAGTGTGATATGGTAGCTAAGAAACCAAGCAATCGACAAGCATCTATTAAGCACATAATATGTGTCAAGCACTGTGCCAAGCACTGGAGATACAGAGACAAAAATAAAATAATCTTTGCCCTCTAAGAGCCTACATTCGATTGGAGGAAGACAATATGTACATATACAGGTATATACAAAATTATTATAAGGTAAATTTTTATTAAATACTTTTAAATTTTTATTTTATTTTTAATCTTAGAAAAACATGAAAAGATTTGCATGAAATAATGAAGTGCAAAATAAGCAGAATCCAGAAAACATCATATGTAGTAACAGTAATATTGTTCTAAGAACGACTTTGATCAAAAAAGTCATTTTGACTATTATAAATACCCAAATTAACTATAAAAGACATATGAAGAAAGACACTATCTGCATCCAGAGAAGGAACAAATAAATAAAAGTATATATCTGTATACATACATGTATATATGTGTATACACACATATTTGTGTTTAATGGTAGCCATCACTGACCCACTAACCACCATTCTTGAATTCAGTTCGACTAACTGTGAATCCACCTGTCTACTATTCTCTAGCATAGGGGTGTGAAGGAAAGAAAAAAAGATGAAAAAAGAAAGTTATTATATATACATTTTATATGCATAAATTTACTATATATGTAAATGGAATAGCAAATTGTACATGGTAGAGTAATAGAACAAGGCAAAATCTTTGAGAGGGAGGGTGCTAGAAAACTGGAGGCAGGGATTGGGAAAGGCTTCATGGGGAAAAGGGGTTCAGCAACGTTTTGAAGGAAATAAGGGATTCTAAGAGGTGAAAGTGAGGAAGAAGAGCACTCTGGGTCGGGGATAGCCAGTGAAAAGGCACTGAGATGGAAGCTGGGGAGTCATGGGCTTAGCTGGATCATAGAAAAGAAAAGCAATCTAATCTTAAGAGAGGTACATAATAAAGGACTAAGACCTTACCTGGAGAATGGGGTTTAATTCTAGAGAACATGCTTTTTAAAAGGATATGGACAAGCCTGAGTAGATCTAAAAGAGGGTTGATAGGATGATAGATAACCTTGAGATGAGGCTATATGAGGATGGGTTGAAGAATTTGGAGAAAGGACTGTGTAGGGGCAACTTGGTAGTTGCCTTCAAGCACTTACAGGATTGTCATATGGAAGAGAGATTAGAAGTATCCCACTTGGCCTCAAAGGAGGGTACAAATAGGAGAAATTATGTTTAAAAGGAATAACAAGTTGTACATAATAGATTTGTAGTTTCATGTGCTATTAGCTTCTTCTTCTTACTATTACCCTATGTCACAGAAATGCTTATTTTATTCCATAAATCAAAAATAAAATAAAAATTTTTAAAGTTCAGAAAAGTCCATTTAAGCTTAACATAAGAGAAAACACAACAAAATTATCAAAATATTAAAAATGGACTTCCTTGGGAAATAGGAGTTTTCTCCCACATTGGAAGTCTTTAAGCAAAAGCCGAAGGTTGTAGAAGGAATGAATTCCTTTTCAGACACGGGTTTAACTAGAGAGCCACTGAGGCCCCTTCCAATTCTGAAATGCTATGAGTCTGACTATCCTGACAGTGGCATGAAGACTAGCTTGAAGGCTGAGGCAGGTGGGGTGGAGGAGATTATAAAGGAGAGAAGGTTACTACAGTAGTCTAGACAGGTGTTGATGAGGGTCTATACTAGGATGACAGGAATAGGACTACAGCAAGAGGAGGGAACTGGAAATGAGAAAGATGTTGCCAATGTGAAACTGATACAACTTGGTAATTGATTGAGTTGAGGGAAAGGGAAGAATCCCATGGCTATGCATACGGGATACAGGGTACATGGTGGTGCCACAGACAGAAATCGAGATGTCAGGAAGAGGAGGAATGGGTTTTAGGTTACAGTTTTGAATATACTGAGTTTGAAGAGCCAATGGGACATCCAAGCAGAGATATGTTATACGTAGCTCAAGATAGAGATCTGGAGTTGAGAAGAAGATAGGTCAATCTAGAGCCAGATTCGGGATTTGTCTGCATTAGAGGTGGTAGTTGAAGTTGTAGGAGTAAATAAGATTGCCAAAGTAGAGAATTTAGAGAGAGAAGGGAATTGAGCATAATGAACCAGCTAAGAATCATAGGAGCCATTGAATTTTCCAATCAGAAGGAATTGGAGACCATTGAATGATTAGTAGAGGTGGAACCCATTGGTGGTGGTGGTTGTTGTTGTTTAAAAGGCTAGAGAAAAAAAGTTGTTAAGTAGCAGCAAGGACCCAGATGAGGTACTGTCACATAAATTTTTAGAGGAGTGAAGCCAGTTGAATGTTGTTTTCTCCAGACATTCAGTAGCTCTGGAAGAGGATTAAAAAAAATCACTGGTGATGCTGCTCTACTAACCACCATTCTTGAATTCAGTTCAACTAATTGTGAATCCATCTGTTATTCTCCAGCATTTATTTCTCCACTGAATCCACAAGTATCATGGGACATTACTAAATACATTACTAATATTCACCCTCTTCATAGTTTGCTCCCGGTATGGCAACTCAGCAATACTAGCTGAAAAAGAAAACGAAGTTAGTGTGGTGTGACTTATTCTTAGTTAACTCAAGTTGTGGTGCAGTCGTTTCAATCATGTCACACCCCATTTGAGGTTTTCTTGGCAAAGATACTGGAGTAGTTTGCCATTTCCTTCTCTAGCTCATTTTACAGATGAGGAAACTGAGGCAAACAGAGTTAAGTGCTTTCCCAGGATCACACAGCTAGTAAGTATCTGAAGCCAGATTTGAACTCAGGAAGATGAATTTTCCTGACTTCAGCCCAGCATTCTATCCACTGCACCACCTCAAGTTAGCTCCTAATGATTACCACTCTCTGTAACTCTTCACAAACCAATTTGTCTTAAGAGTCTGCAAATAACTGATGTCTGTAGCTTGCACATCAGTTTGTAGTTTCTGGAACTCATGCCTTTCTCACTTTGAAAATTTTCTTTTAGGTGGCTGTTCAGCAAAGCATTGATCAGGACACACACTTGACTTACCTTATGTTTGTTTTTTATTATTAAAAATTACTGTATTATTGGCAACCCACTGAGGGCTTCCAGGCATACCCTTTTTCTGTAGAATTTTATAAACACAAATTAATGGTTATGCTCTTTGTCCTGAGGGTTTCAAAAATTTTTTTTTCATTTAAGTTTTGTGTGCATATGATGCTTTTAACGTGTTACTGGTCAAATAGTTTGTAAACTTCACTATATTGTTTATTTGTACGTATTTATAAATCTGTACTGATCTGAAGATGTACATTACACATCATTTTATATGGGAAATGTAAACGTTTGCAGTATGGCTGCTTTGGGCATTCTAACAGGAATTCTATATAGAGAGAGTTGAAGTGAGTTTGAAAAAATACGCGGTAAACACTATTATTTTAATAGCTTTAGTATTTGACTTAGCCCTTGACATTAGCAAATTCATGTCTTAACTAATGCTTGTTTAAAAACACTGTTGATGGAAATCTTTTAACTATATAGACCTAATAAATTTTTCATGATTTAATAAAGTTGTGGCATATGTTGGTTAAAAAAATTGTTTTTTTCATAATTGGCTCTGAGACAGTATCTGCAAGTTCCTTAAGCACTCTAGGATATATTTATTAACCACACTGAAAGTGGCTTGTTGCTTGTTTGACATATCTTCATCTATCCTAAACTGCAATCTCTCTTTGGTGATATTTGTTCCATATCTCCTAGATTTGGGGTATCCCTTTGAAAACTTTAATACTGGGCTCTGGACTTAGATTCAGTGATTAATCATCTGCAAGCATTTCCTCCAGCCTGCGTCTAACGTTAGATCTCTTGGCTGGGAGCCAACAGCCAGAGTCTAAGAATTGATTCATCATTAGTCATCACCATTAAAAAAAGCCTTTATTTAGTTCCTTTGGGCTTGTGTTGCTATTTTCTGTGCTTTATGAGGTCATTAAGAAAAGCTTAGTCTCTAAGCTCTCGGGCAGTTGGTGTCAAATTCAAAAAGAAATAAGAACACTCATCTATATATAAGGATCTCTTGGCCACATATTAACTTATTTTTAAAACGTAATCTTGTCTATGTTTTATTTTATTTTTATTTATTTTGTTAAATATTTTCTAATTATATTTTAATTTGGTTTAGGATGCTCTACGGAGTATTGTGGCCCACATACAGACGTGTGTTTGACAGCTCTGCTCTAGGGTATTTCATTCTAGGAAATTGTCTTCCAGTTTGTATTAATTTAACTGGTACCCCTATATTTCAACAATGACAAAAATCAGTTCTGAACTCACATTGACCCATATTCAATCTTGGAAGCTTTCCAATATTATATCTTTGATTCATGACCTCATCACTCAAAGTTTTTCCTAGAAACGCTGGAATTTGGTCCATGTCTAAAATGACCCTCCAGTTCCAGTGCAAACATTCTAATAAAACATCAAATGTAGATCCAACAAAAAACATAAAGCATTCTTATCTGAGTTCATAAGCAGTCAAGACAGCTACCCTTCCTTTTGAGCTGGGCCCCCACCTTCCTCTGGCGTTTATATAGTTCCCTAGCTTATAAAAATGCCTTGAGTAAGGTCCCCTTTCAAGAGAAAATAATTCAGGGTTTCTGGGAAATTAAGTGACTGTCCTTCCTGGAGGGTCCTACCTTCCCTGGTGACCTAAACAGTCCACTTGACTTACAGAATCAGTGGGGGGATAAGTACCAGTTGCTCCTTTGTATCATGATTCCTTGTGGCTTGGGTTATGGCTGCTTCTTTCCTTCTGCATCTCCAGCTCCCCATTCGTCTGTTTCTCCATTGCGGAGCGTTGGTTTCATCTTTCCCAAGGAAGCCACATGGATGCGCAAGGCTTTCTCCATTGAATGGATCCCATCCTCTATCCAAACTGCATCTCTCCCGCCCATCAGTCTTCCTCCTTGTTGTTCATCCTTCATTTTCAAAAAGGACCAATGGCATCACAGGTGATGTCTTCCCTTGTATTCACTTTTGAAGGTCAGGCTGAAGGGCATAGCTTAGATGTGTGAGCTGAACTTGAGTCAGGGCCAAAATAAAGATTTCATCAAGCTGATATTGAAACTTCAAGAAGAGGGGAATTTATACTTGGCTTTGAGAGCGAAGAGGCAGGAGGGGCTTACCTTCTGGGGCATAACCACCTGCACCATCCTTTTACTTGCCTTCCCGACTCAAATTCCTATTTAATTGCCTCAAGAATTTTTTTTTCTGATCCTATGAAAAACAGTAACAACAAAATAAGGTTTTTCTTGTTTCTTTTCTCCTTCCACATAGAAAAAGGAGCCAGAGGGGCTGAGTCAGGAATTGATGGTAACCATACCACTTCACAGGTATTTCTTATCCAGACAAAGGGTTTTCCTAAGGACTATTCTCACTCATTTGGGGGACCCAATATGCTGAGTTTCTCCCCTACTCTTCATCAGGGTTTAAGGAACAGCAGGGTAGAAGAAATAAAGGGGGAAAGGAGGAGCTGGGCCACACACCTTCTAATGGGGTCAGGGAGAGTGAATAGGAAAAACGAGTTGTGCCAATATAATCTTGGAGGTTGCTAGGTGGCACAGCTGATAGAGTACTGGGCCTGGAGTGAGGAGGACCTGAGTGCAAATCTAACCTCAGACAATTCCTAACTGTATGACCCTTGGCAAATCACTTAACTCCGTCTGACTCAGTTTCCTGAACTTTAAAATGGGGATAATAATAGTGCCTGCTTTATAAGTTTGTCATGAGGATCAAATAGCTTAGTACCACAGTGCCTGACACATAGCATCCCTTATCCCCTGCCCCCCAATCAGCTTTATACTTTATATTAGTGAATTTTATTCCTTTCCTTAATTCCTGAGGGGTCCTTATAATTCTGATTTTATCTTATATTTGTTTGCTTCGTGTTCCTCCCATTCCATTATGAGCTCCTTGAGGGCAGGGACTGTCTTTTTCTTTCTTGTAAATCCCCAACATTTAGCACAGTGCTTGACACGTAGTAGGCATTTAATAAATAAATGCTGACTGACTAAGGGCCTGACAATATGAAAAGTCAGGAACACAGGGCTCCTCAGATTCAGGGCGAGGTTGGTGGCAATGGGAGAGAAAGGAGCTCTGTCTGAGCTAGAGGCTTAGGAGTGCTGTGGACACATTTCTCCAAGACCCTACCTTGTTTGTTTCAGGCTGGGTAAAAGCCTAAGTCAAGGAGAATCCTTCATTAAGAGTAGAGTTGTCTCAGTAGTAAGTTCTCACCAACCATGAAGAATGCCAGGGTTGAGGAGAGAAATGGTTATTCTCCATGGGACTTTTCTTGTTGCAAACAATTTTAAAGTAATTTCCTCTTGGCTTCCCTGCTAAGAACCCCAGATGGGTAAGTCAGCATTACTCTTCCAGCTGGCCACAGAAGGGGAAAGTGAGTCACAAAACATTAAGTAAACGGCTTTCCTCTGGATTGGAATCAAATGAAAATAAGCTGGGAGAAGCAGGACAGTGCATAGCAAGGGTGGGGAATCTGTAGCCTCAAAGCCACATGTGGCCCTCTGGGTCCCCAAATGCAGACCTTTGACTGAATTGGATTTAAGGCCTCAAGGCCCCCAGGTTCCCCACCCCCGGATAAGCCATTTAAGTAATAGGATCAAAGGATTCTGGACAGAATGGGACTTAAGGGATAGTGTCATTCAGTCCTCCTATTTTACAGATAAGGAAACTGATACCAAAAGAGGTATAGTGACTTTCTCAAGAGCACACAGAGAGTATCTAGCAGAGCTGGAATCTGAACCTAAGTCTTCTGACTCCAAATCCAGGGTTCTTATCTATTACAGTTGACTTCAGCTAACTTTATGGAAGGCTTCCTATGTTCATGTGTTTCAGCTTTTGCAAAAGCAGATTTGGAAAATCATTTTGGAAAATTTTTTGCCAACTTACTTCTTTGCCTAACATGGAGTCTACTGTATCACCTGCCATGTGGTGGGACAGCCTCCTTTGAGTGGCTGCCTGGATCTTTAAAACTGGTTAGAGTTGCTCTCTTTCCCCACCTCTTTTCCACCTAACTGGGGAGAGTTGAGGGACTTGCCTTCCCCTACTTACATACCTTCTGCCTTAGCCCAAGAAATGGGTCTGGTGTGTCTGTTCCTGTTCTTGGTCATCTTTACTATCCTCAATTTCAGCTGCTGGAGGTGATCCTCATGGGCCCAAGAGTTCAAGCCTCGGCTTAGCCATGATGACCTTGTAGCCAGGAGTGGTTACAGCAGCTCGGGCTTCATCAACTTTAAAATCTCAGACTGTCAGTCTTAGGAAGCTATCCCACCCATGTGATAAGGGGTGAGGGATCCATGTTAGGCAAACTGAGCATGTTACATGTCAATGGTTCTAGGATTTCATCTGTGTGACTACTTCTTCCAGTGATCCAGATTGCAGCTCATCCAAACCTGCCCAACCTGTGCAACCTTTGATCAAGAAAACCTATGAAACAAAGAAAAAATACAAACTGGCCCTCAGACTGGTGGGACCACCTTCTGCTTTCTCAGTGACTATGACAAAAAAAGGAGGCAATGGGTCCTAACAATTACACAATTTGGGAGTTGGGGTGGGGGGACTGGGTCGTTATTGTTGTTTCTACAGGACCTATAATTTCTTCAGTGTGGGGCACTCCTGGTGAGAAATGTCCTTTACTAGTGAAGGGATCTCATTCCATAAACTTAGATTCTGAGAGTTACTTGGGGTTCTGAGAAATGAACTGACTTGTCCAGGGTCACATAACCAGTGTGTAGCCAATATAGAATTTAGGATTCTGAGGTCAGCTTTCTAACCATTATACATCTCATCACACAAGGTTCAAAGTGTCTACTTTTACGCTTCTGCCTGTGTACCGGGAGAGCTTGATCAGAGGACCACACCTCTGCCCAGCCCAAGTGATGAAATGATGGGATTTAAAGGAGCAGGTGACAATATGGTAAGGTATTATTAAACTCTTAGAGACAATGTAAAGAAGGGTTGACTTTTTTTTATTCCATTCAAAGGAGTAAATAGTCAATTTCTTGATGGAATTATCAGATATTTACCCATCAATCAGCTGAAGGATCTGATAGGCTCCTGAAGGCCTTTAAAAAACAAAACAAAACATATACATTCATATTCACACTAAGGAGGTGCTCTGGCAGTTGAAAAGAAAGTCCAAATGTGAAGTTGTTGAGTTATGGAAAGGAACAAGCCTAGAATACAGTCTGAGCCCAGAGGGAGAGCACAAAAATGTCGTGAAAAAAAGATAGCGGGGTCCAGCAGTGCCAGAGATTGGAGCTGTCTGGGCCATTCCTGTTTCCTACTTCTATGATTCTCTATTACTGTATTTTCTCTGTGTGCCCATTCTTACACATTAACATTGTGTGTATTGTGGGAGAAAATACCCCAGGTTTATAGGGGGAATCTTGTTAACTACAATTCATGCTATGCCTTTTCAGCAAATGCCTTTGCTTTGCTGGCTGACTTTTGAAGGTAAACGTACTGGTGGGCTCTCACACAGAGTGACGGTCAACTGCAGGGAAAGAATAAGGAGGCTATTTTCAGACCTGGATGCCAATGTTTTGATTTGTTTTGCTGAGCTATATTTGTCACAATAGAAGATCCCTTTAGAGGGTTTGAAGTGGTGTCATTTCAAGGTGATAGTAATGCAAAAAAAAAAAAAGCGTCAATAAAACGTTTTTTAAAAGGAAGGTACGGGTCACTGGGTAGACACCTAAACTCTAGCTGGGAGAAATAAATGTCTTTAGGACTATATAATTTTATAGCTGAAAGAGACCTTAGATATGATCTAGTCTCAGTCCTTTATTTTGTTTGTGAAACTGAAACCCAGAGGGCAAAATGACTCGTCTGAGAACATTCAGTTAATATCAGAATATTAGGCTATTTCTTTTGATTTCTAGGCTCAACTATTTTTCCTAGAGTAGGTGATACAGTTAATTGAATACTAGAGCTCCTAAGTTCAAATCTGGCCTCACATGCTTCCTAGATGTGTGACTCTAGGCAAGTCACTTAACCTCAGTTTGCCTCGATTTCTTTAAATGTAAAATGGGGATCATAATAGCACCTACTTCCCAAGGTGCTTGTGAGCATCAAACGAGATCACCTTTGTAAAGTACTTGTCACAGTGCCTGGCACATAGCAATAAATCTATTTAATAAATGCTTGTTTCTGTTCTTTTTTTCAGCGTACTATTTAATAGAATCATAGAGCTACAGCTAGAAGGTCCAAACTTTTCTTTTTACAGATAAGAAAAGTGAGATTTATGGAAGTTCAGCGATTTGCTTAAGAGTCTGGCACGTAACAGGAGAATAATAAACATTGTCTCACCCTACTCCCCGTAAGTATCATAGACCACCTGGCAACCTGCCCAAACCCTTCTATTTTTAGCTCCTATATGAATAAACCACAAGATTTGACAGTGGGAAGGGGAGTAAACAGGTCATACAAGGGAGCATGAATTGAATAAAATGTAACCCTTATGTCAGAGACCCAGACACTTCTGGGAATCCCGTACTTATCTGATTCATTTGTCCTCATCCAGGTGAAACCTGGGACTGTTAATATCTGGCGTTTCCCCAATGATAGCATCAACTCCTCCAATGAGCACTAAGATTCATGAGGAATCAAACATAAAGTGAGTTTTACTTACATAGAAAGGACTTGCACATGAGCTCCAAAAGAGCCGAGAAAATCTCTTTTCTTTCTCCTAGTAATCTCCCCTTCTTCCCTATCCCGTGAACCTGTATAGTTCACACAACTTACAGTGCTACACAAGGCTCCTGTAAGTGGGAAAATCAGGATTTGCCAATCCTTCCTCTTTGCCGCTTGCTCTTGGCAAGCGTCCACTGTTTCATGGACTCTATTTTCTTTTTGGCAAGGTAGGCACCCATGGTCCCTTCTTGGAAGAGTCACTGCCTTCTGCTTATGATAGCTAGGGCTAATAATAACTCTCCATACTAACTCTTTAAAGCAGACCGATGGAATGATTATGTGGGAGCCTATGATGGCTGTTAGAGCTCTTTGAGCCGTGTGTGTGTGCACACGTGTATGTGTGTGAGTGCGTGTGTGTGCGTGTGTGCGCGCGCGTGCGTGTGTGTGTGTACAGCATACCTCCCAGGTATTTGAGACTTTCTGTTCCTTACACTTGAGTTCTACCATTCAACCATATACTCAAAGGGTTTTCTCAGGTGTTGGCTGGGATTCTTCCTGATTGCCTTGCTCAGCCAACTTTCTTTTTCTCTTCTCTTAACTAGCTTGAGATGAATCCATCCTGTTTATCTCTTTACTATACCAGTGGCACTTATACCAGGAATTCTTAATCTTTTTAGTGGACTTAATCCTTTCATGCTCCCCTTTGACAGTCTGGGGAAGCCTATGGACCCCTTCTTGGAAAAAAATATTTTTAAATGTAGAATATAAAATACAGAGGATTACAAAGGAAATTTATTATAATGAAATTCATTTATCAAAATATAAAAAAAAGATCCCAGTCCTAGGCAGTGTACCTTCCCCCCTTGGTTAGCAACCTTTTACAGTCTTTGGAAAAATATTGGGGCTCTCACCTTCCTGATGTCCTTGGGCCTCTTCCAGAATGAACGATGAACAGCAATGACAACCTAACAATTGATGGGGCTCTCTATTTGTCTTTCTGCCTCAAATCCACTAGGATTGAATGATTGATGCAATCTGCTCAAAGCTGATTCCCTAAGAAAAGAGATAAAAAGGGAAGAATTGGAAGCTGCTGCTGCCATCAGTTATTGTGACTCAGAAGGCAAAGTGTGACCCTGTCCAAATATCAGAGATTCATTCAATTGTAATTGTAGGAACCAGAGAGTCTCTTCTGGCTCCAAATTTGATGATTCGGTGCCCTTTGAATACCCATATCTATCTTCCAAGGAAAGTCCTGTGTGTACCCTTCATGGAATTTGTTCACTTCCTTCTTGAGTGCCAGAGCCTGCAGACCCTGGCATTTTGGGGTAAAGTCCACAGGTGTGGAAAAGGCCCTCTACTGGATTTAAATGTGAGTGACAGTCTGTCATGAGTTGATAGGGTTGAGGTCTGAGTTAGAGCTGTCGATTTCACTTAAAAGCAGGCTTTTCAAAGCACAACTAAACAGGGAATATAGGCCAGATGGGAGCTCTTAGGAGATGGGAAGGGAGAGAGAAAGTCTGGCAGGGTAAGAGAGGACAGAGCAGTACCCACTTCTATTGCCCCCCCCTCCCACTCCAGTCAAGCTGACTTCTTTTTTTTTATGCTGGACTAGGGGCAGCTGGTGAGACTGGCAGCAGGATGGGCAGATGGCTTTGGCCAAGTGCCTGTGGGCAGAGGCCAGTTTAGAGTGTGTGTGTGTGTGTGTGTGTGTGTGTGTGTTGGGGGAATGGGAAGAAGGTGACAGAGGGGCCTCTCCTTTAAATGTTGGCCCCTAGAAATATTTTGATAAGTTCTCACATGAAGGACCCCTTACCCAAGAGACGATTTTCCCAAATGGCAACTGTGTATTGACCTACTTTTCTAGAGGTGATTCAGGAGGGAACATCAGTGATCTGAGCCCCCAGAATTCCTGTTCCAACGATTGTTTTGGCCCAAGTTTATTATGATCTCCAGGGGTGAGGCACCTGTGGCCTCAAGACAACATATGGCCCTCTAGGTCCTCAAGTTTGACCCTTTGACTGAACCCAAACTTCAGAAAACAAATCCCCTTAACAAAAGGATTTGTTCTATAAAACATGGACTCAGCCAAAAGGCTGCACCCAAGGACCTAGAAGGCCGCCTGTGGCCTCAAGGCTTCAGGTTCTCCACTCCTGAAGCCTCTTTCCCTTTCAGTAATTTTTTCAGCTGTGGGTCTTTTTAGCAAAAATCTTCCTGAGTCTGTCAACAGTACACGTGCAACTAGGTGGTGCAGTGAATAGAGCCCGGAGTCAAGAAGACCTGAGTTCAAATCCAGCCTCAAACACTAGCTGTGTGACCTTGGACAAGTCATTTAAGCTTTGTCTACCTCAGTCTCCTCAATGATTGAAATAGGGATAATAGTAGCACCTACCTCCCAGGGTTGTTGTGAGGATCCGAAGATATTTGGAAAGTGCTTAGCAATAGTGCCTGGAATGTAGTAGGTGCTCGATAAATGCTTATTTCCTTCCCTTACCCTGTGAGTCATGGGGCATCGTATCATACTCAGGTCCTCGGAGATGCTACATTTCCATGGCCCATGCACTTTCCCTATAGGAAACCCAAATACTGAATTTAATTCATCTGTGCTACTGGTGTGCCTGAAGCACTAGAAAGAACGTTGAAGTGGGAACCAAGAGAAGTGGACTGGAGCCTAGGCTCTGGTGTGTGAACTTAGACAAATCCCTCAACTTCTCTGGGCCTCAACTATCTCACTGACCAAAACAGAAATGATGAAATTTGCCCCATTTATCTCAAAGATGTATATGAGATAATGCAGGAGATTCATTTGTAATCTGGCAACAAGGAGGTTAAGTGACTCATCAAGGTCACACAGCTAGGTCCTGATTAGTGTGAATAATCAATCACCTGAGGTGCTCACACGCTTTTGAATTCACACAAGTCCAAGTTACAATTATGTAAAAAATCGTCATTGGTTCTACCTTGTTAGAAATATGCAGTATGAATTCATAGAATGCTAGATAGTAGGATTGTGGCTATAGAAGTTAAGGGACTTTAGAGGCCATCACAGGGGTGGGCAACCTGTGGCCTTGAGGCCACATGTGGCCCTGAGGACCTAGAGGGCCAGGTGTGGCCTCCAGGCTGCAGGTTCCCCACCCCTGAGACCAATTCTTCATTTTAGAGATAGGGAGATGAAGGCTCAGGGGAAGTGATTTATGTCAGAAGGAAGACGTCAACATTCCAAAATCCATCATATGAACCCGGTCTTGATCATAGTTGCTTACATTTACATAAAGTTACCAAACACTCTCCTCTCAACTTCCCATTGTGGCCAGCCAGTCAAGACTATCTCCATTCTACAGGTGAGGAAACTAGGGCTTAAACATGTAAAGTGATTTTCCTAAGGTCACACAGCTGGTATGAGTCATTTCTATCACGCCTGGCATCCTCTCCCTCCTCCTCTCCACTTAATGACTTTCCTGGCTTCCTTTAAGCACCCCCCCCCAAATCTTTTACTGGAGGGCTTTCCCAACACTCTTAATTCCATTACTTTCCATCTGTTATTTCCTATTTATTCTGTAGATTACTTGCTTTTTATATATTTGTCTGCATGTTTTCTCTACCTTTAGATTGTAAGTTCCTTGAGGACAGGGATTATCTTTTGCCTCTTTTTGTATCCCCAGTGCTTAGCACAGTGACTGACACATAGTAGGTACTTAATAAGTGTTTTTTGATTGATCAATAGCAGAGACTCAAACTGAGGTCTTTGATTCTAGGCTCAGTGTTCTTTCTGTTACACCACACTGCCTTTCATTATCATTATTTACTCCTATCAGAAAGTTCTAGAAAAAGAAATCATTCTCTCTCCATACTATTGAAGGAGCATGAACAGTGTGGTGACTTTGTCTTCACCAATCTCAGCTGGTCAGGTGTCTGATTTCACTTGAGGAGTTTTTTAGTCAGATCCTGCCTAGGAAATAAGCAGGCCTTCTCTTCTTCTCCCTTCCCCCAGCCTTCCCTCTCATTGGTTTGGTTCCTTTCCAAATTACCTTGGAAAAATAGCCCAGTTGTGTCTGGTGTCAGGAGTGAGAGTCAGCCACAGTTGCCTTTGGGATTCTGTTCTTCTCTTGAACAGGAAGAAAAAAAGAAAAAAAAAACCAACCCAGTCCCTTTCTCAGAAACTGCCACACCAGTAGTGAACTATTAGGGGGCAATCAAACCCAATTTGGAAGGACTAGACCAAATGGGACCAGCCAGTGCTAGTATGGATGGAGCTTGCATCCCAGATGTCTTGGGGGCTGGGGTGAGACAGGAAGGATTTGGGAGATACTGTAGCTTTTACCACTGGAAAGGATCTCCTTGTTTCTGTTCAGTCCTGTCTGACTCTTCATGACACCATCTGGGCTTTTCTTGGTAAAGATACTAGAGTGGTTTACCATTTCCTTCTCCAGCTCATTTTACATATGAGGAAACTGAGGCAAATAAGGTTAAGTGACTTGCTTAGGATCACACAGCTAGTGTCTGAGGCCAGATATGAGCTCAGGAAGTTGAGTTTTCCTGATTCTAAGCTCAGGACTGATAAACTTTGCTGGCTAGTTGCTCCGGAAGGGGCCTTATCAGTTATCTAATCAAACCCTCTCTCTTTACAGATAAGAAAACTGCAAGTCCAAAGAAAGAAAAATGACTTACCCTAGGTCAGCTAGATAGTGCAGTGAACAGAGGGCCTGGAGTCAGGAATTCTCATCTTCCTGAGTTCAAATCTAGCCTCAAAAATTTACTATTTGGTGACCCTAAGCAAGTTACTTAACTCTGTTTGCCTCAGTTTCCTCAACTGTAAAATGAGCTGGAGAAGGAAACGGGAAACCACTCCAGTAGCTTTGCCAAGAAAACCCCAAATGGGATTATGAAGGGTTGGACATGACTGAAGGACTCGACAACAGCAACTGAAGGTCAGAAGGTGCTAAGTGGCCAGCCTGGTTTTCATATTCCAAATCAAATACTCTTTCCACTTCTCTGCAGCCTGGGGCCATCAGAAAGGATATATTATGTGAATGTGGGCAGCATCATAAGAGGAGACCTTTTATCCTTCTGGATCTGTGTGCCTAGGCTCCACCTCCTTAAGGAAGGCACTTATGGTCTTCTTTTGCTGTTTTTCTCCTTATACAAAGTGTATTCTTTCCTAGAAGCATCTTTCTTTTTGTGGGGTAATAATAAATTGCGTTTGTATATTGCTTTATAAAGTATCTTATAAATATTCTCTCATTTCATAGTCACAATTCTGTTTTCATTGGGCATGCAATGACAAAAGTGAAACAGTCCTTGCCCTCAAAGAACTTATGCTCTACTGAGGCAGATAACATGTATCTATGTGTCAGTATATATATTATACATGAAGTAGATACATGGCGATTTGGAAGGAGGAGGGCAGTAGCAGTTAAGAAAGGCTTCATGGAGAATGTGACTCAAGAGATGAGTCTTGAAGGAAACAAGGGATTCTGTGTGGCAGAGGGGAGGAGAGAGTGAATCTCAGGCACCTTCAATAGCCTTTGAAAAGGCGCATTGTATAGGAGGAAAATCAAGAAGGCCAATTGGACCATACAGGGGAGGAATATGAAACAAACTGGAAATGTAGTGCAGAGTCAGGTTGTGAAGGGAACAGAAATGACATTTACTCCTGGAGAGAATCAGAAGCCACTGGAGTTTAATGAGTAAGGGAAGGGCAAAGATTTACCTGGTAGTAGAATGAATATAAAAGTGTTATAGACTTACAATGTACTGTTTGAAGCTGTGATCACTGCTTGGAGAATGAGATAGGATCAAAATAAAGTGGGAATCTTGAGCTTCCTCTCTGGCTGATTTTTGCCACCTATCTCTTTCCCCTGGCCTTAGTCCTGTGCAATACAGTTCAATCCAATTCAACCAACATTTATTAAACCTGTGCAAGGAACTATATGAGAGTCCTTGAAATATATAACAGCAGAGATAGTTTTGTTTGACCCCTCTGATTATTACTACCTGATGAAGAGAATTCATGTTGAAAAATGCTATCTACTTCCAGATAGAGAATAGATAGGCTTAGAGTATAGACTGAAGCATATTTTTCTCTTCCTTTCTCTTTCTTTTTTTTTCTTCAGAACATAGCTAATGTAGAAATATGTTTTACATGACTTCATATGTGTAATGAGTATTTAATTTCTTGCCTTAAGTCTCAATGGGTGTGGGAGGAGGTGAACTAGAAATAAAATAGAATTTTTAAAAATAAAATAGCTTCAAAAAGTGTTGTGGTGCTAGAGATGGAGACCCCTAATACTAAAATGAGGTCACTATATTGCTAGTTTTACTCAATTGTCTTACTTTGTTGTAGAAGATCTCTCATTGAGTGAGATTAATCTATAAATGATTGAAATGTAAAAACAAAATAAATCAATTAAACTTTTTAAAAATCACCTCTCCAACACCAATTAAAAAAAAAGAATTGCTATGAACCTCTAGGGAATAGGGCCCTATCAGCCACTTGGCTACCATGTATCCACCAACCTATGGCACTTCTGTTTCTTTTGTAACTTTTTTTTTTCTGATCTTAGGCAAATTTGTATTCCAACAGTGGAGTGCTTGGGTTATCAGTGAGATCAGGAAATCTTTCAAAGCCATAAGAAATCCAACTGGCAACTAGAACCAATAGCAGTAGCAGCCAAGTCCAGTCAATACAACAACCAGCTGAGTGATTCGCTTAACTTTGCACAGTAGTGAATTGATCCATTAGCTGAAGCACCATGCCTTGTATGGAACCAGCCCAACTGAACAAGGGGGGTGACTTCCAAAACTAATACTACACCCAGAAGCAAACTTGATGGGGAGTCATCCAAGGGAGAAAATGACTCCCCAGGTTCAAAGTCATGAAGGAGTCTTCCACTCAACATGTTTCCTACGAGTATGTCTTATTACTTTTATGCTTCAAGTTTGAGCTCATTCTCCACAAGAATTGTGTGCGTGTGTGTGTATGTGTGTGTGTAAAACCAAACCAAACCAAACCAAACCATATCAAGTAAGGAATAAAACAGAAAGATGTATGCTTTCAAAAACGTGTTTGCCACCATCATGGAAGATATTCAATCCAGTAAGTTCCTTCAGATGCTTCTTTTTGCAGATATGAGGATTACAACAAGCCCCACATCATTGCAGGGCTTCCTAAATGAGATCCATAATCACTCTAAAGAGTTCTAACCATGCATCTTGGAAAAATTATGCAGATGAGGAATGCCTATCGTCCAGACAATTACATGACATTGTATAGGTGACCCATAGAACTGACCCATCAGTACATATAACTTGAACGGACCTTACAAATAGACAGTGAACTAGGTATAGAACTGAACAGGAGGAGGAAAATGGACTGGGGGTAACTGTTAACATCTTTTTGGATCCCAAGCTTCTCTCTGGAACAAAAACCCACCTTTTAAATATCAGTGATCTTCTAGGGATGCTATAGGGCTGTCCTACAGTCACTAATGATTTAAAGTTGCAAGTCACACGAAGGGCAATGGAGAAGTATATGGTGAGTGTGAATCAGCTTTAGGATACTACCAATGAAGAAATGTGCAAGAGAATCAATGTAAAGCATTTTGTGACCAGGAAAGGGGGTAGACCCATAATATAGTGAGAATGAGATCTAACCAAATGATGGCTTGCATGTTGCATTGGTATCCATGCTACATTGAGAGATCTGAAAGAAAGATCATAGTATGATGGGTGGGACTCCCTGTGGGACATTTATGGAAAGACATGGGCCAGAGTCACACAGTATGAAAGGGTGTGGATGGTTGAAATTTGCACTAGAGGGAGTACCTGTATTGAGCAAATCATAGTTCCATGGAAATGATGAAGTTCTAAACCATGTGAAAGCCATTGCAGATAAAAAGATGTCAAGTCAATAAGAATTTATCAAGGACTTAGTATAGGCCAACATTTGTGCTAAACTCAATGTCAAAGAGATAGTCTTTGTCCTTGAGGATCATCCATTCTAATGGAGGGAGATAACATGTAAATAATTAAGTGGATATATACAGAACAGATAAAAAGCATTCTTAGAGGGAAAGGCATTAACAGCTAGGAAAACTAGGAAAAGCTTCCTATAGTGGGTGGGATTTGCGCTGTCTGGAAGAAAGTTGAGGAAATTAAAAGACAGAGGTGAAAGCACAGAGCATTCTTGGCATGGGAGACTATTAATGCAAAGGCCCAGAGACAGGAGATGGAGAAGTAATTCAGTGTTTCTGGGATGTAGAATGTGTGGAGGAAAGTAAGGTAGGAGAAGACAGGAAATGTAGGAAGGGGCTAGATTATGAAGAGCTTTTAATGCAAAACAAAGAAGTTTATGTATGACCCTGGAGGTAATAGGGAGCACTGAAGCTCATTGACCAGTTTAACCTTATGTTTTGGAACATACTTCGGCAGCTGAGTAGAGGACAGATAACAGAGGCAGGGAGACCAGAGGGACAAACAGAAGGTCATAGTAATAGTAATAGAAGGTAATAGTCTAAGAGAGAAGTGATGAGGACCTGAATTAGGGCTGTAGTTATGTGAGTGGAGAGAAAGGGGTATATAATAAGAAATGTCGTAAGGGTAGAAATGACAAGATTTGGCAATAAATTGGACACATGGGGTGAATGCAAGAGTAGAGGTGAAGATGACCCTGCAATTGTCAGTCTGAAGGTAGTGCCTTCAACAGTAATGAACAAGTTTGAAAAAGTGGAGGATTTGGGGAGAAAAAGAATAATTTCTATTTTGGAGATGAGTTTGAGGTGCTTACAGGATGTCTAGTTTAAAACGTCAAAAGGTAGGTAGTGATATGGGACTGCAGCTCAGGAGAAAAGTTAGGACTGGATATATAGATCTATATAGCAATGATAAATGAACTCAATAAAGTTTATGACATCAGCAAGCGAAATAGTATAGAGGGAGAAGGGAAGAGATCCCAGACAGAACCTTGAGAGATACCTAGAGTTAGTGAGAATGACCTAGATAAAGCATCGGCAAAGAAGATTGAGAAGGAGCAGTTGAACATGTAGGAAGCAAACCAGGAGAAAGAAATGTCATAAGCACCAAATGAGGAAAGAGTAACCAGAAAGAAAAGGTGAGCAACTTTGTCAAATGCTGCAGAGAAGCCAAGAAGGATCAAGATTTTTTTTTTAAAAGTTAGTTAAGATTTGTTAGTTTTTGTTAATTAAGTGATTTGTTAATTAAGTGATCACTGGTAACTTGGGAAAGGGCAGTTTTAGCTGAATGATGAAGTTGGGAGGCAGTCTGTGGAGGGTTTAGAAGTGAGTGAGAACAGAGGAGCAGAAGCATCTAAAGAAGTTTGGCTAAGAGGAAGAAAGCTCTTGAACAGTAACTAATAAGGGTTATATGATCAAGTTTGTATTTCAAGGATGGGGAAGGCAAAAGCAGCAGGGAAGAAGCTGGTAGATAGAGAGATCAAAGGTAAGAGAGAGTGAAGAAAATAATTGGGGCAATCTGTTGGAGAAGTTGGGAGAAGATGGGAAAAGGGGTCCCTGTAGAAGGGTTGGCTGTGATAAACATCCCATCTCTTCATCTGAGACCAGAAAAAGAGAAGATAGTGGAGGAAAGATAAGAAAAAGAGGAGGAAGAGGAGAGAAGGGGAGCTCTCCACACAGTCTCAATTTTTTTTCAGTGAAATATATATCAGGTGAGTCCTTGACTGAGAGGGTAAAAGTAGTCTTGAGGAGATGTGAGAAGGTTTGGATTAGCCACTATGGGGAATAGAATAGCAAACTGATTAGAGAGAAATAGAATATTTGCCTTGCTGCAGTGAAGGCCCAATTATGATTATACAACAAATTTGTAGAGGACCCAAACAGAGTTGTTTTGGGATTTTTCTCTAGCTCCGCTCGGCAGTATGTGAATAGAGCAAAGGAAGCAGATGGTGGGAAGTAAGCCAAGGTGGGGACTTGGCAAAACATGATAATAATAGCTAGTGTGATCAGTGATAGAGCAAGGGACCAAGGGATTTGAAAGTGGAGGAAAGTATGGAGTTGAGTTGGTTCATCAAGGGTAGAGATAGGGAAGGGAGGAGAGGGTAGCTAATGCAGGGGTAATGGCCTAGGAAAGAATTGAGGGGTGGAGGGATGGAAGTCTGAAAAAAATGGTGAGGGTGAAGAACAAGGCTAGAGTTATAAGGCAGAAATAAAATTAGAATCATAAAAAACCATGATCAGATAAAGGGATTTCATAATTTGTGAATAAGAATTTGTTGATTTGTGCCTTATTCAGTAGATAAGAGGGATCCATTAAAGGGTTTTGAGCTGAGAGGTGATATGATCAAATTGCACCTCAAGTTCCATTTGATCCAATAGAACCTTATACTCCATCAGCTGCCATAGTAAGGGAGTAGACTGCTATTAGGATGTCTTTCATAAGTTTGTGTAACTTAGCACTCTAGGGAGCAGGGGTAAGTACTGCCCTTGTTCAGTGCTGGGTTCAATGGAATTCTTTGTACCTTTCATGTCAACAGCCAATGGAAAACTGGAAAGGGAATATGCCTAAGGAGAGAAGGACAAACTTCATGCATGTAGCCATGATAGCTCTGTCATATAGCAGCTAGTGTTGAGACTGGGTGACTACTTCATCTTGTTCTCAGGATGGATCGTAATGAATATCTTGCCAAGCTGAACATAGCAGCGATTGAGCCTGTTGGAGACAGGCTTATGCCAAACACCTCTATGGAGGTCACTGAGATGGGCGCCCTTGTAAAATGTAGGGGTTAAGCTAGATGGACTCTCTGGTCCCTTCCAACTCTAAATCTATGATGCTAGGGGAATGTCTGCCATATGCCTGTGAAGACTTCCCAGGTAGAATGGGCAGACAAGAACAATTTGTTCCAACAGCCGTGAAAGCAGCTGAAGCAGGCACTGTGGAGTGCTTAGAGCTTAGTCAGACAATGAAGACACCAAGGTCATCCATGGCATCCCAGATCATCACCATTTCTCCTGACTTTTGTCTTGCCCCTGGACGAGAGAGTGAGGCTGGCAACTTTGTGCAGCTCTGCCTCACTTAAATCCAATTCACGAGCAAGTTAAGACATCACCCTGTGATGTCATTGGACCTCTTCAAAATGAAGGATGAACAGCAAAAGTATCAGAAGACTCCGCCGATTGTGTCCACTGTCCAGTGTCCAGAGTTGTAAATGAAGTCATAGGCCACAAGATTTAAAGCTGGAAGGGATAGTCTCAGGGACTGGCTTTTGCCTTTCTTCTTATCTCCAGCACTTAGCCCTGTGCCTGGCACATTATAGACTCAATAAATGTTTATTACCTGGCTGACTATAACTCTCTCTTTTAATAGGTGAGGAAAAAGAGGCCCAAAGAAGCCTCTGTGATTTGTCCAAGGTCATGTGGGAAGTAAGTGGCAGAGCCAGGTATGAACCCAGATCTTTGACTGTGGGTAGAGATGTGAAACTAATGGAAATGTGCCATTAGACCCATAGAATCCTACAGTTGGAAACGACTGACTGCAGAGACCCATCTAGTCGAACCCCCTTTGCATGAACGCTTCTTAACACTACAGAGGAGTAGCACGATACATGGGTGTCTTTTACGTTGCAGACAAGCAGCATGACACCGTGGAGAGTGTGCTGGATATGAAGCTCTGGGTTCTAATCTTGTCTCTGACAATGACTGACTTTTCAAATCTCTTCAAGTCTCAGTTTCAGTTGTAAAATGGTAGATAAGAGTACCTATAATTAAGGATATGTTGTTAAATGATAACAAGCTCTCCAAAAAGCATAGTAACTTTAAGTCCAATCTGCATTATTAATATTTTTCCATCCCTTTCTTAAGTCTAGACAATCAGCAAAACAATAAGTTAAGCCTTGATTTGTAGTTGTTGGCTATTTCTGAGGTGTAAATCTCACCTTATACTGTCTATAGTTTACTCAAAGAGTTGTGATATTTAAATGGGATAGATACATATAAAATGCTTTGCAAATGTCAAAGCCCCATACAAACGTCACCTTCTAATAGGACAGACCATGTGACCTCAACTTGGACGTCTCTAGTGATGGGCAACACACTACCTTAAAAAGAAAGCGATTGCACTTTTCGATGGTTTTAATTATTAGAATGTTTCTCATTAAATTGAGCTAAAATCTTCCTGAAATTTCTACCCATCATCCCTACTTTATTATCTGGAACATTGTAGTGTAGAGGAAAAAGCACTGGACTTGGAGTCAGAAGACCCGAGTTGCAGCTCTAGAGGCAGTCAGGTGGTGCGGTGGTTAGAGCCTGGACCTAGAGTGGAGATGTGAGCTCAAATCCCATCTCAGACACCTTGTAAGATAAAGCTAGTAATACCCGGTTGACCCTGGGCCAGTCACTTAACCTCTGTCTCTGTTTCCTTAATTGTAGAGATAATAATCGCGCCTGCCTCCCAGGGCTGTTATGAGGATGAAATAAGAGAACTGAACAGCCCCTCTCAGTTGTTGTGTTTGTCCTTCATTTTCAAAGAGGACCATGACATCAGGGAAATGATGACATGACTTGCAGTTGACTTTGATTTGAGTGAGGGAGGGCTGTGCAGTCACCAGCCTCACTTTCTCCTCCAGAGCCATCTGGTCCAGTGGCCTGATATTCACCAGGAGGACTGGAGATGGCCCAGAATGCATTGGGAGACCCTGGCCCTTTCAGGCTAAGATCTTTTCAGGTTCTCACTTTGAGTGAAGTAATGCCCGTTCAGTAAATAGGCCTCTTTAAGAAGTTATCAAGGAATGTCTCCTTTAATTAAAACTCCAAAAAAAAAAAAAAATTCAAAGATCCTCAGGGCTCCTGGCCAAAAGAGAAACAGTTAATATTTGGTATTCACATTCACCCTGTGCTAGGAGGGCAGGGATCTATTGTCCAATCTAGGAGCGCCAGAGTGAATTGGGTCTAAGGCTTGGTTTTTGAGAAAGAAATATAGCCAGTAAACTCGAAGTTAAGGAGGCAGCCTTGGGCCACTGAAATGGAGCATGGAGAGGAGGCAGAGGCTACTCACAGGTTGTGTTTGTCCTTCATTCTAGAAGATGACCCAGACATCAGGAAAATGATGACATGATTTGCAATTGACTTTGATTTGAGTGAGGGCGGGTTGTGCAAGGTCACCAGCCTCACTTTCTCCTCCAGAGCACATCTTAGTAGGTGCTTACTAAATGCTTGTTTTCTTCCTTCAAGCACCCACTAGCTGTGTGACCATGGACATGTCATTCAAACTCTCTGAACCTTAGCTTCTTCATCTGTAAAGCAGGGCTAATAATACTGGTACTACCTGCCTCACCAGATTGTTAGACTTTGTAAACTGCAGAGAACTGTATAAAGGATTCTGCATGACAGCTCTTCAGATATTTGAAGACAGCTATAATTTCCCCTCTAAATCTTCTCTTCTCCAGACTCTCATCTCCATTTTCTTTAATTATCCTCATAGCATACCTTTAAGTCTCCTAACCACTCAGTTCATCCTCCTCTGAGAGTGCTTTAGTTTGTCAATGTCCCTGCCTTTGGGGGAAGCTTATGATCTAATAAAGGAGATAATGTGCACCCAGGAAAGACATAAAGACATTTAAAGGAAGTAAAGAATTTGGGTACAAATGAATCTAAGGTAAACTATGGATAAGACAGAGCAAGAAGGATAGAGTAGAATTAATTCTTGGTTGCTTTTTGAGGAACCTCAGTCACATTTGGAAGACAGTAAGGGCCTTCCTGATTCACTGCCTAACTTCAGGGAAAGTACTTTGGCTATCTCAATTTACCCTCTTGTAGAATGGATATAAATCACTCCCAAGGGTAGGTTTAATAGCTGCTTTGCAAATCATTGGACTCCATGTAGTTACATGGAGGGAACTTATTGACAGTGCCAAAAACAATTACCCAAAAGAACACTTCGAAGAGAGAACAGTTGTTGGGGTTATGGAATGCCTAAGGGAATGATATTTATAAGTGAAATGGGGCTATTTCTGAGAAAGGAGAATGAATGCTAAGACCCCATAGGCTGTTTTCCAGGAAGAAAACATTTTTGATTTAGGCAGAAACTTCCAGGTAGCATTTTAATTTAAGTGGGAGAAGAATAAGGCTGGGATTCTCTCTGGTAGGTAGTACTAAGGTATCTGGGTCTGAGAGCAGCCAGATGGATGTAAGCTGTGGAGAGGAGGGTGGAAAAAACGCTAAGCTGAAAATGGGAGCTTTATAAAGCAGATCTTGTTAGCTGGGTCTCTGGAAGACAGCAGTGAAAAAGGATGTCATTTTACCCTTTCTTAGCTTTAGAATGGCGCCTCATAAACTAGCACAGCTCCACTTGATACTCTTTTTATTTGTCAGTGCTCTTTCCAGAAGGAAACCAGGTGGGCTATAGACGCAGCTCAGGATGAGAGTTAGGGCTGAACCGTTTAAATGGATGGCTCGGCCGAAGTGACCACAGTAAGAAGAAGTTGCATTGGCCGAGTCTGGGAATGGAGCTATTCGACAACCCTGTCTTTCTTGGGACATCTGAATGAAATGGATGCTTTTGTCCATTTCTTGTTGGCATGCAGGGCCAGGATCCCTGGACCGGGAGTTAGATGTGGGCTCTCGCCCTGGCTCTGCTGCTAGCTAACTGGCCTTGGGGGAATTAAGTTCTCTGCACCTTATTTTCTTCATTTGTGCAAAATGAGGTGGTTGGACTGGATGAGCCCTAAAGATTCTCTCCACTCTGAAAGTCTATGATTCCAGTAGTCAGTCAAGTCAACAAGCATTTATTAAGCACTTACCTAGTGCCAGGCACTGTACTAAACAATCTCTGGACTAACACTTTCCAGCTTAAAACTGCCTCATTAGCTGAAGTCCCGCTCTCACCCACACTCTCCTGAGGAGCCAGCAGATGACCATGCTGGCTGGCATAAAATTTGCTTCCACTCTCTTTTTCTCCCCCTCTTTTATTGTGTGAGATAAAATACGAGACTCCAGCTTCCAGATGGGCCGTTGTTTTCTTGCCACACATAAACAGCAGCTTCCCTTCTGCAAGTTTTCCTACTGAAGCTGATTGATTTTTCAAGAACCTGTATCTATGCCGTCTCTCTCTGTGTCCCCGAGTTACACTGCAGTGCTAAATATTCCAGTAGGAGTGAAGGCAACACTGGGAGGTTCCAAGCCCCAGTGTCTGAGTCCCATTCAGTGAAGGAGAGAGGGAGAGGAGAGATACAGAGGCAGAGATACCGGCAGAGACACAGAAATAAAGACAGAAAATGAGGGGGATGGTGCAAGAGACCAAGAGAGATAAAGAGGGCAGAGACTAAAACAGAGATAGAAGGACAGGGGGAGAGAGAGAGAGAGAGAGAGAGAGAGAGAGAGAGAGAGAGAGAGAGAGAGAGAGAGAGAGAGAGAGAGATAAAAAGGACTAGAATACACAGACATAAGGGTGAAAGGAGAGAAAAGGGGGACGGCTTTTCATAGGGAGGGAGAGGAAGGGGAAGAAGCGGGGGATAGAGAAAGGGAGACGGAGGCACAGACCTAGAGAGACACTGAGTGGGAGACAGAGACAAGAGACAGGCAGAGAGGGGAGTTCCGTTTCCTCCCTCCCACCCTCTCGCCCGCCCTGCAGCCTAGCGAGGGTTGCCGCCCAGCCAGTGCAGAGCAATCTCCGGCAGTGAGGGGTGGGCTGCTTGCCTCGCCTGGTGCCCGGGCTAGGTTACCCCCCTCCTTCCTCCTCCGCCCTGCTCTCCCCCTCCCCCAGTCTCCTTCCCGCTCCGGCACCCCCCACCCCCACCCCACTTCTGGCGTTCGGAGCCCTGAGCCCCGGCGACTCCCCCTTCCCCGGGTTCTGAGCGTGCTCTGTAGTTTCCTCCTCGTCCTCTTCTTCCTCCTCCCCCCCTTCCAGATGGGACCGCTTCTCCCTCCCATGCCAGGCTCAGCTGCGGGGATGTTGCGGTGAACAGAAGCCGGCCGCTGCGGGTGTGGACAGGATACCACCGGTCGGGGGCTCCCGCCGGGACCATCTGACCGCATGAGTTCCTCTCCCAACAGAGCCAGGTAACAACTTCTCAGTACTGTGCTCCAGCACCTCCTCCTAACACCCCCAGGGAACACACCTCGGTACCCAGAAGGACCCTGGGGGAAAGGGTAGGTAGGGGAGAGGGAGTGAGATTCAACGTTAGGTGGTAGAGGGTGATCAAACTGGTGGGTCTGGGGGCATGGCTGCTGCAGAGACGATTGCATGGCTGCCTCTTCCAAGTTTTCTCCTTACATCATTAAAGTTAACAGAGGCATTGTAAAACTATTAACATGGACTGTTGCCTGGGCTGTGACGGAAGAGACCTGATAGCTGGGTGCCCAGGGAAAGCCAGAGGTGGGAGTAGGCAGGTCCCGCTGAATTCTGTGGTCATTTTACCTGGCATCTTTCTGCTGTTGTAAAGGAGTGTTGAGGGCAACATGACGGTCAGGGACTTAAAATTCACTTCCTTCTCCAGTTTTCTGGCAAAGGTTTGAACTTGAGGGAAAGGTCTTTTCTTTTCCTGGAGAGTGTCTTCTGTCCTTCTGGGCTTCCCCCGATGTGATTATGAAGCCAGGGCTTCAGTACTTGGGTGTTCGTGAGTAGGGAAAAACCGTGCTTTCTCATCCCTTGTTCTTGGCCAGGTGGTACAAAATCCTTTCTTCCAAAAGGCTTTAATTTGAGTCCCCCTCATTGGGGGTTCTCAATAGGAGAAACCCAGGGAAGTGGATTAGAAGATCAGGTGGTGAGACCCCCTCTAGAGGAAGGAGAGAACTTTAGGGAAAGGGTTATTTGGGGTCACTGAACAGCTAAAACAGGGATTCTTAACTTTATATTGTGTAGTGGTCCCCTATGGCAGCTCAGTGAAACCTATAGTTCTCTTCTCAGAATAATGTTTTTAAATGCTAAAATAAAATACATAGGATTACAAAGGAAGCCAATTATGTTGAAACACACTTACCAAAATACTTAAAAAAAATGTTCATCTATCTCAGGTTAAAAGCCCCAGAGGTAAAGGAAAGAACACCTGTAACCATTTTATTGGTTCATGCCTGGAGAAGCTTCACGTTCCTGGCAGTCTCTACCTGGTAGGGTAGAAACTCTCCTGGAGAGGACCTAGAATCTCAATGTAATGTCTGAAGAACAATTTGATTGCATGTGCCTGGGTCCTGGTTCCCATGTGTCTGGGCCAGATAGAAGAGACTTCCCACTTGAGTGGGTTGTATGCTGAATCTCTAGTCTGTGTTTGGCAGCAAGGGAGGGATCGCATACAGTGTGTAGCGTGTACAAACCTTGGCAGGGATCTGGATTTTCCCAAGGAAATAAAAGACTTTGCAAAAAATAAAATGTTTTCATGGCAGCAGCAGATGCAGAACTCCCACCACCATGGGTGAAGACAAAGAAACTTGTGCAAGGGGCTGAGCCATAGCCTCTGCTAGCTCCCACCAGGGTATATCACCTATGGGAAATGAACGCAACAGTGGGTGGTGTCTCCACAGTTCAATGGATGACGAACCCAGTACTTGGGAGACCCCTTAGGAGGGCCATGTTTCATCAGGAGGATCTTTCTGAGAGTTTTAGGGATCTAACTGATATCTAGACAAGGTAAAAAATGTGGCTCTGGACATATTTCTCTCTGCTTCCCCCCTCCATCCCTCCTATCTTGCTGTCTTAACGACTTCATTTAAGAACTTGTCCAAAGAAAGGCAATTCTAGCGTGCATTGGTCCACTTTTTTTTTGTGCTTTTCAATTAAAGAACATTTAGGAGGCTAGAGGGACAAGATTAGAGATTCATAGACTCCTTCATATCCCATTCACCTTTGTACTCTGGATGAAGTTTCCTGAGATTCCATGTAGATGACTTCCCTTCTCCCCCATCCCCTGCCCTGTTCTTGCCTCCCTACCCTCCCTGTTTCTTTCTTTCAGGCTACATCTCAAACACACTTGCTGTTTCTTCCACTGTTACTTTCATGACCTCAATGAACATCATCTTGATGCCCTTGACAGTACTCCAGTTAAGGTCATCTTGATCTTCCTCTTGCCCCACTCCACACTACCTTCTCACCCCTTTGCCCAAT
This sequence comes from Phalanger gymnotis, assembly GCA_028646595.1. Taxonomy (NCBI): domain Eukaryota; kingdom Metazoa; phylum Chordata; class Mammalia; order Diprotodontia; family Phalangeridae; genus Phalanger; species Phalanger gymnotis. Next base: position 601,081,387 of record CM053622.1, read on the forward strand.
TACATTGTCATTCACCCAGTGAACCTTGTCCTCGGTTTGCGTCTTAGAGGGAGTGCTCTGCTGGAAGACTGTATGTTCAAGGCACTGGAGTTGCAGAAAAGGAAAATCAAATTGCTAGTTGATTCTGAACTGCTTTGCCCTTTCTTCATTCAGGGAGATTTTGATTTGGAAACTTAAGCAAATAATTAGCCCCAGCCAAAAAAGTTCAAAGTTGATTATACCTCTTATCTCAAATTTATATGAAATGAAATCTAGGCTTCCAATGCAGGCCTATGCTCAATTGTATTCCATAATAACAAGCATTAAATATTATTCCATATTTAACTGGACACCACATAGGTTACTGCTACTACTTTTAAGCCTTTGCCCACTAACAGTTTCAACAGTCATTTACTATCCTTGGAGTTCAGCTTGCTGTTCTCCCACTTCAGGTACCCCCATTAAGCATGCCCACTGGAATGTGTCCTGCATATCAACAGTCATCAGACCAAGTTCCCACTGTATATTTTCAATGTTCTGCTCTCACACCATGGTATTTATTGGTGATGTGTAGCTTTTGACTGTTAGAGTCTTGTGGCTGCTGCTTATTATGACTATCACCCCTTTTCTTTTGGCACTGTGGAATTTTTTTTTATTGGGTTGGTGGCTGGAGGCCTGTTTTCCTTCCACTGGGGAGCCCTTCCTTTTCTGCTAAGACCCTTCCTCCTTTTCTCTCTTTTCCTTCCTTTTTTCTCATTCGTGGCATGGCACATCATGGAACACCTTCAATTTTCTGCTTGGCTCCTCAAATCAGAAGAGGTGAACTCTGCCCTTTGTTTTCTCTAGAGGACTGACCCTTTATTTTTATTCTTAGTACATGTCACCAAAGGAACACTTTGGCTTGTCAGTGCTCTGAGTGTTAAAGACGCTCTGACCCTGGCTTGCACATAGAGGAACTCGGGTTTTGACTGAAGTATTGAATGAGGGAACATTTCCTAAAGGAAGCTGGTTGGTAGAAGTGTTTAAGGCATAGATATTAAAAAAATTATTAAGTAACTACTGTTACTTAATGTGTCAGATACCCTGGATACAGATATAGGGATATAGATACGAACAAATGAAAAAAAATCGCTATGATAGGGAACAAAAGGGGGGAAAAGGCAGGATGTCCAGCAGTACTACAGGGTAATGTGGGAGATGGGGGCCTGCACAGCTTTAGCCTCATATTAGAGGTGCACTTTAATTTTGTTGGAGGTAATTTGGTATTTGTAATAATGTTCATTACTACCAAATCTGCTGCATACGAAAGTAGTCTACTTTGGACAGCAATGTGGAGAACATGGCAGCAGGTTCCAAACATCTCTCTTACTTCCAGGACAGGTCAGCTCTGCTATTTATTACCTACATGATCTTAGACAAGTTACTTTTTTTTCTCGGAGCTTAATCGATCTGTAAAATAAGGGGTTTGGACTAGATGAGGGAAAGAGAGAGAGAATAAGCATTTTTAAGTACCCACTATCTCTAGGTTTCCCTGCTAAGCACTTTATAAATACCATCTCCTTTGATCCTCATAAACCCTAGGAGGCTGGTGTTTTTATCCCTATTTTTTATAGTTGAGGAAACCGAGTCACACAGAGGTTAAATGACTTGCCCAAATTCACACAGCTACTGAGTGTCAGAGGACACATTTAAGGTCCCTTCCAGCTCTTCATCTTGTGAGCCTGTGCTCTCTAGACAGAGAAAGCAAGAGAAAAGTTTCTTTTTATTTTACTTACAGGGATGGCTGGAACCAGTGGGTCTGTGTCATTCACAGCATTGCTGACTGGCTCTTTCCTTGGGTATATTGCAAAGTAACAGCGGAATTTATTGGTGAGGCAGAAATTTCAAGTGATCCAAATTAGGACAGAAAGATATTTCCTTTTACTCGTAGGGATTTGACTGTGGTTTACAGCCACAGACGTACTTGGGAGCCCATTCTGGGCAGGTTGAAGGAATTGCATGAGACTAGGTAGATTTCACCAGCCATGAGCTTTAATGAGTTTAAAACAACCCACTCATTTCTGTTGTCCAACTAGGTCAAGCAGTTGAACCACTCTGAGCCACTGGCAGGCATGGTGTTGGCTGCTTGCCTCTCTCTCTAGCAGCACCCCCTCGGGCAGAGGGCAGGGCTGTCTTTCTATTGGCTAAGCCCTGAAGCCTCCAGAAGACGTGAAAGGCTACTTCTGGAGGCTAGACTGTAACAAAGTTGATTTGATGGTGTCATCAAATCAAAGTTGATTCGAGCTGTGTTGGAGGCTGTCTCTTGGGAGTGACAACTTGAACATTTAGAATTAAAATTGATTTGTCCATGAGGCAGGATTGGTGCTGTTTCCCTGAGCAGCTGAGGATCAGGAATATAATAAACCCCAAGGTTTTGGTGGGCTTTCATCCAGTGGGATAGGACAAAGAGGGTCTCTCTCCTTACTTCCTTTGCCATATGGTCTTTATGATTCCTACTGATTTTGTCCCCTGATTTCTGAGCATCCTCAGCGGCTGGAAGCAATACTGGTTTGGGAGTCAAAAGACCTAGATTCAGATACCAGTTCTTTTATTAATTACCCAGTTGACTTTGGGTGAGTCACTTCCTCTGAACTTCAGTATATAAAAAGAGGGGCACGAACTAGGTAATTTCTAAAGTCCTTTGGAGCTCTTAATCTATACTCCTGTGATCTTGGTGATAATAATAAAGATGATGATGATAACATTTCCATAGCATTTTAATTTAGCAGAAAGCTTTCCATATGTTATGTCATTGTATCCTCATAATGATCCCATAAGATGGATTTGACAGATATTATTACAGCTGAGGATGAAGAAGAAGAGCAGTCCTGAGAGATGCTATATTGTCTAGGGAGAGGCCAGAGAAAGTTATGCTTCAAGAGAGCCTCAAAAGATGCCCAAGGCCCCCTAAGGCAAGAAGGGAAGAGAAGCAGGAGGGAGAGGGAAATAGGAAACACTGGAATGAAGGAGGCAAAGGGGTAATGTGGTTAGAAAATGAGGAGAATGAAAAGGGAAGAGAGGAAAGAGATAAAGAAGGAAGAAGAGGCAGAAACCAAGAGATGAAAGTCAAAAAGGGAGAATGAACAGAAGAGGAGAGAAAATGAAAACATCACCTTGTTTCTCAGCTCTCTCCCTCCTCCCTTCCCTCCCTTCCTTCCCCGGCAGCAGGAGAGAACAGGGGAGCCAGAGCAGCGGTAGCATGGTTCTTGTGCTGCAGGAGCTTTCTTAGTGAAGCTCTCCAGCCTTTTCCCTACTGGCAGCTTGTTCTATTTTTACATTTTGCAGAATTGAGATTAAACAAATGACCCTGTAATGGTGTCTTTGAGAAGATTATATCCAGCACACCCACTCTCCCTGTCACGAGGGTGGTTGAATATTTAGCATAATATCCTCTTTAATCCAATAAGAAGGCATCCTCAGGAGGATGGTATGCAAATCTAGACTCTGATAACAGCCTGGAAAGTGCTTCTCCCTGGAAGGGTACAGTGTTTTGGAAACATGGGATATGGAATTAGCAAGACCTGGGTTCAGGTTCTGTCTATGTCAGTCATCAGATGTATGACATTGGGGCAAGTTGTTTAATTTTGCAGAATAACAGTTTTTTTCATCCATAAAATGGGGATAATACTCTTACCACCCACTCATATGGTTGTCATGAGGCAGATATTTTCCAGACCTTTAAGGACTGTAGAGATGTGAGTGATTGTTATTATTGTTGTTTTTGAGGTGTTATTCTCTGGATTATTGGGACTATATAGCAGGGAGGCGGTTATCTGGTTTCTGCTTTGACTTCTGCTCAGCTACCCTGGAAGAGTTCAGGCCTCACTGGAAGCAGAACTCCAGCAATGGATCTTCTTAACTTAGGAGGGGGCTAGGTTCCCAGTGGTGGTAGCCATAGTGGCCTTAGCATGAAGGAGATCCTTTTAGTTGAGTTTCCTGTGGGATCCCTAAAATCTGTGTTCAGCCTGGTAGTTGATGGTGAGAGTTGCTTTGACATGGTTGGGGGATGCCTGTGTGTGCCTTGTCAGTAGTGCCTTGTCGTTAACCAATTTATTACCTACAAAATGTGGTGTATATATTGTGCTTGGTAAGACAAAGGTATGGTAGTTTATGATGTAGTCTTGCTTTGGAAGCCCAGGGGAGTTGAATATGAATTAACTTTGCAAGCAACTCTTCAACTTAATGGACCAGCTAATAAGACAGGACTGGTTAGGTAGTATTAAAATACTCAGGAAATAAATAAAAAATGCCAGTCATTCTTATGCAGGTATGTGTTTGTGTGTGATCAGGTGCTGGCATGCATGTCAAGCGTTAACCATTTTGGTGCTGATTTTTGCAAGTCAGAGGCTGCCTTTGAGTTTCTGATCCTGGAAAGAGTGATAGGGGAGTCTGGGGGCCTGAGAAAGTTCCTTTGCTAGCTAACTAGAGCTGCTTCCAGAGACTATTTTCTACTAAAATACATTGGCTTGCTGGCTAGAGAATGTCCTCCACAGGAACTTTGCAAAGGTAACCTCAACTCTGGGCCAGAGGGAAATTTGGAGTATTAATGTGGACCATCTGTAAATTCTCTTCCTGTATGTTCAAAGACCTGTTGAAATGTAGGGTTGGCAATCCATTAAGGGGAAAACAGAAGACAATTTCCTTTTAAAAAACCTTCAAAAACTTAATCAGATATCCATATGTGTTTTCTCTTGGCCTTTTCTTTTTACTTTTTTCCCCCTGCTTTCTAGAGTACGGAGTTCATCTGCCTCAGTTTTGTAAAAGGAAAAAACCCAAAGAGCATCTAAATCAGCTGAGAAACATTTCTTAAGCTCCCACTGTCTGCCAGGTACTGGGCTAGGTACTAGGGATCCAGATACAGAAATGAAACAGACCCTGCCTTTAAGAAGCTAACATTCTGTCCAAGGAAAATAGCAGATCCATAAATAAGCATATGTAGAATAAATATTAGGTAATTTTGATGGAGAGCGAGAACACTAGCAGCTTGGGGCTAGTAGTGATGGAGAGGATCAGAAAACACTAATATATAAGGTGGCTCCTGAGTAGAATTTCAAAGGAAAAGATGCGATTCTAAGAGGTGCGGGTGAGGTGAGATGAATTATAGGATGGATTGAAGAGGAGTGAGACTAGAGACTGGAGGACCAATTAGGAGGCCAATGAAGTAATCCAAGAGAGAGGCGATGGGGGGCACACATGAGAAATGTTGTGAAGGTGGAAATGACAAAATGTGGCATCTGAGTTGATAGATAGAGTGAAAGTGAGGATGTAAACCAAGGTGACTGGAAGCTGGTGTCTTGACAGAAACAGAAAAGCTGGGAAGAGGAATGGGTTTGGGGGGGGGGGGGGGGAAGATAATGAGCTCTGTTTTGGACAAGTGGACTTTGTGTTACCTGTGGGACATCTAGTTTGAAATGTCTCATAGGCAGTTGGAGAAGCGTGATTGGAGCCCAGCAGAACAACTAGGATTGGATTTATAGTTTTGGTAATCATCTGAATAGAAATTCTAAGTAAACCTATGGGAACTTATGAGGTCGCCACTTTCCAAGTGAGAGAGTATGGAAAGAGAATAGAGGCGAATTCCAAGGCAGAGCCCTGGGGTTCACCCACTTAGGGAATATGATATGGATGATGAAGCCTCAGGGGAGACTGAGAAGAAGTGGTCAGCCAGGTAAGAGGAGAACCAAGAAAAGGCAAATTCACAAAAACCCAGAGAGAAGGCATACCCAGGAAGAATGTGATCTTGCTGTAGGACAGCCAAGACTGAGAAAGGTATCAGATTTAGTAATTAAGAGATCGCTGATAATTTTGGAAAGAGTAGTTTCAATTAGTGATATATTTGTAAGCAGAGGGTTGAGAAGTGAGTGAGGAAAGTGAAGCCAGTGGATATAGACAGCTTTTTAAAAAAGTTCAGTTGGGAAAGGGAAGAGGATAAAGGATGTTAGTTTGCAGGGATGGCAGGATCTTGTGAAGTATGGGGTAGATGGGCATATTTGTAAGCTGCTGGGAACTAACCAGTTGTTAGGGAGAGACTGAAGATTAGGTAGAAATAAGGGATGATTGTGGGCATAATTTTCTGGAGAAGACAGAGGATAGGATCAGTAGTCTGTGTAGAAAGATTGGCCTTGGTCAGGGGAGGAATCACTTCTTCTTCAGAGGCTAGAGTAAAGAATGAGAGAATGAGGGATAGTATCAAGAGGTTTTGCGATGTAGAAAAGAAAAAGCCCAGCGAATCAACTTTATTGTCTCAGTAAAGTATGAAGTGATCTCTGCTGTGAGATACTGGGAAAGGAGTTGGGGAAACTTGAGGAGAGGAGAGAGGGTTTAGGATACTCTGTGGGGAGTGGGATAGACAACCAATTACAGAGAAGTAAAAGCATTGTGTTGCTGGAGTGAGAGCCCAGTTGAGATTAGATGACATAAATTTTTAGGGCACCATTTGGCTCAGTTGCTTATGATTTGTCCCAGCTTCATTCATTAATACATAAGTAGAGTGGAGTAGGGAGATGGTGGGAATTAAGACTTCTTGCTTTGACCATATTCAAAACTATCAGCTACCAGTTTCAGAGTCTCTGTTGGGTAAACCTGAGGCCTAAGGGAAGCAAAGACCCCAATGACTTTAGAGTCATCTAGCCATCCATCATCCTATGAGGAAATTGACCTCCAGAGGAACTGTGATTTATTCAAGGTCACATAGGCAACAAATGCAAAGACAAGATATGATCTCAAGGTCCTTCTATTGCAAATCTAGAACTTTTTCTACTGTTCCTCTCTCCTTCAAGTTGACTGTGATCTTGCAATGGTGATCCAGCATATCAGTGGGTGCGTCATGGCCATCTCTTGGGTTTGTTCAGTTGTGGTACTTCCCCAGGAGTTTTTCGGAAAATTCTATAATTTTGAGCTATACCTATTGATTTTTAAGGTAATCATTTTTTTCTTGGGGGGCTAGAAATCCCATTTGAATTTAGTTTACTTCAACAAACATTTATTAAATACCTACTGTGCTCAAAGTAGTATGATAAAAATTGGAGAGACAGAGATGAGGTAAGACATACTAACTGCCCTCAAGGAATTTACATTTTAGTAGAGAGGATATGACATGAACATAGGTAAGTATTAAAATAATAAGTGGTAGGGCAGAGGCAGCTAGGTAGCACAGTGGATTGGGTGCTAGACCTGGAGTTAGGAAGACCTGAGTTTCAGTAGGAATAGTAATGGCACCTGCCTCTCAGGGTTGTCGTGAGGATCAAATGAGATAATGTCTATAAAGTGTTTTATAAACTTTAAAGCGCCATATGTTATTGCTATCATCATCATTATTATTGCCACTACTGCTGCAAAGGAGAGATCTATACATGGAGGACTCCAGGAAATTTTGAGGAGGGAGAGAAAACTTTCACTTGTAGGGCTCATGGAAGGTTTAGCAGAGGGGGGTGAACCTTGAAGGAAGAAAAAGATTCTTCATGGTGGAAATGGGGAAGGAATGTGAAGGAAGGGCTGTGTAAGGAAGTGAGAAATGGAAGGAAGTTGAGCTTGGAGAATGAATCTTAGTCTAATTTGGCTGGACCATGTAGTCCACAAAGGGGAGTTGTGTGAAATAAAGTAGGAAAAGTAGGAGAGAGCCTGCTAATAGAAAGCTTCAAATGACAGGCCAAGGAGTTTACATCTTATCTTAGAGGAAGGAAGGAAAGAAGCATTTATTTATTAAGTGCCTAATATATTCCAAAGTGCCTAATATATTCCATATAAAGCTATGAGCTTTACAAATACTGTTATCATTTGGTCCTTACAACAGCCCTGGGATGTAGGTGCTATTATTATCCTCATTTTACAGTTGAGGAAACTGAGGTAGATGGAAGAGTACCATAGCGTCTGAGACTGGATTTGAACTTGGGTCTCCCTGACTCCAAGTCCAACCCTGAATCCACTAGAGCAGGAGCATCCCATGGTAGCATCTGTGAATTATACTGAATTATTTCATGGACCTATAATTTTCTTAAGTGTGGATAGTTAATTACTATCCTAAATCACAACCCTTCTGTGACTTACTAGATGGTCTCTAAGAAATGCTTTGGCTGAAAAATCTATCACTCTGTAGCCAGCCTGATGATGAGCCAGAACTATGCATTAGGAAGAATATTTTGACAGTTGTTAGAGAGAAGAGACTTAAGGCTTAAAGAGACCAGTTAGGAGTAGGAAGCAAAAGAGAGGATAAAGATCTTGAAGCCTCTTGGAGACTGTATCTAAGAAGAAGCTGGGTCAGGAAGGTGGATCAGTGGTGTCAGATGCTACAGGCAAGATCATGATGGATGAAGATTGAGAAAAGATATTTGTTTTTGGCATTTAAGAGGAGATGGGTAAATTTTGGGAGAACATAACAAGGTGGATAGGTTGTGGAGCCAGATGCTCCACAGAGCAAAAAGGTTTAGGTAGAGCGAGCCAGTGAAGAAGGGAAAGGGCAGCACTTATGACCAGAGATGGACAATTTTAGAATTCAAGAACTTGAAGACTGGACAATTTCGAGTGATGGTGGGGTGTAAGGAGTGATAATCTCTTCTGTAGAATGGAGGCAGAATGTGATTAAAAGTCATAGAAATTAAGCATGTTGAGGACCTGAGAGCCAGGGTGTTAGAATGGTCATGAACAGGAATATATATTTAAGTCATTAAGAATTAAGGCAGGGTCTTGGGGTAAAAAAGAGAGACTGTAGACCACTTGCTAAAATTATTGAGAAAGGTGTGAGAGAGTGACCTGGAGTTCGGCTAGATGGCTACAATAAGGTTATGATCTGGGTTAATACTTGGATTAATAGAGATGACAGTGATAGAAATTTATAGTGTTTGTTTTATTTGAGCTTCACAACAGCCCTTTGAAGTAGGTACTAAATGTATTGCAATTCCCATTTTGTAGATGAGGCCTCAGTGAGGTTATACCTCAGGGTCATAGCTACCTAATCAGCACCAAAGGCATAATTTGATTCTGTCTTCTTGACTAAAGTTCCAACATTCTCTGTTCTGCATAGACCTCAAAGAAGAAGAGACTTCTGAGTAATAAAGCAAAGGGAAGATCTGAAAATAGCATTGGGAGGGGTCAAAGGGTACGCTGCTTCCTTTTCCTGCCTTGGTGCATCAGGAAGCGTAAGAGAAGGCTCAATCAGCATGAGAGAAAGGGGTGTGGTATCTATAAGAAAGCCAGGTTTTGGTAACAGCCAGAAAATGGAAGGCATGTGAGAAGAGGCTGAGGATGACCTTTCCTTGTTGAATTCCAATTTTTTTGTTTTCCCAGTGGGGTTAGCTCTACTGGCTCATTGCATATGGATGATCTGTGAATGGAATCAGCCTATCAGAGACTTTTCTTTCAGAGTCTGAAATCTGCATTAACCCTATCCTTATTTCTCAGTGACCCCTCTCTTCCAGTCTTTATTGCTTCCTTTCATTGACACCCTCCTTCAACAGATGAAAGGAGGACAAGCATCATCCTTATGTCAACACACATATATTCTCCAATAAACAGGGACAGTCATGAAAACTGTACTAAAAAGAATGACTAATACAAGAATAGCTTCTAGTACATTAAAGTTTGTAAAGTACTTTCCTCAGGAACCCTATGAGGTAGGTACTATCTTATTCCCATTTTAGATCTGAGAAAACGGAGGCTCAGAGGTTTTAAGTGTAATTTATGAGATCATGCAATTTATAGGGATGAAAGGGATCTTTGGGCTTATTTATCTCATCCAACTTCCTCATTATCTAAGACCCAGGGAGATCTGAGACCCAAGGAGATAAAGTAACACAAAACTCCTAAGTGACAAAGCAGGGATTTGAATTGAGGTCTTTTGACTCTCAATCCAGTGCTTTTCCTTCTGGACCATAGCTGACTTGCCAGTGGTCATATGCTTAGTAAATGTTAGAACCGAGACTTGAACCCTAGACCTTTAAACTCCAGGTTATATTATGCCACAGCTCAAAGGAAGAAAATATGGTAAATTTTCTTGAGTCCTGGTGGATAATTCTTTGCTTTTTTTTAAAAAAAAAATATTTGGAGCCTATTCATTTGAATTTTTTTCAAGCTCAGATATGTGGGCCTCTGGCAGTTTTCATGACTAGATTAACCATGTGAATACCTGTAAAGAATTCATTTGAGAGAAGATGTGAATAAGCGAGACAGTGAAACCACAGCTAAGCTGTGCCTATAATATGCAAGTCTTCCTCTTAAAGATTTCCTGGAAAGGAAGTAGAGACACTCAGAAAAGCCTATATAGTCTAAAGGCATATGGTAGAAAGCACCAAACAGGAGCGGCAAGGAGAGAAAGGAAACATAAGGCAGAAGAAAAGAGATGTTCTGGGAGAATGGTGGGTATAGATAGTCTCTAGGGCAAATAGTTTAGCTTTCTATGGTATTTGTCTCTAGGGGCTCCTGAGTCAAGTCAGGATCCTCAGGGACTATGCTTAAATGACAACGTTAATGAACATAAGTGCTTGTGGCAAGCAGGATCCACAGGGACCAGGCTGGAGTGATAGTGGGCTGGAATGACAGCACATGGAGGGGACGGCAGGGCAAGACGGGATAAAAACCCACGACTGCCACAGGGCAGTGGATGGGATGCAGTGGAAAGAAGACCTCACTTTGGGATCATGTGACTTTTGTTCCAACTCCGGCTTTGCCATGTACTCCTTGTGGGAAGCTGGACAAGTCACTTACCCTCATTGGGCCTCAGTTTCCTAATCTGTAAAATCAGTGGATTGTATTAACTGACATATAAATCCCTTCTATGTCAAAATTCTTCATCCTTTGAAATCAGAGGTTCTTGACCTATTGATCCCAAAGGGGAGAGTCATGCTTCTGGTAGGGATTGATCTAAATGACCCTGTCATCCCTTCTAACTCTAACTCAATGATTCTGTAATGAATGAATCACAGGTTCCTGGTTCCTCCAGTTGGTTACAGTGGAACTGCAAATCGCAAGTTAACAAGTCACCGAGAATTTATTAAGCACTTATGTGCCAAACACTGTGCTGAGTACTGTGAACACATGTATAATCAGAAAGAAAGACAGGCCCTACCCTCAAAGAACTTAGATTCTAAAGTGGGCAAACAACATATAAAAGGAAACTGAAAAATGGGACAGAAGGAGAAGATAACTATTTGTGGAACATGGTAGAGAAAATCTAGAGAGTCAGGAATGGCACCTGGAGAGGAATGAAAACATCGCTGGTCTTGGTACTTTCCTTAAAATGGAGGTTTGGGGAATAAGTAGTCAACCCAAGGAAGGGGTCACAGGGGCAGGGTGACCATCCAGGAAGAGAAGGCTTCTGTGGCATGGTAGAGTAAGTCCAGAGAATCAGGGATGGAGTCGGAGAGGAACATGGCAGCCTGCTTGTTTGTTCTTCAGCCCAAGTGTGCCCCAGTGGTTCTTTATTTTCTCCTTGGAGCCTTTCTCCAGGGTCATAATTCTGAATCCTTGCAGCGTGTTTCACTTTTCTGGGGCCTACAACCTCAGCTGCTGTTCAGTAGTGTGCTTTGTTTGCTGGTTTGACCATTTTGCTCCCTTCCCTCAGATTGGTTCTTGGATAGGCAGAGAAATGACAGGTCAGTTTTCTGTGTGACAGAGAGGTCCGGGTTACCACATCCAAGCAGGGAGCAGAGACAACAAGACCTTTAGGGACTGATCTGCCAATTTCAAGGATTAATTCCCTTCAGAAGACCCAGAACAAAAGTCGTTTAAGGGTTCCCTCCAACCTGGCTATTACCATTCTCTCTATTCCTGCACAGCCAGGAAAAGTCAATAGAGAATATTAGCTTCTGATTATCGTTAGTGATTTGCATGTGTGAGTGTCCTATCTTTTGCCCAAGAAGGCACTAAGCCAGGTAAACAAGACTGGGTTGGTAGCTTTATTTAGCACTGCCCAACACAGACCCTGAATGATTAATTTTGGCTTTGTCAGATTAGAAAGGTTTGTAGGAGCACTGAGGCTGCCTTTCCAGAGCATTTGCCTGGCTATAAAGTAACAAGACACTGATACCACTGCAATGATAAGACACGATTCAAAAAATCATTTCCTCCCCCTCTTCCTATGGTTTATGCTCGTAACATGTCTAATATTTTAGACGTGTCTAATATGAGGCATCTGCAGATGTATTGTAGCTGGCTTTACAAAGTGAAGCTTACTATGAATAGGACCAGTCTAATTTATTTAGAGTCCTGAACCTACTGGCTAACTTGGATCATTGAATTTAGACGAGTCCTATCTGCAGTTTTGGGATAAGACCTTGTAAGAAGAAGGAACAGTGATCAGTATGAGTTAGCTGTAAAGAGAAAAAGGAAGAGAGACAAGTATACTTATGATCATCCTCTCAATCTAGGCTGCAGTTCGAGATAATGGATTACAATCAGAGATTTTCAAAGCACTAATGCAATAACCATATCTCAAACTTTTTTTTTTCAAAAGGGGATGTTTTATCCCACTGTTGCCAGTTCTGAATAGGGGAAAGGAAGGACATAAGCATTTATATAGTGCCTACTCTGTGCCAGGCACTGTGCAAAGTGCTTTACAAATATTATCTCATTTGATCCTTAAAACAACTCTGCAAGGTAAGGGCTTTTACAGGTGAGGAAACTGAGGAAAATAGATGTTCGCCACTTGCCCTGTGTCACACAAATACTAAGTGTCTGAGGCCAGATTTGAAGCCATTTCTTCCTAACTCCAGGCTTAATGCTTCCTGAATTGTATCCTGTTTTTAATTCTTTCTATCATACAGTCATATAGCATCTCTTCTGGTCGAGGGATCCAGGAAGCTACATGGGTCTCGCCATCTAGAGAGGAGACAGCTTCAGCAGAGTGTGTCTGAGGTCTAGCGGTCCTTAGTGAGTGAAACGACCAACTGGTGATAAAGAGTCTTTGAGTCTCATTCATAGCTATGCCGCTGAATTACTCTGTGACCATTGGCAAGTTAATAGTATTCCCGACAGAGTAGTTTAACATTAACTACTGAGTCACCCATACATACGGTATGTTGCCAAATACCATCATTTGTTTCTATCTCTATAACATCCTTCACATACAGTGCCTTCTTTCCACTCATGGAGCTGTCATCCTAATGCAGACTCTCATCACATCTCATCTGACTGTTGAGGTAGGACCTAACTGGTATTCCTGCCTCAAGTCACTCCCCACTTCTAATCCATACTCTGTGAAGTCAAATACTCAGTGACGTCAAATTCCAACGGCAAGGGGGCCACTAAACATAAGGATCACTGTGACTGCCTATTGACTTAGAAAGCCACATATTAACATTATCTATATCCTATCGTATTTTTATCTTGTTTAGTATTTCCCAATTACATTTAATCTAGTTAGGGCCACTTAGGTTTCTGGTCGAAAGTGTTGACACCTCTGTTCTATTTAACCATCAAAGTGACTTTCCTAAAGCACGGATCTGTCTGAACGTGTTACTTTCCTACTCATAAACTCTAGTGATTCTTTATTGCCTCTGAGATCAATATAGATTCCTCTGTTTGGTACTTAGAGCTCTTCACAACATGAGTCATTACAGTTTATCTAATCCAGCCCCCTTGTTGTATAGATGATAATTGCATAAATTACTTGCTCAAGGTGACAGATATTAAGTTATAGAGACTGGATTTGAACCCAGATCCTTTGCCTGAAAGTCCCATGTTCTTCCCATTGTCCCACACGTGTCTAGCCTTTGAGTGTAACAAATTAGATTCGTGCCTGTTCTAGTTTGTAGATTCCTCATCTATCCCTTGGCACTTAATGGTAGCCCACTAAAGCCTTCCTTTTTCCACTTCCTTCTCAGATGTCATGAATGAGATTCTGAGTCTGCTTCTGTCTCTGGTGCTGCTTTGTCTGTTCCTTTCTGTCGCATTGATTTGCTACCCAGCTCTTTGGTATGGGTTTTGCTTTTTTTTTTTTTTTGCCTGCCTGTCTTATCCTGTGTGAGTACTTCTTCGTTATCCCCCACGTTCCCTGACCGTAGCTTTTAACCTTCCACCAGGAGATTCTATGGCAGCAGGGTTAACCTGCGCTGAAGGGTGTTGAGAAGAGCAGCTCATGCAAGTTACTGTAAGCCTGTATAGGCAGTATGACACATTGTTAGTGCCAAGTGAATAACCGGAGCTAACAAAGGTCCATGCCGTATCTCTACTTTTAAAATATGGTTCTTTGTTTTCTTTTTATAAAGATGATCTTGAAAATAACTTTGCCTTCCAGAGAACACCTCCCATCTGTGCCTTTTATGATGCTTTTGATTCTTTCATTGAGTTTTCTAGGCCATTCTCCATGCCTCCTTGCTGGCAAGGTAGCATAACGATTTCCATTTTCCTCCAGTTTTAGCAAAGTCCATGACGTTGATTCTCTTTGAGAAATTGTCCCAATCCAATGGGAGCCTTATCTCTTTCTCTTGTGCCTGTCACTGCGGCCAGGAGTGTGACAGTCATGATTGCCTATTGGTCCAAACAAATGATCCTTCGGGGAAAGTATCCACAGGGTTCGAGTGTTAGCTCTCATTGGGCCCTCCCTGCTTCAGTTCTTTTGATGGTTACTACAGTTTTTCTGTTCCTCTGACTCTGCTGCCTCTCTTGGTGAGGCACATTCCTGGTGGTTACTTGCTGGGCCTCTGGAGTCTTTCTAAAGCCTACCTAGTACTTTTATTCTGTCTCTGCCCTACATCCACACACCAAAAGAGCCTCAAGTCCCTTGGCATCCATGATTGCTTTGGAAATGGGAGTTTTATTTTATCTGCCTCTTTATTTGTTCACCTTCATGGCCAGAATCCAAGCAAGGGCTTAAGATGTCCTTCCTGTGTCATTCTGCTGTCCCTCTTTGCAGGTTGCTCTTTTTGCCCTTGTTACTGTTATTATGGTTGGAGCCTAAATGTAATTACCGGGGTTACAATTTAGACATCAAACACAATTATTCTGGAAGCAGACCATTGGAGAGTGGCCTTCTACTGTCTGGGATGCGCTCTCTGGTGCAGGACTAGAATTTGGTTAAAGCAGTGTTAGAGAACTTTGAGTACTGCTGTTGCTCTGCCTTGATTTAAACAAACTTGGGCATGGACTGGTTCTAGAATGACCAAATCCTTGAAGTTTAGAGCCAGCAGGAGCTGTAGCGATCTTTAGTCTGAGCCCCTCATTCCACAAATCAGAAAACTGAGGTTTAAGTAATTAAGTAAATACGAAATGCTTACTAAGTGGGAGGCTTTGTGTTAGACACTGAGGGATTTAAAAGAAGAAAGTGGAGACAGTCCCTGGCCCTGAGGAAATGACAGGTTAGTAAGAGGTTGAGATTCTCATTAATTAGAATGCAAGTTAAAATAAGATAACTGTATAGAATTCAAACAGAGCAGCATAAAATCATTAAAATCATAGATTGGGATCGGTAAGGGACCCTTGAGATCATCTTTACCATCTCTTTTTGTTTTTACAGATGAAGAAACTAAGACTCAGAGTGTTTGTGACTTACCCAAGGTCATCCAGGTCGAAGAATAGCTAGGTGATATAGAATATAGAATGCTGAGCCTAGAGTCAAGAGTTCAAATCCTGTCTCAAACACTTACTAGCTGTGTGATCCTGCTAGTCACTCAATCTCTGTTTTGTTTCGGCAAAAATTTGTATCTGTAAAATGGGGATAACGTTAGCACCTACCTCCCAGGGTTGTTGTGAGGATCAAATGAGATAATACTAGATAAATGTTAGTAATTATTATCATTAATAATTATTATTATTGACCTAGACCCTCTGATTTCTAATCCACTGTTCTTTTTCCTGCATCCTTTAGGGATGGATCAGGAAAGGCTACATGGAGGAGATGTGTTATGAGCAGGACCCTTAAGAAAATAAGGGAATCTCAAGAATTTATAGGATTTGGTGTTGGAAGGGATCTTAGAGTCCAAGCTACTGATTTTACAGACGAAGAAGCAAGTTCCAGATTTGTGGTGTCGAGGTCTGGGGGTACGGAATACCATGGTTTGAGAAAACTGGACAAGGCAGGGAATACTTTCTAGTCCTGTATGTCTGGAACATAAAGTCCATGAAGAATGATGGATGTGGATTTCAGGATCGTTTGGATTCAAATTCCACCTCTAAAATATCCAAGCTCAGTGTCCCAGGGCAAACTGCTTAATGTCTGAAACTCAACTTCCTTATTCGAAAAGTAGGGATGACAACACTTAGCTCATAGGATGGTGGTGAGGGTCAAATGAGGCAATGTTTTATAAAGTTCTTCACAAAACTTAGAGCAGTACAACGATGTTAGCTATTACTAACAATAATAACAGTGACCATCAGCTGGAGAGGTGGGTGGGTTGAAGCCAGATCTTGGGAGGCCTTGAATGCTAAAGGAGTTAGTATTTTATCCTGTAGGCAATGGGAAACCACTTAATGTTTTTAGGTAGAGGTAAGTGAAATTGTTAGAATTGTGGCAGCTAAGTGGCTCAGTAGATAAAGTTCTAGGCCTGTAGTCAGGAAGACACATCTTTTTTTTTTTCATTTAACGTATTTCTTTTTAGTTTTCAACATTTGCTTTTATAAGATTTTAAGTTCAAAATCCCCCCCCTGCACTCCCTGCTCCCCAAGACGGCATGCAATCTGATATAGGCTATACATGTATGATCATATTAAACGTATTTCCACATTAGTCATGTTGTGAAAGAAGAATCAGAACAGAAGGGAAAAACCATGAGAAAGAAAAAACAAAACAAAAAAGGAAAAAATAGTATGCTTCTATCTGCATTCAGACTCCATAGTTCTTTGGAGGTAGATAGCATTTTCTATCAGGAAGAAGACTCATCTTGGTGAGTTCAAATCTTGCTTCAGACACTTACTAGCTGTCTGACCCTGGGCAATTCACTTAACCCTGTTTGCCTCAGTTTCTTAT
The DNA here is from genome assembly GCA_028646595.1 of Phalanger gymnotis. Taxonomy (NCBI): domain Eukaryota; kingdom Metazoa; phylum Chordata; class Mammalia; order Diprotodontia; family Phalangeridae; genus Phalanger; species Phalanger gymnotis. The sequence continues at coordinate 601,098,299 of CM053622.1, forward strand.
CTGTAAAATGAGCCAGAGAAGGAATGGGAAACCACTCCAATATCTTTGCCATGAAAACCCCAAATGGAGTCTCAAAGAGTTGGATGGCTCAACACCACCACCAATATTACTTTGGCAGTGGTGGGGAGAAGCTGGAGGCAAAGAGGCTAATTTAGAGGCTATTATCACAGTCCAGGTCAGATATAAGGAAGGCCTAAACTCTGGTTGTGGCTGTGGAGAGAGATTGTGGTGGTAGAATCAACCACTTTTTGTTCAACCAATCTTTGTTGGATAGGGGGATAAGTGAAAGGGAAGAATAAGAATGACAGGGAATGTGATAATGCCTTCAACGGAACTAGGGAAATTTGAAGTATTTTTGAGAAAAGATGAGTTTTGTTTTGGCTGTGTTGAGTTTAAGGGTTTGGCTCGACATCTAGGTGGAGATGTTTCGCAGGAAACTGGGAATTTGAGACTGGAGCTCAGGGGAGAAGTCAGAGCTAGGAAAACAGATTTGGAGCAATTTGGATAGAAGTGATAATTGAAGTCCCGGGCAAGGAAAGGAGTATAAAGAGAGGGAAAAGAACAACAACAGGTGCAGAGCCCAGGAAGACATTCACAATTAGAAGGGTAGATGGAGAAAGAAGAGCCAGCAAAGGAGACTGAGGATAAATCAGTCTGAGAGACAGGAGAACCAGGGCCATGGAAGCCAAGAGAGGAATGAGTATTAAGAAGATGTCGTGGTGGTGATGAGGTGTTGGGTGCCATGGCATACAGCTGTAATCCTTGCTGTTTGGTAGATTGCTTGAGTTGGGAGGTCTGAGCTGCAGTAGGGTTAAAACTTATTTGGTATGCATCCTAAGTGTGGCACAAATATGGTGCGTCCCTAGGAGGCGGGGGCACCATGTTGTCCAAGGAGTGGAAAACTGGCTTAGGTCATAAACAGAGAAGGTCAAAACTTATATGCTGATAAGTAGTGAGATGGCACCCCTGAGTGGCAGCTGTATTTCTAGCCTGGTAGAGATAGGAAAACCCAGTATCAAAAAAGAAAGAAAGAGAGAGAGGAAGGGAAGGAGGAAGAAAGAAAGGAAGGAAGGAAGAAGGAAGAACAAAAGGAAGGAAGGAAGGAAGGAAGGAAGGAAGGAAGAAAGAAAGAAAGAAAGAAAGAAAGAAAGAAAGAAAGAAAGAAAGAAAGAAAGGAGGAAGGAAGGGAAGAAAGAAAGAAAGAGAGAGAGAGAAAGAAAGAAAGGAAGGAAGGAAGGAAGAGAGAAAAAAGAAAAAGAGGCAGGAGAGGCAATGGTCACCATTCTGTTAGAACACAGAATGCTAAAGAAAGGTGCAGACTGAGAAAATATCATAAGATTTGACATTTGGTGCAATCAATTTTTTTTTGTAGTTTCAGGCAGAGCTCAAATTGCAAAGGATTGAGAGGAGTGAGTGGTAAGAAAGGAGAGACAGCAGACTACTTTTTAGAAATTTAACTTTGAGGGTGAGAGAGAAAGAAAAAGAACTTTTGAGGCTCTTGAAACATAAAGGATTTTTTTAAGTATAGAGATTTGAGCATGTCTATAGATAGTTATTTGACAAGCATTTATTAAGTGCCTCCTGTATGCCAAGTACCAGGCTAGGTGCTAAGAATATAAAGTTAAAAATGAATCTGTTGCTACTCTCAAGGCGTACTGAGACAACACACAAGTGTAAAAGCATATGCAGAATAAATACAAGGTGGATTAAGGAGAAGCACACGGTGGAGGGAAGGGAAGAATGGTTTCATGTAGAAGGCAATGCTTGAGCTAAGTCTTCAAAGAAACCAGGGATCCCATGAAATGTTGATGAGGGAGAACATTTTAGGAACCAGAAACAGGCAGTGCAAAGGGGAGATGGAGGGACATCTGGGAGAAACTCCAAGGAGACTGGTTTGCCTAGACCAGGCAGGGGTGGGGGAACCTGCAGCTTTGAGGCTACATGTGGCCCTCTAGGTCCTCAAGTGCAGCCCTTTGACTGAATCCAAACCTCACAGAACAAATCTCCTTAGTAAAAGATGTGTTCTGTAAAACTTGGACTCAGTCAAAAGGCTGCACCCGAGGACCTAGAAGGCTATATGAGGCCTCGAGGCCACAGGTTCCCCACCCCTGGCTTAGACCACAGTGCACAGGAAGAAAAGTAATAGATAATGATGCTGGAAAGGTAGATTGGGGCCAGGTTGTGAAAGGCTTAAAAACCAAATCGAGGAGTTTATACTTGATGCTAGAGGCAATAGGTAGCAACTGGAATTTATTTGAGTAGGGAAGTGTCATGGTAAGAGTGGCAGTTTAGGAAAATCACTTTGGCAGTTGTGCGTGGGATGAATCGGAGTAGGGAGATTGTAGAGAAAGCAGGAACAATTATAACAGTCCAGGCAAGAGATGGTGGGGGCGGTAGCTGTATGGAGAGAGAGAAGGGGAATGTATGCCAGAGGTATTGGGGAGGTAAATAAGGCAAGATTTAACAATTGATTGAAATATGGAGGGGAGAGAGAAGGAGGAGGAAGAGGAGGAGGAGGAGGAGGAGGAGGAAGAGGAGGTGGCAGTGGTAGTGGTGGTGGTGGTGGTGGTGGTAAAGATAACACTAATGATATGAATCTAATTGATGATAAGAATGGTCATGCCCTTGACAGAAACAGGGAAATTCAGAAGCTGGGTGAGTTTTTGGGGAAAGTTAATGAGTTCTGTTTTGTCCAAGTTGAATTTGAGAAGTCTATAGGTCATCTAGCTTAAAATGTCCAATATGCAAGTCTGGAGCTCAGGAGAGAGACTGGAGCACTGGCCATATATGTGTGTATATGTGTGTGTACATGTATGCACTTGTGTGTGGATATAATTTAGGAGTCATCCGTATAGAGATAATAATTGAACTCATAGGTACTGATGAGATCACCAAATGAGAAAGTGCAGACAGAGCAGAGGGCCCAAGAGAGAGCTTTGGGGTTCATTCACACTTAGGGGATGCGAGATGAATGAAGAGCTAGCAAAGGAGACTAAAGAGTGGTCGGACAATGAGAAGAAGAATCAAGAGAGACCAGTGTCACAGAAACTCAGAAGAGAGCGTCCAGGAAGAGAAGAGTGGTCAACTGTAAACAGGTTAAGAAGGATGATGACTAAGAAAAGACCATCAGATGTGTCAATTAAGAAGTCATTAAGTCTGAAGGGAACAGTTTCAATTGAATGGTGAGGTTGGTGACCACATCGCAGAGGGTGAGAAAAGTGAATGAAAGAAGTGGAGACAAGGATAGACAGTGCTGGTTTTTTTGTTTGTTTTGCTTTAAGTAGTTTGGCTGAGAAAGGGAGGAGAGATAGTCTACTCTAGTGAAAATTTTTAAACTGACAGAGAATAAGGATCCAGTATAGAGGGAAAGATTGAAGATGGTTAAGTGACTTGATAGAATTCATATAGTTAGGGAATGATGGAAGAGCTCATCATGTCTTTGGATCGAGTAAGTCCGATGCCTTGCATCTGAACAGGAAAACCAAAAGCTCTATAATCCTTAAGGAAGGACAATCCCCTTGGCAGAACTCTGGTGTTCTGTTCTCTCCTGAGTCACTCATTTTAAAAAAATTTATTATGCATTTATTTATTCACTTATCTATCTATTTATTTATTTTTGAGAGGTGGGAGGGCCAGGCGATTGGGGTTAAGTGACTTGTCCAAGGTCACACAGCTAGTGTGTGTCAAGTGTCTGAGGCTATATTTGAACCCAGGTCCTTCTGGCCCAGTGCTCTACTCACTGTGCCACCTAGCTGCCCTGGGTCACCCATTTGTTATGGGAACCATGGGAAAACTATTCTGTGTCTTAGTTCAACCATGATCTTAATTTTACCCTCTTATTTATTATCTATGGAAGAATATTCATTCAGAGACTATCCCCACGTATTTCTGCACTGAACTCTCCTTCTACCTTCTCAGCATCTAGGTGATATGTATTCAGGGAATAAAAATTAATTTTAGTATTAGACTGAGCAGGCACATCTGTGGCTCCTCCAAGACTGAACCAAAAATAAATTAGTTTTGGAATATCTACACCAGGCTTCTACATCTACACCAACCCTCCATTCATACAAATTTTACAAGAATTTGGACTAATAAACCAACCAGTTTGTATCCTTTCTGATGTTCAGCAATTCAGACTACAGTGTGACTGACTGACCCACAGTTGTTCTGGTGTTTCATAGAGGAGATCTGGTATGGCCAGTGGAATTCAGGACTCTGAGTATACAGTGATTTTAGAGAAAAATTGCATCCGATTTCCCTGGGGCCATTAGCCTGGTACAGTATCATCGCAACTCACTTAGGTTCTCTGTCTTGTTTGTTCCCGGTCGGGGAGTATAAGGACAAGATTTTCTCGTGAAGCCCTTTAACTACCTGTGCTAGGGCTATTTACCCTCATTAAAGAGAAAGTGCTGTCTGCCTAGCCTATGTCTGGCCCTGTATCTAAGAGACCCTCACTGTTCCTTGTCTGTAAAGCTTTTATTGTCTCTAAGATGATAAAAATGAATGAACATGGGAAAAAGGCAAGCCACTTAGAAACACCACTCGTTGCAAAATAAACACTACGTCAACTAGTGAAAATTGCTTATAATATTTTTGTCCCTTTATGGTTATAGGGCTCTTTAAGTATATTCCCCTCCTCCTTTTTTTGTTTCCTTAGGAAATAACTCAGTGAGGACCACAGAAAAGATATTTTTTGTCTTTATTTCACAGATGAGGAAACTGAGGTTCATTGAGGTCAAATCAGGCTAAATGAATCAAGTCAAGGAAAGTCAACAAACACTTATGAAGCACTGGCTATGTGCCAGGAACTATGTTCCTGTCCTCAAGGAGCTTATATTCTAACAGGAAGAGACAGCTTATAAAAGGAAGATGAAAAGGTGGGGGTGGGTTGAAGGGCCGGGGGTTAGGTACCCTGTGGTGGAGAAAGTCAGGAGCAGAGCCAGAAAAGACTGAAGGAATGAACATAGCTGGGCCTTGCCTTACAATGGAAGTTTTAGGAAGAACTGACCAATCAAAGGAAGGGACTGCAGGGACAGAGGAATCTTTCTAGGGGGAGAAGGCTGCTGGGACATGGTAGAGAAAGAAGAGCAGAGAGTCAGGATCAGAACCCAGAGAGAAATGAAGGAGTAAAAAGTGACAGCATTGAAAGAGTCCTGGATTAGGAGTCAGATGACCTGGATTCAAATTCTGACTCTGCCACTGTAACCTTGGCCAAATTATTTAACCTCTCAGGGCCTTAGTTTTCTCATCTATAAAACCAAGGAGTTGGACTGGATAATTTTTAAAGTTTCTTCCAGTTTCTTAAATCTGTGATCTTTTTACTCCAGGTGGGGAGTAGTAGGGTCAAAACTAAAGGCTAATTTATCTCATTCCAAGTCCAAGATTGTTTCCACTGTACAATGCTTCTCTTTAAGCCCCGTAGCAAAGGAGAGCCTGACTGGACAGGAACATGGGTGGGAGTCCATTTATATTGCTTGATAAGCACATCTTTGAGTCCTAATACAGCACTTCCCAAATGACTCTGGAACCCTGGTGTGACATTAACAGGGATTCTATAAGAACATTCCACTGCCAGTGAGCCACAAGATGCGATCCTTTATAGCTCTCTTTCCCCGGGTAGATGCTGATCTACAGAGGCCAGTGTTCTGAAGCCAAGCTACAGTCAGGTATGAGACGTTGCCTCTCCATCTACCCCAGTCCCTGCCCCATGCCCCCACAATCATTCATCTCCCTCTTGCCTCCTTCCTCTATGCACATAAAAAGTAAGAAATAAACTTAGGAAGAGAAATATTAACAATCCTCACCGTCACTTTATGACTTACATCCTCAGTCTTTGTTGGTTAAAATATTTACCTCTCAAGTAGCCTGGGGAGCTCAGTGTTTTGGGTTCTGTCAATATGTTTCTGGCCCGAAAAAGTGTCTTATGGCCTTTATAATTTGGGAAGTGCCGGTCAGATAGGAAATTCTCTTCCTCCCTTTTTGCTATTATCCCACAAAGCAAACTGCAGGCCCTCTTTATAAAATCCAGATAATAAACTTTGCAAGGTTCCCTTGGTGAACATCGGAAAGGAATGGGATAAATGTTATTATCAGCTGGGCCAGCCCCTGAGGTCTTTAAGAAGATCATGAAGGTACACAAATCCAGTGTTTCAACATTGGTGGTTACTTTTTACTGTCTGCATTTTCTCTATGAGAATGGCCTCTAGAAGAAGGGTCAGATCACAGCCAGGTGGCTTACTTTGACAATCCATGTTAATAGCTTTACTATATACATAGGGAGAAATGCCAGCTATAAAGAAGAGCGGTGTGAGAGGGCTGTCTTGATGTAGCAGGGGTAACTGCGCCCACACCATTTGTCTCGATCTATTCGAACACTTGGAGCTGCTTTCAAAATGTCAAAAATGATGTGTTTTTGGTCTGAATTGTCTTTCTGTTATCTGTGTGTTTTTCTAACTGTCTTTAACTCATTAATTATTGCTGTGTTTTGTTGATCTGTTTGTCCCTTGCCCACACTTAACTGAACTAATCTCTCCAAGGCAGGCAGTTTTGCTCATGAATCCTTTGGGACAAAGGTAATGCCAAATGAATCAAATCTCTCCCTTAACTCTCTCTAACCTCCTAACCCCATCTGGAACCATCTCTGCTAGACTCTTAGATGCAGCCATGACCCTCTTGAGTATATGCCCTGGAAAGGCATAGAAAATTGACCACAGAGGTAATATCTTTGAGAATGAAAGCTGTCAGAGGGACAGAGCTGGAGTGGTAATGCAGCAGACCTCAGTTAAATGTAATCTCAGTATCAAAATTCTTTTCCTGGCAAGATCGTAGACTCTCTAGAAGTCATTTAAGTTTTATTTTCATTGCTGCTCTGCAGCACACTTGTATGCCATTTGGCTAAATTATTGCAAAGTAGCAGACAATGGCTGTCTGCTTTTATTTCCAGATGACCTCAACACGAGGCTAATGGGCTCTCATTTTGTTCTGAGTGCTTAAGTCATGAGAAGAAGCTCGTGAAGCAGTCCCTGGCAGAAGCTAGATGAAGCTCTCAGTTGTAGTGTTGCTGTGGCATAGGTGAGATGCGAAGGGGCATTCAGAAAAGTTCTCACTACATATCCTCCAGAGCAAGATATTCTTTTACTATTTCTCTCTGTGAGCTTCATGTATTAGGGTGGGAAGGGACCCAAAGAAATGTCTTGAAAGGAAATTCGTTGGCTCCACTGTCCTCACCATGGTTAAGGGTGAGAGAGCTGTGAAAAGTATATAGCAAGAAGTTTCCTGATTGTTAGGCAGGTGAGCTTTTCAATCAACAAGTCTTTTTTTACTGAGCGCCTGTTATATGAAGGTTTTGTGTAAGGCGGGCAGCTAGGTGGCACAGAGGATAGAGTGCTGGGCCTGGAGTCAGGAAGACTCATCTTTCTGAGTTCAAATCCAGCCTCAGACACTCACTAACTGTATGACTCTGGCAAGTCCCTAAACCCTGTTTGCCTCAGTTTCCTCCTCTGTAAAAAGAGCTGGAGAAGGAAATGGCAAACCATCCCAGTATCTTTGCCAAGAAAACCCCAAATGGGGTCACAAAGAGTCAGACACGACTGAAATATGACTGAACAGCAAAACATTGGACAAGGCAGTATAGTGATAACAGATGTTTTAGACCCATTGCCATCATCACCTCAAGGAGCTTGGGGAAGCATGACATATCGAAGGTGAGCTTCTATTACATATCAATATACAACTATCATCAAATAATTGAGGAGAGAATGAGTACCATTAGAGTTTAGATGAGAGATATATGACCATGGGCTGGGAGTTGTTATGGAAAAGGTGGGATGAACTCAGTGTTAAAGGAAGAGAAGTTAGATAACATAGAGGGGGTCAGAGATGGGGATGGAAACCTTCCAAATAGAGAGCAGAGTGGAAAGAATAGTGACTTTGGGATCATAGAATTTCAGAATTGGAAGGGCCCCTAAAGGCCACATAATTCAGCCCACTGAATGAACAAGAAATCTTTCTATAACATAGGTAATGGGTGGTCATTCAGCCTTTGCTTGAAGATCCTCAGTGAGGGGGAAGCAACAACTACCCATGATAGCAGATTATTGTTTAGGATTGATAGGAAGTTTTTCATGACATCAAAGAGACAGTTGCCTCTTTGCAGCTTCCACTTGTTGCTTCTGGTTCTATCTTCTGAGTCTGAGCAGAAAAGTCCAATCTTTTTCCCAAGCGAAGGCCCTTCAAATACCTGAAGATGAGCATTGTGTTCTTCCCATCTTTCTCTTCTCCAGATAACCATGCCCCGCTCCTTCACGTGATCCATATATGGTACCCAAGGCCCTTCACCGTCTCAACTGCTCTTTTCTGAACACTCTAAAGCTAATCAATGTCTCTCCTAAAATGTGGTTCTCAGAACTGAGCAGATTACCCTGGGTCTGGTCTGACCGGGGAAGAGCACAGAGAAACTCTGGTCTACAGAAGCTGCTGATGTCATACTTCTCAACGCAAGCTAAGATCACATTAGTCCTTGGTTGCCAAATCACACTATCAATGTCAATATTGAGGTAAAACTCCCAAACCTTTTTTGTGTCACCTGATGTCCTTCCATACCTTCCCCATCTTGTCCTTGTGAAGTCTTATTTATCTCAACCCGTGAAAAACTTTATATTTATCCTTATTAAAATCCATTTTATTAGGTTCATCCCAGTGTTCTAGGCTGTCTAGATCTTCTGAATCCCAATTGTCATCTAATATATTAGCTGACCCCTACCCCCTGCCCTGGCCTTATCTCACTTGCAGATTTGATCAGCATCCCATTTATGTATTTAATGTTAGTAATTGATTAAAAATGGTAAATAGCAGAGGGTCAAGCATAGATACTTTCATCTCTCCATTAAAGACTTCCTTCCCAGTTGACATTGGCCAATTAATGCATACTCTTTGGATCTGGTAAGTCAGCTGATTCTGAATCTGTGTAACATTAGTATATCCATTATTTCCACAAATAAGTCATGTGTCTTTTTCTTTTTCCTTTCTTTATATAATATTTTATTCTTTCCTAATACATGTAAAAAAATTTTTACATTCATTTTTATACATGTGCAATTATGCGAAACATATTTTCATATTAGTCATGTTGTGAAAGAAGATCCAGACCAAAAGAAAAAAAACCCTATTTTTTTCCAAATGCTTTGCTGAAATGTAGACTTAACAATCTAATAACCCACATGAAAAAGGAAATTAGATTAGTCTAGAATGACCTGTTCTTGATGTGGCCATGCTAACACTTTGTGATTATGGTTTCATTTTCTAGGTAAGATATTCATGAACTATCTGCTTAATAATAAATACATTTTAGATTTTTGCCAGGAATTGAAATCAAGCTCACAAGGCTTACAGACTCCCTTCTCCTCACTTAATTTTGGAAAATGGTAATATTTGTCTATTCTGTATGATCTCTCCTATTCCCTTTCTTTTCTTTTCATTTTTTTTTCAGTGAACAAGAATTTCTCCCCTCCAATTCCCCCCGCCAAGTCCCGGTGGGTAAAAAAAAAAAAGAAAAAAATCCTTAGAACAAATATGTATATTTAAGCAAAACAAATCCTTACCTTGGCCGTTTTCAGAGATCATTAATTATAGCTCAGCAGTCACACCTGCCATATCTTCCATCACCTTAAGAAATAGTTTATCTGGCTCTAGTGATTTGAAGTTGTCAGGGGAAGCTAAATGCTTTCTTACTATTTCCAATACTTAGCACAATGCCTGGCCCATAGTAGGCATTTGATAAATGCTAGTTGACTATCTTATTTTTCAACTTTGTTAACCATTTTTGTTTTGCGCTTTCTAGTTCAAAGATCATTCTCCCTGGCAGAGAAGACAAAAGCAAAATAAAAATACAAATAAAAGTACAGCTATGTCTTTACCCTTTTGACCAATAGCATGATATCTATGCCAAGAAGTTGGCCTTTCCCTTCTTTTACTCACTTCTTTTTTTCCTAAGATAACTTTAAAAACTCTACAACCTGACCTTTTTGTCAATCTTAGATTTCCTTGACAGCCTTATCTCATTCTGAGCTTGACCATCTCTACTATTTGTACTTTTCAAGTCTGTGCTCTTTCTTCTACTGCTTGCACTCACTTCCATCTTGTGTGTGTGTGTGTGTGTGTGTTTCCCTAAAATCTAAGTTGGTTGGTGACTTCCTCCACTTTTACATCATCATTCTTTTCAGGAAACTCTCTTTTTTTCATTGGAATTGTTTTTCTTGGTATTGTCAGAATTTCATGCTTGAGAGCTTCCTGTTACTACTAGCTTAACTTTACTTGTAGAATTCTAGTCCATTTGATCCTTCCTAGCCTTTCTTTGATCCCTTTGAAATTCACTCTCCCCAAATCTAGAGAGTATGCCAAATTATCACTGGTTTTAATCCCATCGACAAACATTTATTAAGTGCTTACTGTGTTCAGGCACTGTGCTAAATGCTGGAATTGAAAACGAAAACCAAACCCAGGACCTAGCCCTTGCTCTTACAAGTTAATGAAGGAGACCACTTGAAAATAACTATGTACCAAGATATATGGCAAGACACATTGGAGATAATCACAGAGGAAAGGTACTAGGCATTAAGGAGGATTGGGAATGGCTTCTTGTAGAAGTTGGGATTTTAGCTTGGACTTGAAGAAAGCCGGTGAAGCCAGGAGGTATGAGGAAGGATTGAATTCTGGGCATGGGAGACAGCTGATGAAAATGCCCAGAGTGGGGAGGTGGGGTGTCTTGTGTGAGAAACATCGGAGAGGTCAATGTCACTGGATCTCACAATACAGAGAGGAGGATAAGGTATAAAAAGACTAGAAAAGTAGGAAGAGGGTAGATTAGAATGGATTTTAAAAACCAAACAAAAGATTTTATATTTGATACTTAGAAATAGTCACTGGAGGTTTTTCAGTGGTAGGTGTGTGTGTATGTGTGACATGAAATCATACCTATGTTTTAGAAAGACCAATTTGAGAGAAGAACGTGACAGATATTTTAAAGGTAGAGTTGACAGGAATTGGCAATAGATTAGATATGGGGTGGTACTGAAAGACTGACGAGTCAAGAATGATACCTAGATGAGCACAAGTGATGGGGGGGATGGTAGTGCCCTCAACAATAATAGTCAGTCAAGTAGTCGACCAACATTTATTAAGCATTTGCTATATGCCAGGCACTATGCTAAGTGCTGGAAGTAAAGACCATCTCTGCCCTCAAGAACTTACATTCTAATGGAGGAAGACAACACATAAAAAGAGCTGAAAAGCTGGGGCTGCAGAGGAGAGAGTAGGTACCCCTCATGAGGGCACACTGGAGAAGTCCATAGGAGGGCTTCCAATGAGAAATGAAGAAAAGACTGGCTTGGGCTCTTTGCTTAAATGGAGGAGCCCTATAGCCTCCAATTAGAGGGAAGGGCTCCAGGGACAGAGAACACTTGTGAGTTCTAAGGATGAAGTTTTCTGGGGCATGATGGGAAAGTTCAGAGGAGGGTATCTTGATGGAAGATGAATGGTGTATGTGTAGCACTATAGCTCATAAGCTCCTCTCTCATGTGGTTTCCCCCATGATTATTGGTTGGTGTCAATTAGCTTAATTTATAGAAAGGAGTATTTACTAAGGTGATACAGGCGATAAAGGTGATAAAGTGATGTAACAACATTTGGTGCAAGACAACCTCCTAAGGTGTGACATTGTCCCACAAGTACATACAAAGTCCATGGGAAAGGGGGCTCAAGTTCAGATACATGTGGTAAAGAGGTAACTCATCTTTGGAAGTCATTTTGATGGACTTCTCAGTGGGTTCCCCTTAGGTACGATTTTTCTGCTGGGCTATTTGTAGAGCTGGTATCTGTTTTCCTCATCTTGTCCCATCTGACCTTGGCTCTTAATGGAAATACTGTTACCAGTCTTTCAGATCCTTCGAAGTTCATAAGATCCCCTAAAATTAGAAAAGAGGAGCAAGGAGATGATGTATTCTACTATTGAATGTGAGTTGCTACTAGCTGAAGAAAAATGAGAAGGTGCTGAAGTATCTAACAAAGTTTTTACAAACTGAACCCTAAAATAGCCAGACCAGGAAGATAGAGTGGCCTGCTGATAAGGCTCTAAGGAAAGATAGTCTATAAGCATGGCTGGGGGATGGTGGTTGATATAGCTCATATAAAAATCTGAGTGTTGAATTGTATCCCTCTACCATCCTCAGGACATATCCCTCTACTGCCCTGGACAGAATCAGAGTAGCCAACAGGAGCCTGCCGTTCTGTGCCCTCCCTATATCCTGCCTGATCACTTCAGGCACTTCATTCTGCTCCTTTCCATGTTCTGCCATCATCCTCTTGAATTTTGTGCTTTTGTAGTACATAAATAAATAAAACTGGATTTTTAGAAATGTAAATAATGCAGATTAAACTCAAACGTTAGTTGTGACCTTGCAGACTCACATTCTTCAAATTGGCAAAAATAACAAAAAATGGCAATAGGCAATGTTGGAAGGGTTGTGAAATGATAGGCACACTAGTACATTGTTGGTGGAGCTGTGAAATGGTACAACCATTTTAAAGCAGTTTGGAATTATGCAATTAAGGCGACTAAAACATCCATATTCTTTGAACCAAAGACTCCATTACTGATTTTATATCCCAACAAAGCTACTGATAAGAAAAAAAAAGTCCTTATAAGCACCAAGACATTTACAGCAGCACTTTTTTTGATAGCAAAGAATTGGAAACAAAGTAGATGCCCATAGATTAGAATGGCTAAATGAATTTTGATACTTCGAATGTAGTGGAATTTTACCGTGCTATGAGAAATGTGATGAATAAAGAGAAACATGGAAAGATCTATATGATCCGATACAGATCTATATGAACTGATACAGAATGAAGCATAACCAAGAAAACAATGTACACAATGACCACAACAATATACATAGAATACAACTGTATGCAAAGAAATCAAAAGTGAATTTAAGAAATTTTAAAGATCAAGGACAACTCGAATGAAGAAACATGAGGACACTCACAGCCCACCCCTTCACGGAGGTGGGAAATCCATATATATTAGACATTGCACATACTTTCGGACTTTTTCAATGTATTCATCTGTAGTGTCGATTTTTTTTCCTCCTTCTTGATCTTTAAAAAAACTATTATATGGGATTGCTCTTGGGAAGAGGGAGGGATACTGGTGATAATTATCATGATGTAAAAAAACAGAAGACATCAATAAAGAATTTTTTTTAATATTTGTTTGAGAACTGGTTGCTAAATATTTACAGTATGCCCTTATGTGTATACATTTAGTTGTGTCTGACTTTTTGTGACCACATTTGGGGTTTTCTTAGTAAAGATACTGGAGTAGTTTGCCTTTTCATTCTCTGGCTCATTTTACAGATGAGGAACTGAGGCAAACAGGGTTAAGTGACTTGCTGAAGGTCACACAGCTAGTAAGTGTCTGAGGCCAGATTTGAACTCAGGAAGATGAGTCTTCCTAACTTCAGGCCTAATACTCTATCCATTGTACCACCTACCTGCCCTTGTGTGTATGTATGTATGTATGTATGTATACATATGTATACACATATGTGTATACATATAACACATGCACATATATAAATGTGTACATATAAATGGACATTATCATCTATGCGCGCATACATATCCATATACATACGCATGCATCTGTGTGGTCATGGCAATTTATATATGCTTGTATGTGTATATTACATATGCATACATTATGCCCATTATACATATATGTAATGGACATTATCCAATATATACATACGTATGTATATGACAAAACTTGGGGCTTCTAAATTTTGTACTTTTTTAAATAAAAAAACATGTATTTGACACAAGTGAGTTGCCCACACAAAACATGAATGCACATGCATGTTCACAGTCTGTTTTTATAATTGTTTGCATGTACGTACTCATCCTTTTTAGTAGGAGATTTCAGTTAGCTTTCATAATAATCTTTTTTATTTGTATACATTCAGACCATGAACACACAGTGTTAACCTGTTCAGTTTTGTGGAAGGTTTTTGAGGAGTTTTAAAAACATCTCACAACCTTATCCCTCATGGGCTGATATATCTCAGATAACGCAGCTTGATGACCGGGTTGTATATCAGGGCTTTAGCCATTGTATAAAAGTCCTGTTGCCGGCCATCCATACTAGTGCACCAGGTGTAGTGTCAGAAATCAATAGGTCTGCAGGAAGAGTGCAAATTCATCAGCTTGTTACCCAGAAAATGGACTTTGGAGAAAACTCTCTCCCTGTTCTCTTCTGGGGAGAGAGACCTAATCCCAAATACCCAGTTGTGGCCCAGTTGGTTTGCAGACTCAAAAGAGGAGGAGATGGTCCAATGCTAGGCAGTGGGATAGCTCTTCCTGTCTTAACAGAAAGCAGGTAAGTTCCTTATGTCCTCATTGCTTTCCTTAGCCTGAATATGCTTGCTTCTAGGGGCTATTTCAAAAAATACTACTACCATGCTAATCAGAACTCACCAGAGGCAGCAGAGGTAGGTCATCAGAGGAAATCAACTTGTGTACCAACTGAGAAACTGCCTTTCTTACCTTAAAAAAAACCACCTCGGCTGCCTGTGAGTTAATCACAGTACCAGGCAAAGACTGACTCAGTAGGTAGAGGGTGGTAGAACAGCTAACCAGCCCTTTAGCTGTTGGAAGATAAAAGGCCCAGAACAGAAAGTCATGAGGCTCCCTTTGGTGTGGGTCTGCTCTGAGACCTCTGAGGGCATCCCTATGTCTGAGTGTGCTTAGGGCAGATCTTAACCATTTCCCAAGACTGGACATTGAAGTCATAAGGGAACTCATTCTAGACCCTGGGACTGAATATTTCATTTTCCTTTCCTCTTTAGAATTTGCAGGTCAATTCACCAACATATGTATATATGTACATGGATTTATATACATATATGTGAATGTATATGTGTATAGACATATATTGGTGAATTGACAGAATTCTAAAGGGGAAAGGAAACCACAAATCCAGCCCCAGGGCCAAATATATGAGTGTATATGTATGTATAGATGTATATATAGATTTATACACATATATATGCACACATGCATACATATACACACATACATATACATACATACACATGTGTGTGTGATACACACACACACACACACATTGTTTAATTCAATTGAGAATCCTAAAAGGAAAAGGAAAACAAAAATCCATCTCCAGGGGCAAATATATGTGCATGCATACACATGTGTATGTACATGGATATACACACACAAATATATATACACATGCATGTAATACATATATTGGTGAATTGAACTGAGAATTCTAAAGAGGAAAGGGAAATAAAAATCCAGCTCCAGGGTCAAATATATGTGTATGCATACATATATGTTTGTATGTATGCATGTATATATTATATTCTACACATATATTGGTATGTATACATATACATGCACATGCACACATATACATATATTGGTGAATTGAACTGAGGATATACACATATACATACAGACATACACATATATGTGGTTAGTTGAACTGAGAATTATAAAGAAAGGAAAATGAAAATTCATTCCCAGAACTGAATATGTTTATCTATACATATATACATACATGTGTAAACATATACATACATATATGGATACGTGTGTCTACATTTGTCTATCTCAAACCTTTCTCTGTTCTTGTATCCTATTAGGGACTATTTTTGTCATAGACAAGCAAAGGCAGGAATGTTATAAGAAAAATGTAAAACACAGACTTTTCCTATCATTGAGTTTACAGTGTATTGGGGAGAAGAGCACAAAAAAGTATATGGTCCAGTGCTAAAGGGACCACAACCTAGTGGTGAAAACTAGGAACATGAAGCAAGTGTTAAAATCTACACCATGTGGGACAAAAAAGGGGGAGAGCGCAGGCCCTTTTGTCATGGCTCCCTTTCTGCTGCTTGTGAGCAGCAATGCTCGTGTTAGGAAGGTGTGTGATCACCTTCCTTTTCCACTCATTTTCTGGAGTCTGTAAGCAGCACACTTTCCTCCAAGGCTCCCAGCATGCCAAAAGGAAGGTGGTGAGACTTGGAATTGGTGGCAACCCAAATCTATCTTAGGTTAGAAACTTAGCAGATTTATTTAGTATTCAGCCTTGTCAGGGTTGAGGTGTGAGAAAAGAACTCTGGGATAGGTGCCCTGTCAGCCCTTTCTAGCCAAGACAATGTTTGGCAAACTGTTGGAAGCTGGAGTGAGAAATCCGCGCACTCTAAAATAATCCATGTTAGGTTTTAAAAAATGTTTTATCAATACCTTTGGTCTTTAAATCACAGTCAATCATTTCCCAACCCTACCTCCTTCAGATTGAATCCTTGTGTTTAGGAAAAACAATTAAGCAGCAATTCCATACAGTAATCTTGTCTAACAGTGTATGCAATATTCTGAGCTAGTGGTCCCCCACCTCTCAGCTGTGAAGGGTGAAACTGGCCTTTCAGTTATCCTTTTTCCATTATGAGAGGGCAGCTTCCTTTTTAGTGATTTTTTTTCTTTGCAGTGTTGTAGGCATTACATATATTCTGTTTATTTTGTTCTGTATTGGTTCGCATAAATTTTCCCCCATAAAAAGGAAGGTGGTAGAAACCTAAGCACATTACATTTTAAAGGTTGCTGACCTCTCTGGGGTAGATAGAAAACTCTGTCTTGGCATAGAAGCAAAAAGGTAGAATGGAGCCATGAGCAAAAAAAGGGAATGTCAAAAGGCCCTTAAGAAGAATAGATAGCTTGATTTTTTTTTTCTCTAATTGTATCCATTCACAACCAAGAAACAACCTAAGTACAAAGCTGACATTTCTCATTTGTGACCCTTGGTCTTCTTCTTTTTGTACAAATCTTATCCAATTCAACTGAACATGCAAGGTGCAGAGACTTCCTTGGATCTAAGGGAAGAGAAGAGATTGAATTCACCTTTTGGGTTTCTGGCCATCCTTTGGATTGTGTCCAGGTCCCATAGAGTATGAACTCCTCTCTCCCGCTGAGGTTGTACTTAATGTGCTGGTCGAGATGGCTTCGCCGCCCAAGAAGTCACTGCATTTTAGGCTTGCAGAATAGTTTTGTGAACAAATTTATTGATAAAGTTGAAGCAATACTTCTAGGAGTCATGAATTTGAAGGCAGCCTTGAGAATGGGTTCGACAAATCTTCATCCCATGAGGAATGCTCAATTTGGAGTCAGAAGTCCTGGGTTCAAATGTTAGTTTTGCTACTACCTGTATAACCTTGGGCAAGTTCCTTAACTTCTCTGGCCCTTAGTTTCCTCTCCTATAAAATGAAGGGGTCAGACTACATGACCATTGATGCTGTTTCCAGCCTTAAATCAATGATGATGATGGCTCTTCCTACTTTCACCAACAACATTCTTCCCCTTCTATCCACGTCTGCCTCCTTGAATTTCTCCTGAGATTACTGGAATGAAAGAACATATGTCTCTGTTATGGCTTTCATGCTTAGGATGCTACTACTTCCCCCCAGATTTGGCTGACAGTCCAAAAAGAAGGAAGTAAGAAAGAGAAATAACTGACTTTAGGTTGATAGTGGCTTAAATATCCTTTTGTCACTGTCACAGTGCCTTGTTTGACTAAGTAAAGAGACCATTCTCTGCCTCATTCTTACCTAGCCTCAATCACCGAATGAGATGTTGCCTCAGGCAAACTGAGGCCTGTAAAAAGGGCCAAGGCCTCCCACTGCATCCAGAACCATCTCCAGTCATCCTGATCTACATCTTGCTGCTGGACCCAGATGGCTCCAGGGGAGTAAGTGAGGCTGGAGACTTTGCACAGCCCTGCCCTCACTTAAATCCAATTCACTTGCATGTCATGGCATCAGCTCCCTGACGTTAAGGTCTTCTCCGAGAAGGAAGAACAAGAACGGCCTTGTTTCTATCACAGCCTCACAAGGCTGATGGGTACTGTAGAAATCCAAAGATAAGTGCCCAGAACATTAGCATCCAGTTTGATACCAGTCAGAATAATTCCACTGACATCGCCATTATATCAGCGAAAACAGAATTTATCTGACTTTATTGATAGAAGTGATCGACTTTAAAGTTTGACCAGATTCTCTGCGTAACTAGAGCATAGGAGGCCAGAGGGTGGAGTACATATTGTATCCAAAGAGGAAAGAAGGTCCCCCTGAAGAGTCTGAACTCAACTCTGTCTCCAGGGTTTTATATCTCAATAGTGACCATTAAGAATGAGAAAGTGAGAAAGAAAAGAAGCGTTTAGTATGGAGGTCATGGGGAGCCAGAAGTTTCAGTGAACAGCAGAGGACCTGGAGGAAGATGATAGTAGTAAGCTTTAAGGCTGAGTGAATAATCTTATTACTTGTTATTTAGTAACATATTCATAGCATCTGTTTAAGCATCTATTGTGGGCAAAGCTCTGGGCTAGATCTTGGGTGTATACAGAACTACATGAGCTATGTGTATGCTGCAGGAAAAGATCACTAGATTTGAATTTGGAAACACGGATTCGAGTCTGGGCTCTGCCACATAGTACCTTTGTGATCCTGGGCAAGTCACTTGGGGGCCTAAAATGAGTTTTGGCAGTGATGGTTTGTTGAACACCCGCTATGTTAGGTCACTGTAATTGATGTTTGGAAAGAAAGGTTAGGGATCAAAGAAAAGGTACATGGAGCTCACACTAGTCCTTGGAGAGAGAGAGAGACATTAGGAAAAGGTACATGGAGCTCACATTCCAAGATACATTGCAATCAGTTCTGCTGTGCTTTTGATGACTTGAAGGCAAATGGGGTTGTAATTTGTGGCTTCACATGACTTTCCATGGAATGAGGAGCATTGATTCACCCATACACAGGCTTCTGGAATGTGACGTGAATTGGGACAAGCCAGTAACCACAGGAGGATGGCATTTCTGCCCCTACTTGTCCAAAGAAGTCTTTTTTAAGTAAGCGTAACTATATTTCTCCTTTGGCAGTACCCAGGCCTGAGGATGCCTGTCTGGGGGTGCCTTGGACACTTAGTAGCTGAATGACCATGGGCAAGTCACTGAATCACCCATCAATTTCCTGATCTAAAAAATGAAAATAAAAGACAGCACGTATTTCATAGAGTTGGCATGAATATCAAAAACACTTTACAAAGTGAAAGTGCTGTATGAATGCAAGGTATCATCATCATCCTCAGTATTAGTATCAGAATTACTCTCCAGGCCATCAGGATAGTTCTGAATGGATGAGGGAGTCTTGGGGAAAGCAGAGAAAATTGCAACACTTCTCTTGTCCACTCCCAAGCAGGCACCAATATGTGTGCCTTCCTCTTGAGTAGTTTGTAATCTAACTGGAATATAATTCATATCCCAAAGTTCACTGTATCTATAGGGCTGAAGGGAAGACCTGAGCTCGTTCAGATGCAGATTTAGCCTGAAAACAGGTGCTATTGTGTAGAACCCACATCCAGGGCCAGATAGATATGGTTCTTAAAGGTGGTATATATAACTTCACAGATAGTCTTTGAGAGTTACTACAGCTAAAAATTTCATTACAGCAGCCAACCTCATGATACGTTTCTCCAGGCTAAGGTAGGCTAGTCCTTGGACAATAGACATTTAGTCTATTATTAGAACTATACTATAAACTTTTCCATTTTGGCAGGACCTGCTCAGGCTTGCTTTGTGCTGATATGTAGCCTTAAAGACCATTAGACTCCACAGAGAACACTTATTTCCACCCCTTCCTCAATGGGAATCCCTTCTATATTGTCACCAATGATCCATCCTCTGCTCAAGGACCTCAGGTGATGTGGAACCACAATGTCGATGATAATTTTGTTACCTTTAATTTAATTTAAGTTAATTTTGAATATCTTTAATGATTAGGAAAGTTTCCTAACTATTAATAACTGAGTTGTGGGACATCTTATAATTAACCAAGGGAAGCAGTGGATTCCCTTCCTCTACAGACTTTCGAAGGTCAGACACTGTTTGTTAGTCAGTCAATAAATATTTATTAAGCACTTACTATGTACCAAGCACTGTGGTATGCTCTGGGGATATAAACAAAGGTGAACTCTCAAGTTGCTCAATGTGGAATAGGGGAGATAACATGCAAACAGATATATATATATATATATATATGTATATATATATATATGTATATAAAGAAGCTATATATGAGATAACTTGGAGATAATCAGCATTGTTAGTCATGGTTTTAAATACATGCCAGCTTAAAGGTCATGGGGTACTGCTGATAGTCCAGTTTGAACAAAGACTGATTCTTCTTCTCTCCCCCAACCTCTTCCTCTTCCCTCTCCCCCCACATACACCCTGCTCTTTATCTTGAATTGGATCCCTTGGTCTCAGGTCCTGCTTGACCCCAAAGCTGTCTCAACATAGCATTGTTCCCCCATACCCTCGCCCTAATATCTTCCACTTTCTTTGACTAATAGATAGTTAGATTTGTACTAGGCCTGTTTTACATGTTGAGATAATGAGCAGCTCTGTTTCTTTCCATGTGAGTCCTCTCTCCCTCCTCTTCTGTCTAGTTTCCATGGAGCTAATTCATACATACCTTAGGATGTCTCTTATTTTTAATTTTTTTTCCTTCCTATAGATAGAATTTATGAGGTTTCCATGGAAACCCTCAGAAAACAGGCTGGCCGAAGGGAGAAGAATCTTGAGCAGAGGTGGAGTGAGTGAGTTTTGCTCATTTCTCTGGGGGTGTTGGGAACATCCTTCCCTTGATCCCTCCCCTCTTTTTCCTTCTCCTCCCTCTGAGCAGAGTTGCATTTTGTGTGTGAAATATCTCATCAGCCATGGTGCTTTAAGCCCTAGACAAGTCCTGAGACTAGTTAGGGGTAGAGGGATGGGCTGGGGGAATGGCCCAGCAGATTTAGAGGGTCTCTTGGTATATCTCAGAGGATGCTGGCAGGTCCCCTTAATTCTGTTTGGCATGAGGAAGATACATCTCCTGCTTCTGATAATTTGGGCTCAATGTACCATCATTATAGATTTATACTACACAGGGATGCGAAGAGGGTTACTGCAAAGGTTATCACATCTATCCCCCTGCCTCTGATCCATACTACATTTGACCCATCACCATATTTAAATAATCCAGATGCTTCATTCTAGCAGGGGTTCTTAACCTGCTTAGCCTTCTGAATTTATTTTTTAAAAAATATATTGATAACAATATTTCAACATAATTGGTTTCCTTTGTAATCTTATGTGCTTTATTTTATGCATTTAAAAGTGTCATTCTCCATAGTGAAGTCTATGGACTTCATAGACTTCACCTGACTGCCAAAGGGATCCATGATACACACCAAAAATGGATGTGAACCCTTGGTCTAGCGCTTTTTTCTGCTGTTGGTTGATTGATTGGATAAGTCTAACCAGTGAAGTGTGTGGTTTTAGTAATAGGCACTTGAGCTTTTCATACCCTCAGCCTATGATTTAAAGTCAAATCCAGTTGATGAGATGAACAGTAGTAATTTCAAAGACGAGGTAGCTGGAACGAGGGACACTTAGGTGTAGGTATTGTAAGTTCACTTTGGTATTTGATTGAAAGTACAGGCTACTGGAAAAAGGATTGGCAGCCCTTGACCAACTCCAAGCTAGTTAAACCCAGAAACTGGAAAAAATACATAAATTGAAGATGAAACTGACCATGAGAAGGTTTCACATCTCTAAAATCTAACCCATAAACCCCAAGATATCTAGTGAGCTTCCAGTGATCAAATTTACATCCCCTTGGGCAGAGTACCCACAGGTAAGGATATGATATCCTATGTGGACAGAGGGGAAGGAGAGAGGAAGAGGAGAGAGGGAGAGGAGGAGGGAGGGAGGGACAGAAGAAGGGATAAAAAGAAGGAAAGAAGGAAGGAAAGAAGGAAGGAAGGAAGAAAGGAAGGAAGAAGCCAGCTGTGTTGCCCAGCTGGAACAGTGGGACAGCACCTACTACTCACAGGTTGATGTCCTTCATTTGAAGAGGACCATGACATCAGGAAGACAACGCCATGACTTGCAAGTGAATTGTATTTTAGTGAGGGAGGGTTGTGCAATGTCACCAGCCTTACTTTCTCCTCTGGAGCCATCTGAGTCCAGTGACAAGGTAAATAATTCAAACAAACAAACAAACAAAAAATCAATTAGTCATCAATTGGACAGACTAACCTTAATTCTTCTTTTGACATAATGATTAAACTGTTAGATGGGGGGACTACTATTGAGTTTATGTAGATTTTAAGGAAGCTAGAGCCTGAAAAAATATGTAAATTAAAAGTGAAACTGACCGTGAGAAAGTGTCATCTCTCTAGCCAGAGTGAGGCAAATGAGGAAAAACTCATTCGATTAAGTCATTTAATTATTGTGCAAAAGACGGAGAGATAATGGTCTGAAGATAGAACAATTAGAGGGATTAGGAACTGATTGAACAGCTGGAGTAGTCATTATTGGTTCTGTCAGCTTGGAAAGAGGTCTGCAATGAAGGGTACCAGGGATCTGTGGTTGGCTCTATGTGATTCAACCTTTTTTTAAAATGTATCAGTTACTTGGCTAATAAAGGCAAAGATAGCATTCTCGTCAAATTTGCAAATGACTACAAGCTGGGACAGATACTAACATATGGATGACAGAGTCAGGATCCAAAAAGATTCATATATTAGAACAGGCTAGAAGGAAGGTGTCAAACATTCAACCATCTGGCAGCCTAGATAACATTACATTTTGAATCTAATACACTATGTGGCCTATGGGGATTCTTATGTACAGACTGGTGGTCCCCTATTTCTTTTTGAGTTTGATGCCATTGGACATTGGATCATTCATTCAGCAAATATTTAACTATACTAAACTCTGGGGATATAAAGAAAGGTGAAAACACAAAACAAATCTGGCCCTCAAGGAGCTTATATGTCAACGAGGGAGACAATATGCAATTAAATAGGTACATAAAAGATATATATGGAGTAGAAGGAAGGCACAAGTGGCTGTAGGGACAGGGAAGTTCTGCCCAAGGGGACATTTGAATTGATTCTGGAAGGAAGCCAGGTGAACCAGGAAACAGGCAAAGAGGGAGAACGTTCCAGGCATGGCGGACAGCTAGTGCAAACGCATAGAGATGAGAGTTGGAATGTTGTGCTCGGAACAGCAAGGAGGCCAGTATCACTTGACGGTCTGTGTGAAAAGGTATCAGCCGTGAGAAAACTGAAATGCTAGGAAGGATCCAGGTTGTGAAGAGCATTAAATGCCAAACAGAAAACTTTACATTTGATTCTAGAGGTAATAGGGAGCCAATGGAGTTTATTGAAGGGTAGAGTTGGGTATAATGATATGATTAGACATGTGATTTATGAAAATCACTTTAGTGGCTATGCAGAAGATGGATTGTAGTGAGAAAAATAATTGGCAGAAGTGGACCAATTAGAAGGCTGTTGCAGTAGTCCGAAAGAGAGGCGATGAAGGCTTGAACTAGATGGTAACTGTGTGAGAGGAGAGATGAGGCTTCCTCACACATGAGAAAGGTGTGAAGGTCAGAACAACAGCTGATTGGATGGGCTGAGGTAGTGAACCTGGGAGAATGGGAGGATGCTCTCAACAGCAATAAGGAAGTTCAAAAGAGTCAAAAGCTTTGGAAAAAAAGATGAATTATGTTTTGGTCATGTTGAATTTCTTTCTGTGGTGATATCATTGGCCAGATACAAAAAGCCAATAAGACACAAGCACAAGACAGAGACACAAAGTTCTTTATGGCATCTAAGGTGAGAAAGTTATTGCTGATTGGGGCAATCAGGGAAGAGATTTTGGAGGAGGTGACACAGGAGATATGCCATAAAGGATGGAGAGCAAATTGTCAGGTGGGAAAGGGAGTGGGGAAACAGTTTAGGAAACAGGAGAGCCTGGGGCAGGCTGGGGAACAGCAAGTAGTCTAGTTTTGGGTGAAAGTTGAGTTATGAGGAAAGATATAGTACAAGTGAAGGTTAGATAGCATCATGCCAGATTGTGCAGAGCTTTGAAAGCCAGGATAAGGAATCTGACCTTTTTCTCAGTAGACAACAGGGAATCATTACAGGTTTTGAGCTGAGGAGTGACATGATCAGATCTATAAAAAAAGATTAGTATGGCAGTGGTGTAAAGGATAGAAGCAGAAGACCTTGTAACATTACAATACAGCATATTCTTATTGCCAAGTGAGTAAGAAAGGCAATCAAGTCAATAAGCATTTATCAATATATAATAAATAATAATATTATATAAATGATATAAAAAATCATAAGGTTAATAATATATAACAAATAATAATAATGCCTGCTATGACCCAGGCACTGTGCTAAGGGCTGGAGATTCAAAGGAAGGCAAAAGACAGTTCTTTTTTTTTAAATTTTTTATGATTTTTTTAAGTGACTTGCCCAAGGTTACAAAGCTAGCAAGTATATCAAGTGTCTGAGACTGGATTTGAACTCAGGTCCGCCTGACTTCAAGGCTGGTGCTTTACTCACTGTGCCACCTAGCTGCCCCAAAAGACAGTTGTTGCTCTCAAGGAATTCATAGTTTAATGGGATGACGTAAAAACAAATTATATAAAAGTTAAATATTGAATAATCAATAAAGAGAAGGCATTAGCCTTAACAGGGATTGGGATTTTAGCTGGGACTTGCAGGAAGTCAGAGAAGACAGGAAGCAATAATCAAGAGGGAGAAAATTCTAGGCATGGAAGACAACCCAGGAAAATGCATGAAATGAGGAGATTGTGTCTTGTACAAGGAGACCTGTGTCATTGCATCACTGAGCACATGGGGATGTGGGGAGGAAGGTGTAGAAGGATATATAAGTTTGGAAGAGGGACAGGACATGGTGAATTGTGGTGTCTGGAGAAAGCTTCATGGAGGAGGGGAGGCCAGAGCTGGCTAAGACAACGCCAAGTCTAATGATAGCTCCTTTCAGCCAGCAGTAGGTGGTAGGAGTGTCAGCATGGTGAAGGATGGTCTCTGAGTCCCTTGGTACGGGCACGAACCTCTCTGGGAGCAGTCGAACCTCAAGATGATGGTAATTTTGGAAACAATGACTGAGCTGCGTGAGTAATGGCTCTGGGCTTGAAGTATCCGCAGGAAAATTTTCCAAAAAGGACTCATTTGGTATAATTCTTTCTCAGAGTCACGGCTTACTATGGATTGCCAAGAACTCCGGGAAGGCAGTGTTTACCCACACAGAGGCCTACACACACACACACATTAGGGTTAGTGTTTATCAGCACAGACGGAGGGTTTTCTTAAAGAAAGAAACTCTAAAAGCCACAAAGCTAATGCTCTTATGGTAGCAAATAAAAGCTGGGCAAACATGGACCCTCATGCGAAAGTGCAGATAGCCTTAGGGGCCTTCCAGAACTTGTCTCATCCATCCCCTTGCCCCCAAGCTGAGTAGCATAGTGGCCTATCCTTAAAGCTCTCTAGGAAAGGAAAATTTTGAGTTCCTATAACTCTCTTTATTTGTGTCTTAATATAGACATGTACCTAGCATGCCCTGAGGTACTAAAATATATCGAAATAAAATAATTCCATATGTGCAAAGTTATTTATATCAATGAACAATTTATATATCCATACAAAAAAAAATTAAAAACATATTTTATGGCGCTCCAGGACCAGTCTTGAGATCCATTTATCTCAAGTTAACAATTAAATTTATATAACCAGGCTCCAAATCCCATCAAAAACGTACTGACCCTGTGTATTTTAGGTAGGAAATAGAATGGAAAGAGCTCAAGACTTCAGAATCAGGAGACTTGGGTTCTGTTTACAACTCTGCTAGTGATTAGACATATGACCTTGGGTGAATCACTCATCTTTCTGAAGATGGACCCGGAGCAGATAAACTACAAGGTCTGTTCCAGACCTAACATTCTATGATCTGTCTGTGTTATATGAGGGCCTCCATTACTTTATGTATAAAATGAGAAGTCTGGAATAGATGGCCTTCAAGGTCTTTCAGTTCTGACATTCTATGATCCAGCCTTTGTGACCTTGGGAAAGTCACTTAACTTTCTGGGCCTCCATTTTGTCACCTGCAAAATGACAAGGTTGTACTAGATTGACACTTAAAGTCCCTTCTATCCTTAAGGAATAAGAAAAAAAAAATTCCAGAATTGTGCTTTTATCACTATAATTTTAGATTCACAGAATCACACATTTTTGAGATTTTAGCCCTCCACAAGTTGATTATTGACTAAAGGGCTGGAACAGATTTAAGTTTGGGGATTCTACATCTCCAGGTTCAAGGGTTATTTCAAGGGGAAACCAAAATCTTAGCTATAACATGGAACTTACCCACTTTACTCTGAGGCAGGAATCCTGATGTTCTTTCTTTCTTACACTCAAGTGAGTAGGCCAAACCAGACATTCTCAAAGACAATCAGCAAGCATTTTATTAAGTGCCTACTGTATGCCTGTAGGCACTGAGGAGACAAAAATGAAACAGTCCCTGCTTTCAAAGAGCTTACTGTTCTATTGAGGAAGAAACCAACCAAAAGAACTTAAAAGGATTATATCCACATTTACCAGTTTCATTGATAGGGATAACAATTTGGATTTCTGAGGAAGTGGAAGTTATCAGAGCTGAGCTGGGGTTTGGTATTTCAAGACTCCACCATCTCTGTCTCCTCCTATGTCTGTGGCTGCTCTGGACCCTTTCATCTGTCTTTGTTCTTGGCTCAGCCCTTTTCCTGCCTACTATCTAACAGCATGCTCCGGTACATGTGCCTAGCTACTCATAGCATGAATTTGTGTAAGGGCTGATGAGCATATAGGAAGGAAAATGGAGTGAGGAGAGGCATCATGGTAGGGTGAAAACAATGCTGGATTTCTTAGCGTGTCAGGAGACCTGTTCAAATTGTGGATCTGATGGTCACAAGCAATGTTACTGACCTTGGGCAGTTTGAATTCCCTGAGCCTCAGTTTCTTTACCAGTAAGTGGAGTTAATGGGTAGCTAGATGGTTCAGTGGATGGAGCTCCAGGCCTGGAATCAGGAGGACCTGATTTCAAATCTTGCCTCAGATACTTGTCAACTATATAACCCTGGGCAAGTCACTTAACCCTGTTTGCCTCAGTTTCCTCATCTGTAAAATGAGCTAGAGAAGGAAATGGCAAACTGCTCCTGTATCTTTGCCAAGAAAACCCCAAATGGGGTCATGAAGAGTCTGACCTGACTGAAACAACAGAACACCAGCCACAAGTAGAGTTAATACTTGAACTGCCTGTCCCAAGGATTATTATGGAGGGCAGCTAGGTGGTGCAGTGGATAGAGTGCAGGGCCTGGAGTCAGGAAGACTTGAGTTAAATCTGGCCTCAGACACTTAACTAGCCGTGTGATCCTGGGCAGTTCACTTAGCCTCGTTTGCCTCAGTTTCCTCATTTGTGAAATGAGCTGGAGAAGGAAATGGCAAAACACTCCTGTGTCTTTGCCAAGAAATCCGCAGATGGGGTCATGAAGAGTTGGACATGACTGAAAATGACTAAACAGCAACAATGATAAGGAAAGGGCTTTGCAAACCTTAAAATGCTATAAAAACTAGAGTCATGATTAGGACAAAAGACATGTTGGAAGGGTGTTGGTGACTGAGGAGGGTTGCAGAATGCCCACTGTACTTGTTGTGTTTGTCCTTCGTTCTTGAAGAGGACCCTGACATCAGGGAAATGAAGACATGACTTGCAGTTGACTTTGATTTGAGGGAGGGAGGGCTGTGCAAGGTCACCAGCCTCACTTTTTTCTCCAGAGCCATCTGGGTCCAATGACCTGATATTCATCAGGATGACTGGAGACAGCCCAGGATGCAATGGGGGGCACTGGTCCTTTTAGGCTAAGGTGTTTTTAGGTTCTTTTCAGGTTCTCGTGAGGTAATGCCCACTCAGTGAATAGGCCTCTTTAAAAAGTGAGTCAAAGGATGGCCCCTTTAATTAGAAAAAAATCAACCGGGAAGGGAAGACCCTCAGGGTTACTGTTCCAAAGAGAAACAATCACCATTGGCATTCACTCTGAGCCAAGAAGGCTCAAAATATAGCCATTAAGTGGAGATCGGGCAGGGACCTATTGTGTTGCAACCTATGAGCTTGAGAGTGAAAGAGCGTTGAGAAAAAAGAGAGAGAGACAGAGAGAAAGAGGGAGAGAGAGACAGAGAGAGAGAAAGAGAGAGAGAGGGAGGGAGAGAGAGGGAGGGAGAGAGAGAGAGGGAGAGAGAGGGAGAGAAAGAGGGAGAGAGAGAGAGGGAGGGAGAGAGAGAGAGGGAGAGAAAGAGGGAGAGAGAGAGGGAGAGAGAGAGAGAGAGGGAGACAGAAAGAGAGAGGGAGGGAGAGAGAGAGAGAGAGAGAGAGAGAGAGAGAGAGAGAGAGAGAGAGACAGAGAGAGAGAGACAGAGAGAGAGAGGAAGGAAGGAAGGAAGGAAGGAAAGAAAGAAGGAAGACGGGAAGGCAGGAATCTAACCAGTAAACCCCAAGTTAACTGGAGAGCTTCTTGCCATCAAAATTTTCCTTCTTTTAGAGAGGAGGAGAAGGAGAGGGAGAGGACTAGGGCATGTTCAGGAACTTCCTAGCAAAGGGCTTACTTAGCCTGAAAAAGATAAAGCTCTAAGCAAGGCTTAATAAAGCCTATAGTTTAGAGTTGTTCCACTGAGGACTGTGGGGGAAGGATGGGAGGGAAGGGCAAAGGGGAATTGATTGTAAACTTGACCAGGGACACGGAGGATGCCTTTGCAATGTTAATCTCTGTCTTTACTGGGGACCTGATGATAATAAAAGGGCTTCGGCATGAGGTTTGACCCAATGAAGAACTTCTCTCGTATTAGGAGCGTTATGAGTTAGCGCAAGTACAGAATGTTAAGAATGAGAAGATCTTAGAGACCATCTAATTTATCCCTTTCTTTCTTACAATGGGAAACTGAGCCTTAGAGATGGGGTTGAAACTTGATTAAAGTCTCACTGTTATTATGTGGTAGAGCTGAAACTTAAAGCCAGGGCTTGCCCAGGTTCTATTATAACGTGCTGTTTATTCTGACTTAGGTGTGATGCAACTTCCTTTTTGTGAGATTTTCAAAAGCTGGTCTCCCAATTTATTGTCAGACAGTAGTTGGACTCGATTTTCAAAAGGAGAATGTTCTGGTTTGCCTCCTCCCCTGCCTGTTTTTCCTGGTTGAAACAGATCATTCTTACCCAAAGAAAATAGAATTATCCTAGGAGGAGAGAGCAGCTTTTACTTCTATGCAAAGATGTCCCATCATCTAATGGCAAAAATCTCTTAGCTGGAGTAGGGAGATTCAAGTTCCTTTAGGACTTTGTGTAAGGCAGTGTGGCAGCATAGAAAATACTGGATTTGGAATCGGAGGGCTCTTGGGTTTGTATCTTGGTTCTTTATATCCTTGTTTAAGTCAAGTTTGCTTGGGGCCTTGGTTTCCCTATCTGTAAAATGAGGGTGATGAAGTCAGAGGCTCCTTCTAGTTCTAAATTCTGTCATTTGCTTTACTGCTTTAGGCTGGTATTCTTCCATCTGTGAAACAGGAGAAATCAATATGTGGTAAAAAGAACCCTGGAGTCAGAGAACCCGGGTTCAAGTCTTGGCCCTGCCTTCTGTGTGATTTTGGGTGACAATTGTCTGGGCTTTATTTTCCTCATTTGTAAAATAAGGGGGTTGGACTAGGTGATTTCTAAGGTCTTGCCCAGCTCTAGAACTATGATTCTAAGTCACTTATAACTCTTTTAGGCCTTAGTTCCCTTGCTGTAAGTATGAGAGGGTTGTACTAAAAAACCTCCGAAAACCCTTGCAGATCTAACTGTATGATCTTTGAACCTCTCTACCCAGAGTGTAGTGAGACTAGAATGAGATCACTGCTGGGAGAATGCATTGGAAATAAAGAAATCATATTCAATTTGTCCTCCCAGTTGGTTGTTGCTATGATATTTCTCAGGAGACATGGGCTAGATGGAAGCTGAATGGAGCAGGATTGACTCACCTGCCATGGGGGCCTCACTTCTCCTTCCCGAGTTGATGCCTGGTTGCTCTTCACCCTTTATTTACCTGGATTTGCCACAGATTAGTAGCCCCTGATATTATGCTCTATTAGCCTGGCGCCCATGAAAGTATGGCAGCTTAGGAGGCACCTGCTCCTAATTAAGCCCAGGCTAACCAGATCATGACTCATATTTATAACTGACATTTAAAGTTTGAAAAATGCTTCACAAACTGTGATCCCTGGACATAGGTCTGTCTTGTGTCTCCTTCATCAGCATAGAGATGGTAATTTAATCCATAGGAGCTGATGAGATTAGCAAGTGAAGTAGTAAAAAGGGAGAAGAGAAAAGGACAGAACCCTGTGGGAAATCTCCATTTAGAGAGCTTGATCTAGAGGGGATCCAGAAAAGGAGATTGAGAAGGAATGGTCAGATAGGTAGGAGAGCCAAGAGAAGGTCTGGTAGGGGTGGGGAACCTGTGGTCCCATGGCTACTTGTGGCCCTCTAGGTCCTCAAGTGGGGCCCTTTGACTGAATCCAAACTTAACAGAACAAGGATTTGGTATTATAATATGCTGTTCATTCT
Organism: Phalanger gymnotis; assembly: GCA_028646595.1. Lineage (NCBI taxonomy): Eukaryota > Metazoa > Chordata > Mammalia > Diprotodontia > Phalangeridae > Phalanger > Phalanger gymnotis. Next base: position 601,128,906 of record CM053622.1, read on the forward strand.
GACTTAGGTGTGATGCAACTTCCTTTTCTTGAGGTTTCTTGAACAAGGATTTGTTCAGAAGAAATATAGGGTTTGTTTGTTTTTTGAGAATAGGGGAGACATGGGCATATTTGTAGGCAGAAGAGAACGAGCCCCAAGCTAGGGAAAGATTGAAAATAAATGATGTAATGGCAATGACAGAGAGGACAGTCTGTTGAAAATGGGAAAGGGATTACTTTAGCAGGTAGAAAGGTTATGCTTGGTTAGGAGAAGTGGCCAGCTCATCATGTGAGACAAGGGTGAAGGGGGAAATAGTGGCAGAAGGCATCTGAGTGATAAAAGATGAGTAAGAGGAGAGGAGGGAGATTTCACAATGGCCCCAATTTTTTCTGTAAAATATGAACCAAGGATCTCATCTGAGAGAGTAGGGGAGGGGAGCCTTGGGAAAGGGTGATCAGAGAGACTGTCATCCGGAAGGAGCCGAGTTTGTTATAGCTAATAGAGGGAAGGAGTGGGAGAGGAAAAGATTTAGGATGAAGAGAAGTTTGTTGCCTATGGAACAGGCATTCCAGATGGCACAGTGGAAGGGGTAGGTGGTGTTTGATTGAAACTTTGGGGTGGAAAGATCAAGAGAGGATAGGAATCAAAAATCGGGAGGTGGGGGTGGGGTGGGAAATGAGATTTGGGTGATGATCTGCAGGGATTCAGAATTACGGGGATGTGAAAGATATGACCAAATGTGAGAATGTTTATCAGAGTAGATGGATTCTCTCCACTTCCCAAAGAGGGAGGAAAGTGGCATGGAGGCAAGCACAGTATGGTCAGGTGATCAATTGGGAGGCCGTGCTTCACTGCTCCTCTTCTGTCTGAAGGGTGGAGATTGGCAGGATAGGGCACAACAAAAATAGAAGTGAACCTTCATGGCAGAAGAAAGAATGCATGTTCCCCACTTACTGTCCTCTTCCTTCAAGGGATAGACTTAGCAGAACATGGGAGGCTTGAGGTCAAAGGGAAAGGCACTGATTTGCCACTGCTGGGTTGGGAGAGTCTGCTGACAGCAGGGGGTAGAGATTGCCTTGTGCTGACACAGATAGGAATCATTGCTCTGGGACAGATGAAAGACAGGTGCCCAGGCTCCTTGCTGCCTTCCCTCAGGGGACTCACTGAACCCAACAGGAGAGGGAAGGCTCAGGCTGGATGCTGGCCAGAGTAAGAAGACAGCTGTTCTCCCCTGAGGAGGCCAGAGATCAGGCGGCAGCAGAAAGTGGTAGACATTCTGGGCAGGGAGTGGGTCCGGATCAAAATGTATAGGTCTAGATAGAGTATATGTATATACATGTGAAAACACACACACACACACACACACATATATATGTATTATAGGTCCTGGTATTTGTATACCCCCACCCACACACACGCACCGCCCCCCCCCCTCCACGGAATGTTTCTCCTCTGCTCACTTCTGACCTCCCTGACTTCCTTTAAGTTTCAACTAAAATCCCTCCTTTTACAGGAAGTTTTCCACAACCTCTTTTAATTCTAGCATCTTCTCTCTGTTAATTATTTCCTATTTATCCAGCTTGCTTTGTATATATTTGTTTACGTGTTGTCTTCTTAGATTGTAAGGTCCTTGAGGGCAGGGACTGTTTTTGCCTCTTTTTGCATCCCCAGCACTTAGCATGGTGCCTGGCATATAGTAAGTGCCACACACACACATATACACACACATGCGAGTGCGCAGGCACACATATACATACGCACATGTGTATCACATGTACACACATGTATGTGTATCACATATACACATGTACATATGTATGTGTGTATCACATATGCACATATATATGTATATGTGTGCCTGCGTGCGTGTGTGTATGTATGTATGTGTAAATACATTTTTTTGCCAAGATTCCTTGGTGCAGGGAGCCTGCTGGAGAGGAAACTCTTTGTACTAAGGCAGATAAGCATTGCCTTTATTATAGTTTTCAAGTTGCCTGAGCACTAGCACAGGAAGATTAGTAACTTGCCTGCTTGTACATGTCCAAGGCAGGACTTGGGTGATCCTGGCTCCTCCACAGGCTCTCTAGCTCCTTCACCCACAGCCTTTTAATAATAAACAATTCAAGCCCTTTCCTGTTGCCTCCTGTCTACACGTCCCAAGTTCTAACACAATCTCTCTACTCCTGCAGTCTTGATGGACTCTCCCAGAGGGCAGTCAGGTAATTAACTGAGTCTTGAGGTAGGGACAACAAAGAAGGAGTGAGCCCACAGTGACTTGCCTTCCCTGGAAGCTCTATCTGTATGTAGTCTTGACATTAATTGGAATACATGCAGCCAGCTTTGCCTGCCACAAAGTACCTTTCCCTCTCACCCTTCACCTGGCCCTACCAAGTACTGCCCTGCAGAGTAGGAAAATGGAAGCCTATGTGTAAAATTCCAATCTGTCAGTTAGAATGCTAACAGGAAAATTGTTGTCCTTCCAGCCCCCACCCCCCTCCCACGAGACCTAGCCTTAGCTCCAGGCCTGGGGCATGAGGTGGAAGATGAGGCAGAGAGAGAGTGAGTCTGTGGATCATTGCCCGTCCCCTGAGGCCTCCTCTGATGATAGCTGCACAGTCCATCTGTTCACACTTACTTCACCACCTTCTATAGCTGATGACCTTTTTAGACCCACCTCTTCTTGTTCCTGCCCCCAGGCTGAGATAGTGAGCTGGGATGAGCTGCCGAAGCTGGCCTTGGGAAGGAGAAAAGTAACCGGAGTGAACTGAGAACAGTTGGGGATAAAGGCAAATCATTTGAACCCAGAGGTACAGAATCCTACCAGTCTGGGCATAAGGGAGCCTGGCTGGGACAGGCCCGAGGCTGCTGCCTTCAGCACTAACCCTAAGATTAGAGATAATTTCATTTTTTTTGTATTAATATCTCAAGTGGAGTGTCTGTCATAAAATAGGCAATTAATAAACGTTTGCTACTCGGCTTGGGCAAAGGCTTCATTTCTGAAACTCTTAAAGGAGAGGTACTGCTAGAATTTGGGGACCAGAAGGGACCGTAAGAGGTCTTTCAGTCTTGCAACCTTAATCAGAGCAAAATTGTCGAGAACATCAGCCGCCCAAGCTGCTCTTCTTTTAACTCTGTAGCCTCCTAACTTCCCTGGCCTCCTTCGTGCTTCAGCTTAAACTCTACCTTCTTGCAAGAAGCTTTTCCTGATTCCCCTTAATGCTAGAGCCTTCCCTCTTGTTGGTTATCTCCAGTTAATCTTGTATATGTAGTGTTTGCATGTAGCTGTTTTCTTGTCGTCTCTCCCGTTAGACTGTGAGCTCCCTGAGCCCCTAGCTCATAGTGGGCACTTAATAAATGCAAAATGATTGTTCACTTAACCATTTTGAATCTCATTTTTCTCATCTGTAAAATGAGGCTGGGTAGACGAGCTCGATGATTTCTAAGGTTGCTTTTAACGTTGTTGCTGTTCAGTCATTTTCAGTCATGTCTTACTGTTAGTGACTCCATTTGGGGTTTTCTTGACAAAGATAGTAGAGTGGTTTGCTATTCCTTCTCCAGCTCATTTTATAGATGAGAAAACTGGGGCAAACAGGGTTAAGTGACTTACTTAGGGTCACATAGCTAGTAAGTGTTTGAGGCTAGATTTGAACTCAGGCCTTTCTGACTCCAGGCCTGGCACTCTGCCCATTGCCCCACCTATCTGCCCACTTTCAACAGGAACATAAAACTCCAAAATGGTCTAGCATCCATCTACACCAGGGGTAGAGAACCTGCGACCTCGAGTCCATGTGTGGCCCTTTGAATGAATCCAAACTTCACAGAACAAATGATTTGGTGAAAGGCTCACACTTAAGGACCTAGAGGGCCACATGTGGCCTCAAGGCCGCAAGTTCCTCACACCTGACGTGGTCTGCAGAGATTCCACTGCTTTTTTGAAAAGTAGATACGCTATAGTGATCCAAGACACAATGGACTCATGATGAAAAAATGCTATCTACATTCAGAGAGAGGACTGGTGAACTCTGAAGTTGATGCACTTGAAGTCTAATTTTATCACCTTTTTTTCTTGCTTTATTTGTTTTATGGGTAATATGGAAATAAATTTTGCTTGATTTTACATGGTTAATTGATATCATATTGTTTGTCTTCTCAGTGGGGAGAAGAGGGAGGGAAGGAGAGATATGGAACTCAAAATTGAAAAAGAAAAAGAATGTTAATAATAAATAGATAATATTTTTAAAAAGAAAAGAAAAACATACCATTCCATTACTGATAAGAAGTGCTTCCTTCTGATTAACTTAAGTCTCTTGTTGCAGTTTGAGTCTCTTTCCTTTTGTTTTGCCTTTTGTGGAGGCAGCATCCTGCCCATAAACTACATTCTATCTCTTTGTATATTTGAGGACAGTTGAGTCACTTCTTCGATTATTTGTTTTGGTCCTCAGTCTCACCTTTCACAACATGAGAGGAAATGATCATATAACTGGGGAAGCATAGGGTTCCTCAGGGAGCAGTCTTATCCACCCTCAGGTCCAGCAGGGGAAGCCATCTCAGATAAATGAAATTCTCATTTCATTTACCTGAAATTACTGAATTTCATTACTGAAATTCTCAGTATTCTTCAATGAATTACTATTCTCATTTAGTAACTTTTCTTTACGGAGCCACAGGCCACTCACTGAAGGACAATTCACCGTTAAAGGGTCAACTTCGACTCCCTCGTGTAGCCACCTCATTTCAAAGCAGTGATGAGAAATCAGGAAGGGTGGCTATGGGGAGGTTTTTTTTTTAAATTGCTTTTCCTGGCTTTTGTTAGGGATTGGTTAGATGTCTCTCAAGGATGGATTAGGTGTTATTTCCCCTGGAGGTATGAGGATGGAGAAAGTGACTACTGGAATCCATGGCCCAGATAGGCCTTCATTACTACCTACCTGGACAGCAATAGTTTTTTAGTTCATCTTCGGTACAATCACTCTATCCTTCTTCCAAAGCTTCCTTCAAATCACTGCCAGATTAATTTTCCTGATGCAGTGATTCAGTCATGACACTTGTCTCCTCAAAACGCTGAAATGGCCCTCTCTTGCCTATTGAATAAAGACTGGGGTTTCAAGGCCTTCCACAATCTGGTGCCACTCTCTCTATCCAATCTTGTCTCCTACTGTTTATTCCCCATCACATACCCTATGTTTTTGCCAAACAGGATTATTCAGTCTAAAACATTTCCCATCGTTTCTCACCTATATGCCTTTGCTCACCCAGTTTCCTGTGTCTATAATCCCCTCTTCATTCCCTTGTTGAATGTTTGCCCACTTTTTAAAACTTGACTGAAAAACCATTTCCTCCATGAAGTCTTAGCTGCTTTTTCCAGTTGATCTTTTCCCCTTGGACCTCACATAGCGTTTTACTTGTACCTCTCTTCTGCACTGATCATATATTATTTTGCATTGCAGTTATTTGTCATATCTACCTAGTAAACTGTAAACTCAGTGAAGGCAGGGAACGTGTCTTATCTAATATTCATTTCCTCTCCATGAAGTCAAGGGATATGTTTTGTCTAATATTCATTTCCTTTCCATGAAGTCAAGGAACATGTCTTATCAAAGAAGATGTCTGATGATTCATTTCCTCTCCATGAAGTCAAAGAATATGTTTTATCTAATATTCATTTCCTCTGCATGAAGTCAAGGAATATGTTTTGCTAATATTTGTTTTCTCTGCATGAAGTCAAGGAATATGTTTTGCTAATATTCATTTCCTCTCCCGTGATTAGCACAATGATTTATATACAGTAGGTGTTTAATAAATGTTTGTTGAATTTGCTGTTATTGAAGTAGAAAGTACACTGGTGTGGTTGTCATGACCCTGGGGCTCTGTTTCTGTGTGTTACCTTGGGCAAATAACTTAGTTTCTTCATCAATCAATAAATTAACAAGCATTTATTAAGCACCTTCTGTGTGCCAGGCATTCTTCTCCGCTAGGTATTGGGGAGAAAAGACAGAAATGAAATAGTTGCTCCTTCAAGGAACTTACAAATGAACCATGAGAGGTGATACATACATAGACGAGTCTATAGAAAATACGAAATAGGTGCAAAATAACTTGGGGAAAGGCACTAACATTTGGGGAGATAAAGAAAAGCTTCATTTAGAAGGAAGCATTTGAATGGTGGTGAGGGGATAGATGAAGCATTTGATGGATAGAAGACAGTACTGCAAAGCCCACAGATTGGTGATGGAGTAGCCTATATGAGGGATGGCAAGGAAGTCAGTTTGACAAGACCATAGGATACATGAAGGGGAGGAATATGAGATAAGTCTGGAAAGGGAGGTTGGGGAGGGAGTTAGGTTGTGAAGGGCATTAAATGCCAAATAGTTTATATTTAGTCCTCAAAATAATAGGGAGCTGCTTACATTTATTGAGCAGGCAAATCACGCCATCAGATTTGTAATTTAGTCAAATGGCTTTGGAAGCTGTGTGGAGGATGGCTTGGACTGGGCCAGTCTAGAAGCAGGGAAACTGATTAGGAGGTCATTGCAGTAGTCTTACGTGACAGGTGGTGGAGTCCTGAACTAGAGCTGGTGAGAGTGGGGAGAAAGTGGTTGATATGTGAAGGCTGTAGAGGCAAAAACCAGATCTAGCAACTGACTGGATATGTGCAATGCAGGAGAGTGAGGAATAGAGGGTGCCACCAGGATTTTAAACTAGGTGACTGGAAGGATGACAGAAATAGGGAATTTTGGAAGAGAGATGAGCCTTTGGGGAAAGATAGTGAGTTCTGTTTTGGACATAATAAATTTGAGATGCTTGTGGGACACAGAGTAGGAAATATCTAATAGGCAGTTGTGATATGCATCTGGAATTCAGAGGAGAGACTAGGGCTGGATTTGTAGATCTTGGACAGTCACCTGAATAGAGATAATAATTGAACCTGATAATTGAATAATTTCATCTGTGAAATGAATAAGTCCAATGAATGGACTTGAATGATCTTTAAGATGGATTCTAGCTTCAAGGTCAAGTATCCAGGACTTTGCCTACTCTAGCAAGAGTATCAATTTAGTTCTGGTCACATTGAAGTCTTAAATCATCCTGACCACCAGAGGGCAGAAAGATCCCTTTACTGTCATAATATGTTAAGGGATACCTGGAATAATTCTTAACCCTGTTCCAAAGCTTTTGAGTGTGAGATAGAACCAAGCAGCTCCTTAAATGGGATTTGATAACTTTGTAAAAATAAGCATTATCTTTATGAGTTCTGGTCATTGCTACTTATGGGCTTCTAAGCCTGGTGGAGCTGGAAAAAACCTTGGAGGCCATCAGGTTGGACCTCTTCATTTCACTGGGAGAACACTTAAATTCGGGGAGATTGACTTGTCCTAAGGTCATACAATTAATGAACTGAATGCAAAAGTAAAAACCTGCCTGAAAAGTAAAAACCCCTAGCTTCCCCAAAATGGAGCATCCTTTGGGATCATTCCACTCTTCTAAATCCAGTATAGACTGGTCATTCATAGATGACTTCTGAGGGCCCCATGAAGTTATATGTGCGGCTTAACCCTGACAAGTTCAGAGAGACAGAGCTACTGATCAATTAAGCTTAATTAGACAAACATTTGTCAATGAGGTTTAGGATCATGACCTTAAAGTATTTTTAATGGTTTGGCCTCAACATTAGCATGGGACTGATAGCATGGATTTGTAAGAAAAGTCCTAGCTCATCCCCACGTTCATCCTAGCTTCACCACTCAGTTCTGGGTCCTGGTTCCTCTAATTGTTTTCAAAAGTAGTCAAGGTCATTCATTCCACCAGCAAAATGAATGGAAAAGTGAAAATATTATCTGGTAAATTAAAATGTATGTATGTGGGGTGGGGCTAGAGAGATAATAGCTATCTTTAAATATATGAACAGCTGTCATATTAAGAGGAATTAGATTTGTTCTGCTTAGCTCCAAAGGGCTCAAACCTAACCTCCCTCTTTTTTCCTCATGGGCTGTTTTTGGCCTGGATAATTGCTTCCCCTCTCCCTTATAATGTGTAGATACATCCAAAGTTAGGTCTGTGCTGTGTCTGAAATAGTTTGGGGGGCCCTAAAGTGAGTAATTGCTTATGCATCCAAATGACTTATTAAGCTGGAGCTGAATTGGAGTGATTTGAGGGTTCCAGTAGGTGGAGAGTGGGAAGAAGATCAGGATTTGGTTTCTTTCAGAGTAACTTGGAATATGTCAAATGTAAATGACTTTTCAAACCATTCTTCAAAGGAGCTAGAAGTAGGGAATGAGACATTCTGTGAACTGTTCTCCTCCTCCACCCTGACTCAATCTTTTCGTAGCAAGGGTAGATCACAGGCCAGTTTATAAGACTAGGGCTGCATTCAGGTACTGGCAGGCTCCGATCATAAGATAACCCAGTGGAACAGGGGTTGCTGTTGCACTCAAGACCCCTGAGCACACGCTAGCACTGGCTGGGGGGTGGGAAGGGAGAGGCTGTTCTGCATCACTTGCTTCTTAAGCATGAATGACAGCCTCCAGACGTCCAGAATGGGCTGGATTGTAGTTTCTTGCAACTTCCTTCCCTGCCAAACTCATAATTTGTTCTGAAGGAAACTGAGGATGTTTTGAGAGACAGTCTCAACTTGTTGAAGCTAACCTTATGGCTGATGGATGTGTCTTTTAACTCTCTGAAGGCATCAGAGAAAAGGGGAAAGGTCACTGGACTTAGGTCACCTGTTTGAGTTCTTAGATCATTGATAACTACTGACGTAATCTTGGGAAGGACTTTTTTTTCATCATTAAATCTGGCAACTTATTGGAGAATTTTGTGTCCTTAACAGTATAGCAATATGAGGTTCTAGCTCAGAAGGATCTTAGGAGGCATCTATCTAGGCCAGTCCCTCATTTGACAAGATAAGGAAACTAAAGCCCAGAGAGGTAAAAGTGAGATCCAAAGCTGGGGTCCTCTGACTCCAGATTGAGATTTCCAGTTATGTACTACTCAAGCTGTCTGTTGGTCTATCTGTCTATCTATCTATCTGTCTATCTATCTATCTATCTATCTATCTATCTATCTATCTATCTATCTATCTATCTATCTTCTACTTATTAACCGATCTTCCTGTCTGTCTATCTTTCCATCCATCCATCCATCCATTCATCTATCCATCTCTTTCTAACATCCATCTCTGTCTGTCTAATTCTCTAACCTTCAGTTTTTCCATCTGCATAATGGCTATGATAATGATTATATTACCTATCTCACAGGATTACCATGAGACACAAGTGCTTTATATACTGTAAATTACTATATAAATATGGTGGGGTTTTTTTTGTTATAAGCTCATGCCTTAATGCCACTGTAAATTCAATTTGGTAAGCATTTATGAAGCACTTTTTATGAGTCCAGCACTATGCCAGGTGCTGGGGATGGGAAGACAAGTTGAAATCATTCTTTCCTTCAAAAAAGTTACATTCTTTTGGGGGAAACATAATGCACATAGAAAAGTAAATATGCAAATATCATGTGAAGAAAAAATACAATGATCTTGAAGGAAAGGGTGCCAGCAGTTAAGGGGATATCAAGGAAAGCCTTAGGGAGGGACGAGGTACCACTTGAAGGAAGCTAGGGTTTCCAAAAGGTAGAGGTAAGGAGAAGAGGACTCTGCATGAGGAGCAATCTGTGCCAGGGCTAGGGCTGCATTCAGGTACTGGCAGGCTCTGATTATAAGATAAACCAGTGGGACGGGGGTCTCTGTTGCACTCAAGACCCCTGAGCACACGCTAGCACTGGCTGTGGGGAAGAGGGAGGCTGTTCTGCATCACTTGCAGGGCAAAGGCCCAGAGGTGGGAGATGGGACATCACGTATAGAGAATAGCAAATATGAGAGTATTGTATGTCAATATAATTGACTTCCTTGGTAATCCTATCTATTTTATTTTATGCATTTAAGAACATTATTCCATAGGCTTCTCTAGAATGCTAAAGGGATGTAGGGCACAAAAAAGGTTAAGAACTCTGGTGTAGAAAGAGAAACAAAAACCTTGCTAGCCAAATCTAGATAGGGTGAGGTATCTAAATGGAGCAAACCTCAAAGAAGTTGCTAAATGGCAATAACATCAGGAAGTCTGAAAGTGACAGTGTGGAGTAAGGAATACACCTACTCCTTTTCCTAGTCAAGTCTGGCAGAAATACCAGAGAAGGAACGTCCAGTGCACGCATACCAGGAGATGGAAGGAGTATGAAAAGAAAAGATACAAGATGGAGAAGTTTGTTACTGGTGGAGGGAGGGCACAGCTGGGTAAGGACTTGGGGGATCTAGGGCGGAGGAAGATGGGGATGAGTTATTAGTAGTAGAGGAAAGGAATGGCTTTCACTGGGATGGCAGCTGGCTATTGTGCCAGGATTAGGTAGGAAAGGGACAGGAGTTCGTTAGCCCTGGGACAAGGATGTTAGTGTATTCAGCCTGGAGTTCCTACCCTTGATAGTGCTGCGAATTACAGAGAGTGGAAGGTGGCACAGTGGAAAGAAAGTTATATTCGGGGCCAGAGAATCTGGATTTGAATCCCAGTTCAGCTGCTTACTACTTCTGTGAGCTTGGACAATCATTTAACTTCTACTGCATCCCCTGCCCCCATTTCCTCAACTGTAAAACAAGGGGGTTGAACTAGATGATTTTTGAGGTTCCTTCCTACTCTCAATAGATGTTCCCAAGTATTGCAGAAGGGAAATTTGGCCTGGTATCATTGCTGCCACTGATCGATGAGGTTGTGAAGAGTGGTAGGGTTGGTATCCGAGTCTCTGGTTCTGGACTCCATCTTCAAGATGAAGTGGTGAGATTCAAATGAATTAACAAGTGGTTCTCCATAGAACCAAGCCGAGGGGCTGACCCCATCGCTGAAGGGGCAGCCTGTCCCCACTAACAACCAGTTTGCAGAACTAAACCTAAAATTAGGTACCGGTTCTACCGAACCAGTGCGAACTGGCTGAACCCCACCACTAAGGTCAGACCCTTGTCCTGGAGGAACTAGGAGCCTGGTACCTGAGGCTCTGGATATTTGGACTTGGATATACCATGGATCTCCCAAGGGAGTGGCAGTTCTTTCGTTTTTATGTCCTTCTCAGTCTAGACCATTTTGAACAGCATGGATAGCTCTGAAAGCCTCCAGCCAAAAGCTCATTTTGATGGGGGACTGAATATTCTTTCTGCTCCCCAGATGAAAGGGAACATCTCTGGTCTTGGGAGGCTTGGGAGTATTGGAATATAGGCAAATGGAATGAATTGTCTGATTTTCTGATTAAAAATAAAAACAAAACTGCAGCTTTCTGAGTGGAATTGGTGTTTGTTCTAAGCTACACCAGAAGTCATTCAAATGGAAGTCTGATGGTTAAGGCTACATCTTGAGATGGAAAGAGAAGTAGGCCAGATGGAAGTTGGGAGAATGGTGTAACTGGCTCTCCAGTCAGAAGACCTGAGTTTACATCCAGCACTGAAGAGGATGTCTGGAGATCCAGTCAGTATTTTCAAGGGGGAGTCAGATTCTTGGGAGGGCCAGAATATGAAAACAACACTCAAGGAAAAGGCCTAAGATAATGTCTTGGACCCCTTTGATAGTTTGGTGAAACCTATAGGCTGCTTCTCAGAATAAGGTTTTAAAGTGACTTGCTTCTGATACTCCCTGTGTGACCTTAGGCAGTCAGCCTCCCTAGGCTTCAGTTTTCTCATTTGTAAAATGGGGTGGTGGGGTAAAGTACCTTCCAATTTTAAAGCTTTGAGCTTATGACCTAGGTTTGGTTTTGCCTCTTCCTGGAGGTTAGAGCATTAATGGGTTTGAAGTCAGGAAAACCTGAATCTACTAGCTGTGTGAGCCTGGACAAGTCACTTTAAGCTCAGTCTGCCTCAGTTTCCTCACCTGTAAAATAGGGATAATAACAGCACCTATCTCCCAAGGTGGCTGTGAGGCTCAAGTGAAATATTATCTATAGATCATTTAGCATGGGGTCTGGCATGTTGTAAGCACTTCATAAATGCATATTCCTTCCTTCCCTCCCTCCTTCCCTCTATTCTTCCCTAGTCTTAGCTTGGCCACTCACTAGCTATATATCTTTGGTACAATTTCCTTCTTGAGGTCTCAGTTTTCTTATTCATATAAGGAGGAGGTTGTGTTCCTTTTGGCTCTAGAATTCAATGAGTAGCAATTCCAGCCTCATTCCCCCTCCCATTCCCGCCCCCTATTGCTCCTGAGTAGTTTCCTGCATTTGTGTTGGCAGCTGTTATCTTTGTTCTGTGCCCAGCTCAGTTTGGCCTAGCTGGAATGGGGGAGGGTAGACTGAGGCCCGGAGGGCTGAGTGGCTTCCAGTTTGATCTTTGTTTTGAGTGCCTCACCATAATATATATGTGAGGTCTGAGAACAAGGCTACTATAATCAGGTCTTTTTTTTTTGTCCTTGGTTTTAAAAATGTGCCATTGTCCAGGCCTCACAGTGTGGGTTTTATCAGAACACAATGCAGTTACGGTTCTAGAAGACACGATCTTTGTTGGAGTGATACTCACAGGTATTCACCTGTGGCCAGCACCAGATCTTCCTGAAAACGGGTGCCTATGCAAGTTTATAAGCTGCTTACGTGGAGGAAGGCTTTCTGTGTGTGTGTTTGTGTGTGTAACAGTGTGATAGTATGTGTGAGAGAGTTGTGTGTGTGAGAAAGAGAGAGTATGTATGTGGGTGGGGGAGAGAGAGAGAGAATGTGTATATGAGAGTGTGTGTTTGTGAGAGATACGTATGAAGAGGAGAGAGAGATCTGGAAACGTGGAGTGCACAAAAAAATGTTACAATGGCTCTCTTGGAATATTCAAGGTGTACTTTTTTTCAAGTTCACAAACTTTCTAACCCTAACTTCAGTGATACCTTAAAAAAATCTTACAGTTACCTTTGGAGTTATGCCCACTGGGTGCTGTTCCCTGCTGTATATGGAATACAGCCACACATTCATTCATCAAGTTTTTCTTAAATGCCTCCTATATGCCCTGCCTTATGGCAAGTTATTGGGGTTGTGAAGACTAAAAGCAAGACTGTCCCTGGCCCTCAAGAGGTTTACATTTTAATGGGGCGGGGGTGGGGGGAGAAGGGAGATGGCCAAGTGTCGCCAGGTAAGTAAATACCAAATACTTTTTGTTGTTCAGTAGTGTCTGACTCTTCATGACGTGGTTTGGGATTTTCTTGGCAAGGATACTGGAGTGGTTTGCCATTTGTTCATTTTATAGATGAGGAAACTGAGGCAGACAGAATCAAGTGATGTGCTCAGAGTCACACATTTAGTTAAGTGTCTGAGGTCACTTTTGAACTTGAGATTGGTCTTCCTGCCCCAGGCCCTGCACTTAATCCACCACCTGATTTAGCCGCCCATAAAATGGATACAAAGTAGCTATAAAGCCATTGTAGATGTGGGGCACTTGAGCTGAGCCTTGAAGGGTGCTCGCCATTCCTGGAGGCAGAGATGATCAGAGAAAGCATTCTGGATGTGGGGGCCAGCCTGAGAAAAGGCACAAAGATAACAGATGGATCGCTGTATATGGCGAACGGGTAGAGTGAAAGGAAGCAATGGACAATAAACCTGGAAAGGTAGGCTGGAGGCTGATTTTTTTTTAATTCTCTTTTTTTTATAAATTTTATTTATTTAATATATTTAGTTTTCAGCATTGATTTTCACAGGAGTTTGAATTACAAATTTTCTCCCCATTTCTACCCTCCCCCCCACTCCAAGATGGCGTATGTTCTGGTTGCCCTGTTCCCCAGTCTGCCC
>CM053622.1:601143172-601167662 GCA_028646595.1 Phalanger gymnotis
TCTACTTCTCTAACTTGCTTTTCCAAATCCTTTTTGAGCTCTCCCATGGCCTGAGACCATTTCATGTTTTTCTTGGAGGCTTTTGATGTAGGCTCTTTGACATTGTTGACTTCTTCTAGCTGTATGTTTTGGTCTTCTTTGTCACCAAGGAAGGATTCCAGAGTCTGAGACTGAATCTGGGTGCGTTTTTGCTGCCTGGCCATGTTCCCAGCCAACTTACTTGACCCTTGAGTTTTTCAGCGGGGTATGACTGCTTGTAGACTAAAGAGTTCTATGTTCCAAGCCTGGGCGGGATGCGCCAGCTTTGCCTTACCAGCACTCCTTCTTCCCCAAGAACCCCCAACCTGGACTGGGCTTAGATCTTCAGCAGGTTCTTCACTCCTGCTCTGATCCACCACTCAATTCCTCCCACCAAGTGGGCCTGGTTCCAGAAGCAAGTGCAGTTGTAGTTCTAAAGCTGCCCCACCTCCGCTGCCCCCTGGGCAGTGGCCAAACAGCAAACTCCCTGTCCCCAGCAGCTTTTCCCACTAACCTACTCTGTTGTCTTTGGTGTTTGTGGGTTAAGAAGTCTGGTAACTGCTGCAGCTCACTGATTCAGGGTGCTAGGGCACACTCCGCCCAGCTCCTGGTCTGGTTGGTCCACGCCGCCCACGCTGGGCTCTGCTCTGCTCAGCTCCACTCCCCTCCACTCCCAGCTCCATGCAGGATAGACCTTACCCAGAGACCATCCAAGCTATCCTAGGCTAGAGCCCTGCTTCCCTATGCTACCCTGTGGGTTCTGCAGTTTTAGAATTGGTTCAAAGCCATTTTTATAGGCTTTTGGAGAGACTTGGCGGGGAGCTCACGCTAGTCCCTGCTTTCCAGCCGCCATCTTGGCTCCGCCCCCCTGGAGGCTGATTTGGATGGTCTTTCAATGCCAAATAGGGTGGTTTGCATTTGATTCTAAAAGCCTCTGGGAGACCCTGAAGCTTCCTGAGCCAGGAGATGATGAGGTTAGACCTGCAGTTTAGGAGGATCAGCTTGGCAGCTGAGGGCTAGGCTATAGTGACAGGGGAGAGAGTGGAGGCAGAGAAAGCAGCAAGCAGGCCATTGCGGTCATACAGGTGAGGAGTAGAGGGCCTGAGCCAGGGTGCTGGCCTATGAGCGAAAAGATGGAGATGCTGCAAATGTTGTGGAGGTGGAACTGACAATATTTAGCGACTGACTGAATATTGAGGGTGAGGCACAAGGATTTTGTTTCTTCCCCCTCCTCCTCCCTCTGGAGGATGTGGGAGGACATAGGTAACAAAAAATGCTTGATGATTGGGGAAAATAGGTGATTTAGAAAAAGAAAAACAAAAATCCCAGACAAACTCTCACCATAGGCCTTTGCTAGTTCCCTGTCCCCTGCCTCCCCACTCACCTTACTAGTGCCTTCCCTTTGGCACTACCCGCCATTGACACTGTTTATATCTTATATGTGCATAGTTATTTGCATGCTGTCGTCAGCTTTAGAACGTGAGCTCCTTGAAGGCAGGGCCTATGTTTTTGCTTTGTTTGTATCCCTAACAATTAATATCACGCCTGACACACAGTAAGTACTTAGTAAATGCTTGTTGATTAAAAAATGAAACATAAGATAAAGGAAGAGGGAAGAGTTGAGGATGTCTGAGGTTGGGGGCCTGGGTGACTAAAGTATGGTAGCCTGGCTATTTGGTAGACTCCTAGCTGTGCAGCCTCCGTTTTCTTTCTGGTAGGGTCATCTAATGATGATGTGCAGGTTGCATCATGGCCTTGGTCCTCATTTTGGTATTAATGGTTTACACTGCCATTCCAGGCTTTCTGTGTTCTTGTTCTTTCCCATAGTTTTCCAGTCTTACCTCATACCATTCTTCTTTATGTAACAAACTCTACATTTCAGTTAAACTGGACTACTTACCGTCATCACTGCTCTAGTCCTGGCTTCTCTCAAATGTACATCGTATTTTTGCTTAGGCCTGAGACTGAGGAGCTCCTCACCCCTTCACTTTCCCCACTGCCTCCACTGAGGTCTAGATTTTCTTATTTGTGGCTGGAGGAGATTGGATTCTAATGTTCCTTCTGGCTTAAATTTTTAGCATTCAAAGAAAAACAATTCCAGTCTCTTTCTTTCTCCCATTCCTACCCTCTAAACTGTTCCCTCCTACCTGTTTAAAACCCTCCAGTTTTGTTGTTTTTTTTTTTGAGGGAGGAAGGCAGGGCAATTGGGGTTAAGTGACTTGCCCAAGGTCACACAGCTAGTAAGTGTGTCAAGTGTCTGAAGCTGTATTTGAACTCAGGTCCTCCCGACTCCAGGGTCAGTGCTATACTCACTGTCCCACCTCGCTGCCCCAACCCTCCAGTTTCTTAAGGCCACAAAACCTGTCTCCTTACTGCAACTTTCCCTGATTTCCCCCAAAAGGAAGTGATGTTTCTTCTCCCCAAGATGTCCCCTAGCACTTTACTTGGGTCTCAGAATTTTTATGCTGGTGATATTCTCATTCATACAAAAGTTATTTGCTTTTGGGTCTGGTCATATCTATTAGATTATAATTTTGTGAAGGGCAGGGACTATATCTGGTTTCATTTTTTTATCTCCATAGTGCCTTGTACGTAATAGAAGCTTAATAAGTGTTGAATTGAATTGGCTCAAGTGGCAGCTTGGTACATATGATCCTATCCGCGGCCTTTAAAAATACCCAGCCTTAGCCCTGCTCTCCGACTGTTTTAAAAATAGGAAATCTATAAGCATCTAGAAGTGGAAAAGGACTTTCTGTTTATCGTTTCAGCGCAATTTTTCCATCAGAATCCTTTGTGAAGCTCAAGTCATTACCTACCTTCTATAGATCATGGATTCTGTGGCCATCAGTCTGAGCTTCACTAGCTCCACACTCTCAGAGCATGGGGAGAGCCTGGACATGTGATTCACTTTTATCCACCAATGCTAGGAAATGCTACTGCTGCTACATTTTGTACCATTCTTGCATTCCTCCCTCAAGACCTTGGGGAAATTTTGTGAAATATATTTTTTTGTTTGTTTGTTTTAAATGGAAGCTTAGGGACCTCTGCTTTTCCTGATCCTTGGCCACATTTCCTATTCACATTAAGTGCCAAAAACTGTACCTTTCCAGTAGAGACTTGATAGAAGATATCAGGAAATGTCATTTGGTGGAATCCCACGAGGACTTAGGGACTGTTTGTTGATTTGATTTCCTTTCATCTGAAATTAAGGAATGAATTTAATTTTACATTAGAGAGCCAAGAAGAGATAATATTGATAACCTGAGAGCTTTTGTCTAATCTTTATCCTCTGAAGAGTTTGGGAGGGTCTGGGGAGGGATGGTTTGGATTTTACCTGGCCGTCTAGTCCATGGATCTCATATTTCTTTGGATCTCCAGAGATTAACAGCTCAGCCTCCAACCTCCAATAACGACAATAATGAGAACAATGAGGCTTGTACTTGTCCAGTCTCATATGGGGAGTAATTTTCCCCTGCTGATGTCCAACAGAGCAAATGCTTCCTTACTCTATGTACCCATCTGACCCAAGAGAGGTTTAAAACAAAGAGAAGTTGTTATTCTGAGAAGATGCGACTAATCTATTAGCATCGATCGTATCTGAAGTCACTGGGGAGTTTTATGCCCTGTGAAAAGTCATCACTCCTCCCATTATTTGGGTTCACTTAAATCTGAGGAGAGCTGTGCTAATGATGATTTCCTATGGCACTAGGCTCTTGTAAGTTTTCAGAAGGAAGAAAAATGTCTTAGATTTACTTCAAAGAGGATTTTCCCCCTCTGGCTGATAAGGCTATAAATATAGCTCAGCACACAAAGCTAACATACAGAATGCAGTCATTCTTCAACACGGATTACAGCCGTTTTGTTTCGGGTATTTTCAAGGATGAGTCGTAGTGCGTTGCATTGGCTTTGCCAATTACGTCTCCTAGAATGAAAGGGTTAGAAAGATCATCTAATTGAACAGAAGACCAAAAATTGCCATCTCTCATCTTCTACTTAGTGTGGTAAAGATGTTAAGGGAAAGTATAGTAAGGAAACATTGGTGTGCCCTCTCATCAGTTTACTACAGCCCAGAAGAGTAATATGAGACACAGGCAGTTGTAGGTGCCTCCCTCTGGCCTTAGGGCTGTTACTGGACAACCTTGACTGTGGGGTTGTGGAAAGCTTGGCTTAGGCAACACTGGAGGAGGAACTTAGCACACGTAAAGGAAACAAAATAGAAAAGAAAAAAAGGAAGGAATGTGAGGGTTCCCTGAAAAATTACAACACTAGGGTGATCTAATATGGGTAACAAAGACCAAAAACCCCAGGCTTCATTTCCCCTCTCTAGAAGGACTGAATCCTAGATCTGCCATGTGGTAGATGATATTGGGGTCACACCAGTGCATGTATATGTATGTATATGCATTTACACACATACATGTATACACACATATGTGCACACGCAAGCATACTTATATGTATTACATGCGTGCACATATGTGTATATGTGCATATATGCAAGCATATATGTACATTCTGTTTATATGTATACATGTATATGTATAGATGCATGTATAGTATATATTTGTGTGTAAACATGTGTATATATGTATACACACATGTATTATATATTTATATATAACATATATATTTTCCTGATGTAAAGCAGTGACAGTAAGTAGGAGGAGTGACACTAGGAATGTCAGAACCAAAGAGCAGACAATGACACTTTGGGCATAGTCACCAATCTCCATCACAAGCCAGGGTCACTTATAGTAAGGTAGCCAAGAGGTTATTACCCTCTCACACGCAGCCTGGCCTGTTACCAGGGTTGATACTGAGACTTACCTTGTACTACCACTACCCCGGTGTTTCCTGATCCACCAGCCAGGACCTTCCTCTCCCTGGAAGCCCTATAGGTGGGGTAATATTAGATCTTCACCCCTCTAGAGGCCTGGATAACTATATTGGGGATGGAATAGAGGAGGGCCAATGGGATCACCCAGAACTGTGTCTAAAAGCAGTTTGTCCTTAATGGGTAAGTCTTCCTAGAAGTTGATTCCAAGAAACTGCTGGACTGAATAGACTGTTTCTACCTTCCTAGTGTGGTAATGGTTTGTCATGGACTTGGCTTTTGGAATGTGACACATTCAACTCTGGTAGCCAGGTAGCATGATGAAGAAGCTACTGTTAAGAAGGGACAAACCTCCTGCTCTGAAATGGGGAAGAAGGCCAATCTGTCAGTTGTAGGCAGGTAAAAGACTACCCATGACACATGTACACTCTGGTTAGCATGAAGAGGCTTACTGGGCAGGAATGGCTTCCTTGTCTTTGGAATAATCATTTGATCCCAAACCCACCACAACATGGCATTAGGGTCCCTGTGTCCAAATTGGCAATAAACTTACTCCCCAACTTTTGCCATTCTTAGAATGGGATTTACCTAGTTGTTCAGTTTAATAGAGGGCCTATGATGTCTCTGATAGGTGCTAATATGCTCCAGGCATGAGGTTGGAAACATCAGCTAAGTTCTTCCGTTGTTCCTGACCTAAATGGGAAAACCTGCCTTGTTCTCTCCAGGCCCAGATTAAAGGGCCTGGAGAGATCATTCATGGTCACTTTCCAGGAATTAGTGTAGATAAATATCTTATTCACTTCATCCTTAAAGATTCTTATACCAGCCATATGACTTACAGCTCAGGCCACTGGGAGGAGGACTTGCTAGGACCTTCATTCCTCTGAGTATCTGGCAGCCATTACTTGGTCAATGGCTGGCGGAGGCCAGTCACAAATGTACTCCTACTGTAGCAGGCAGAATTGTCAATTAACCAACAAAACAGTGTTATTTAGGAGCCAAGACTCATAGGTAGGGCCCCAGTGGGCCAGTGGAGAAGTCTGGGTGTCAAGTCTTGGACCAGCAGTCTTAGCCTTTGGCGTAATCATAGCCTAATTATGAAGGGTGCCATGAGAATAATCTTCAATTTACCATTTCCATGTAACATTAGAGCCTACTATGTCTTCCCATCTTGTTAGAGGAACCACCTTGTATCACTCAACAATGTAGGCAATTGTGGGTGAATGGTGGTGGTATGATCCTCTGTCATTCCTTCAGTAGCAACTAGGGCCCAGTAACAAGGGAACAACTGTTTCAAAGTGATATAGGGAGTGGCCACTTCAGGGAGCTTTAAGCTCTCTGAAACTCAGTGGTCACTTGGCTGATCTTTATGGACAGAGACTTCCCCAAACATGGGCCCCACAGTATTGTAATGGCCCCTTGGGAGAGACTATTGGATGTCCCACTTTATATCTTAGGTAGGTTGCTAGCACTAGGGCTATTGCCTCTTCTGGACCCAACTTGAAAGAGGCAGACTTGAAAGTGACTTTACTAAATGAAGACCTGTAGGATATCCAGATAGGGAATGTGGATTCTCTAAAATCCAAAGAGTTCAACAAGCCTCTGGGCTTCCTTTTTCATCTATGGGGAAGCAAACATCAATATTTTGTTCTGGGCCATGTCTAGAATCACCTGGGTTCTTGTATCTTCTATATTACCCAAAACTTGACTGAGTGAATTGAGCCTTGAATTTTCTTAGGGTTGACCTTCTATCCTTGTTCTTCATATGAGCCACCATCTAATTTACGGTCTTCAGTTACCACGGCGTTGTCTGACTGAATCAACATGTTGTCAACATAGTGGTAAACATCAGCGCACCCAGGAAGTGGACGCTGATGCCTCCCATCTTTCGCATCCCATCCTACCATATTGCGACATTATGCGTGGAAGTTTAGGTAGTCCTGGGGAAGGATGGTAAAGGATTCTTTCCCAGGAAAAAGTGAATTTTGACTGTTCTCTGCTATAGAAAAATAGAAAAAAGCATTATCAAGGTCTACCACCTCATACTACCCACCTGACAGCTGAACCACATGGTTTCCCATATTGAAGAGGTCAGGAATGGCTTCAACAGTTGGCATCGGTTCCTGTAATCCACTGTAAACCATCAAGTACCCCTTACCTTCCTGCCTAGGCATAAGAGGTTAGTGTAAAGGGAAATATTTCAATGTCATCTCCACCATTAGAAAGGAAATATCTTTCACCCCCTTGGGATTCCAAATTGTTTTGCGTTAACTACAAAGGTTGTCTTGGGCAATTCTAAGAGTTTCAATTTGGCTCTACTTAGAATATCTGTCATGGAGGTTACCTGTGCGGGTTGTTGTTGCTTAGTCATTTTTAGTCATGTTCAACTCTTCATGACCCCTTTTGGGGGCTTTCTTGGCAAAGATACTAGAGTGGTTTGCCATTTCTTTCTCCAGACCATTTTATGGATGGAGAAACTGGACCAGGCAGAGGTTAAGTGACTTGCCCAGGGTCATATAGCTAGTAAGTGTCTGAGGACATATTTGAACTCAGAGCTTCCTGATTCCAGGTCAGACACTCCATCCACTGTGCCACCCAGCTGTCCACATCTTTACAGGTACCAACTCCCCAAAGCTTATATTCTTTCACTTCAATAACAGAAACCACAGTTTGAGCCAATCTTGCTAACTCTTATCAAATGTTACTGACCAGGCCCCACTCAGTCTGGTCTGGTGGTTCAGGTTTAGCAATAAATCAAATGGAGCAACTAGGTGGCTCAGTGGATAGAGCACCAGCCCTGGAGTCAAGAGGACCTGAGTGAAAATCCAGCCTCAGATACTTACTAGCTGTGTGACCCTGGGCAAGTCACTTAACCCTGATTGCCTCCACACAAAAAAGTAATGGAATAAAATGGGACATTTATAGACCATACGATAGTTAACAAAAGGAAGTTTACTTAGCCATAGCACAGAAAAGCTATTCAGTGAGGATACAGCCTTTATTAAGGTAGATATGCTCATCCTCTTCTTGATATGGAAATGCATCTCGTCAACAGGTTATGTAGGGTCATACGAGTGAGGTAAGACAGTGGGATTTCTACTAAGTCTGAAGGGCACTGACTTCTTATTGGCTTCCCTTTTTATGCCCTAGGCAACATGCAATACCAGTTCAACATCTTAAGCCTTAGCCTACTGAACTAAATAAGTTTTGAGGACAGATTTACTCATCTTTAAAGGAAAAAAACTACATGGCAGGGACCCTAGTAGATGCTGGATACTAATAAATGCCTGAATTGAATGGAAGATGAGTTTTGTGTATGGGGTGTTGAGAGAGGACCAACACCTCCGGTATGAGGGCTGCTGAGCCCTCTTCAAGACTGCTCATCCGCCTTTGGTGTCCACCTGGCACTCAGCTCTCACACATGGCCCCCAGACTTGCACAGTGGCCACACCTGAGTAAAACTGTCTTGGCAGATGGGCTAAACCAGGTTGAGGGTAACTGACAGGCCTCAGACCCATTGGTGAGTTAGAATACGTGGAATAAGAACACTTTGTTCCAACATGAAGGTGTCTGATGCTGGCGCTGCGAAACGCTCAGAGCTTGGTCAGACATCAGAAACACCAAGTTCATCCGCTGCATGAGGGGCCATCGCCAGTTGTCCTAACTTTTGTCTTGCCGTTGGACTTTGATGACTCTGGAAGAGAGTGGGAATGATGACTTTGTACAATTCTGCCTCACTTAAAACCTCTTCACTTGAAAGTCAACATATCACCCTGTGATGTACTTGGTCCTCTTCAAAAATAAAGCGTGAACAATATATGAGTTTTAAAAGCTCTTCATACTTGGGAGTTATACTATAAGCTGCAAGGATATACACATGTGACTGCCTAATTTGGAGATCTGTGTATCTGGATTATCCACAGTACATATGAAGTACACACATATTTGCAAATATGTCTGTATTTTTGTAAATATGAAGAATTACATATACCATTTATGTTTATATTTGCATATATTTTTGCAAGTATATGGAATTATAAAAGCAAGGAGTTTTAAATGTTGTTGTTTGTCCTTTGTTTTCGAAGAGAATCCTTGACATCATGATGTTGGGGTAAATAGTAGATGATGGGGTATTCAAAAAGGACTAGCACCCCTGGTGTGAGGGCTTGCTGAACCCTTTTCAGGGCTGCTCATCCACCTTTGGGGTCCACCTGTCACCCAACTCTTACCTGTGGTTTTATATGTATATATGTACATATACAATATGTATGTGTGTATATGTCTTTATCCATCCATATGTATGTATGCATGTATACATATATTATATACACAGACACGTCTTTGGTGCTAAAGCCGAGGATGAGTTTTCATTTGTAACCACAGAGCTTTCCTGATACGGTGTAAGAGAATCATAGAGAGTTTGAATTTCCTTTACCCAGGAACATAGAATTAGAGGAAGAAGGGACCTTAGGAAGCATCAGGTTCAATCACCTTCTTTTAGAAATGAGGAAACCGAGACCAGAAAAATTGACATTTGCCCATAATAAGTTGCAATATTTGAACCCGTATATGCTGAATCCAACACTAGTGCTCTTACCATTGTGCCAGGCTCCTCTTTAAATGAGGGGATAGGGCTAGATTATCCCCTAAATGATTCAAGATCTAGCATTATATGGTTCTGTGACCTTAGAGGTCTAACCCCCACTTCTATCCCCACAAGTACTTGGAGCCAGTAAAGTGGAAAGTGCATCGCCTTGCAAACTGAGGTCTTACCACTGGAGGGCAGTATCTTGCCTTAAACAAGCTATGTAAGAAGGGCTTTGGGGCTAGAGTTGCTTTTGGAGTGATGCTTCTGGTCACGTCTCTTCCTTAACTAAGGAAGGAGTTGAGGGATGAATTGACTGTGTGAATTTTTCCAGATATGATCTTGGCTTCTAACCCACAGCAGACTTAAAATAGCTCTAGATATAAGAGTAATTGTTGTTCAGCTGTTTTCAGTTGTGTCTGACTCTTTGTGACCCCACTCGGGGTTTCCTTGGCAGATACTGCAGTGGTTTGCCATTTCCTTCTCCAGTTTATTTTACAGATGAGGAAACTGAGGCAAACAGGGTTAAGTGACTTGCCCAGGGTCACACAGCTAGTAAGTATCCTTGGCCAGGTTTGAACTCAGGAAGATGAGGCTTGCCACTCTATTCGCTGTTCCACCTAGCTGCCCCACGGAAATAAGCAATTTTAAATAGGCTCTTTAGTACTATAAATCGAGCCCTGGATTTGAAGTCATGAAGATAGAGGTTTGAATCCTGCCTGAGACGTTCACTAATTATATGTCCCTGGATAAGTCTCTTACTGTCCCTAAGGCCCTAGTGTTCTCTGTAAAATCAGGTAGTAATAGGCAACCGCCTCTCTGGATTGTTATTGGGTATGTTTAGATATAAAGATAAAACCAAAAAGAGTTCCTGCTCCCAAAGAGCTTATATTCCACTGGGAAGCAACATGGAGATAGTTCAGCATTGTTAGCGAATAATCTCTAACATGTAGGGCTTTAAGACTTACAAAGCACTTTACATGTATTTATTGGTTGATCCTCACAACAACCCTGTGAGGAGGGTGCTACTATGAATCCTTATTTACAGATGAGGAAAAAACTGAGACTCCCAGTGTCACTTAACTTCTCGCCTTAGTTTCCTCATCATAAAAAATGATGAGCTTGGATTTGACGGCCTCTGGTGCAGTGGATAGACTCATCTTCCTGAGTTCAATTCTGGCCTCTGACACTTACTAGCTGGGTGACCCTGAACAAGTCACTTAACCCTGTTTGTTTCAGCTTCCTCATTTGTATATAAATGAGCTCTAGAAGGAAAAGTCAAACCACTCCAGCATCTTCGCTAAGAAAACTCCAAACGAAGTCACGAACAGCCAGACACAACTGAAACTACTGAACAAGGACCACAAAGTCCTTTCCAGCTCTAAATGTCTGATTGATTATCTATGACTTTCTTTGTGTCATGTAACTAGTAAGTATCTGAGGCAGAATCTGAACTCAGGTTCTTTCAGCTTCACTTTCCCTGATCTTTTCATTTTGCCATCTAGCTGCTCCGTACCAGTTTAATCTGCAGGGGAGTTTCGACTGGTTGTTCTCTGACCAGAGCAGGTTTGCCCTGCCTGAGGCAACGCATTCTCCCCCCATTCACCATATTAATGCTGAGCTCAGTGTGGACAACCTAACAATTTAGCCCTATCTCAGCTGATTCCTAAGCTGAGAGATTTGGAGCTAAAGACCTGCCAGCCTCAACCTCTACAGAGATTACTGTGCCATCGTGCCCAGGCCCAAAGTGAAGCTATGTACGGAGTAACTGCAGAGATTGGTTATGGGTAGATAGTACCCAGGGAGAGTGAGAAAAGGCCTCATGTAGGAGATAGCATTGATGGTGGGCTTTGAAGGAAGCTAGAGCTTGAGTGGCCTAAATGAGGAGCCAGTGTGTTCCAGCTATGGAACTTGGGTATACAGAGGAAAATGGAACGCCCTGCACAAAGGAACACCAAGCAAGTTGATTTTCTTGGAAAGTAGAGTGAGGGAAGGAGAATAATATATCCTAAACTTGGGAAGGTAGGCTGGAGCCAGGTTGCGAAGGCCTTTAAATATCCATCAGAGGAGTTTTTATTTTTTCTTCAATGGAATGGAGCCTCTCAGAAGCCTCTGGAAGCAGAGAAGGTAAGTGATGTAGCTCAGACCTTTGATCTGACAGTTCTGTGGAGGAGGGTATGTAAAGCCCTTTCAAAACCTTAAAGAACCATGTAAATGTCACATCTGCTTGTTAATTCATATTTTTTTGGAGGAGGAAATAAAGGTTAGGGTGTTATATTTCCCATTATCAGACTTAGCAGTCACTTTCTGGATTTGAAAATGTTGAGAGGGAACAGGTTTTCCACCATGCATGTCTATACCCAGAGAATTTGGGTTGCTTTCAGATACCAGTGTCATTCTGAGAAAAGGAGGAGGAATCACCTTGACTAGAGTTCTAAGAAAGTAGGCAGAATCTTATCTGCCCTTTGCCCTGCTTAACTTCCCTCTTCCCTTTCCCTCCACACAGACAGAGAACAGAGGATGGGTCAAATAACTGGGAATTTTCCAGTCATTTTTGTGATTGGCATGTTGTTTCCAGGTGTCTAACGTTTCAGTTTCTTCCTTTGTTATTGGCAGACCCAGAGTCCAACTGACATGACTTCAGAAAGCTGAGATTTTAAGCTAAACAGGAAGGAAGGAAGGTTGAGAGCAAAGATTGTATTTGTCACAGGTGGCTTCTTCTGAGTCTTCCCCTGCACTGCCAGCTGTGATAAGGTGCTATAAAGGGAAATCCTGAGCAGAAAGATTGCATTGTAAACTGGAGTCAGGGAAATCACCTTGGAGAGGCACAGAGGTTGACGCACACTGAATTACTTACTGGTCTATTCTAGTCCTTCCCCCAGTGTTGAAATTAGGTATCGGGTTGAATATTCCCAATAGTAGACACTGTCCTCTGTGAATCTCAGCTTAGGAAAATCAAAATATGGAGTCTCTCCTTTTCGACAGACTTTCAGCTTTCAAATTGAAGTCTAGTAACATCAAAGTCATTCCTTGAAAGGGAGAAAAGTGGGAAGTGACATTACACACACACACACATACACACACACACACAAGCACACACAAGCACACAAAATCCAACAAAGCCTGAAGATGTGTGTAAAGTGCTTTGGTGGTGTGTTGATCATATGTCTTTAGCATCAGAAGAATATAAAAGAATAAACGCCACTTCCTTTGAAGCTGCCTAGTGCCTAGCTAGACCAGGGCTGGGGAACCTGCGGCCTCCAGGCCACATGTGACCCTCTAGGTCCTCAAGTGAGGCAGAACATTGTTCTGTGAGTTCAGATTAAGTCAAAGGGGAGGACTTGAGGACCCAGATCTAGGGCCACATGCGGCCTCAAGGCTGCAGGTTCCCTACCCCTGGAGACCCTATAGCCCCACTTTCTTTAGAGAAAGTAGTTTGTGTTTAAGTCTCCTGCCTGGCCTATTGCACTTAATAAATGTTTGAATTGAACGGAGGGAAATTGCCTTTTGGCTTTCCTGGTAGCTCCTAACTTTTGAATGACACTTAACACAAGTGAGGGCTAAATTGGATGTTCTTAGATTTAAGTTGAAGAGGTTTTATTATAGTGAGAATAGCAGTTAATGTACAATTTTAAGGTTCAAGGAGAGAGTGGACTTTGGTCCACTCACATGTGAGTGAGACCACAAGATCAGGGACTTTACCACAGCTGAGCCCAAAGCAGCAGCGGTGGCCTGAGTATTTCCAAGGACTAGCTTAGGTACCTCTGTGAGCTCAGTCAAGGCTCTTAGCTCAGGAAAGGGCTATTTGGGGGGGGGATGTAAGTTATTGTTCTAGTACTAGAATTTGCTGCTTCAGAAACTACTGGCAAACCTCAATTTGAGTAAAGCTCCTTAGTGGAGGCTCCCACTTTCCCATTTGTAGAAGTCCAGCTGTTTTTCCAGCATTCAATAGCTAGTCTCAGCTACAACAAGCTTGAGGAAGGCTGAGCCATTGATTAACACTGGAATTGACAATCGCCAAGAACTTGAGACCTCAACTGCCCGGGTCACTCTTCCTCCCCACCCCAATCAGATCATCAGAATTCGTATTAAGTAAAAGGTATTAGAACCTCTTAGGGAGACTAATCTTTGAATTGCTCACTGTTTGTTTTTTATTTTTTTAATTGAGGCAGCTGCAGTGCTTCTTCTTAGCAGGAGTACATATTTAGAGCTGGATGGGGCTTTAGAGATCCTTTACATGGACTGAAATGATTAACAGGCCTTCAGAGTTTAAGTATCTTACTTAGGGTCATGGAGGTAAGAGGGAGCAAAACAGAGATTTGAATCCACATTTTCTTATTGTAAATCCAGCAATCTTGCCACCATTCCATGTTGCTGTCAGATTATTCTGATAATTCTGTGGAGTAACATTGCTACTCATAAATATTCAAATTTCAGGCACTGAGAAGTCCCAAAGAAAGAGCAGATTGCATGGTGTATTTCAGGGCTATGAACTGAACTGATAATTAAATACAGTAATAAACTACACTCATTTGCTGAGCTCCAAGTCAATGCTGTATGTGTATATACACATATATGTATATATGAATGGGCATATGTACATATGTATATATGTACATAAGTTACATACATGTGTATATGTACATATATATGTGTGTGTGTGTGTGTGTGTATAATGGAACCCAAGGCAACTTTATTTTTGCAGCATCACCTAGTGAATGTATTTGAGGCAGAACCTATAGTGAGTCTAATTTAAAACTTTTATTTCATTTGGCTCAACTTTCTAGTTCTTATAGATAATGTACTTTTAAATGATAGGGGGAGAACAAAAGCATGTAGGTTGATTACGTACTTTAATTTAGGAGTCAAGTTCTTGAAGAATTCTTTGGTAAATCAATTCTTTAAAAAATCAAATTATATTTTGAAGGCACTAGAGGAAGTTGCGATTTTAGGGAAGTCTATTTTTTGTAAATAGAGGCAGCTTGATATAGCAAATAGAGAGCTGGCTTGGAGTTCTATAGAGAACTAACCTCAGAGTGATGAAGACCTGAATTTAAGTCCAGTCTGACAGATGCTGGCTGTGTGGCCTTGGGCAAATCTCGTCACCTGTTTGTGCCACAGGCAACTCTCCAAGGTTATAAATTGTGTAACAGTTGACAATCTGTATGGACAGAGGGAGTTCAGCATTGATAGAGGACTTTTCCACCCCTGGAGGTTCACTACACCGATGAAATCAGAGGTCTGGATAACAAAAGAAAATGTTATAAAGCATAAATTATTTTTGTAAAGTAAATCCTAATTTACCTTTCATGCGTGTCTGGAGTATTTATTCCCACTTGGGATATGATTGTAGCGAGATGTTTGTGCTTGATTGTTTCGTTTGGAGTAATTATACAAAATAATTTACTGAGCTAGCATGCATTTTGAAGTTAAAGTCAGGATTCTTATGTATTTTTTAAAACTCACTCTTTGAGACCAAAATGGTTGCAACATTTCTCCAAAATTATAATGGGAGACAGTAGAAATAGATAGTTTGGTGTATAAGCATTCACTTTCCAAACAACTTTAATTAGCCAGGCTCTTCCACTAGGGGGATTAGGGAGATCTTAATCTTTTTTTTTTTTTTTTTGCTTCATGGACTTCATAGGCAGTTTGGTGAAGTCTGTGGATCCTGACCCCTTCTAAGAATAATGTTTTCAAATGTATAAATAAAATACATTGAGTTACAAAAGGAACTTATTATGTTAAAACACAGCTCCCAAAATGTTGAAAAAATAAATTCACCAGGCCTCAGATTAGAACACCCTGCACTAAAGTTAGCTGTTTGACCTTAGACAAAGCAATTAACTTCTGCTTCTCGGTTACCTCATCTGCAGGAGCTGGACTGTGTGACCGTGAGCTATTCTTCTTGTTTCTGTATGCTTCAGTCCTCTTATCTATAAAACAAGGGAGTTGCTTCTCTAAGAGAATTCTGGCTCTGTTGCTTATGCACAGTATGACCTTGCGTTAAAAAAATGCTGACCTCTCTGGCCTCAGGTTCTCATGTGTAAAATGAGGGGGTTGGGCTAGGTCAGGGGTGGGGAACCTGCAGCCTCAAGGTCACACGTGGCTCTCTAGGTCCTCAAGTATAGCCCTTTGACTGAATCCAAACTTCACTGCACAAATCCTTGAATTTCAGATTCACTCGAAGGGCTGTACTTGAAGGACCTAGAGGACCACATGTGGCTTCAAGGCCACAGGTCCCCCACCCCCAGGGGTAGGTGATCTCTAAGGTCTCAGCTTTAAATCTATGATCCTATGGTTCCTTCTGGCTCCAACATCCTATATTTCTGTGAGCTAAGACTCAAAGGGAGATTGATTTATTTAAAGTTCCTTAATCAACAGAGAAAGTCTTCTAATTTATTTCCAGGGATCAATTGAGGGAATTAGGTAATTGGCTATCTGTTTTTTTACCTTGGGAAATTTGGAGTCCCCAGATTACTTCATTGTAAAGTTGTGCGTTTATGGTGTATACTTTGCACATTAGTTCACTGACTTTAAGCAATAGGCTTGTCCCTTAAAAGCTGTGTGTGGATCATGCTTCCATTGATTAAAATCCTATTTTAGCTAACTCAAGGACTCTGACTGGCTAGATGCATCTTGTGGCAAACCAGTAAAGCAGAGGACCCAATTTGTCCATTTTTATCCATCTGTATTTTCATGTATTTGTTGTTGTTAAGCCATTTTTCAGTTGTATCTGACTCTCCATGACTCCATTGGGAGTTTTCTTGGCAAAGATACTGGAGTAGTTTGCCATTTCCTTCTCCAGGTCATTTTACAGATGAAGAAACTGAGGCAAACAGAGTTAAGTGACTTGGCAAGGTAACCCAGCTAGTAAGTGTCTGAGGCCAGATTTGAACTCAGGAAGATGAATTTTCCTGACTCCAGTCTTAGTCTTCTATCCACAGTTCCACTTAGCTACCCCCATTTTCATATACGCTTAAAGCCAGGTAGGTAAATGCCATATTTTCCAAGTCTTTATACTGAGTTTTTAAAATATCAGACAGATATTGAACTAGTTTTAAATTATGATGATTACCTCATCTTGGCTCTTGGAAGAGGTGGGTTATAGATGTCCCAGGCTTTTCTCCAGTATCAAGGACAGTCTCCAAGGACACCAAGCAGCCAGGACTAAGGCAGAATGTGAGCCATTCTTTGAAAATGGGAGTATCTCATGCTTCAGCTTTCATTGAGTTTAGTTTCATTTGAGCGTTCTCCATAGAGCTTAGAGTACTAGCTGCGTCACTATCCTTCATGAAATATTTCTCTGTGGAAGGAAGGAAACAAGTATCTGTCAACCACTGTTATTATGTGCCAGGAGCTATGCTAAGCATTTTGCAAATATTTCATTTGCTCCTCATAAGAACCCTGTGAAGTAAGTGGTATTATTATCCCCATTTTACACTTGGGGAAACTGAGGCAGACAATTCAGTGACTTGCCCAAGGTCACATATCTAGCAAGTGTCTGAGGCTGGATTTGAACTCAGGTTTTGCTGACTTCAAGTTCATCTGATATCTATAAAAATATTGCTGCTTCTCCCCCACCATTTTCTCGTCAGAAGTGGTATCTGAGCATCTCACCTTTTATTTGGATTGGTTTTTTGTTTTCTCTTATCCTTCCTGACCAGTTCTGCCTGGCTGCTTCTGAGCCTTTGGGGCTGGTTCCTCAGCAGGAGAAATAAGGATAAATGCATGGGGAGAATTGCCCAGTCTTCTTCAGCCTCTCTGCTCTCTACCCAGTGGCCATTTCCTGGTCTTTCCTTTCCCTAGCCAGTCTTGGGGTCCTTCATAGATACACAAACGTGGTGGGGACTTTGAAAAATCTTCTCCCCTGGGCATCTGCTTTTACAGAGGACTGCAGCCATCCTGCCCTAAGAAGCCTGCCAAGTTTTAAAGATCTAAATAAAAGGCCATTTTATAACCACCCTCAGTAATCCATTCCAGTGAATGTATAACTGGCCTCATTGTCAGCAAATCATTATAATCTCACCTGAATCCTTTGTGTTGCAGCATGAGCTAATTCACTGGTAATTTTAGTGACTCATGTTTAAAGAGTCAGTGTGGTGTAGTAGAGAGAAAGCTAGCCTCCATATTGAAAGTCTGGGGTTCAAGTACTGGCTAGATGACCTTGGGCAAGTGTTTTAACCTCCCGGTACCTAAGTTGATAGAAGGAATTACCGTAAGTAGAGCTCCCTACACTGATGAAATCGCAGGTCCAATTCCTCCTACCCTACCCCTTAAGTATTCTCCCCAAATTTACCCTGTGAGATAGGTGGTATGAACATTCCATATGGGGAAATGAAGGCTCAGGAATGTTGACTGATTTGCCCAAGATCACACAGCCAGCAGGTGCCAGTATCAGAATTTGAACCCCGGTCCCTTTAGAGTTGGTCATTATTACCTGCTACAAACTTGCAGGGATCACTTTCATAGTTTTCCACACATAATTCCCTTTTGCATCTCTGTACTCCCAGTTCCCCTTCAGCCCAATGTTCCTTGAGGACGGAATCCGGCAAGGGAACCAGAAAAGATAAGTTGAGCTAGTGTTTCTTTAAAGTCTGGTTTCTTTTAAAACATTGGCCTCCAGGATCATAAATTTAAAGCTGGAAAGGAGATATCTAGTTCAAATACCCCATTTCATAGAGGGGAAAACTGAGACTTTGAGAGAAGTTATGTCTCAGACGCAGCTTTGAAGTATCTGAGACAGGATTTGAACCCATATGGTCCAAACTCCACATCTAGCACTCTATGTCACACACAGTGCTTGCCTTTCAGAAGCAGGATTAAGCTCCAGGTCTCTAGATTCCAAAGTCTAGGCATCTTTTGGACTACACTAGGCTTCCTCTCAACATGAGGCTGCATCTTTGGGATATTTGGAGGGTCACCAGGAGCTAAGTGTAAAGACAGTGTCCCGAATAGGGGAGTGGGTACTCTTCTCTACCCTCACTTCTCTTGTGTGTGTATGACAGGGAGAAATACAGCCTCACAGCTGGCATTTTTCACACAAATTAAGTCCAGAAAATTTAGGCTAAATAACTTATTACATGGTCCCTGGGTCTGGGTCTGGAGAAGCAATAGACAGGTGTTGGGTATCTTGTGTCTGCAGGAAAATGGAGCCAGAACTGCCCCCAGAATAAACAACAGTTGCTTGGTAATATGAGCTTGCCTACATCTGAAAGCCACAAGCCCTGCTGGGAGTTGGGGGAGGGGTGCCTGCATCATTCTGGCTGACACCTGGCTGGGAGACCAAAGGTGACATAATGATCCCAGATCCCAGAACAGGTGGAAGTTGCTTAGTAATACAGCCCAACATAGAGAGGTAGGGAGTTTACTGGTTAAAGCTGTGGTAGAAGACACCAAGCCTCAACAACCTTTGGTCACTGAGTTTTTCTTCCACCCCTCCACCCCTAGCCTCAGTTTCCCCATTTGAAAAATGAGGATGTTATTTTTCTTGGGAATACAAAGTAAGACAAGTCAGTTCTAGTAAAAAGTGACTGCTTTAGCTGTTCCAAGGAAGAGGCTGATGGCTTTTGACTGATGGCAACAAGCTTCATTTCTAGAGTGGAACTACTGGAAATGACTTGTAGCTGTGGTTGGTGCCAAATTTGTTTCATTTTCAACTTTGGACACTGAATTTCCAGCTAAGCTCTTTCTCAAATGATAGAATCATCTCTAAGAATGTCCACTCCCAGCACTGATTTCTCCCTGACTGAGCCTGGGAGCCTCAAGAATGGAAGCTTTTCACTTATTGCATATCGAGATTATTTGTGTACTTGTCCTTCCAGCCCCCACCCCCAAATTGTAAAAATCCCTCTGAGCCAGGGTCATATCTATCTTTATATCCTTAGCACCTAGCACAGTGCCTTCCTTAAAATATTAAGAACTTAATAAAAATGTATTTTAATTGGTGAACCTGATATAGTACTTTTTTGGCTCTGAGTATAGGGAGGGGGGTGGGGTTCAATTTGGCCTCAGATCTTTTGAGACTAAATTTTTTGAAGTACAAAATCTCGGAATTTGAGAGTTGGAAGGGACTCATTCCATCAGTCAACACAAAAGAAATCCTCACTAATATAGCCAACAAGTGGTCATTCAACCTCTGCTTGAAGACATCCCAAGAGAAAGAACCTGCCGCTTCTTTAAAAAGGCCATTCTATTTTTGGACAACTTGAATGGTTAGAGTTTCCCCTAATTAGATGAACCTATTGGAGATTTAGAGTTAGGAATACACAAAAAAGGCAGTTTGGAGTACTGAGATAGTACTATGTTTGAATCCTGGCTGTGCCACTTAAAAAGTAGTTCCTAAGGATTTGTAATTGGCTCCCCTTTCTAGGCCTCCATTTCCTCATTTGTAAAGTGAGGGCATCTGATAGTTTCTAAGGCCTTTGACTGCTTTAAAGTCTATCATCTTACTAGAAGAAAAAGTTAGAAGGCAATTTGTTTTTTTTCCATTGCATCATTATTTTTTTTCTTTTTTTAAATTTATTTTTTATTTTTGGTTTACAGCACTCAGTTCCACAAGTTTTTGAGTTCAAAATTTTCTCCCTCTTTTCTCCCCTATCTCCCCCAAAATGGCATGTAATCTGATATAGGTTCTACCTATACCTTACCATTAAACTTATTTACACAATGGTTGAGTTGCAAAGAAGAATTACAACTGATGGAATGAATCATGAGAAAGAAAAAACAAAACCAAAAAAAGAAGAAAAAAAAAGAAAAAATAGTTAACCTCAATTTGCATTCAGACTCCATAATTCTTTCTCTGGATGTGGATAGCTTTTTCCATCATGAATTACAACTGATGGAATGAATCATGAGAAAGAAGAAACAAAACCAAAAAAAGAAGAAAAAAAAGAAAAAAAATAGTTAACCTCAATTTGCATTCAGACTCCATAATTCTTTCTCTGGATGTGGATAGCTTTTTCCATCATGAGTCTTTTGGAGCTGTCTTTGAACTTTGCATTGCTGAGAAGAGCCAAGTCCATCAAAGTTAGTCATCACAGATACGGTGTGTCTGTAGTTGTGTGTAATGTTCTCTTGGTTCTACTCCCCTCACTCAGCATCTGACCACGTAGGTCTTTCCAGGTTGTTATGAAGTGCATCTGCTCCTCATTTCTTATAGCACAATAGTATTCCATTACATTCATATGCACTCTATAGGCTAGTCATACTGGCCCAGTTGCTGTTCCTCACACGTGTTACTTCATCTCCCATGCCCAAGTCTTTGCACGGGATGTCTCGCATGCTAAGAATGAACTCCTTCATCATTGCCTCTTAGAAATCCTGGTTTCCTTCAAGGTTCAACTCAAACTTTTCTATGGGGCCCAGTTGCTAGTGCCTTTGACTCCCACCTCTCAACCTTTGATTGATTTGGTACATACCTGTGTATGTAGGCACACGTTGTCTTCATTGATAAAATGCAGACTCCATGAAGGCAGGGATTATTTCCTTTTTGTCACTGTGTCCCCAGAACCTGTACATGTATAGTATAATACGTGTTTAATAAATGTTTGTTGGTTGATTTACTTATATAATGGTTTAGGATTCACAAAGTGCTTTCTTTAAAACCCTGCACAGCAGGAAGTGCAGAAATTATTTATTATCCCCATTTTATAAATGGGGGAGGATGTGTTTGGTTTTGAACACATTCTATATTTTGAGGTACCGTGGAGACATCCAGACAGAGAGGGCTGTCAGCTGTTTAAAGACACGGGTCTAAATTTCAGTGGAGAGGTGCAGGGACTGTATAAATAGAGATTTGAGAGCTGGCAACGAATGCTAGTTGATGACTTGGGATGAGAAAGTGGAAGGAAATGGAGAGAAAGAAGAATAAAGGGCTGAGCCTAGGTGGACAGTTTACATTTAATTGTTTCAGTTCCATTTCCAGTTTCATAAAGGGGGTGGAAGGAGGAAGAGGAACCAACAAAGCACAAAGAACAATTGGAGAAGTCGTGGGATGAGAATCATGAGAGTGTCATGCCATAGGAACCAAGGGAGAGGAGAAGATAAAGGAGATTGTGGTCAGTGATGGTATATGTTTAGTCAAATGTCAAAAAGAATGAGCACCGAGGAAAGGCCTTTGGATCTGATGATTCAACAATTGGGTCTCAAAGAGCTTGTCTTCTGGTAGTGGGATGGAAAAGCTCTACATTTCTATGGAAATGAGCAAGAAAATACATAAAGATATTAGTAGTTTTGTAATTTTAGTTGGTTAGAAGACCATGGTGCTAAGGAGGCCAAGGTTTCAGATTTGAGCCATATGCAGGCCAGTTAGCCTTGCCCTGTTCCATGACTACAAAAGAGACAAGGAAATATGGGTGCGGCCATGCAAATCCATCCTCACTACTGGTACATCAATGGCGTCATTTGTCTTTTATGTGAAGGACAGTTTATTGCGCAAGTGTTCACCACATGTGCCAGACTGCCAATGGGATTTAGAATCTTCGAAAGTCAGAGCTGGACAGGGATCTTAGACATGAGTTAGTTCACTTCTCTCATTTTGCAGATTAGGAAACTGACAGCTAGGGATATAAAATGATTTGTCTAAAGTCAAGGAGTGATTTAGTGGCAGTCATAATAGAACCCAGGCCCTCTGGCTGCAAAATCGGTGCTCTTTACACCAGCCTATGTGGTTTCCACGCAGTAAGAAAGTGTATAAGGGCAGGCAGGGCAAATAAGTCTTCCTGGGCTAGGTGAGTTTTTAACATAGTCTTAGTGGAAGGTAGAGTCATTGCTGGTAGAGAGAACAGGTTCTTTGAAGTTCTCCTGCTTCAGATACTATAAGAAAGGTCAGTGTACTTCTCTTAAGATCCTGTAGGTATCTGTCCCCAGACAATTGAGGCTGGTCTCCAGTTTAACTTGGTGCCTCAGTCTAAGTGCAATAGAAATGATTGGCATACCTATTGATTTGTTCAGTGCTTAAATTAGGCTTTTTCAGAATAATAATAGCTGACATTTAAATAGCATTTTAAAGTTTGCAAATTGGTATCTACTGTTGTTATATCACCTTCAATTCTGAATACATAATTTCCATCTCCCTTCACCAGCGAACCATCTCTTCCTTGTAACAAAGATTTTTTAAGAGGGAAAAAAAAGCAATTCAGCAAAACTAACCAACACTATCTGACAGAATATACAATATTCCACACCCCTAGGCCTCACCTCTGGAGAAAGGGAGGGGAGTGCATATAAATTAGATTATATTATAATAATTGATTAAACTCTTCTGGAACTTGATAAAGGTTTGATTTTTAACTGACTTAAATAGTATCTTCAACCCAGAATCTATTGCGGGTAAAAATATGGACTGGGAAACATATGTGGGAAGGAGGATCTTTTCTTATTCCCAGGGGGCAGAAGTTTAAATTCAGTGCCTCTAAGAAACATTTTGCAAGGGACTTGCCTTCCCTTGAGCCTTCTTCCACCTAAGCAACCTTCCAAGCATCTTGGAGAAAATCTCAGGATGAGCAATATACACTGGCAACCAGCAGACCTACAGGGATTTGGCTCAGCTCCAGCTTTAGGAGTTTAGAGTCAAACTGCAGCCTCTTCACGAATCCCAGATGCCAGAAATGTCTCAAGGATATTGACATCCGGCTCCTTCCTTTCTGGGTCTGACACTTGATACGAAGCGGTTTCTGTTTGCTGTGCCATATCCGGGAGTTAAAACTGAGTGGTGCCCAAATGCCACTGATGTTGGAGTCGACAGCCTGAGCTGGAGAAGAATCAGACAGATGGGACTGAAGGTTTAGGGTGACTAATTCAGGTCTGGGTTTGTTACAGTCCACCATGCTGCCGGCATCTGTAACTTAGGGAGGTATAAAATTCATTCTGCTTCAAAGACTTCAAGAAGTTAGTTAACTCCACATATCTGTCAGTCACCCTCACACTCATGGGATGGGACTGCGGCTGTGACCCTAGTGGTTTCTACAGAATTACTCCTTAGAGTGGTTTATTACAGTGAATTACCACATGGCACGTTAGGGGATTTTACATTATTCTTGAAGCTTTCATTTAGAATTTATTCTGAAAGAGGAGCCAGGGGCATAGGCTCACAGCGGGAGATGAGGCTTAAGGTGAAGAGCCCAGGATTGAATGAAATTAGTCTTTGGACTGAATGTTTCTCTCTCTTTTGATTCTTCTCTCATCTACTTTTTTTGTTGTTGAGTTCTCTCCTTTTCCCCCAACTGAATCCCCCAGTTGCCTGTTACCCCGGTTGTTCTTTTGAATATATGGGCAAGTGCTTTGGGCTGGGGGAGAGATGAGATGGAGGTGGTCCTAGGGATTCAATTCTATGTTCGTTTCACAGCTCTCAGACCAATGTCTTTAGGATAGTGTGCCCTAGGCCCATCCTGAGACTCTTGAATTTGCTCATTTTCCCAGCACTTTTACCTGGGAAGGACCCTGGGCCCTTGGGTGACCCAAACCCATACCATTGACTATGTTAAAAATGAATCTATCCCAAAGGCCGAGGGGGAGGCCAGCTATTTGACTCTGTTGGGTGCTAGTCATTTTAACCTTTATCTGGGCTTGGAACATGGTGGAGCAAGGGTTAGACCAGCCTCAGGATTCAGTCCCATTTTCCCTCTTGCTTTTTGTGATCTGTGTGTCTTCAGTCTGTCTTTTGTCTGTCTTTTCTTTGGTGTGGCGTCTCTGACAGCTCCAGCTGAGGACTCTCCTCTCTTTTCAAGGCTGTCATTCTTTTGGAAGCAGCTCCTGCTAAATTTACCATCCTCTTCCTAGCTTTCTCCCAACCCTGTTGCCTTGGGAAAATTCTCCTCACACATTAAGGAGGAGAGAACACCCAGCTGGAAAACTCCCCGAGCTCCCCTTCGCCTGCCCTCCACAACCCTGCCTCTTTCACTCTCTCGGCCCCCCACCCCCACCCCGGTCCCAGTCTGTCCTTCACCTTGTGCCTTGGGGAGGGGAGAAGGGAAGCAGGGTCCAAGGAGAACGGGAGCTGAGCTCTGAACGTTCAGCACCACCTCCGTCCGCCATGCCTACCCTCCTAGGAG
>CM053622.1:601167762-601183270 GCA_028646595.1 Phalanger gymnotis
CTCTCTCTCCCCTCCTTGCAGCTCCAAGCCGGTTCCCCACCCTGGTCTCCAGAACACAAACAGCTGAGAGTTTGCCTCGAGGCCCCGGGGGGAGTGTGTCACCGAGTCCCAGCTAAGGCGAAGACGCAAGCAGACGAGGGAGAACTAGCGGAAGAAAAACAAGCGAGCCAAACGCGCCAGAGGGGAGCCCCAAGAGGGAAGCCCGGGGGTTGGCAGCCTGGCCTCCCACCCGCCTCCGGCCACCGGCGTCTCTCCGGCGGAGGGCAGCAAGCTTTGGGGGAGCCTCGACTTGGAGAGAAAGTTGTAGACACCCCTTGGACAGCTCGCCTGCAGCAGGATAAAGAACTTGCCTAACTCCTTGCAGCATGCGAACGTGTTGCCTAAAGTGGGGGGAAGAGTATTAGTGGGCAGGCAAGCAAGAGGGTGGGGGGCAGGGAGAGAGAGAGAGTGTGTGTGTGTTTCTGAGAGTGTAGAGAGTGGGGGACAAGAACCCAATGCCAGCTGCCAACCTCATGGAGAACCTCCAGCTACCTGCCCTGCAGGTGCCAGGGGAATCTCAGGGAGCCCCCGAGGTCAGCCCGGTCTGGTCCAGCTCATCCACGCCAACGCTTCGTCGGCGGAGATTCAAGATGCGCCGGATGAAGAACGTGCAGGAGCAAAGTTTGGAGGGGGGCCTGGCCCCGGACTTGTCCAGCTCTTTGGTCCCTGGCAAGGAGTTTTTACAGTTGCCGTCCATCGAGATAACACCATCCAGCGATGAGGACACTCCCTGGTCCAACTGCTCCACACCGAGCGCCTCACCCCGCCGCAAACGCTTCCTCCTCCGAAAGTGGCTGCGGGTGAGGGAGCGCAAACAGTGCAGTGAGAGCAGGTATGTCCCACGAGTCACCAGATTTTTTCTTCCTTGCTCCACCGCCTTGGTGAGAGCCGGCCAGGGTCCTGGGGAATCGGAGTGGGAACATTCTGCACACCATTCATCCTGTGCTTTCCCAAGTTAATGAACAGGTAGAGCTTAGGCGTCCCCTTTCTCCTCTCCATCCACCCCACTATGAACATTTCTCCTATTTCCTCTTCTAACGGCAAGGAGTGAGCCGCCTTGGCCGCTGAATATTTATACAAGGTGTTCTATTGAGCTCCTGATTAATATTTGATATGATATAATATGATGCCAATTAAGCACCTAGCATATGCCAGCCACTCGGGAGGCAAATACAAAAATGAAGACAGTTCCAGCTCTCAAAGAGTGTATTTTCTATCTGTTAGAGACACATCATATTTATAGATAAGTAGCACGAGATATAAACAACACAGCAGGCATCCTAAGGTGGGGGGGGGGGTCAGGAAAGGCTTTTTTGGAGGAAGTAGCACTTGATCTGAGCCCTG
Organism: Phalanger gymnotis; assembly: GCA_028646595.1. Taxonomy (NCBI): domain Eukaryota; kingdom Metazoa; phylum Chordata; class Mammalia; order Diprotodontia; family Phalangeridae; genus Phalanger; species Phalanger gymnotis. Next base: position 601,169,146 of record CM053622.1, read on the forward strand.
AAAGGAGGCCTGTTCTTACACGAGAAGATGGGGAAGGAGAACATCCCAGGCATAGGTGACACACACAGATGGTCATAGGGTTTAGGGCTGAAGAGACTCTGGAAATCACCCAGCCCAATACCCTCAGTTATAGAAGAGGAAACTGAGACCCCGGTTCATACTGAAGTGATTTATCCAAAGGCTCACAACTGGCCAAAGGCATCGGAAACAAAAATCTAGGTCTCTTGATTTGGTCTGTGGCTCATCCTAGGAGTCTGCCCATTTCCCTTTGCAGTATGTGGGGATAGTGTAGCTGAGGGCTCCCACAGATTTGGGCCCCACTTGACAAACACCGCATATGAATGTTTAGAACTCCACGTGCCATGGGTTCTGCCACAGTGATGAGGATCATTTGGGCCCCAGCCCCTTTTTGTTTAACCATTCCAAAGGCAGATTGCATCTGCCTCCTGGGAAGGGTTTTCTGTTTATGTTTGTTTTTACCCCAGTCTAGGGTTGGAGATGAAAGGAGCGTAGGAGGTAGTGATGATGTTGCTGCAAAAGCAAGGCTATGGCCAGGGATTCAGAGGTTGCTATTTAAGGCTATGTTCTCATTGGCTGGAGAGAGGGCTATGGTGTCTCACTGGGCAGTGCAGTCTGTTTAGCATGGCCACACAAAGATACTTCTCTTTTTTGGACTTGGGACTCAGGCTGTACATATGTATGTGAGGCATTTAGATTCCAGTATCAATTTACAGCCCTGCCCCCACTCTCCAGGCCCTCCTTTAATTCAGTTCCCTTCCATTCAACAAGTATTTATTTGGCACCTCCTGTGTCCCCAACACCTCGAGGGAGACCCCAGAGAAACAAGAGACCCAGTTTTTGCCCTTCAGGAGAATTCAGTCTAGATGGGGAGACAAAATAGTGTGAAGTGATTAATGAGTAATTAAGTGCTGAAGTATGTGGCACTGACTGTAATTACCTTAGGAATTCATTGTGGGCTAGAATAGCAGGGAAAGACTTTATAGTAGGCCTAGAGCTGGTCCCTGAAGGAGGAGTGGGATCTGGATAGATGAAGAGAGAATTCATGGTGGTTTAGGCACAGAGAATGGTGTGAAGGTGGGAATAAGAAGGGCATAGTAGCGGGATACCGAGAGTAGTGGATAGAACACTCATTTTGAAGTCAGCAAGGCCTGAGTTCAAATCTTCTCTCATTACCTGTGTGGCCCTGGGAAAGTCGCTTAACCTCTCTATGCCTCGCTTTCCTCGTCTGTAAAATGAGGGTATTGGATTTTATGATCTCAGGCTCTATAATGCTGATGGCCCAAAAGGAGCAGAGGATGAGAATTCCAAAGTAACTCTGTGCAATGGCCAACCTTGGGACGATACCAACCCAGTAGGAGCTGCTCCTGAGACAGCTGTACCCAGAATTTTCCTATAGACCCTGAGAACAGCATTTCTTTCTCTGCTAGGCATGCTTCTTGTTTCAAGGGCAAAAGAAGCCAGAGGAGAACCGGATCTGGCTCTCATGTTTGACGTTAACCTTGAACTGAAGTAGTTCTTCGAGGTTCACCCACTCTGTTCTTTTTGTGAGAGAAAAACAATACTTTACATTTCTTAGCACTTTAAGGTTTGCAAAGCACTTTACATGCATTATCCCATTTATACCTACAAAAAATCCCTATTTTTGCTATTATTCTCATTTTACAGATGAGGCTCCTAGAGGTTATATGATTTGTCCATAGTCGTTTTGCTAGCATCAGAAGTGTGATTTAAACACGGGTGTTGCTTACTGAAAGTCCAGTCCCCTATCTGTTGCATTTGCATTGTGCTTCCTCTCTCAAATAAAATGACCAGATAAGATAATATTTGGCTCATATGTGCCTGACACATAGTAGGTGCTTAATAAATGCGTGTTCTGTCTCCTCCTTTCTCTTCCTTTTCTATGTATATGAAAATCCATGAGAGAAGGCATTCCTAGTGAGATTTCTCCATCTCCACCTTCTATGTCTATGAAAATCCATGAGAGAAGGCATTCCTAGTAACATTTCTTCATGTCCACCAGGTAGAGAATAAAGGAAAAGGACTTGACTAGTAAGATTGCTGTGAAGATTTAAGCATAAATTTTTTGTAGAATTATACCACTGGGTATATAGAGACAAAATTGAAACACTCCCTGCCTTTGAGGAGTCTGGGTTTTATAAGGGGCACATGTACACAGAGACTAAGTAGTGAAAGGGACATTAGTAGTCATCTCATTTAATTCTTACCCAGATCATTTATCCCATATCCATTATCCCTAGAGGATGATCATCTGGTCTTTGCTTGAAGACCAGCAGAAAGATCAATTCATTGGGATCCCACCCATCTACCTTGACCTAGCCCATTCCACAACAGACAGTTCTCATTGTTAGGAAACTTTTCTTCATGTTGAATCAAAATCTACCCATCTGTGACATTTTCGTAATTCTGACTTCCAGAGTCGAGTAGGACAAATGTAGTCCTTTAACAGGAAAGCTCTTTGGACATTTGAAGAATACTATTGTATCTTTGTATGTCTTTCCTCCTCTAGGCTAATCAGTTCTAGTTCCTTTAACAGATCCTCATATGGCCTGGTTTCAAATACTCATACTTTTCTGTGGCTACGCTGCAGTTTATTAATGGCCTTCTTACTCCTAAAATGTAACTCTCACAACTGGATTATAATACTTGGAATAATTGACTAGGGCAGAGTACAAGGTCATCATCTCCCTTACTCTGTACACTTTACTTCTGTTAATAAAACTTAAATGGATTGTCCAAGTGAGGGAAGGGGTGTGTGTGTGTGTGTGTGTGTGTGTGTGTGTGTGTGTGTGTGTGTGTGTGTGTGAGAGAGAGAGAGAGAGAGAGAGAGAGAGAGAGAGAGAGAGAGAGAGAGAGAGAGAGAGAGAGAGATTGGAAAAGAGAAAGAGAGACAGAGAGAGATCAAGAGAAAAGGATGTCTTTAAAATCTGGAAGGATTCTCATCTTGCTAAAATGTTTTTGGGGCAATTCTGTTTAGAGACATTGAAGGATTTTTTAGCATCTTCTAACTTCAGATTATGGAAATCTGAAAGGCAGCTAGTATTTTTTCTTTGATACTTGGGTTCAAAGTTAAAATTCAGCATCCCATTTTCTTTAAGCCTTGGGCAAAGAATGTTGTACAAGTGCCAAGCAAATAAGTGGATGGGTAGGATTGGTGGCACAGTGGAGAGGGCACCAGGCCTGGAGTCAGGAAGACTTGCATTCAAATTTGGTGTCGGATACCTTACTAGCTGTGTGACCCTGAGCAAGTGATTTAACCTTGGTTTACCTCAGTTTTCCCCTCTATAAAACGGGGATAATAATAGCATCTACTTTCCAGGGTTGTTGTAAGGATCAAATGAGATAGTAATTGTAAAGTGCTTAGCACAGTGCCTAGGACACAGTAAGTGCTGTACAAATGTTAGCTCTTCTTATTATTATTAGAATGTCCTGGCCATCTTCAACATTAGTTGATCAGCAAGCAGACACTCTGCCAGGCCCTATGCCATTCATTGGGGATTCAAGGACAACAATGAAATAGTCCCTGTTATCAAGGAACCCCCTCTTCTCTCTCTCTCTCTCTCTCTCTCTCTCTCTCTGTGTGTATATATATATATATAGACAAATAAAAACATGTAATATATATAATCTACATATACATACACATATATGAAGCCTATATCTAACCTCTATACACACACATATAAAATGTATAACCTATACATATACATATAACCTGTACAACCTATACAAATATACAAAATCTACACATAACAAACACAAAGTTATTTTGGGGGAGAGAGCACCAGTAGGTAGGAATATCAGGAAAGGCTTTTCATGTAGAAGTTGCATCTGAGCTGAGTTTTAAAGGAAACAAGAGAAACTAGGGAGTAGTGGTGAGGAGGAAGGGCATTCTAATGGAAAGTCCTGGAGATGGGAGACTGAGTGCCATGGGTGAGAGAAACAGCAAGAAAGGCCCATTTGGCTGTACCACAGAAGGCAGAATGGAGGGTAACATGTAAAAAGATTGAAAAGGGACTTTGAATATTAAACGTGTTTCCTGCTTAGGTGTATTTCTCGTGGCCCATTGTGTGTCTCTGTGCATGAGGCTCACGTGTCCTTCAGCTATACCTAGAATTCTTTGCTACTCGTTACCCTGCTTGGATTTCACTACCCTCTCTGAATTCTGATCAGAAAATAGCTTGGATTAGGTAGGATTAACATACCAGGCCCAGCATGGCATCCTCCTTCTTCCCATGCCCTCTGTACCAAATCTGCCTCTCTAAAGTATATAAAAATGCCTCTCAGAGTTTGCTGTAGCGTTCTGCCTGGTGTGACTGAGGAAGAAAGGTGGGGCCAAGAAGAACCTCTACTTTGTACGCTGATTTTACCTGTATTGGCTTGAAGAATAAGAAAATCAGCAGAGTCCTTTTACTTAGCCCAGAGTGGCAGAGTAGAGATGGGAGTCAGCAGGGTAGAGGGATCAGGATCGAAGGACGAAAAACAACCACAACAGGGCTGAGACACCAATGTTGGTGGCTTTTTAATGAACCTTTCTTTCTAAGGTTCTTTTTCCCCGTATTTCCTTAGGGGTGAATGTCTAGGACAGATAAAATGACAAAGCCGTGATACCATGTTTCCTGGGTTCCCTTGTGTCAGCTTATAAATGGGGGTAGATGGGGTGAATGATAACGGATCGTAGAGTAAAGGTAGAACTACTCCACTCCTATTTCGATTCTAGGGTTTTTTTTTCTACTAGGAAATATAGAACAAAAAAGTGGTTAACTGAGATAGAGAGACAGAGAGCATGTAGCTATTACCCTCGATAACTTCAAATCCCCGAGTTCTGACAAGCTTCATTCTAGAATACTAAATCAATTTGCAAGGGGTGAATCCTGAGGCACTATTGGCGATCTTGGTTGAGTGATCTTAGAAAAATCACAGCAAATGGGAGAGGTGCTGCAGAATTGGAGACAAATGTTATCTTGATTTTCAAATATGGGACCCTTGACTTTGAATTCTTTCAAAATTCTAACCACATTATTAAAGGAATGGTTTGTGAGCATTTAAAAAGGGAATCAGTGATTAGTCTTTGTTAGTGTGAGTTTGTCTAGTTTGTCTAGAATCGATCAAGCAGTGCCAGACTAACCCCATTTCCATTTGTGATAGGATTACTGCCCTGGTACATCAAGAGAATTCCTTGAAAGTATTTGGCATAATCTCTCCTGATATCCTTATGGACAATGTGATAGTATAGTTAGGGGAATTTGAAGCTGTTTGAATATGTGGAACCCTGATTTGGTGATTAATGAGTTACTGTCAGTTTGGAAGTAGGTCTTCAGTAAAGTGCCTCAGGAATTGACCCTTTATTCAGTTTTTATGGCATATATTGTATTTGTCATATTTGACACACTTATTAAATTTTCAGGTGACGTGAAGATAGCAGAGTTAATTAACAAACCATATGACAAAATCACTACCCCAAAATAACCTCACAGGCAGGGGTGGGGAGCCTGTGGCCTCAAGACCACAATGTGGCCTTCTAGGTCCTTGGGTGGGCCTTTTGACTGAGTCCAAGTTTTATGGAACAAATCTTTTTATTAAGGGGATTTGTTCTGTGAAGTTTGGGCTGCACTTGAGGACCTAGAGGGCCACATGTGGCCTTGAGACTTCAGGTTCCCCACTCCTGGGCTTGAGTAATGGGCCAAAAATGTGAAACTTAATAGGAAAAAAAAATACAAAGTACTATACAACACTTGGGTTGAGAAAATCGGTTTTACAAGTACAGATGGGGGAGGCAGAGCTAGAGAACAACCATATAGAAAAGATTTTAACGACTTATAAGCAGAATAAGAGTGAACAGTAGAACTAACAGAGAAAATAACTAACAGGATCTTAGGTAACACGATTAGAAGTATAAAATGCTGTGGGCCATTTGCTCAACCTCCCAGTGCCCCAGGGAGCTCTTTGAAGACTGTAAGTTGCCTAGCCGGTTCTGATATACATTAGTAAATGTCCTTCATTCGTTGGGAGTTTCTTAGAGCAGTGAAATCACAGGCCTGGTTCTGTGTCCAAGATGATGAAGGTTTTAGTTCTGCTGTATGTACTTTGCCCTGATTATGGTAGCGTAGTTGCCAGGGAATATTAGAGGTGGGGAAGGGAAGGAAACAGGTGAAGAAGCTCCTTTATGAAGAATTGTGTTGCCATTGACAGCATTTAGGGGAAATATTTAAGGAACAGGAAGAAAGATTGGTACAACCCTGTTGCCTCTGGGCTGGTTTGGATCAACAGTGAGAGAGGAACTGACCCAAGAAAATCTTGGGCAATTCCAGAAGGGTGGAGCTGTCACTTCCCTCCTATTGGTGCTGTGTATGCTCCATTTGTCCCCAGATTAGATGGGAAGGGAGAGGAAGCAATTGTGATGTGTTTGTATTTCTTCTCCTTCTCCTCCCCCACCCAGTACCTTCTCCTTGCTCTGGCGGAGGAGACAGACATGCAGAAGGTTCAATCTAGGCTGCTGATTATCTAACAAAATTAGTTGAGATTGAGTCCTTTTTCCCTACAGATGTATTTGAGAACACCGTAAATGTTAAAGTTTATCATGCATCTAGAGGATGAGAATGACATTTTTTGAAAGGATATCAACAATAAGCTGGAACAGTCAACCAGCATTTATTAAGCACCTACTATGTACCTGGCACTGTGCTGGGGATATAAAGGCATAAAATGGTCCCTGCTATCCAGGAGTTCACAGCTTTGTACAAACAAGATATATGTGTGTGTGTGTGTACATGTGTACATATGTATATGCATATACATATGTACATACATACACATATGCACATATACGATAGATTAGAGGAAATCTTAGCAGAAAGGCACCAAGATTAAGGAGAAATGAGAAAAGCTTCCTATAGAAGGTGGCTGAGACTTGAAGGAAGCCAGGAGAACCAAGAAGGGAAATGGAGGGGGAGAAAATTCTAGACATGGGGGACAACCTGTGAAAATGCCTGGAGTGGGGAGATGGAACAGAGGCCACTGTCACTAGATCACAGAGTATGTAGAAGGGAGTAAGGTATAAGAAGGCTGGAAAAGTAGAAAGCGTCTAGGTTATGGATGGCTTTAAAAGCCAAACAGGATTTTATATTTGATCCTGGAGGCAATAGGGAGCCATGGTCAGACCTATGTTTTACGAAGATCAATTTGATAGTTGAGTGGAGAATGGATTGGAGTGTGGAGAGGCTTGAGGCAGACCAACCAGCAGGTCAGTGGGTTACTCTAGGCATGAGGTAATAAGGAGCTGCACCAGAGTGGCTGCTGAGTCAGAGGAGAGAAGCGGGTGTATGAAAGATGTGAAGGTAGAAAGGGCAGGACTTGACATCTGATAGGGGTTGAAAGACAGTGAAGAGTTAAAGAATACACTTAGGTTGAAAGTTTGGGTGATGTAGATAACAGTGGTACACTCAGTTGAGAGGGTTTTGGGGGATGGATGTTAAGTTTTAGATATGCTAAGTTTAATTGGGCTATCCAATTTGAGATGTCTAAGAGGCAGTTGGAGATGTGAGGTTGCAGCTTGGGAGAGAGATTAGGGTTAGACAAGTAGATATCAGTCATCTGCACAGAATAACCACTGAAACCACAGGAGCTGGTGAGATCACCAAGTGAAATAGTATTGGCGGAGACAACTTGAAAACAACCAGAAGAAGAGGACAGGATGATTGGAGATCTTCATTCAACACAACCATTTTTTTAAGCACCAGGTATTGTGTGAGGGATATAATGACACAAATGCAACAATCTGTGTCCTCGATGAACTTGCATTCTATAGGGGCAAATGGAATATACAAATATAAATATATAACAAAAAAAATACAAACTCGGAGTAATGAGGGGCGCTAGCAGTTGGCAGAGGGAAATCAGGAAAAGCCTTATGTTAGAAGTGTTGGAGCTGAACTTTGAAGGAAATTGGGGATTGTAAGCAGGAGTGATAAGGGAGGAATGTGTTTCTGGCATGGAAAACATTTGATGCAAAGTCACAGAAATGGAAAATGGATGTGAGATGAGGAAGGTCAGTTGGGCTGTCCTGAAGCGTGCATGTAAACGGAGACTGCACAACCACTCGTCAGGGATATGATAGAGTGGTTTCCTATTCCAGAATGGGTTGGACTAGATGACCTTTGAAAAGCTGGGAATCTGTGATGAGGAGTCTCAAAAGCAGTCCATTAAAGGATAGATGGAAGGAACTGTTGAAGTTTAATCCAGATGAAGAAATGACTTAGGGAGGATGTGATGCCTATCCATTTTCAGTGTATGAGTATATACAAGGTATCCTTGAGTATATGCAAGATACCCAGGAGCAGATAAAGGGTATCCCAAACATCTTAGTGCAGTTTTAAGCTTTAACAAGCTTAAAGCTTCCTTAAAACTTTGCGGACACCTTATTTTTATATCAGTCTGGAATCTGACAGGGGAATCAGATGTCTTCTGCTTGGACCCTGAGAGCAGAACTTGGAGCAAAGGATGCAAGATTTAGATTCCATGGCAAGAAGAACTTCCCAATAGAGCTGCCTAAGAGACAGCATGCTTTAACGGACCCAAAATCTAGAAGACCTGGATTCAAATTCTACCTCAGACACTTATTCTCTGTGTGACCCTGAGGACATTAGTTAACCTCTCTGTGCCTCATCTATAAAAAGTTAGACTCCATAGCCTCTAAGGTTCCTTCTAGTTCTAATAATATATAATAATGGAACAGAATATATATTATATTATATTATACTATGTATGATATACTATGATATTAATTATATTATGAATATTATATTATATTATATTATATTATATTATATTATATTATATTATATTATATTATATTATATTATATTATATTATATTATATTATATTATATTATATTATATTATATTATATTATATTATATTATATTATATTATATTATATTATATTATATTATATTATATTATATTATATATAGTACCTACTATGTGCCAGGCACTGTGCCAGGTGCCCTATTTGTCTCATTTAATTCTCAAAACAACCTTGGGAAGAGGGTGCTATTATTATCCCCATTGTACAGACGAAGAAACTGAGGTAAACAATGGTTAAGTGACTTGCTGAAGGTCACACAGCTAGTAAAAATGTCTGAGGCTGGATTTGAACTTAAGACTCCAGGCCCAGTGCTCTATCTACTGTACTACCTAGCTGTCTCTAAATATGTGGTCTAGATATGTGCTCCTAAGTGGAATGGCTACCTTGGGAAGTAAGGGTTCCTACCACTAGATGTCTTGGAGCATAGGTTAGATGACCATTTGTCAGGGCCGTCATTGGAGAAAAATGCTTGCCCTGGTAGGAGATGGTTGGACTAGCCGACCAATGATGTTTTCCACTTGTGACTCTTTGAGTGTTTGATTTTGTACTCTTATAATCAATGCTTGAAAACTCCCATTCTCCTTAGTGATATGTTCTAGATATAGCGACAACTCAAAGCAAAACCCAATGGCCCGCCTTCCATTTTTTCTGGGAGAACTCGGTGGCCTGATTTGAGTAATACCCTCTTGGAAGAATAGTCCAACTATTCCCAAAAGGTAGAAATAGAAAGCTAATGAGTCCTAGGCAGGAGTATGAAACGTGGAGTTTGTCTGCTGCCATCTACCCCAGAGGGACCTCTGAATTACGTTTTTGTGCACATCAGCACAGTGAGCTGCCATCCTCTGTCCCTTTATTATCCCGACCTCCCCCTTCCCACTTTGTAGGCTGTCGCCATGAGAGAACATTTAACATCAAGCCTCAAGGGTTTCTACTTGGTTATACAGGAGACCATTAGGAGCCTCTTTCTTTCTTTTTTTTTTCCTGAACCACTGCCAGATTTATGGATGGGATCTTCCTGGTGCCAGCCTGGTATGATTGGCATGTTGGAATTTTGCTCTGCATGCAATGATTGCACTTTGTTGATGTAATTAACTCAATCCCCCTATTCCTTAGATTATTTCTCAGTCTCTCCTGTGGGTAGAGCAGAGGAGGGAAGAATGCTTTTTCATTCACTAAGATGGAGACACTGTCTTTTTCCCTTGGGAGCTCATAGTCTAATAAGGGAAGTATGCTAGATACACATCTGTTGGGCAAAAATATATAAAAAGTAGAAAGTAACAAAAAAATAGGTACTTTGAATAACAATAATAAGTCCTAAGGTGCTTTAGTATTCGCAGAGAGCTTTACAAATATCTCATTTAATCCTCACAACAATCCAGGGAGATAGTTGCTATTACTATCTCTGTTTTACAAATGAGCAAACTGAGGCAGGTTAAATGACTTGCCCAGTATTACATAGCTGATGTCAGAGGCTGGATTTGAATTCAGGTCCGGTTCTCTATCCACTGATCCATTTAGCTGCTTCAGATAATATAGACTCATATGATAGTAGAATTGAAAGGGACCTGAGACATCATATGGCGCAGCTTCCTAATTTTTACAGATAAGGAAACTGACACCATCTCATGCGAAGTAACCTGCCCAACATCACACAACAAGTAAATGGCAGAAGAGCAACCAGAACCCTAGACTCTGGACGCCTAGGCTAGTGCTCTTTCCATTATACCTTACTGAATACCTTATCCAGGATAAATGTTAAAAGGTAAGAGTAATAGGTAATTGTTGAGCAAGACATATATACCTAAGTATGAGGTATATAAATGAAGTGTATCTATACAGAATATTACCAAAGAAAGAACATAGTCAAATAAAATTTTAAATAAATATTAAAGATTAATATTAAATTAATTCAATAAATTAATACAAATAAATTAAATATTAAAAATTTTAAATAAATAAAAAATTTAAAACAGTCAAATAAAATTTAAAATTCCATTTTAATAATTTAAATGCTTTTATTCATATGATAGAGGTAGATGTATTGAGAGAGGTCTTAAAGAAATAATTGGTCATGTGGGGTAAACTAGAAAAATCTTCCTGGAAGAAATGGAAGCTTGAAATATGAGGAAAAAAAATGAGGATGGCCCCCGATGGGGAGGTGGGCAATGCCTTATCTTTGGGAAACATTTGCTGTAGCTGATAGGCATATACAAAGAGAACCGTAATGATAGACCCAAGCAGGCTGCCCAGTGAGAAAGAACCAATCTTCTGTGGATGTGGCTTTCAGAATAAGAAGCTGCAGAAAGAGACAAAGCTTAAACTGAGTAACCCCAGGAGATTCATAGAGATTAGGCTAGTCTGTGGGAGTTTGACTCTCTGACAGTTCTGTTGGTGGGTAGATGTCCTGAATATGTTAAGCACAGCATGAGGGACTGAGATGAACAAATGGTAGCTGTGCTGGAGATGATGCTACCCCAGTCCTCCCTCATGAGGCTAGTTTTTCCAAGATGAACTTACAAATTGCCATGCCATCCATGTCAAAGAAAGCAGCAAGTTTTCATTAAAGTCTCTGGACTCACTAGCTGGTGAGGCATTTCCTCTCTGCATCTCAGCGGAGAAGACACAAGCTATATACTGAGTCCAGAGCACAGCCTCATGTATCTGCATTTGTGCGGACAGAGCTATATCCCACATCCCAAGTGAAGAAGGGGCTTGCCTACAGTTTGATGGGTTAGAAGCTGGAGAGGGAACAGAAACCAGAAATATGACCATGACTGTTCAAAGACCCAGCTTTACCAAGAATGCCTGGCATTTGGTTAGCATTTTTGTCCAAAGGTTGGAAAGCCCTTTGTTATCATTTCTGGAATCTCCTGAAATCCTGTGGAATGGATAATCTGGTCCCTGGTATTGTTTAACTGATATATAGGGAAGATGAAGTAGTCTGTCTCCTACTTGAGGTCACCTAGCAAGTTAGTGGAAAAATGAGGACTTAGAATCCAGGCCTACTAGTGCCCAGTCTGGTGGGTTTCTACTGCATTCAATTCTGACTTCCCATCTTTTTGGATGCCAGGTGACTGGGGTTTTTCTTTCAGATTCAGCTGTTTTCTCTCCCTTTGTCCCTGGTCCTTTCCCTACAATGTGTCCTTGCAATTTTTCAACCTGGCTTTTTCTGGGTTATGGTTTAGGGCCAGGAAGTGAGTGGGTAAAGGTGAGGGGACCAGAGTAGCAATGAACAACCCACATATGTCTTTTCTTTTGCAACTGTGGAAAAACAATTTTCTTGGGGGCCCAGGACTTGGGGCTGAGGTGCTTGACTGTCATTAGCAAAATGACAGAAAGGAAAAGAAGAAACAGAAATAGATTGATGACTTCGGCCTTCTGGAAATCCCCGAAGTCCACTTCACAGGCCAATTGAACATTGCCTGCACTGTTCCGTTTTGCAGAATGCTGGTGGTAGGAGGGCCTGGCTGTAGAGGTCATCTGCTCCAACGCCTTCATTTTACTCATAAGAAAACTCGAAGTCAGAGACTCCCAAGGTTAAACAGCTAGTTAATGGGAAAGCTGAGCTCAGAAGCAATGTAATGCATTTTCCACTATACCACTGTTGGCTGGCACCTTTTCACTCACAGTAATTGAGTTGTCAAGGACCTGAAAGGTGGTCTGTCTAAGTGGTGGCGAACCTGCAGCCTAGAGGCCACATGAGATCCTTGGGTGTGGCCTTTTGACTGAGTCCAAGTTTTACAGAACAGATCCTATTTTTAAGGGGATTTGTTCTATGAAGTTTGGATTCAGTCAAAGGGCTGCCCTTGAGGACCTAGAAGGCCACATGTTGGCCTCAAGACTGAAGGTTCTCCATCCCTGAACTAATCTCTTCAATGGTGCTTGAAAATCTTCCTTGGTGGAGGGCCTGCCACTCTCACGTGTAGACTATTCCATTTTTTAATTCAGAGTTCTCTTGTGAGTTTTTTCCCTTAGTCTTCCTTAAACCTTCTACTTCTCCCTGGAGAGTCAGTGGGGCGTGGTTTTGGGGGCCCAGGAGACCTGAGCTCAAATTTGAGTTCTGCCACTTTGTTGCTTCTGGGCAACTCACTTAACTTCTCTGGGTGTCCATTTTATCATCTCTGAAGTGGAGATAATAGAATGATCCTATTATCTAGCTCATAAGGTTGTTGTGAGAAGAGTACTTTGTTGTACTTAGAGTACCATATAAATATGAGTTGCCTTGGCCCATTGGCTGAGGCTGGGAAACCATGGAGGATCATAGGGCTAGAAGCAACTTCATTTAGCGCCACTCCTCCTCCCTCCCCCTTCAGATAAAGATACTGAGATGTAGGGAAATTAAGTGACACACCCAAAGTATTATGTGGCCAGGCATAATAAGCAAGGAAGGATGACCTCCCCGAAGCAGGCAGGGCATATCACAATACATGGGAAAGAGTTTTCAGGGGTTCCTGCCACTGCTGCTCCCAAATTCCTTCTTTGTTTTCTTAGAAAAATTCAATAAAATAAATTTCGCCCATAGGTCGGTGGCAGATTGGGGAGAAGTTGGGAGGATCCTTGATGAGCCCTACTTTATGCTAATTAAATGAGATTTTATATATATATATGTGTATATATATGTATATATACACATAGCACTTTGCATACCTTAAAGTGCCATATTGTTTCTGGCAGAGATTTAAGCTTGTTTGGCCTTCTCATGACCTCCTAGGATTAGATGGTAGGTACCTTCAGAGATCTTAAGAGTCCTTCTCTTGTTTCCTTATGGGACTATATCTCTCTGACACATTAACAAATGCTTACATAGATGTAGCATTTTTACATTTTGCAAAATGCTTTCCTTATAGCAACTCCATGAGGCAGGTAATGCAAGTGAATATTACTATTCCTTATTTCATAGTTCATGAAAGAAGCTCACACAGGTTAACTCACAGAGACTTGACCCCATGGATCTACCAAGAAGAGTTGAAACTAAAGCCCGGTTCTTAGGACTGACTGTACATCCAACTAACTCTTTTCTTGTACCTTGAGAAATGCTTCTCTTTCTCTTTTCCTGGGTTCTTTTCTTCCTTTCAATGTAGATTTCTGTGGTCCTCTCCTCTCCTTTTGGCCTCCTCATATATTTCTTTTTTTTTAATTTATTTTTAATATGTTTAGTTTTCAGCATTGATTTTCACATGCGTTTGAATTACAGATTTTCTTCCCATTTCCACCCCCCCC